>CM053028.1:84787455-85427455 GCA_028564925.1 Lithobates sylvaticus
GAGAAAATGAAAATACGGTTGTTGTTGTTAGGCGTGGGTAGGATATGCTTCTCTGACGAGAAGGGTTTTCAGGGATCGTCTAAAAGCTAATTAAATAGGAGATAGGCGGACAGATTGGGGTAAGGCATTCCATAGGATTGGAGAGGCTCTGGAAAAGTCCGGGAGGTGACAACAACAAAGCCTGGGGAATGCCCAGGAAAAAACCCAAGCCTACTTACCACCAGCTAGCAGAAAACCAAATTAACCTGTCTAACAGTACGTTAAAAACAGGGGTTTAGTCCGCACGCATTTGCAAACACATGCGTAAGCCACAGAGCCTCGTCACGGCACCCTGATATCTGTGGTCCTAACACTAAAATATGGAGTGTCCCCACAGTGGAGGCACATGCATTCTAATGGATAAATGAGGGCAGGTGGACTGAAGGGGAGCCCACCCCTTCTTAAAGGTACAGGAGCACACCAAGCACCCAGCAGATTGCACAATGGCTGCAAAGGTGTTGGTGCGTTGCTGGACCAATACAAAACACCAACGTGATAATGATACAAAAAACTCGCCACCACCCTCATCTATAGCTGGCTATAGCAGTAAGCAGCATTGGAAGGCTGAAACAGATAACAACAAAGCCTGGGGAATGCCCAGGAAAAAACCCAAGCCTACTTACCACCAGATAGCAGAAAACCAAATTAACCTGTCTAACAGTACGTTAAAAACAGGGGTTTAGTACGCACGCATTTGCAAACACATGCGTAAGCCACAGAGCCTCGTCACGGCACCCTGATATCTGTGGTCCTAACACTAAAATATGGAGTGTCCCCACAGTGGAGGCACATGCATTCTAATGGATAAATGAGGGCAGGAGGACTGAAGGGGAGCCCACCCCTTCTTAAAGGTACAGGAGCACACCAAGCACCCAGCAGTCCTGGAGGTGAGCATGGGAGGAGGTGATGAGGGAGCTAGAGAGCAGGAGGTCTTGAGAGGAACGAAGAGAACAAGTAGGTTGGTATTTAGAGACAAGGCTAGTGATGTAGCTGGGGGCGAAATTGTGGATGGCTTTGTACGTAGTTGTTAGTATTTTGAATTTAATTCTTTGGCCGAGTGGAAGCCAGTGGAGGGATTGACAGAGAGGAGTGGCAGACACAGAGTGATTGGTAAGGTGGATGAGTCTGGCAGCAGCATTCATGATGGATTGTAGAGGTGATAGACTATGTAGAGATAATGTTTTGTATTCACTGAACGGGCAAACACCGATGTTCGACTCAAACTTATGTTCGACTTGAACATCGGGCTCATACCTAATTCCAATCTCTCCACCATGGCCAAGACCAAAGAGCTGTCCAAGGATGTCAGGGACAAGATTGTAGACCTACACAAGGCTGAAATGGGCGGCAAGACCATCGTCAATCAGCTTGGTGAGAGGGTGACAACAGTTGGTGCGATTATTCGCAAATGAAAGAAACCCAAAATGACTGTCAATCTCCCTTGGTCTGGGGGTCCATGCAAGGTCTCACCTCGTGGAGTTTCAATGATCATGAGAACGGTGAGGAATCAGCCCAGAACTACACAGGAGAATCTTGTTAATGATCTCAAGGCAGCTGGAACCATAGTCACCAAGAAAACATTTGTGAAAGCACTACTCCGTGAAGGACTGAAATCCTGCAGCGTCTGCAAGGTCCCCCTGCTCAAGAAAGCACATGTACAGGCCCGTCTGAAGTTTACTAATGAACATCTGAGTGATTCTGGTTGTTGTGGTCAGATGAGACCAAAATCAAGCTCTTTGGCATCAACCTAACTTGCCATGTTTGGAGGAGGAAGAATGCTGCCTATGACCCCAAAAACACCACCCCACCTTCAAACATGGAGGCGGAAACATTATTCTTTGGGGGTGTTTTTCTTCTAAGAGGACAGGACAACTTCACTGCATCAAAGGGACAATGGACGGGGCCCTGTACCATAACATTTTGGGTGAGAACCTCCTTCCCTCAGCCAGGGCATTGAAAATAGGTCGTGGATGGGTATTCCAGCATGACAATTAGGGATGAGCCGAACACCCCCCCGTTCGGCTCACACCAGAACCCGCGAACGGACCTAAAGTCCGTGCGAGCATTAGAACCCTATTAGTTACAATGGATGTGAATGTTCGAAATCAAAATCGCTAATTTTAAAGGCTAATATGCATGTTATTGTCATAAAAAGTGTTTGGGGACCTGGGTCCTGCCCCAGGGTACATGTATCAATGCAATTTTTTTTTTTTTTTAAAACGGACGTTTTTTCAGGAGCAGTGATTTTAATAATGCTTAAATTGAAACAATAAAAGTGTAATATTCCTTTAAATTCCGTACCTGGGGGGTGTCTATAGTATGCCTGTGAAGGGGCGCATGTTTCCTGTGCTTAGAACTGTCCCTGCAAAAAGTGTCATTTTTGCAGTGAAAAAAGCCATTTAAAATGACTTGCGGCTAATGTATTGACGGCTCCCGTAACACAGAGAACAGTCATTCATTGAAAGCCATTCATAAAAAAAAAGTAATTGATAAAAAAAAAAAAAAGCGTGGGGGTCCCCCCCACATCAATAACCAGGCCCTTCAGGTCTGCTATGGATATTAAGGGGGACCCCAGCCAAAAAAAATAAAAAATGGCGTGGGGTCCCCCTCAAAATCCATACCAGACCCTTGAGGTCTGGGATGGATTTTAAGGGGAATACCCAGCCAAAAAAAATGGCGTGGGGTCCCCCTCAAAATCCATACCAGACCCTTATCCGAGCACGCAACCTGGCAGGCCGCAGGAAAAGAGGGGCGGGACGAGAGCGGCCCCCCCTCCCTCCTGAACCGTACCAGGCCACATGCCCTCAACATTGGGAGGATGCTTTGGGGGTCTGAGACCCCCAAAGCACCTTGTCCCCATGTTTATGAGGACAAGGGCTCTTCCCCACAACCCTGGCCATTGGTTGTGGGGGTCTGCGGGCGGGGGGCTTATCGGAATCTGGAAGCCCCCTTTAACAAGGGGACCCACAGATCCTGCCCCCCCTGTGTGAAATGGTAAGGGGGTACAAAAGTACCCCTGCCATTTCACCAAAAAAGTGTCAAAAATGGTAAAAATGACAGGAGACGGTCTTTGACAATTTCTTTATTAAAATCTTCTTTCTTCTTTCTTTTGGTCTTCCTTTCTTCATCCTTCGGTTTCTTCATCTTCTCCTTCCGGCATCTTCTTCCATCTTCTTCTTCCATCCTCTTCTTCCTCCGATCCGCTTCTTCTTGCGCTGGTCTTCATCAACATGGGGACAAGGTGCTTTGGGAGTCTCAGACCCCCAAAGCATCCTCCCAATGTTGAGGGCATGTGGCCTGGTACGGTTCAGGAGGGAGGGGGGCCGCTCTCGCCCCCCCCACTTTTCCTGCGGCCTGCCAGGTTGCGTGCTCGGATAAGGGTCTGGTATGGATTTTGAGGGGGACCCCCCCCATTTTTTTTGGCTGGGGTTCCCCTTAAAATCCATCCCAGACCTCAAGGGTCTGGTATGGATTTTGAGGGGGACCCCACGCCATTTTTTTTGTCTGGGGTCCCCCTTAATATCCATAGCAGACCTGAAGGGCCTGGTTATTGAATTTGGGGGGACCCCCACGCTTTTTAAAAAAAAAAAAAAAAATTTTTTATCAATGACTTTTTTTTAATGAATGGCTTTCAATGAATGACTGTTCTCTGTGATACCGGAGCCGTCAATATATTAGCCGCGAGTCATTTTAAATAGCTTTTTTTTCTGAAAAAAATGTCACTTTTTGCAGGGACAGTTCTAAGCACAGGAAACATGCCCCCCTTCACAAGCATACTATAGACACCCCCCAGATGTGATGCTGCAATGCTGTACTAACAGCACGCACACACAAATCCCTAGAATCATAGCACATAATGTCAGCAGCACATAACACTGACAACACAACACAATATGCGAGGCCGCCGTCGCGGCGGTCTTTTATACTGTGGGGCGTGTACTAAACCCCCTGAGCTATAATTGGCCACAGGCATCCTGCCTGTGGCCAATTATTGCTTTCCTCGCCGCTGGCTCTTTGATTGGCCAAGCATGCGGGTCACAGTGCATGCTTGGCCAATCATCAGCCAGCAATGCACTGGAACTGGCGCAGTGCATTGCGGGCCGCTCGCATCACACGAATTTGATGCGAGCGGCCCAAATAGTTCTGGGCTCGCCAAGCGGGCGAACGCCCGATGTTCGATTCGAACATGGGTTTGAATCGAACACCGGGCCCATTCCTAATGACAATGACCCAACACACACAGCCAAGGCAACAAAGGAGTGGCTCAAGAAGAAGCACATTAAGGTCCTAGAGTGCCCTAGCTTGTCTCCAGATCTTAATCCCATAGAAAATATGTGAAGGGAGCTGAAGGTTCGAGTTACCAAACGTCAGCCTCAAAACTTTAATGACTTGGAGAGGACCTGCAAACAGGAGTAAAAATGGTAAAAATGACAGGAGACGGTCTTTGACAATTTCTTTATTAAAATCTTCTTTCTTCTTTCTTTTGGTCTTCCTTTCTTCATCTTTCGGTTTCTTCATCTTCTCCTTCCGGCATCTTCTTCCATCTTCTTCTTCCATCCTCTTCTTCCTCCGATCCGCTTCTTCTTGCGTTGGTCTTCATCAACATGGGGACAAGGTGCTTTGGGAGTCTCAGACCCCCAAAGCATCCTCCCAATGTTGAGGGCATGTGGCCTGGTACGGTTCAGGAGGGAGGGGGGCCCCCACAACATGGGGACAAGGTGCTTTGGGAGTCTCAGACCCCCAAAGCATCCTCCCAATGTTGAGGGCATGTGGCCTGGTACGGTTCAGGAGGGAGGGGGGCCGCTCTCATCCCCCCCACTTTTCCTGCGGCCTGCCAGGTTGCGTGCTCGGATAAGGGTCTGGTATGGATTTTGAGGGGGACCCCCCCCCCATTTTTTTTGGCTGGGGTTCCCCTTAAAATCCATCCCAGACCTCAAGGGTCTGGTATGGATTTTGAGGGGGACCCCACGCCATTTTTTTTTGTCTGGGGTCCCCCTTAATATCCATAGCAGACCTGAAGGGCCTGGTTATTGAATTTGGGGGGACCCCCACGCTTTTTAAAAAAAAAAAATTATTTTTTATCAATGACTTTTTTTTAATGAATGGCTTTCAATGAATGACTGTTCTCTGTGTTACCGGAGCCGTCAATATATTAGCCGCGAGTCATTTTAAATAGCTTTTTTTTCTGAAAAAAATGTCACTTTTTGCAGGGACAGTTCTAAGCACAGGAAACATGCCCCCCTTCACAAGCATACTATAGACACCCCCCAGATGTGATGCTGCAATGCTGTACTAACAGCACGCACACACAAATCCCTAGAATCATAGCACATAATGTCAGCAGCACATAACACTGACAACACAACACAATATGCGAGGCCGCCGTCGCGGCGGTCTTTTATACTGTGGGGCGTGTACTAAACCCCCTGAGCTATAATTGGCCACAGGCATCCTGCCTGTGGCCAATTATTGCTTTCCTCGCCGCTGGCTCTTTGATTGGCCAAGCATGCGGGTCACAGTGCATGCTTGGCCAATCATCAGCCAGCAATGCACTGGAACTGGCGCAGTGCATTGCGGGCCGCTCGCATCACACGAATTTGATGCGAGCGGCCCAAATAGTTCTGGGCTCGCCAAGCGGGCGAACGCCCGATGTTCGATTCGAACATGGGTTTGAATCGAACACCGGGCCCATTCCTAATGACAATGACCCAACACACACAGCCAAGGCAACAAAGGAGTGGCTCAAGAAGAAGCACATTAAGGTCCTAGAGTGCCCTAGCTTGTCTCCAGATCTTAATCCTGAAGGTTCGAGTTACCAAACGTCAGCCTCAAAACTTTAATGACTTGGAGAGGACCTGCAAACAGGAGTGGGACAAAATCCCTCCTGAGATGTGTCCAAACCTGGTGGACAACTACAAGAAATGTCTGACATCTGTGATTGCCAACAAGGGTTTTTCCACCAAGTACTAAGTCATGTTTTGCAAAGGGGTCAAATACTTATTTCACTGATCAAAATGCAAATCAATTTATAACTTTTTTGAAATTACATAGTTACATAGTTAGTTAGGTTTAAAAAAGACACTAGTCCATCCAGTTCAACCACAAATAAAAAAATATATATATATATATCATACAATCCCATAACCCCATTCTATACCAACAGTTGATCCAGAGGAAGGCAAAAAAAAAAACTGCGAGCATGCTCCAATTTGCTAAAGCAGGGGAAAAAATTTCCTTCCTGATCCCCCGAGAGGCAATCGGATTTTCCCCGGATTAACTTTACCTATAAATGTTAGTACCCAGTTATATTATGTACATTTAGGAAAGTATCCAGGCCTTTCTTAAAGCAATCTACTGAGCTGGCCAGAACCACCTCTGCAGGGAGTCTATTCCACATTTTCACAGCTCTTACTGTGAAGAAACCTTTCCGTATTTGGAGATGAAATCTCTTTTCCTCTAGACGTAAAGAGTGCCCCCTTGTCCTCTTTGTTGACTGTAAAGTGAATAACTCAACACCAAGTTCACTATATGGACCCCATACATATTTATACATGTTGATCATATCCCCCCCTTAATCTCCTATTATCAAGGGTGAATAAATTCAGTTCCTCTAATCTTTCCTCATAGCTGAGCTCCTCCATGCCTCAGTTTGGTTGCCCTTCTCTGCACTTTCTCCAGTTCCCCAATATCCTTTTTGAGAACTGGTGCCCAAAACTGAACTGCATATTCCAGATGAGGTTTTACTAATGATTTGAACAGGGGCAAAATGATATCTCTCTCTCTGGAGTCCATACCTCTCTTAATACAAGAAAGGACTTTGCTTGCTTTGGAAACCGCAGCTTGGCATTGCATGTTATTATTGAGCTTATGATCTACCAAAACCCCCAGATCCTTCTCCACTACGGATCCCCCCAGTTGTACTCCCCCTAGCATGTATGATGCATGCATATTCTTAGCCCCCAAGTGCATAACTTTACATTTATCAACATTAAAGCGGTTCTGCACTCATTTCATTTAGTAAATCTCTTTGCCTTCCAAATCAGGCAAAGAGTACTAAATGAAATGGTTTTTTTTTTTTTTTTTTTTTTTACTTACCTTGTAATTGAAGACTTCCGGTCTTCTCCCTCTGCGGCGGCGGGCGGGGTCTTGCGTCGATTGTCGTCACGCCGCACTGTCTCCTGGGATCTGGTGTCATTGATCCCAGGAGTCAGTGCGGGCATCTTCCGAAATCTCGCGAGATTTCGGCCACATCTTCCGAAATCTCCCGAGATTTCGGCCGCATCTGCCGAAATCTCGTGAGATCTCGGCAGATGAGCCGTTACTGCGCACGCGCGAGTAACGGCAGTGCATGCTGGGCCATCTAAAGTTCCTGTGGGTGTTTCACATGCCCACAGGCAAGATGGCCCCCAGCACTAAAGAAGAAGACGAGGAACTTCATCGGACGAAAACCGGCGGCGATCGAGATGGAAGATGGAACAGGTGAGTCCCCTAATAAAGGTAAGCACACTTTATATTACATCCTAAAAAAAAAATTTTTTTTTCAGAGTGCAGAACCGCTTTAAACCTCATCTGCCACATAGTCGCCCAATTAGACAGAGCATTGAGGTCGGCTTGTAAATTAGAGACCTCCTGTAAGGACGTTATTCCACTGAATAGCTTGGTGTCATCTGCAAAGACAGAAATGTTACTTTTGATCCCAGACCCAATATAATTTATAAAGATATTAAAAAGTAAGGGTGCCAGCACTGAACCTTGGGGTACACCACTGATAACCTTAGACCATTCAGAGTAAGAATCATTAACCACTACTCTCTGAATTCTGGCTTTTAGACAGTTTTCTATCCATTTACAAACCGATATTTCCAAACCTGTAGACCTTACCTTACACATGAGCCGTGTGTGGGGAACTGTATTGAACGCTTTTGCAAAATCCAAGTATACCACGTCCACCGCCAACCCTCTGTCCAAGGTTTTACTTACCACCTCATAAAAAGAAATCAGGTTTGTCTGACAACTTCTGTCTTTCATGAATCCATGCTGTCTGTTGCTTAAAGTGGTTGTATACCCTAAAATTAAACTTGCACCTACAGGTAAGCCTAGATTAAGGCTTACCTGTAGGTACAAGTAATATCTCCTAAACCTGCACAGTTTAGGAGATATTTGAAAAGAACATTTTACAATGTTGTCTATGGCGCATGCGCGCCGTAGACAACGGTACATTTACAGGGTTAATCCCCATCTTCAACTGCGGCTCACCACAGTTGAGGTGTCCCGCACGCATGCGCGGAGCGACGTCCTCGCCGCTCTGGCCAATCACAACGCCGCAGCGGCGCTGTGATTGGCCGGAGCGACGATACCCGGAAGGGTATCTGTTTAGAGATGGATGCGGCCGGAGGGGGAGAAGAACACGGCGTCGGGGGCCCCGATCTAAGGTAAGTGATGCATAATGAGCTAGTATGCTAGTCATACTAGCTCATTATGACTTTGTCTTGCAGGTAGTTGACAAAAAAAAATTGTTTAAATGGGTATACAACCACTTTAAAATATTTTTTAAACTGGACCATAAAATTGTCCTGTAATAGGTTTATAAATTTTTGTCATTTAACTGTCCCAGCAGTGCCATTATTCCAGTCAATTTCTGGGTAGTTAAAATCCCCCATTATTATCACTGTCCCAGCCCTTGCAGCCCTTTCCATCTGTGCAAGGAGCTGAGTATCCACCTCCTCATTAACATTGGGTGGTCTATAACAAACTCCAATGATTAACTTTGAACTACACACATCTGTATGCAGTTCCACCCATAATGCTTCCGACTCATCACACTCTCCATCCCCCAGGTCCTCTTTCAAACTCGCTTTGAGATCACTTCTCACATACAGACAGACCCCTCCACCTTTCCTTTTAACTCTGTCTTTCCGAAAAAGTGCAAAGCCGGGAATATTTATAGCCCAGTCATGTGAGGACTGAAGCCAAGTTTCAGCAATACCGATTACATCATAGCTCTCCTGATGCACCAGAGCTTCCAACTCACCTATTTTGCTTGGCAGACTTCTGGCATTGGTGAACAAACCCTTTAATGCATTACTATATTTTGACCGGTCACATACTATCCTCTTGGCTGTTCCGAGATTACAACTAGGACTTGCTACTATACTTACCTTGGGTTTATGTGCTTTGGTTACCCTACCACTAATGCCCCTAATATTACCCTCTGGAATATGTTCCACGCTGACTATTCCTATCCCTGGACCCTCCCCCCCATCGCCTAGTTTAAAAACCCCTCTAACTTTTTGGCCATCCTTATTCCCAGCTGATCTGCACCCTCCTCATTTAGGTGCAGTCCGTCCCTTCTATAGTACTGGTTATCGACTGAGAAGTCGTCCCAGTCCTCCAGGAACCCAAACCCCTCCTTACTACACCAGCTCTTCAGCCACTTGTTTACTTCCCTAATCTCCCTCTGCCTTTCTGGTGTGGCTCGATGTACCGGTAGTATTCCTGAGAATACTACCTTGGAGGTCCTTTTCCTCAATTTAGCTCCCAATTCCCTAAAATCGTTTATTAGGACACTCCATTTGCCTCTGACTTTGTCATTGGTGCCAACGTGCACCATGACAGCTGGGTCTTCCCCAGCCCCTCCCAGTAATCTGTCCACCAGATCCGGGATGTGCCGAACCCGAGCGCCCGGTAGACAACATACAGTTCGGCGCTTCAGGTCTTTGTTACAGATTGCCCTCTCTGTCCTTCTAAGAATTGAGTCCCCTGTCACCAGAATCTGTCTTTCCTTTCCCTTTGCTCCCCCCCCAATCTCACTAGAGGAGTTCTTCCCCTGGCAGCTAGAAGAGTCACTCAGCTCCAGCAGTGCTGGTCCCTGACTGGTATCACCAATGTCACTCAATGGTGCGTTTTTCAGGATTTTTTTTTGTTGTTATTCTCTCTCACTGTTAAAATAAACCTACCATTAAAATTATGGACTGATCATTTCTTTGTCAGTGGGCAAAACATACAAAATCAGCAGGGGATCAAATACTTTTTTCCCTCACTGTATTATATGAGTTTAAATAATAATACATAATAATGATAAATAAGGGTATGGACTTAGAGCCAAAGGGATCTTGAAGAATACAGGGATCATGGACAAACAGTAGTTAGACTTATGTAGCGGTGACACTTTTGCAAGGTGTCCGCTATGTGTAAATTTAGTTATTTTTCTCTCAGAACAGTAAAGGGGTTCTGAGAGTTGATTGTGTAGGTTAACTTTGACATCAGTTTGACTGGGCTGTGCTAGGGTTCTGCCTGGTTATGTGTACAGTTAGGTGCACATGACAGGTTCAGAACCAGGCCTGGTTGGACATTTTGGGTATCGGCATTCCCCCGAGCCAATCAGTGGGTGCGTTTGGCCCCGCTGAGGAGTCTGGGGAAGGGTACTTAAGATGCTGGAGTCACGTGTTCTGGGTTCGTCGGGCATAACTGCCTGTTCCTGGATCTGGACCGTGGTAGCCCCGCGAGGGGTTCCGGTCATGGAAAGCGTGTGCCGCCCCACAACTTGGTCAGTTCTACTAGCCCCACAGACCCGCTTGGTCTAGGGCAAGGATCCATCTGTTCCCGAGTCTCGGAACCGGCTGGTCCGAGGCGCAGTAACTGAGGGAGGATTCAAGGCGTCCGGGTGCGCTCTCAACTTGGAGGGGCACCGCAGCTCGTGTAAGCGACCGGGGAGGACTCTTTGGAGGAGGGCCAACAAGCTGGCATCCCAAGAAGTGCCTGGTTGCTGGGTTGTCAAGGACACTTACGAATCCACGTCCAAGGAGACAGAGAACATTCCAGGTACTGAGGAAAGGTTCCTGTTCACTTTGATTGCAACTTTTCTTCAAGGTTAGAGACTTTGCAAGTTCTGAATTCAAGTGCTGACTGCCATAATCTCTGGCTAGAGATTTGTTCAGCTTTGAAACGCCCAGCTGCGAGTGGTTACTCTCTGGGTTTGCATTATAGACTTTCTAATAGTCTGCAGTTCAAGGTGCCTGAGTTTCTTCACCCTTACCCTTTGTTCCCACATGAGACTGTCTGTTGGATGTTACCCCTGCAAATAAAAACCTTTCAAAAGGACTTTTATGGTGTCAAATTGCACAAATCCCTGCACTTCTTTTTCTTAGATAGGACAGCTACCCACCTGTTGTTGATTGACTCTTCCGCCATATTGTGCCAAACTCCTTGCCATAATCCCACTCTCAACACCCCTGACCATAGGCCTTAATATTTATGAATAAAGGAATTTCCACACAGAAAATGCACTTTTCGCACTTAACTGTATTCTCACAAGGATTTCCGTGATATTTAACATCACATCTGAAATACTATCAGAATTATTTGGAGCAGAACTCTACACACAAGAAGAAGAAATTCTGTAACCGTCTTTTCTGCGCAGGATGCCAGCACATGTTTTGACCTGTCTTTCCTTCACACCTCCATTCCTCCTAGGGGGCACCACAGTTTTGGGACCACTTCCCAGGTATACTAAGTCCACAGCAATAAACTGCCTTCATCATGTCACAGGACCCGCAGGTGAGGGTCAGGGGGATCAAGGTGCTTCTTCTTGTCAGAGGGTCTAACCCCATCGTACTCCAAAAAAATAAAATACAATTTTGCCTAGAGATACACTTTCATTTGAGTTATTGTGTGATGATGCCACCACTATCATTATAGTACCCATCAGCGTCCTTCTTAACATCATGAAAGAAGTTCAACTTTGACAACAAGACTAGGCACCTCCAGAGAGCAATCGGTACTACCTTTCTGCATGTACAGTAAGCAGATTAGTCTAATGCTGCCTCAGCCGGGAGGGTTGGATTCAACATGTTTCTCGGGTCTTTCTTGGCAAGCTTACTTGGGTCTGACCTTCTGGTTCAGTGCAGGGGCCAGGGGGCCAATGGCTGCGCTGCTATCAATCTATCCAATGGGGACTTGAGATAACAGCTGGAGCTGCTGTGCTCGTTCCCGTCGATGGAATGATCAGGTTCAGGTAAGTAAAAGGGGGGCTCAGGGGGGCTGCTGCACTACAAAAGATGTTTCACCTTAATGCATAGAATGCATTAAATAAAATTTGAGGGTTTACAACCCCTTTAATTCCTGCCAAAATCTTTTATCTTATGAAGAAGCTTATTGAGTAAAGGGGTTTAGATCCTTATGAAGAGACTTATTAAGTAAAGAGGCTTAGATCCTCTCTCAAGTGTCTGCTGCTGTCTGTGACACCCATTGTCAAATGAGAAGAAATCTTTAGTAACTTCAGGCAAAGGCAAAGTTTCAAAAGCTTTACCAAAGAATAAGTTAATACGATAGTTCAACATAATGTGCAGTCCTTTCCTAACATTCCTAGTTCCTTTCTTCAGGATCGTGGCTGCCCCAGCATACCTGCACAGGAAAGAGTATATTCTTGCAGAGTCCATCATGGTAGTATCCAGGATTGGCATCTTCATGGCGGACTGCAAGTCCCAGCAGCTCCTTCAGGCAGTAGCAGGGTCCTGAGGGCAGATGCTCCTTAGTTGTTGTAACGCCACCCCAGAAGGAGCCACTTGAGTATATCCCATTCTGTGCTCTGCCTCTCAACCCCAAGAACAGTCTCAGCCCCTCTGACACACCTAATAGACAACGTCACTGCAGCACAACAGTAGGTAGAAATGGTAGTAGACCAGAAAGTATCTTTACTAAGCGGCTTTGGTCATAGAACAACAGTAATAAGGACACTGAGTAATACAAACTTGAAAACTCTGATATGAACAGTATATCAATAAAGACACAGGCAGGTTATAAAGTTAACACAGTTTAACCACTTTAAATGACTCAGGTGTGGCCTATGTGCTCTGGCATAAAGGGGGAACAGAGGTGGCTTGATGTAGGCCAGTCTGTCTCCCTAAAATCCTAAAATCATAGGACCGGACTTTAATAACATAGCACCATATGCAACAATATTACCTTTAGTATAGAGATTAGTGTTCCTCCTTAGTGAGTATTTGTCCCACTGAGTTCCTGAGTATAAGTGCCACTGAGTTCCTGAGTATACAGAGCAGAGATGTGGAAATCCGCACAGTGTATATGTCCAGTATCTTCAGCTAGCTCTTTGTTGGTGCACTTTAGGTGTTCTGTTTAGCAGGGTAGAACAAAATAGGTTGAAGATGTCCTGGCAAGCAGGGTGATGTAAAGTGTACTTGTGGAGTTCTGGCAAGCAGGGGAAATCCTATTGCTGCTCAGTAAAGTAAACAAGGTCCCTCTCTTTGAAACAAGTATATAACAGTATCTGTATGCAGTGTCTCTTTGTATCTGTAAGGTGGACAAGTGCCCGCTTACCACTACTGCGACAGAAGGTCCGATGGAGAGATGTCCTTGAACAGGCTCTTGCAGGTTGCCCGACTGGCTACCTGGTGACAGGAACACCTCACATCGTCTGAAAGATACACCTTGTGATGACCCGGGGTACCTTGACTGGCAAGATGTCTGTGACTGACCATGGAGCTGTGGTAGGGAAACTGTCACACTGAGCCTGGAGAGCAGCCCCTTCTCCTGCATCTAGTCCTCTCCTTGCCTTGTGGTTTCTCCCCTGGCTCCAAGGCAGCTTTGTTGTATCCTTGCTGGCTTGACCCCTCCACTCCCCTCTGGCAGGCTGGGGTTTGTAATTCTGCCCCCAGGGATTGCCATAGGGCCGCCTGTCTTCGGGACTACATGTCCCAGGAACCTTTGCTCCTGCTGCCCTCCCTGGTGATTGGTTCTTCCCCCTGCCAATTAGGAAGCAGGTGAGGGAACAGAAGGAACGCATTTTTTTGGGAGGGTGATTTCCATGCATTTCCACAAGTTGCGTATAGGGCAAGCCATTCATTTGACCACATCTGTCATGCCAAAGAAGCTCCTGCACCCTTTTAGGCGACGATCCTTGAGCAATTTTTTTCATGCATGTTTTGCCACAATGTACATGTGTTTTTATCACTGAACAATCGCAGCAAAATCACACCGCATTTGGGATTCTAATAATAACGAATGGCACCCAAATGCGTTTTGCATGTTTTACTGGGATTTTAGCACAATTTGAAATCAAATTACAGCGATTCTGCCTACAAATCCAAATTGCTGGGTGTAAATGGGGCCTTAAAGTGGAAGTACTTGGCACTTTTACCCACAGTTAAGTATATAATAAGGCTTATCTGTAGGTACAGTGAATATCTCCTAAACCTGCACGGTTTAGGAGATATTCACACTGCATGCAGCTGGTGACGTCACTGGGGCATGCGCACTTAAGGGACGGTATACCCATGAAGTCCCTTCAGAGCTCCATGCCACAGTCCATGATTCCTGCGTGGGAGGAGTGGTGGTGCATTGCATGAATCTATCTATGGCCGCCGCTTCCACCCCTTATCCAGGCACCTGGCCCCTTTTCGGGCACCAGACGCCTGAATTACAGCGGCAGGGGGGTGTTTTGAAGCCCCTGATTAGAGCCATAGGCTCTAATAGGCGTAAAAAAAGGTGACCTGCCAGTGCCATGCTGGGCGCTCGCAGGTCACTCAGTTGTGTTAGAAAAGTGAATGAATATTTGCTTTCCTAATGCCGCGTACACACGGTTGGAATTCTCGTCGGAAAAAGCTCTGATGATTTTCCCGTCAACAGTCTTGCCTATACACGGTCTCACCAAATTCCGACGGTCAGTAACACCACGACATACAACACGTTCGACGGCACTATAAAAGGGAAGTTTAATGCTTCCGAGCATGCGCCGAATTGTTTCCATCGGAATTGTGCGTGTCGGAATTGCATACACACGATCGAAAAATCCGATAGAAAGGTTTTCCGTCGGAAAAACTAAGAACAGGCTCTCAATCCAAAGTCCGTCGGAAATGCAGACAGAAAAAGACTGATGCTCCCATCGGACTGTTTCCATCGTAAATTCCGACCGCGTGTATGCGGCATAACACTAAACCGCCTCTCCACCAATCATGTGCTCGGATCTGTTACCCGTCACCTGATTGGCTGAAACGACAGGCACCTATAAGGCGTCCAATCATAGCAGAGGACAGGAAGAGAGGATGGGAGAAGACATCGATGAGCTGTCCCACCGAGACAGGGTAAGTGCAGATGGCGGTCAGGGGGCACACTGGCAGCATTTGATATGGCACAGTGGGAGCATTTGATGGGGCATAGTGACAGCATTTGATGGCACAGTAAGAGCATTTGATATGACACAGTGGCTGCGTTTGATGGCACTGTGGCTTCGTTTGATGTCACAGTGGCTGCATTTGATGGCACAGTGGCGGCAATTGATGGGCACAGTGGCTGCGTTTGATGGCACAGTGGCTGCATTTGATGGGCACAGTGGCTGCATTTGATGGGCACAGTGGCTGTGCTTGATGACACAGTGGCGGCAATTGATGGCCATAGTGGCTGCGTTTGATGGCACAGTGGCTGTGTTTTTGATGGTACAGTGGCGGCAATTGATGGGCACAGTGGCTGCTTTTGATGGTACAGTGGCTGCGTTCGATGGCACAGTGGCTACAATTGATGGGCACAGTGGTGGCAATGGATGGGCACAGTGGTGGCAATGGATGGGCACAATGACGGCAATTGATGGGCACAATGGCTGCGTTTTGATGGCACAGTGGCTGTGATTGATGGTACAGTGAGGCTGCAATTGATGGGGTTTTTATTATGAATTTTTCAGTTTGTTTGAGCCCCCCAAAAAATTTTGAGCACCAGCCACCACTGTGTGGGAGTGATGCCATTGCGGCACGGCCAATCAGATGGCAAGAGGATGTGAACCTGAAAGGAAAACTGAGTGAAGATAGAAGCGCCTTCATCGGTGACAGTATGCCGGTGGAAGTCTTCGTTCTAAGGTAAGTATTTCATAATGTGCTAGTATGTGATGTATACTAGCTCATTATGCCTTTACCTTGCAGTGTTTAAAAAAAAACAATTGGTGCCATTTTCTACCGCTTTTAATAATAACTTTTCAAAAATTGCATGACAGCTTCACCTATAAGCAAAGGCTTGGTTGATATTTCATGTAAAAGGTTTGTGGCTCTGGGTATGTATTTTATATGCCATATTATTGCAAACATTGGATTTTTCATTTCCGGTAGAAGGCCTGTTGATATTTGACATCGATCTGGATTACCTACCACCAGGCTCGGTCACTCATCTGTATATGCTCTAGTGCCTTCATTTGTTAACTGTTCACTACTTCATCACTTTCATGTGTGAATTATTGCTCCCATCACATAGCACCAGGAAACATTTAGCTAATTATTTCATTGTCTACCTAGAAGCCTCTTACCTCCTGTGCAAGCACCATTATCACCATCATGGGGATAGCAGTGCTGGGCAAAAAGATAAATGATTCTGCACTGGATAATTAATATAAATCACTTGTCTTCATTAATGGAATGCAGACTTTTTATGACTGTTGTCATAACAGTTTGCCTATATGTCTGTACTGTTTGATTAGGAATATAAACGCCTTTTTAATGGTCTAAGAGGCAGTAGTTCCAAGCAAATAATTAGGTTTTGTCCACAGTCAATTAAGTCTGCTCATTTTTGGGGTTTATCAGGTGCTCATTATCACTTTATATTACATTATAAAACTTAGAATGTTTGTTACAGCATTACAATTAGAGCAGTCACATTTCTGTGTAAGAACTTTAAAGAAGAAAAGAATATAGTGCATATGGATACCTTAAAGTAGTTCATTATGTGACTTTTACAATTACTATATAAGCTTGCTCTGGATGATACCAATTTACTTGCTGGATTTTATTTTTAGATGCTCTGAAATATAATTGTGTTCAGTTTAGAGAATTGTATGTAGGCAGGTTGGAAAACGTGAACAGTTAGCTATTCGGCAGCCGGCCCAGACTGGGGGAAGGGTTAAATGCTGCTTGTTAAGTTCCCGTGTTTCTGAGATTGAGAAAAAAATTATAATAAAATGAGACAGTGGAGACATATCCCAACAGACTAAAGGCTCTAATTAGAGCAAAATGCGGTTCAAGTAAATACTGACATAAGGGGGCAATCCTTTTTCCAACTCAGTGATTCTGTTTTTGATTTTGTTTCAGACATGTTGGTGTTATATCTTTCACTTGGATGTTATAAGTTGCACTAGTAAATACAGCTGGATAAAACAAAAACTGTCTGTCTTCATTTCAGACTGCAAAGCAACTAAATGTGATTATCTTAAGGGGGTGATTCTTTTCTATACACGTTGTGTGTGTGCGCGTATACACATATGAAAAAACACTTGAGGTTGGTATATTGGTGTACTTGCAACAAAAACATCTGTGATACTTTTTTTGTTTCTTAATATTTTTTATTATTTTTTTTTTACTGACAGAGTGTGAGGAGAGGAGAGCCGATCAGTGGCATCTACTCACAGGGGAGACCTATACAGATAATCAGGACCTGATTATTAGTGCCCTGGTTATCAGTGCAGCCCCAAGAGTGCCCAGCAGTGATGCCAGTCAGTGCCCATCAGTGATGACCATCTGTGCCCATCACTGATGCCAATGTGTTCCCATCAGTGATGCGAGTCAATTCTGCCTTTCAGTTATTTACAAAATCTTCTGACAGAAACTAAGAAAATCTTTTATTTTTTTTCACATTGTTCTGCCTTTTCTTTTGTTTTTTTAGCAAAAAATAAAAAACTCAGCGGTGATTAAATACCACCAAAATAAAATGAAATGTATTGCAGCTTATCAGTCGTTAGATGTGATGGCTGTTTAAGTTTTCTTTTTTGAGGCTTTTTTCCCTCTGTTTTCACCTGGTGATCCTGCCAGTATCACACCTCCTTTGGACGAAGAAGCACAGAGGCACATTTAGGGCCCTTTCCCACTGATGCGCTTTTGCCGCGCTGGAATGTACCTTTCCAGCTGGACAAAAGCACATCAAAAATGATTTGCCTTTAAAGCCTATAAGACTTTTCACATAGTTGAGCTGCGTTAGCTTTGAAAAGTCCTGCATTCTGCGTCTTTAGTGCGCTTTTAAAAAGCGCAGCACAGATGCACCTTCCATTGAAGTCAATGGGAACCGCAAAAAAAACGCACACAGGTGATATTTTAGGTGAGTTTTTGCTGGTTGTTAAGAGCGACATCATTAAAAACTAGTGGATAGCTGATTGTTAAGGAGCTCATGCTGGTTTCCTCAATGGGATGTAAACATTGCCCTCCCTCGCACAGCCTCCTGTTCCCTTTGGGGCTCACCAGTAACTTGGCCTGCCCTACCCCTGCCTCCTCCTCTCTGATTCTGGTAGTCGATGCTCCGTGCTGTTCTGCCAGTTGTCCCTCCGCCTCTTCTCCCCTTCGGGGGTAGCATCACTCATGTGCTGAAGCATGCTGACCACGGGTGAGGCATTATCACTGATTGTTAAGGACGCCTTTGGGTTGCAGCTCCTTAACAACCACCCTCCGATGTCCTTAACAACCAATGAATAGTTGGTTGTTAAAGCGCCAGCCCCATTGGTGTCCATAACAACCAGCTATTCACGAATTATGCTCTGCATGCAATGTATTTAAAACATGCTATGCATTTTTTAAAAACTGCAATGCAATATAAAAATACATGCGCTGCAATGTGAAAGGGCCCTTAGACAACACAGCAGCATTGTCAGTCTGGGAGTAGTGGAATGTTAGATGTACTAGCAAATGTAGATACACCAACAAATTGAAGCCAAACTCCAGCTAACACTTTATAACCTGTTACAGTAAACTAAAATAAAAGCCGATCATTGTAAATACCCCTGTCCGTTTTAAATTGTTTGTCTTAACCCTGTAACTGCTAGATCTGCAGACCAGCTTGTTCTTTTGAAAGATAACAGACTTACTGGCCAGATCACCACCACATCTAAGAATTGGTAAGCTGCAATATAATAAATGTTTGCTTTTGGATTTAATATTAATTTCAATTATCAGTACAGGCTTTCGGGGGTTTCCCTTTTTCTCAGAAAAAGTATTGCCAACATGTTGCCACAATTGCTGATCTGATAAGCACATATTGCTTTGACAACTAGTGTGATGATCACAAATTTTAACAATGTATCATCAGGATAGCAAATGTGTTGCCCAATCATTAGCTTGTGTATCGCCACCCCCGATGGAGCCGCTTGGTAAATTTGGGTCCTCTGATCTCCACCTCAACCCCAAGCCCTCTGGCACACCTGGTTAAATTAAATTACTGAAAACACATTTAAAGACACATGTGGATAATACTGTTATCCTGGCAGTGGATTATCACCAAAAACAGACACACACCTGGTAGTGATAAACAAATTGAATATATTATCACGATTTAAAGCATATGGAAGCTTACAGCACTGTTAAAGCTTTCTGCAAAGAACTAATACATTTGAAAATACAACCTTCAATACTTAGCAACTGTAAATTTAGAAAAGGGCTGTAATCTATATGCCCATAATACAGACGCTGAGAGGGAGGAGAGAAGACTTGTCAACTCCTCAGCTCCTTCTGGGCCGCAAACATCTTTGAGAGGCAAACACACAATGAAAAGACAAGGGTTACACACGTACAGTAAGCACAGTTCTGTAATGTTGCAGGTCCTGACGTGAAGAAGAATAGTCTATTCTGCTAGCAAATGGTGGGGCCCTTGTTTTAAAAGAATAGGTTTAAACAAGCTTGCATGGAGCAGTAATCCTCTAGAGTGTTCTGTTAGGTAGAGATTTAAAAGGGCAAACTACTAGAGATGGCAGCTCCAAACAAGCATCTCATGACACTAAAAAGGGAAATTGGTCAGTATGGTTTCAAGAAGGATGTTGGGTTTGCACCCTCTCACCAATCCTCTGTGCGATGACACAACGGTAATCCCGGGTGCTAATTCAGGCTGCTGATGCTCCTAGCGATGTTGTAAGGCGCTGGATCATCTTCTGAGGGCGATTTAGGTGTCTGGTAGCAAAACGCTGGGTGACGCTTGGGTCACCGATCAGGGTTCCTGAGCTTAACGGTGGCGGAAGGTGTGGGTGACTCCACTCCTGGCTCCCCTCTATCTTCTTGCAGCGCTCGCCTGGTTGTCTCAGAAAAAAACGTGTCTCTGTCTCTCTCTGGTGGAACTCCACCACACAGTCTGGTCCCCTCACCACATTCTGTCTCTCTTGGCATTTGCTGGAAAGGCTTGGCTTTCTCTTTCTATAATAGGTCACACACTCTCTGGTGTCAGTGTGTGTCTCTCTCTCCTTTAGCCTGATGCTGGTACCTCAGCCTGCTCTCCTCAGACAGCTCTCCCTCCTTTAGATTGCTCTCTCTCCTTTAGATGGCTCTCTCTCTCTCTTTTAGCCTGATGCTTGTACCTCAGCCCGCTCTCCACAGACAGTTCTCCCTCCTTTATAATAGGTCACACACTCTGGGTTCAGTGTGTGTCTCTCTCTCCCCTCAGCTCCAAAAATCCCTCTCGCAGAGTTTTTCTCTCACTCTCCTCACATCTCTCCTTTTCCCGGGCTTCAGGATATCCCTCCTCCTCTGTTGGGGCACACAGTCCCTGGTGTCAGTGTGTGTCTTTCTCCTCACTCTGGCACCTCAGTTCCTTCCCCTCACACACTCCTCCTCTCCTCACGGTTAAGTGTCACTGTGTCCCAGCAAAGGACTTTGAGCCTTGGTATTTCCCTCTCTTTTAAGCAATCTCCTCTTCTCTGTCTCCTGTCAGCACTCTCTCAGTACTTCCCTCTCTTCCATCCACTCAGCACTTCCTGAAATTTCCCTCTTTCCCAGTATGCTTGGTGTCTCTGAGTTTTTCTGGAAGGACCAGTCAGCATCACTCTGTCTCCATCTTGTAGCCAAAAGGAGAAATTGCATTACAACATGCCTGCTACACTTGCTTTCCAGTGTGTGTCTATGTTTTGCACTATTCACTTGTAATGGGGCTTGTGAATGACTATGTAAGGGTGCCATGAGCACAAGTACCTGCCCTGCGTCTTCCCTTCCAGAACAACAACCCACTTTTTTGAGGCCACTCTGCACATTCTACATGCCAGAGGCTTCCTCGCGACATTCATGACCATTAACCTTTATATCCCAAAGGAAGTAATGTCTACACATACTGTAAATAGGATTGCTGCACTTTACTGATGGTAGTTAAAAGATGGCAAATACAGTCACATCACGTTGACAATGTACTGTCAAGTGGCCGTGGATAGTATGTCGATCATATATAGCTGGTAATCCACAGCAGTCACATGTGAAAGCATCAAGTAGCACATATAACAAGCCATTTTCCTAGCTCAGTCTCTCTCCACCCGGGGTCATTAATACTCACTCAAAGGTTCTGGTTTGCATTAGGCTATCTGTGTCCACTCACTGTAGGATCACTGCATACACCACTAGCTGGGTACACCTCTCCGCTGGTTCTCCAGGATGATAGCCTTACTCCAGGGAACGTTTTGCCTGGCCTTAAAGGCCTTTGCAACTGACTCTAGTCTACACTACCATAAAGGTCAGGAAGTCTACAGCCAGCTCCTCTGGGTGCATGTTTACCTTTCCCTGCCCTCCAGCCCTTTCCAGTGCCTCCACTTTCTGACTACATCTTCCTCATTGTGGGATCTCTGGCTCCCGTGCCCCAACTGCACTATGGCTCCTCCAAGCTAACTTATATGTAGGCACTGACTACAGGAGGGTTCTAGCTAAAAGGGACCTAGCACCTGATTACACCATTCTCTGTAACCACACTCTCTTCTTGGACTGAGCCACTAAGTGGCAGACTAGCTAACTGCACCTGTTTACCCACTGGATTGCACAAGCAATGATTGGTTTAACCTCTTGCACTGAATTTTTATTATTAAAAGACTAGATTGCACAGTGTTTTTTTTAAAAAAAAACTTACAATCTAGAATTAATGTTCAATAAGAGATTGAAAAAAAAAACATTTAGTACAAGCAAAATGTAATTTATTTACTTTGTGATTGTACACAGTGATTCTTTCTTTTTTGTTAACTATCAATTCAAACTCAACCACTGAAACAGAACACTGCATTCTAATTAATTTTGGTCTTATAGGAAAGTAAGTAAATGGTCAATAAAATAATAGCGACCTTTAAATAAAGATTTTGCCTTAAGGAGACATTTGAGTGGGAATCTATTTGGAACATGTGGTGCTTTCTTTTTTATTAATGAAAAATAACAATAATAATCTGTTTCTTCAGAATGGTCCTATTGAACAAAAACCTTCTTCCATATGAACATATGCAGCTTTGATTCAAAGCTCCATCTGTTGTAGAGTGCAGTTCCAAAAGATCCAGAAGCCAGGAAGCACTCATCTGTGCAATACATGAAACGGGAGGGAAGAAAACCGAAATGCTCAAAAATCATTGAGACATCATGTTTCTTTCCTGTATAATATGCCATTCAATCAAAGGATTGTAGTTAATGTATTTTTTGGTCATGCTAATGTTTAACCTTAGCATGTCGATCCATTGCTTCCATATATCTGCAAAGCCTATAGGGTTTCTGTTTAATCACTGCAACAGATTGTCAGGAATAGATCTTTTTTTCATTTGAACAGAGGGTATCTGACAGCTTGGCAAATTGGTTATGTTACAATTAACTGTACATACCGGCCATGCCAATGAGTCTGACCACTGATGTGACAACAACGCCTGTTCAGATAATGTAGAGATCTCAACTATACACCTCAACTGTTAAGCAGATTGCTTTTTTTTAACAAATGTTAGACCCAGACTTTAGTACCACAGTTCAGAATACAAAACAACAATCTTATGTCCTGTGCTTTTTTCAAAAACAATCTTTGACCGTTGAAACAGTTTGACACACCTGGGCTCCAGTTAAACAGATAAGCCAAGGAGCTTCAATCCTGTACCCTCTACGACAGTCACATTTTGACCACCAAATTATTTCTGGTTCCTAAATCCTCAACCTTTGAAACACTCCCACAGCTACACACACCTAAAAAGCTAGCATGTACAAAAGTTTTGTTTTTTAGTACTGGATAGGGTAGAGAATGAGTAAAAGTCATGTTGGGGAGCTTTTCCTTCACTTTCTGTCCCAGAAAAACAGCAGAAAGAGAGAAGAAATATCTACAAAGGTTTAAGAATTCTCCTTTATAGCGGAGGTCTGCCAAAAATTTTTTTTTTTTTAAAGTCAGCAGCTACAAAAAAACTGCAGCTGTTGACTTTTAAAATATGGACACTCACCTGTACAGGGCGCCCACGATGTCAGCACCCGAAGATCTGTTGCTCGGCTCTCGGGTGCTGCCCTGCCATCTTCGGTAGGGGAATCAGGAAGTGAAGCCTTGCGGCTTCACTTCCCTGGTTCCCTACTGCGCATGCGCAAGTCACGCTGCACAATCCGGTTGTCCCTGCTGTCTCTGGGACCCGTTTGTTTCCCAGCAGACAGCGGGGGAGAACGGGAAGAGGCATAGACTCCCACGGGAGTCTATGCCCAGAATTGGGTGCAAATACCTGTATTATACAGGTATATGCACCCCCCTCCCCCCTGAAAGTTGCCAAATGTGACACCAGGTTCCAAAAAGCAGAGGTTCCATTATTGTGTGAACCTCCACTTTAATTCAGATGTCACCAAAACAGGTGTCCACGTTCAGGAGATCTTTAGGGAGAAGACAGCCGGGTGGCTGGTGAGTGAGGCAGTCGAGGAGGACTGAGAGGGCTGAGGAGTGGCAGTCTGAGATGGTTGTAGAGTCAGTCTGGGAGGACTGTGGAAAATTAGCCAGGAGGGGCAGTTGCAACCAGGTGGGCTGGCATTGCCTGAAGAGGTGGTGCTGGAATCAACAGACACAGGAAGGTACCTGGACACTGGGACATTTCTACACACCAAAGGGGCCCGCGCTTCCTCCTGTAATGGGCTTTTGCTGGGTTTGTCAGATCCTAAGTAAACAGTGTTCCAATTGGCCTGAGTATTTCTGCAAGCAAGATGTGTGTATATATAGACGGTATATAGTTGTGTCCCTGAAGAGTTTCTTTTGCTGAGGAGTCAAGTGGGCATCCCATAATATCCCTATAGCCATCCAAGTTTAATACCCCTAATAAACAAAACAACAAAGTTGCTAGACTGTTTCCTGACTCAAGTGTGCTGTGGAAATTCGGGGTGCCTTGATGTGTATCTGTCCATATACAAATCAATGGGAATGCAAAAGCAGCTTAAAGTGGAATGAGCAGGTGTATCTTGCCGAATCTAGATTGCTTGGCTGTAATCAGCCAAAGCTAATTTTTCAATCTGTCTTGGTTCAGCACCCTACGTTCAGCCTGGCTGTTGATTTTTCTTGCTGCCAGTAGGGGAGTCAGTAGGCTGCCACTAGAATGAATATATACAGTGTGATTAGGTTTTGAATATTTATATCCTTTCTCAGCCAACCACTAGGAGCTTCATTGCTAACAGTGTATAATGGGAAGGGTTTACATATTTGGGGTGACCTTCAGATGGGTTCTTCACTCCCCAGGACTAGGGCTGGGGAGGAGTGATGTAGAGTTGCTGTCTCTTTAGGCCTGTTTTCTGGAGGGGCATGTGTGCGCTTGAGGTCTAGTACTGGGATTTAGGCCTCCCTGCCTGTAGGCTGGTCTCAAGATGGAGTCCTAGAATAAAACCTTGCTGGAGGTGTCTGTGAGGCTGATGGAAGCTGGAACCTTGGGGGTGAGAGCTGACACATTTGGGAGAAAACAATTAGAATCACCCACTCTCTTGCTATGTTGCTGCTGAAATACTGGAGTGCCAGACCGGCTCAACTGTTCTGTATCCTGTAAAGTCCTACAGTCTGTATTTGGCGTTGGGAATCTGGAAACCTCTCCCTTTCTCCTGTGATGCAATCAGAGTAGAAGTGACTGAAGCCCGATGTTTGCAAACCCCCATCACAAGGCAAGGATTCAGTCCTAGGGTAAATGCTAAACCACCCTGCCACTGGCTATCCTTCACATGCCTCTGGGGGTAAGGTGGTGCTATGTTTTGGTACCCAACTTGGGGCCAAACAGAAAAATGATTGCTGTTGCCCTGGGTAATCAACTGCAAGCATAGATTTTAATTTTGACAACCACAAGTAAATGTGGATAGTGCTACATACAAATTCCTAACTACAGGGGGTCCCCGGGTTACAAACAACATAGGGACTGTAGGTTTGTTCTTAAGTTGAATCTGTTTGTAAGTCGGAACAGGTACATTTGTAGTGTAGCTCCAGCCAAAAAATCTATTTTTAAGTTTTTTTAGATAACAGAGAGAAGGGTTATCACCCCTGTAACATTTGTTCTGCGGTCTGTGCCCCTGTTCAGAAGATTTCACCTCACCTTCTGTGCCAATGACAATTGGATTTTGAACATTTTGGGTTGTTAGGGAAACATGGACTGGTGATAAAGCATCAGTGGAGACACCTTTTTCCCATATTAATTCTTACAGGAGTGAATTTCCCTTCCTAGAGGTGGATTTCCTCTCACTTCCTGTTTTCTCCCTCCGTTTGTAAGTAGGAGTCGTTTGTAAGTCGGATGTTTGTAACTAGGGGACCCCCTGTAGTAGTTAAAGCACTTTAAAACATGCCATCCCTGAGCTCTATAGGAGCTTTAAATATGAAGTTATTCACTCTCAAATATCACAACGAGGACTCTTAACAGTTTAAAAACACGGGCTAAGTGTTTAAATTAGAGGGCTGACAGCCTGCCAAGATACTGGTCTCATAAGAAAACACAATGCCTGGGTTCTGAACTATAAAAATACATTTCTTCACAATCATTATAAATACAGAGATGGTGAGGGCTTGTTTTAAAGTGTTTTTACTGCTTGTTCATTATTTGTGATGAGCAAGCATACCTGGGTTTGGTTTGAGCAAGGCTCAGCGAACATTATTTTAGCCGTATCTGTACCCCAATAAAGTCAATGGGAACTGAATGTTAGAAAACGGTAATGGCAGTTTTCTAGGCTAATAGGCAAGGGACTGTCAAACAAATGGTATGAGGACTGGGCACTGTCCTGGGGAACATTTACCAAAGTAAGAAAGATTTTACAAATTCAGTTTGGCAGGCATCAGCAATTTTAGTAATGCTTAAAATGAAACAATAATATTGCAAATCTCCATTAAATAACATGCTTGGGGGATACCCTGCCTTTATCTGTGAAGCGGCCCACCTGTACAATGTATACAACCTATTACAGCAAAACTAACATTTACAAAGGAAAAAGTTTGTTTAAATTTCCAGCATAATGACAATTTCGAGCCACTTTGTTCTGTTTATAAACAAATCGTTCTGGGCTTCCCTTCTTCTATAACAGACCCTTATCCTAGATGAGGGTCTAGTGTAGTTTTAATGGGGGATACCCCATCAAGATGCCCAGTGCTTGCTGAAAAAAAAACCCTGACAGCCTAAAGGTGACACTTCCCAAGCTGTCATCGGCAATATATGGAAAGGGCAGTTGTGACATCAGTGCCCTCATTTGACTACATGGCTATATTTGGTTAATGGTATTGCTCAAATATGGTCATGTGATCGTATTTAGGCACTGATGTCACCCCCTATTGTAAGTAAATGTGAAGTCAGTAGTTGGTAAGGACAAGGTGGATGAAGACATTCACTGCTTCATTAATAACCATCAGGGGTGGCCCATCCATTAAGGGCGCATGGGTGCTGCCTCCCCTATCCATGAGTCCGGCCCCTTTCAGGACACCAGTGCATGGATTCCAATGTAGAGTTGTTTTTTTTAAAGCACCGATTAGAGCCATTGGCAACAATAGGCTTCAATATAAGGTGGGCTCGGGTCTCAGAGAGTGCGCTCCGAGCCCACCCAGGTGTGTTACAACAGCGAATCAATATTCGCTGTTGTAACACTGATCCTCCTCCCGGCCAATCAGAAATTAGGTTTTGACACTGGTCATCCGATTGGCTGAAAGGTCAGGCGATCCTATTGGATGCCCAGAAGGAGGAGGGGAGGAGCTGGAAGCTGACATGGAGGATAGGACTCAGAGCGAAGCCTCTGCACAACACTGCCTGCCACCCGCCACGGTGGTCACGGAAGAGTCACAGACCGACCGGTAAACAGCGGGGAGGGGGTGGGAGCCAATTGGGAGGGAAAACCATTAACACTAGCTGCCACTGGAAACCATTAACAGCAGGAAGTTGTTCTTCACTGAAGGCCATAAAAGTTTTGCATTCAGACAGACCTCAGACTGAACACCCTGTTCACCTCTATTCAGAATATATAAATACTTTAGTGTGCATGATCTGAGCACAGGTTCACATTACGGTCATTGCAGAGGATATTTAGGTATGGCTAAGTAAATCCTATAGGGTCTCCAAGAGTTAAGGTGTGATTGCAACCACAATATATGTTACCGCTGTTAATAAGCCACTGTCTTTAGTTAACCACACATTATACAATTAGTTCCTTTAAATTTACCTTCAACCTTGTAGTGGAAGGACCTGCCTGATTGCACACGAATTGAAAGTGTTTAGGTTTGACCTCATATTATATGGTTTTGGTAAATCTAAAGGAAAATTTTATACAAAAATTGTGTAATGTAATAGTCATTGATATTTACTTATCTCTAAAGCCTCCAGATTTTTTTTCTGGTGGTGTTTCTTGCCTCTGCAGTTTCATTACACAATACACAAGTTACCAAGTTTGATATACATTAAAATATGTTTCTAGAAATGAATATCCTACCTAGATGCATAACATCTTTCTACAGTCACATTATCTGCCCAAACTTCTGCCCTCAGAGTATGATTTATAACTTTCTGGCACTCTCAATGTTCCTAATTATCTAATTTATCAACATTCCTTTTAGTTTGCAAGCTCATTTTAGTTTGGTCTTTACTATCGTTTTTTCCATTTTTGTGATTTATGTATATGTAACAAAATTAAATTTACTCTTTGTATTATGAGGGAGTTGGTATTTACTATTAAAATTAATGTTTTTTGTTATTATATTTTTCTTTATAACTAAATGTAGGTTTCAGAATACAAGGAATCGGTCATCAGCGTAATTGGTGTGACATTTCAGCTAGAAAGTGCCTGCAGTCTAAAGCGGACCTAGCATCAGATACAGTTGTGCTCATAAGTTTACATACCCTGGCAGAATTTATAATTTATTGGCCAAGGAATTCAAGGAATATGAATGATTACACAAAAACTTTTCTTCACTCATGGTTAGTGTTTGGCTGAAGCCATTTGTTATCAATCAACTGTTTACTCTTTTTAAATCATAATGAAAACAGAAACTATCCAAATGACCCTGATCAAAAGTTTACATACCCCAGTTCTTAATACCGTGTATTGCCCCATTTAACAGAGTGTCTCAATGATATTGAGGTCAGGAGACTGAGATGGCCACTAATATTTGTATTAGTAGGACTTTTGTTGGTGCTAATCATTGATCACACATTTTTCTCCCCATAAAAATATATATTTTATTGATACATTGTAAAATCTTTGCAGAATAAAACTTGCTATATACTATGCTATATACTATATTCAAAAAAATACAGACCAGTACAACAAAGTCTAATGATTATCACTAGTCACCCATCCCGTCACGTGTTTAGTACCTTTTGCTTGTAGTAATTTGCATGTAGTAATGCTATATTAGTCTAAAATCCCTTTGGAATTTTTAGCATAAACCTTGTTCCTATATGGATACAACTTTCACGTAACGCAATACAGGGAAGGCGGCTTTGTTTTGCATTTAGCTTCTTCATAAACAGCAAAGTCTATGATAATAAATATTATCTAAATATTAAGTTTACATATATAAGCACAATTTCTTGACTTACTTACACATATTCAAATTGATAGACTTTTACTCACTTTTTTAAAACAATGTGTTTACTTATATCAAATGAAGCGATGCATCAATGCCTCAGATGTAAGTTAAAACAAACATAATATCCAGTGGAGGCTGGTGTTCCATTTTTTGGGGGGGTGGCAAACAAACCCTTCACCCACCCACCGCCCGCTCACCAGCCATGCTCGCCCGCTTGCCAGCCCTGCTTGCAAGCCCACGAGCCCCGCACTTACCCCATCCAGGTCACGGGCGGTTTACCTGACTTCTCCCGCCCCCCGGCCAATATGGTCGCTTCTCCTCCTGGCCAATCCAGTCTCAGAACCCGCTTCTTGTGCTGATTGGCTAGGAGGAGAAGAAGGAAGACAATAGCGAATGTTGATTTGCTATTGTCACAAGTGGGTGGGCTCAGGGCACCGAAGCCAATTAGAGCCTCCAGCTATAATCATGTGCTTCACATAAAAAAACTCCCCATAGAACTCTATGTGTCCGGCTCACCGTGGGGAGATTAGGGGCTGGTGAAAAGAGATTAGGGGGGTGGCACCCCTGTGTCCCTATTGGACGAGCTTCCGCTGATAATATCTTAAGCTATCTTGAATGATCTCTACAGTGAAGTCCCCTCATTTTTTTGTGGGAAGGAGAAAGGAAGGGGGAAGAGAAATAGGGAAAAACAAAGTAGAAAAAGGGATAAGGGAGGGGAGTGAGGACATCATCTCAACCTAGGCAAAATCACTTGACTGGAAGTACTTAATTTTAATGAACATACAGCATATGTTACAATCTGATGGCAAAATTTGTTTTGGATTTACTGACAATTATGTAATATGAGAACAAACTGAATCCGTTTATTTTATTTATACCAAATCAGCTAGGAACACTCACAGCACACTTATTTCTAACTATCAATCGTATAATCAGATTGCAATGTTTATGTCCAGCTTAACATATAATGCAAACCTTGGCTGTAGCAGTCCAAACCTAAAAACACCCCAATGGAGATGATCATACACATAGAAGAGCTTTTAGTGTACTCTATCAAACTCCTGTTCAGCCATGGTATCGAACAATGCAGTGACAACTGCTCTGGATACTTTTTGACCATTGCAGTCACTATCTTTTTCCCGTATCTACCAACTGTATAATGTGTAATGTCTATTCCAACATGAACTGTGGAGCTAAAGGTTGATTTTACCATTCTAATTGTCTAGGCAACTATCCCGGTTCTTGTCCAGACAGAAAAGAGATAGAAGTCATAATTAGAAATAAGCCATTGGTGCGAAGAAAGTACCAAAGTTTCTCATATGACAGATATATTTAATGTGCTATAAAAATACATGACAAGAATATCAATCCTGCCTATGTGTCATTAAGGAAAGAAAATGACATTATGGGTAAGATCCATTTATATCCGTTCTCATTATTTCTGGAAATGGTTGCACACAAGACACTAGTTACACAGCATAATTTACTTACATGGCACTTTATTACTCTAGAGCAAGGATAGTAGTCATATGCAAAACAGCAAATGTCATAAGGGATAAACGGACAAGGTCATTTCTTGCCGACAATTCTCATAAAGCGCAAGAAAAAGTCATTCCATTTCTTTCCCATGTTTGCAAAGTACAAATAGACACACTAAAAGACCTTTGCTAGTTAAAGTATAACTATAGTGATGTTGAGGGAAAAAAAAAACACAATATAAGCTTTTTACATGGAAAGAATTTTAGCATTTTTTTCACAGGTTTATATTGTCTTCTCTTCCAAATAAATTGCTGCTTTTTTTCACTATTTATTAAAGTTATTTGTAAATGGGAGAGTCAGTCTTAATTTCTAACACTTATACAATCTCAGCATTGTAATGGGAAAAGCTGCAGTGTCTGTATCCCTTAGGGCCCATTTAAATCTGTGCAGTTCATTAACACAAGCTTTAAAATAATTGTAAATACTAGTTATTTAATTTAATTATCAAACATGCTATACTTGCAATGATTTTCACTGACTCTCCACCTGTGGGCAGGTTGAAATAGTTAGTTATATGCTGTCCTGGCCAAAAGGGTAGGAGTTAATGCCTCTCCCGTTTTTTTGGTTTTTGGCGGGTTCCCCTCTGGGTCCAGCCCACTGGTGCTGTGATATATAAATGGTCCAGTAAAGGGGGGCCCTGCAAGGTTGTTTGCAAGTAGAGAGCACTTGGGGAGTTTGGGGTTTTCTCTGTGGAGAGCCCAAAAGGGAGAGAGACAGAATATGACCCCTGCAAGGAGTAGAAGAAGGTCATCTTTTAGCATTGAGATGTAGAGTCCTTGGCTTGGCACTTAAGATGAATTTGCACTTGTATTTAGGATATATTATGATATTGTTGATGTGAAGACAGCACTGGGTACATACGTTATAAATTTATTTAAAGACACCTACACCTTATACCGCAGCAGCAGTGAATTAGGTAATTTAATCACAGAAAGGCACAATAAGGTTATAGCGCGGGGATCACAATCCTTTATACATAGAATATGAAACCTGCAAGGAGTAGAAGAAGGTCATCTTTCAGCATTGAGATGTAGAGTCCTCGGAAACCTGGGGCTCGGTCTGAACACACCGACACTGAAGCATGCTTCCGATGGACTTACATCTGCATGAGAGGGCCTCTGAAGGACTGTAATAGCTTGGATTTCACTCTTGCAGGTATGCTAGGGCAGTACAAGCCTGTAGTTAGGAGTAGGGATGTAGAAATGACTTTGCATTTGTAACATGGACTGTGGAATGTTAATTTTTGCACCTTTTCTAAGTAAAATCTTGAAACGTTGTCCGTGCTCTGTCTGAAGGCACTAAAGAGGTGTGATCCAAGTAACCGACACACACATAGTTCACCAAGTGGATCTTTTACACATTGCAGTAGGATGACATCAGCGTGGAGTGGAGTAGTGTGAAGACACATGTGGTTACCTAGGTTAACAGGAGGGTATCAAGCAGCCGGTTGATAGCAAGTACCTGTTATAGGTGGAATAGCCTCTAGCAGCAAGGAAGATGTTGTTGGCACTCCTTCTGCCAGCGGTCTTTTTCCAAGAGCAATGGGAGTGGACTCACGCTGCAGAAGTTCCCACCCTGTTCAGAAGTATGAAGGTTCAAGAGTCAAATTAAGTGCATGTGTGGAGCCTGTGCAGATTGCATGGCGGGGCTCACTCCGCCACTGAGGAGTAGTAGCGAGAAACACTGAACAGGTGGTGGTGGGCAGGGCTCAGCATATCCCTCTCAAATGCATATTACAGAGAAGGAGTACATTGTCACAGGGACCAGAGAACAGTTGCAGTGCCAGTGTACATAGTGTACATTCATCTCTAAGGCTTCATACTTCACTGCAGTAGCTTTGCAGTGAATTTTTCAAAGTTTTTGCAATAGCGTTTTTAGCGTTTTTCCGCGTTACCATTTTCAATGGATAAAAAACGCTGGTAGAGCGTTTTACAGCTGAAATACTGTTCTCAGAACCCACTAGTTTTGGGTTTTTTTACAGCTAAAAAATGCCCCAGACAAAGCCTATGTGTGCATGGACACAGAATAACCTGATGGGGAGTTTATTGACTGTAGAAAAAAAACGTCTGAAGACAAAAACAGCTGCTGTAAAAACGTCCAAAATCGTCCAGTGTGTATGAGGCCTAAATGTAAAGTCCTGTCTTAAGGTCGAGTTTTCCGCTGTGGCAGCCTCAGCCTTGTCCCAGGGCACTGGTGAAGATGACACAAAATAAAGGTACCCCATGTGTGGTGAAGTGACCCTGTACAAGGTGCCTAGCATAGCCCAGAAGAACCCACCCTGAGGTAAGCCTCTCATGTAACCTTGTTTTGGTGCACAATGAGGAGGGTAACATGAAGGACATGACAAATAACCACCACCAGCCTAACCCCCCCCCCCTCCCCCACCACCACCACCTTACACTCCTATAGACTGGTCTGGTCTGGTACTTTTGAGTCTCGGTTTTTGTCAAATAACTGGCTTGTCTGGTCAAAGGTCCTTGTAGTAGCTGACCTACCCAAGTTACTATTGCAGCTTGCTTTTACTGTTGTACTAAAGTCTGCTGGTCCAGACACTCATTTGAAACTGGTAGTTGTATTTACACTGACAAGCCTTAGATCATACAGTCACAATGTGAAATATTGAAACACCCTAGTATCAGAGTTCCTGTGTGGTCGAAAGACCCTAATAATGAATCTCCTAATTATTCATGGTACCCCAGCACTGGGATATTTGCTACCCTGATGGACTTGGTAAATCTGGCTGGCAGGGCATGCATCCTGCGGCTAAATCCCAGCAATAGGGGATTTCCCAGTAATTCTCTGTACTACAGAAATAAGGATTTGGACTACTAATTTCTTTTATGTGAGTAACTTCCTAAGTACTATCTTATTTACAACTATTGCTGTACAGGAGTGCAGAGGAGCAATATAGACTCTTTTGGCCAAAGCTTGTTGTAGCATCCTAAAGCCACTTCCTAAAGGAAAGCATTGTCAGGAACTAGAACACCAGCTTGAGACACAGTGGTCACTCTCCAGACTTGAATATTCTTGAAGTTCTAGTGTCCACCAGCAATTGTCTCCAATAGCCAGCATGTCCCAGCAATTGGTCACCTCCTGATGCTAGCAGTTAAGAACGCATTTACCCCTACCACAGGGGTCACACCTCAATATTTTACCCGTGTATCTACTATCTGTTATGACCTGTTTCTGACCTGTCTTGCATCCTATTAATTTGTACTCCTGCCTTACTCTACTGTACCTGATTCGCCCTCTTCTCTGTTGATGCATAGGTAGTTTGTTTTCCACTTTGCGTGCATGTTGACTGGGTTGTGTATAAGTTGTTGTATTTATGTTTTATGGCACCAATGTTCTTGTGTTTATAACAATGTTCTTTACTTAAGTATCCTGAAAGAAATCTAGGCACAGCGATTGCATAATCACACAAATCCTGGTATCTGTACAATTCTAGGCTGTATCTACAAATGACTGCCATGGATCAGCCCTGCCCTCTGCTGTTCCTCATCTTCGACTTGCTATAAAAAAGAGATGGGCTGAACACCCCCCAGTTCAAGTTTGCGACAGAACTTTTGAATATTGCAAAAGTTTGGACCCGAACAGCGAACTCCATTGAAGTCTATGGGACCCAAATTGGAAAATCAAAAGTCCCCACTTAGGCTTATATGCAAGTTATTGGCCAAAAAAGGGTATGGGGGCCCAGGTACTTCCCTGGGGGACATGTACCAATGCCAAAGAACTTTTAAAAGAGATCGCTTTTAAAGGAGCAGTGAGCTTAATAATGCTTAAAGTGAAACAATAAAAATAAAAAATGACTTTAAATATAGTGTCTGCCTGCAAAGTGGCACATCTGTACCATGTATAGAACCTGCTACAGCAAAACTGACATATATATATATATAAAGAAAAATAAATTACATGTAAATTGCTGGCAATACAATACCATTGCGGGCAATACAAACATTTTTTTTTAAAATGGTGCGGGGGTCCCCCCAAAATCCATACCTGACCCTTGTCCAAGCATGCAGCCGGCAGGTCAAGAAAGGGGGGGATGAGCAAGCGCCCACCCACCCCAAAGCACCTTGTCCCCATGTTGATGGGGACAAGGGCCTCTTCCCGACAACCCTGGGCTGTGGTTGTGGGGGTCTACAGGCAGGGGGCTTATTGGAATCTGGAAGCCCTTTTAACAAGGGGACCCCAGATCCTGGCCCCCCCATGTACATGAGTATGGGGTACATAGTACCTCTATGCAAAAAACAAAAAGATTGCCAGTAGCTCACTAGGGTATAAACGCTGCAAAACTCAATGTATGAGCAAGCACAGCGTCCCTTAAAGTTGCTGACTCACCATTCAAGGTGTGATCCAGGTAACGTCTGCACATGCTCCATGGACCCCTTGAGAATTGCGGTATCCATCTTGAGAAAGGCACGCTGAGTTGCTGCTATAGAGACCAGACCGGATGAGTGGCTATCGCTCCAGACCCAGAGAAAGACCGGTGCTACTATCCCTGCCTCTGACTGACTCCCAGTGCATTGCCTGGATGAGTGAGAAGGTCATATCCTGTCATCAAGGATGCAAATCTATATCGCCGGAGGCTGGGTGAGTGGACCTACCGGTCTAGTGCCACACTTTTACATTCATAGTGAACTCTTGATGGCCATGCACAGTTTATCAACCCGATATTTCACTATGGGCCGCTATCAGTGATACTGACACTGTGTAATCTATACCTAACTTCACTGAATATATACTTCCACAGCCCTGTATCCAGTGGTGACTCAAGGATCCTTTTTTTGACTGATATACTCATGGAGTCACACATCCACACATTTGCTTATATGAAACCTGGGCAGTAACTTCAACAATTGATCAGACATCCTGTGGATCTTTATTTCACTATACAACGCCAGTGTACTACTCTATGGGCTATAATTGTGACAGGGGTGTACCTAGAGCATTTGGCACCCGGGGTGGATCCTATATCTGCCCCCCCCCCCACTTTAAAATGTAAAAACACCCCACTGTTTACACACAGAGATCCCGGTTCTCACTGTGTCACGAGCGATCATGGGAGCCAGGCGGTCATCGCTACTGCTGGGCACTCGCATCGGCTCCGGGGGCGAGCAGCGGGCGCGCGTATGCCTCTAGTGGCCACAAAGGGGCCTGTTCGGCAAGCGGTTACATTTTTGCTGCTAGGAAACTTCTACTCTCCCTGGAAGCTTCTCAGAAATAGTTTTTATATTACCATTAATACTTAGGATATTTCTGTAAATCAAGAGGAGAACTACCTCATTCAAACCTGGATAAAGGTAAAGCAAAAAAAGTGATGCTTTAAAACACAGGATTGGCAGCTAATAACAACAGGTACAGGAGAGACATCTTCTTGTTAAAATAAATTCATTTAAATAATACATCCTTTTAGGAACATATAACTCATATATATGAAAAAGATCTCAGTAAGCAAATGTTGTTAAGCAGTGAGCACATGTGATTATTTAAAAATATAAGGAGTTGTTAGAATGAAAGCTTTTATGAATAATTAGGCATTAGCGACAATAAATGTACCTGTCTATCGCAAAGTGATCCACAGCAGTAGCACTTGGTAAACATTGACTATTATAAAACACAATACTGTAATGTTGAAAAGCATTACCAGCCATATAACTCACAGCATATTTATGTAGATTTAGTCATATGCGATTTGCAGTGATATTGTGTATAACTGACTCCTACCTTGTCTCTGTACCTTTGCATCTGCAGTAATGTTTATTGACAGAAACTATGCCTGCAGCTTAAAAGATAATGAAAAAGCAATGATGATGATGTTGATGATGTTCAAGGAAAAATAACCTTTAGCCACACGCTTTTATTTTACTGAAGTTGCCTTGGGTACTGCTTTCTTTACAGAATGACATCTCAAACCTGCAAGTGGATAATTCAGTAGAGTGGTTTTCTACATATTTTATTTATTATGGTCAAGGCTATAAAAAAGAAACTTGATGGACAAATTGGACCTTTTTCTGCTGTCACTTTTCTATGTTTCTATTTAAAAAAATAAAATAAATAAAAATGTACTTTTAAACAAATATGAAATATTGCATGTGTACAGTTTTTTCATTGTCTCTTTTATGTGTTATATAAAAACTGTTTACAGAGATCAGTAACTTAAACCGAAACTTACACAAATAAGTCGGAAGAATGATTTATTGGATGGGTTTAATTTGAGGTGTTGCTGAAAGACAATGGGGCTGATTTACTAAGGGTTTTCTGTCAGATAGTGTCCGCCTATCGTATATTGTCCGGGCTGTACTGTGCAGGCGCAGCGCTTGCACAGTACGGAGGACAAGTAGATTCGGAAATTCTCAGAAGATGAACGGCACCTGCGCCATGAGTCGAGATGCAAGCCCCACCATCCAAGTGGACATAGGGCTGCACAAAGTTAGAGGGCCCCTCGTGGGCTCGCTTCGCTCGCCGTGCTTCGGGCACGGCCTCGCTACGCATGCGCAGTACACATCGGACAAAATACGATGGGGGACACAATCTGACAGGACAAGGCCAACTAGACTGTGCACTTTTCCAGTGCAGTTGCACTCTGTAAGTACAGTTGCTCCAAAGTATAGTAAATGAGGGAGAGTACTGCTGACTTCCATCATCCAATCATGTGCAAGAAAAAATGCTGTTTTTTTTTTTCTTTGCATTTGATTGGGTGTTTTTTGTAAAGTGAAGCTTTACCTCGTTTACTAAGTTCTGGAGCAACTGCACTTACAGAGAGCAACTGCACTGCAAAAATGCACAGTTGATTTGCCTTTATTAAATCAACTCCATTGCGCCTGAAAGGGTAATACTACTTACTTATAGTACTAATTATCCACTTACCGACCGGCTCCTTTACATATACGTCGGCAGTTTGAAGATGAATATCTCGGTAACGGCAGCAGCTGTTGCCACAACCGAGGTATCCATCGTTAGAGCTGGCGGTTCTGTTCACGATAATGGTGGTCTCTGCGGCGGATTCAGCAGAGCGGCAGGAGTGGGGGTGGCACCTCTCCCGCCACTCTCCCAGACCCTCCGCCGCTTACCGGAGCCGTTGGCAGCGGCTGAGGCGATCGGGTCCTATCCGTGGCTGGGTATGGAGACGAGTGAGGCTAAGATGGCCCCCCACCTGTCTCCATACCATAGCAGGGCAGAAGCAACGTCAAAACGACACTTCCGCCCATACCTCTTAAAGGCACATTTTTTTGTTGTCATTTTTTTCAAATGACAATTTTTTTTTTTTTTTTTTAAGTCCAAATATGAGACATGAGGACCCCAGATCTCATATTTAAGAGGACCTGTCATGCTTTTTTCTATTACAAGGGATGTTTACATTCCTTGTAATAGGAATAAAAGTGACCCAATTATTTTTTTTTAAACAGTGTAGAAATAAATAAAATAAAAGTAAAGAAATAAGAAAAAGAAATAAAAAAAAGCTTGCGTGCAGAAGTGAACGCATACGTGAGTAGTGCCCGCATATGAAAACGATGGTCAAACCACACATTTGTGGTATCGCCGCGATCGTTAGAGCCCTGGACCGACTTACTATGTAACTCAAAACTTGCAACCTGTAGAATTTTTTAAAACGTTGCCTATGGATATTTTTAAAGGTAAAAGTTTGACGCCACGAGTCGGCTCAATTTTGAAGCATGACACGTTGGGTATCAATTTACTTGGCGTAACATTATCTTTCACAATATAAAAAAAAAAATTGGACTAACTTTACTGTTGTCTTATTTTTTTATTCAAAAAATAGAATTTTTTCCCAAAAAAGTGCGCTTGTAAGACCGCTGCGCAAATACGGTGTGACAAAAAGTATTGCAATGACCTCCATTTTATTCTCTAGGGTGTTAGAAAAAAATGTATAATGTTTGGGGGTAAGGTAATTTTCGAGCAAAAAAACGTGTTTTTAACTTGTAAACTGAAAAAAGTCTGAAAAAGAGGCCTGGTCTTTAAGTGGATAATACTACACCATGCTAGTACAGCTTACAGTGGAACTTCAGTATTTTTTTCATCTTTCCATCTATTAAAAGGCTACATTCACACCTAAGCGTTTCAAAGTCACGTTGTTTTTGCCACGATTTTGCTCAGGTCACCAATGTAAAAGGCAAAAAAAACGCATGTAATCTGCCCCAAAAAGATGTTCTTTTTTGAGCTTAGGGCGTTTTTCAGGCATTTTGCTTCAGGTGACACAACGCTCAGATGTGAACAGGTGCCATTGAAATTAATGGGATTTTGCTTGTTGGGCGTTTTTCAGGCATTTTTTTGAGGCATTTTACAAGCGTGTGAATGCAGCCTTAATCTTCTGCCTTTGTTGTTTTAACTTTGGATAGTAAAACATTTTTTTTCTGCCAGTCAATACCTTATACAGCCGACTTCCTGTTTCTTGTCTGGTCATTAGCCTAGGCTTATGACATCATGCACAGCTCTCTCTCACTCTTGTGAGAGTTTTCCAGGAAAGGAGGGTGGATGAGTCATAAGAGGGCCATTAAAAGCTGCAGAGCTGGAGTTGTGCCTCTGTGTGTCTGTGTAAATCCAGGAAGTGAACAGGTTGGAGGGTTCCACTTGGAGGATTCATAATATAGGGACCCTTTAGCGCAGCATTTTTTATTTTTATGTTTGATTTCCTTAGCGATATTTGATGGTTATTTGCTGCTGCTTTCACCTTTTATTATTATTTTTTATTAGCGCGGTATTATTTTACCTCTTTTTTACCTGATTTATTGGATGCCTCCAGCTGAAGTGCCATTGGAAGACATTGTGTCGGAAAGGGTAGTAGTATCTCTGTAGATAACTCACCATGTTTTGGCAATTCTTTGTAGTAAAACAGGACCACTTAACCCCCGGACCATTTGGCTGGCCAAAGACCAGAGCACTTTTTGCGATTCGGCACTGCGTCGCTTTAACTGACAATTGTGCGGTTGTGTGACCTGGCACCCAAACAAAATTAACGTCCTTTTTCCCCCATAAATAGAGCTTTCTTTTGGTGGTATTTGATCGCCCCTGCAGTTTTTATTTTTTGCGCTAAGTGAAAAATAGATATAGTTGCTTTCTCTGCTGCAGGCTTGAGCAAATTACAGTATATAAATGCAGATAGGAGCTCTTAGTTAAGAAACATCTGCTGTCCCAAAAGACCCACAGAAGGGACTCCCTATCTTATCAGCGCATTTCGCTGCCCAAGAATAGGGACTGCACCTGGGAGAGCTTGAACCCAGCTGGAAGCTGCCGACTGCAGAGGTAAGGGACGTTCGACCACCATTCACTGACCATGAGATATGAGGGAAAAAAGGAGATAGCTGGGAATGCACTAATACTTTTCTTTTATAATATTCACTGGTCCTGAGGGAGGAGCCAAGGCGGAGCTTGTCACAGGTATGCTGCCATGGAGGCACCAGGAAAAAAAGATTCCCAGCCACGAAAATTATTTTCTGTAGCAACAGGAGGTGAAATTGAAGGCTTCGTTGGTTGAATTTAGAAATCAATGGTGGCACCATCGGATCACAAAACGCACAAAATTTCAGATTTTCAAAAGAAAATGAACCAGCGTTCGTAATGGAGAATTAACATTCGTGACGTGGCAAATTATGAAATCTCGAAATGCAGCTCACAATTCTCTTCTTCTTTAATGGGATAATAATGAAGCTGCTTTGCTGGTGATACTGATGGAGTTATTGCAAACAATTTTTCAAAGGCTTTTATTTTTCTAGTGATATCAAGAATAATATTATTATATATTTTTTTATTTTTTTTGGGGCAAGTTACCACAACACCATTATCCTGTAGTTTTTAGGATCAAAGATACAACTATGTTGGTGTCCCTTGTCAATTTTACATTGTATTTTTTTAAATGTAACTGCCTACTCCCAAAACTGTCATTTGAAGTAAAACATATTAGTATTATTTTACACAACTTTTTTTATTGTGCATTAAAAAAAGAAAACAAATACAATTAGACATGCTATATGCCAATAGAAAAAAAGTGCATTTTATGCATCCAAAAATATAGAAAATATACCAAATCAAATCATTCAACCAAAAAAATTATGTCAAAGCAATAACTCCAAGGCCAAAAATAAATAACACGTTATCTCCTCCGATTCCACAACATGTCTGGTTGACGAACGGCCGGTCAGAAATGAACTGAAAAGCACAAAATGAGCGTGAATCAACACTCACCAAACTTCTACTAACACGAAATTAGCAAAAGGAGCCTAAAGGGCGGCGATAAAGAGCTGAAAAACCACGTAGTTGGCCGACAATTCCTTGCTGTTTGTATGCAAGACAAGTTTGGGCCCACACCCTTCGGACAAAGTCCACAGTTTTGTTGGCCAACAATACGATCGTGTGTACAAGGCTTTAGACTTCTTTCTGTTTCTGTACAGTGAACCAAAAGATCATAAGGGTTGCCAATTATAAATCCCTGTGAGTATACTAACGCAAAAGAACATTAACATTACATTCTATGGATAGTATATTGTTGCCACCAATTATTTAATTTAAATTGTCTTGTGTACCACAGTCACATGTTACTGCAATGGCAGCTGATTGTAAATGGAAACCACTGAACCATTTCAATATGAAGATGTCTTGCTTCTATGTGGAGCTCTTTTCTAACTTATCTTGCTGAAGAGAGTTTTTTTTTTTTTACAGTCTTTTACAAGTTCTTTGCACTTGTCATTAGGAGCCTCACACATATTAATTCCACAATGACAGTAATGTTCAAAAGTAAAATGTAACTGTTCTTCAGTTAATCATTCAAATTAGAAAGTATCAAGGAATAGGCAAAATTATAATGTAATTTCAAATATTAAGTGTGAGATGAAAGTTTTTTCTTGTTTCATATAAAAAGGATAATCATTTTTCATTGCTGTAAGAAGGATGAAAAGACAAGACTGGGGGAAACATTAAAGGGAAACTTTAATGATTTTAGGTCAATTTTTCTTTTCTTTTTTTAAGTTTTTACATTTTTAAACTTTTTTTTTATAAATTTAAATTTATTTCTACTAAAAATATTTATTTTTCAAACAACTAAATACAGAATGCACCCATAACACTGGGTTTTAAAAGCCCAGCAGGAACATTTTGCTTTGAAAAACTCCTTCTCTGACACTTCTATGGAGTCTTACAGAGCGGGCAGGGGAGGGGCAAAGGGGTATTGGAGAGGGCGGGTTTTGAACAAGGTAATCCAAAAGAAACAAAATTGTTGCTGTTGGCTTCAATTTGTTAATGTATCTAAATCTGCTATTATATCTAACACGCCTCTTTCCCTAGACGGACAATGCTGGTGTCCAAAGGTGTCCCCCTGTGCTCCTTCATCCAGAGTGGGGGTACTCCAATACAGCATGTGTGTTACTGACCAGATCACCAAGAAAAATCAGAGGGGAAAAAGCCTAAACAAAAGAAAACAAATGCAGCCACCACATCTAATGATTGGTAAGCTGCAATATATTACATTTTTGGGTTTAATACCGCTTTCAGGTCACACAAGAACACTGTGTTGGTGTGTGCTTAAAAAAAAGACATGTAGCATTTTCGTGAAGTGCAGAATGTTTAATGCCCTGTACACACGATAGGATTTTCCCATGGAAAATATGTGATAGGGCCTTGTTGTCGTAAATTCCGACCGTGTGTAGGCTCCATCACACATTTTCCATAGGAATTTCTGTCACACAAACTTTGAGATCTGGTCCTCCAATTTTCCGCCAACAAAATCCGTTGTCGGAAATTCCGATTGTGTGTACACAATTCCGAATAAAAATTATAATATTTAGAAGTTATAAGTAATTTTCTAGCAAAAAATATTGATTTAAACTTGTAAACAAATAGTGCCAGAAAAAGCCTGGTCGGCAAGTGGTTAAAGACTTGTTTGCACCATAGCCAATGCATTTTTTTTAAACTTGGGGATCAATACAACTCAATGTGGTGCATTTTTATCATGCATTGCAGTGCGTTTTTTTTTTTTTTTTTTTTGCTGAATGTGTTAATTAATGCAATGCAATACAGCATGTCTTATGCCCTGTACACACAATAGGATTTTCCGAAAAAAAAAAACATGGGATTTTTTCCGACGGATTTTGGCTCAAACTTGTCTTGCATACACACGGTCACACAAAGTTGGTCGGAAATTCTGAACGTCAAGAACGCGGTGACGTACAACACGTACGACGAGCTGAGAAAAATCAAGTTCAATAGCCAGTGCTGCTCTTCTGCCTGATTCTGAGCATGCATGGCACTTTGTGCGTCGGAATTGTGTACACACGCTCGGAATTTCCGACAATGGATTTTGTTGTCGGAAAATTTGAGAACCAGATCTCAAATTTTGTGTGACGGAAATTCCTATGGAAAATGTGTGATGGAGCCTACACACGGTCAGAATTTCCGACAACAAGGTCCTATCACACATTTTCTATTGGAAAATCCTATCGTGTGTACAGGGCATAAGAGGGAGGGTCAAGAGATACAAAAGCCTGATCAAGTACCCCATACTGGGATCACCAAGAATTCTTAAAGAAAGGTTCACATTTAAAAACATTTAGGGTGATCATTGCATTTTCATGTGCATCCACTTCACTGTCATGTAAATAAGAAAGGAGTGTGGGACTTTAAATGAGGCAATAGACTTGTGGAGGTAGAATGGTTGGTAAACATTGTTTATTTGTAACAATAGTATGAAACAAGTAAAAAAGTATTTTCATATATATACATATACATGCACATGATGGATACATATGTTTCAGCTTGACAACACATTGTGTTGGATATTGATAAAGAGGTATAAATACAAATATGTAACATGTCATAGAGATATAATACAAGATATTTCCTATTAACAGGCATTGGTACACCATATGCAATAAGGCTGCTGCAGAAACAAGAAAAGATACACATAAATAGTTACATAGTACTCAATGAATTATGAATGTATAAAAGGTATATAAGGGCCAGTAACTAGATCATGAGCCAGACTTGACTGAGCACCCTATGGAAACTCAACGCGTTTCATGGCTATATGCCATTCATCAGGAGTTGGGTACAGAAAGAAACTGTAAATACAAATGGATATGTAGTATTAGTTAATATATTCTACCCGTAAGGGGAGAAAGAACCTCATGGGGAGAAAGGGATCTATACTCACAGGTCGGCCGAAGCACTGTGCTGGGCTAACATCGAGAGAGATGAACAATGTCTTTTGTTTATGTGTAAGGGTCCTTTTCACACGGGCTTTCCGATCAGGTCCGCCTGTGTTTTTCAGGCAGACCTGATTGGACCCTCCAATTTCCCCTATGGAATAGCGGATGTCAGCAGACACATGTCCGCTGACACCCACCGCCATCCAATCTGATCCTGTCCGCAGTTGCGGCTGATGCTCAAAATTTGTGGGGGGGGGGGGGGTGCAATCAACCTGAAAAATTCTGAAAAAAACCCCATCAATTGCAGCCTCACTGTACCATCAATCACAGCCACTGTGCCATCAAACGCAGCCACTGTGCCATCAAACACAGCCACTGTGCCCATTAATTGCCACCACTGTACCATCAAACGCAGCCACTGTGCCATCAAACACAGCCACTGTGCCATCAAACGCAGCCACTGTGCTATCAAACGCAGCCACTGTGCTATCAAACGCAGCCACTGTGCCCACCAAATGCAGCCCCTGTGCCCATCAATTGCCACTAGGGGTGCAACAGATCAAAAAACTCATGGATCGGATCGTTCCTCGCATCAGAGTCACGGATCGGATCATTTTTCGGATCAGCAAATAATAATTGAATTTGCAAAAACCTGTGAAAATTCGACCACCATATAGTCCCCACTGTAATATCCACAATCTCCCCACTGTAATATCCACAATCTCCCCCACTGTAATATCCACAATCGCCCCCACTGTAATGGACATCTCCCCCACTTTAATATTGGCTGAGTACTGCTGGGTACAGCTGAGCATGGCTGGGTATGGCTGGGTATCACTGAGTATTGCAGAGTATGGCTAGGTATGGCAGAGTATGGCTGGGTATGGCTGGGTGTGGCAGGGTATGGCTGGGTATTGCAGAGTATAGCTGGGTATTGCAGAGTATTGCAGAGTATGGCAGGGTATTGCAGAGTATTGGCAGGGTATGGCTGGGTATTGCAGAGTATTGGCAGGGTATTGCAGAGTATTGGCAAGGTATGGCAGAGTATTGCAGAGTATTGGCAGGGTATTGCAGAGTATTGGCAGAGTATTGCAGAGTATTGGCAGGGTATTGCAGAGTATTGCAGAGTATTGGCAGGGTATCGCAGAGTATTGGCAGGGTATGGCAGAGTATTGCAGAGTATTGGCAGGGTATTGCAGAGTATTGGCAGAGTATTGCAGAGTATTGGCAGGGTATTGCAGAGTATTGGCAGAGTATTGCAGAGTATTGGCAGGGTATGGCTGGGTATTGCAGAGTATTGGTAGGGGATTGCATAGTATTGGCAGGGTATGGCATAGTATTGCAGAGTATGGCTGGGTATTGTAGAGTATGGCTGGATATTGCAGAGTATTGGCAGGGTATTGCAGAGTATTGGCAGGGTATTAGCAGAGTATAGAGGGATGGCTGAGCATGGATGGATGTGACTGCAATTGTCACAGAGCAGCACTGTGGGCACTACAGATCCAGCCCACAGCGCTGCTGCAATTCCGATCTCTCCCCTCCACTGTACAGATCAGTACACAGAGGGGAGAGAGGAACCGTCGTCATGACGTTGTTTACAAGTGATCGCTCCTAAGGCCGAAGCCACGCGTGGTGTGCCAATTCAAACAGGCTGACCCATCCGGATCACGGATTGCACCACTAATAGCCGCCACTGTGCCCATTAAACGCAGCCACTGTGCCATAACAAAAGCTGACACTGTGCCAACAAATGCTCCCACTGTGTCCCATCAAATGCTCCCACTGTGCCCCATCAAATGCTCCCATTGTGCCATATCAAATGCTGCCAGTGTGCCATATCAAATGCTGCCAGTGTGCCCCCCGCCCGCTGTCTGCACTTACCGTCTCGTGGGACAGCTCCTCAATGTCTTCTCTCATCCTCTCTTCCCGTCTTATGCTATGATTGGAAGCCTGATAGGCGTGCAATCACAGCACCTGTCGTTTCAGCCAATCAGGTGACGGGTAACAGATCTGAGCACCTGATTGGCGGAGAGGCGGTTTAGTGTTAGGAAAGCGAATACTTATTCCCAGCCCAGCATGGCGCTCACAGGTCAAATTTTTTGACGCCTATTAGAGCCTATGGCTCTAATCAGGTGCTACAAAAACACCCCCCACCCCCGTCGCTGTAATTCAGGTGCCCGGCACCCAAAAAGTGTGCAGCGCCTGAATAGGGGGTGGCAGCGGCAGCCATAGATAGATTCATGCAATGCATGAATCTATCTATTGGTGCTAGAGGGGGTGGCCCTTATGGATGCACAGCCACTGCCGTATCTATCCGATTTCCCCATAGTAGAGCAGGGCTGTGTCCGGGTCCACTCTGCACAGCAGAGCTCAGCAATCCCCCCGCTGAGTGAGCAGAATCCATAGATGTGATTACTCTTTAAATCTTCTTTATCCCCTTCATGCCGACTGTACACAAATTTGCATCCATGGCATGAAGGGGTTAAACCGGGGTGATGCCTGCAGCAGCTCGGCATTTATCCTAAAAGAGTGGACGTCCCCCTCCTCCCACCCCCTTCCGCTGCTCTTCCCGGTCCTTCTGTCCACACCGGGAGACCCGATCCACGATCTGACACTTCCACCGGCTAGGGTGAGACTGGAACAAAGCTGGAAACTGCTTCGATCGAGTCTCCTGTGTGAAAATCTGTTTACTCTGCTGCCAATGACGCTGATTTTTAAAAAATGACAGTATTCAGAATCACAGTTTTTGGCGATCTGAATACTTGGAAGGTGAAAAGGAGGAATTTTTTTTTTTTTTTAAACCCCCGATCCCTCCATAAAGAGTACCTGTCACTACCTATTACTGTCATAAGGGATGTTTACATTCCTTGTGACAGCAATAAAAGTGATCAGATTTTTTTTTATTTTTTAAATGGGCAATGTAAAAAAAAACTAATTTTTTAGAGTGCCCCTGTCCCCGCGTGTTCGCGCAGCAAAGAAAATGCATATGCAAGTCACATTCACAAATGTAAACAGTATTCAAATCACACATGTGAGGTATCGCCACGATCGTCAGAGTGAGCAATAATTGTAGCAAAATACCTCCTCTGTAGCTCTAACCTGGTAACTGTTAACATTTTTTAAAGTGTCAGAGATTTTTAGGTACTGTCGTTTGTTGCCATTCCACGAGTGTGCGCAATTTCAAAGCGTGACATGTTAGGTATCTATTTTTTTCGGCATAACATCATCTTTGACATTATACAAAAAAAAAATTGGGCTAACTTTACTGTTTAGTTGACTTTTATTTTATGTAATTAGGGGTGCATTCAATGATCTTTCCATTTATAACTGTTATGGGTACTGAAACTCAGTTTACTCAAGTTATCCTCATGGTTTGTGCATTATAAATAACTGAATGAAAATACAGATTTTTCTTGTGTATTCAATAAAAAAATCGATTGATGTACAGTGCATCCGGAAAGTATTCACAGCGCTTCACTTTTTCCACATTTGTTATGTTACAGCCTTATTCCAAAATTGATTAAATTCATTATTTTCCTCAAAATTCTACAAACAACATCCCATAATAACAATGTGAAAGAAGTTTGTTTGAAATATTTGCAAACGTATTAAAAATAAAAAAAATGTACAGTATCTCACAAAAGTTAGTATACCCCTCACATTTTTCTAAATATTTTATTACATCTTTTCATGTGACAACACTGAAGAAATTACACTTTGCTACAATGTAAAGTAGTGAGTGTACAACTTGTATAACAGTGTAACATTGTTGTCCCCTCAAAATAACTCAAAACACAGCCATTAATGTCTAAACCGCTGGCAACAAAAATCAGTACACCCCTAAGGGAAAATGTCCAAATTGGGCCCAATTAGCCATTTTCCCTCCCCGGTGTCATGTGACTTGTTGGTGTTACAAGTTCTCGTGTGTGAATGGGGAGCATGTGTGTTAAATTTGGTGTTATCACTCTCACTCTCTCATACTGGTCACTGGAAGTTCAACATGGCACCTCTCTGAGGATCTGAAAAAAAGAATTGTTGATCTACATAAAGATGGCCTAGGCCAGGGATATGTAATTAGCGGACCTCCAGCTGTTGCAGAACTACAATTCCCACGAGGCATAGCAAGACTCTGACATCCACAAGCATGACACCCAGAGGCAGAGGCATGATGGGAATTGTAGTTTTGCAACAGCTGGAGGTCCACTAATTGCATATCCCTGGCCTAGGCTATAAGAAGTTTGCCAAGACCCTGAAACTGAGCTGCAGAACGGTGACCAAGACCATACAGCGGTTTAACAGGACAGGTTCCATTCAGAACAGGCCTCGCTGTGGTCGACCAAAGGTGTTGCGTGCACGTGCTCATATCCAGAGGTTGTCTTTAGGAAATAAATGTATGAATGCTGCCAGCATTGCTGCAGAGGTTGAAGGGGTGGGGGGTCAGCCTGTCAGTGCTCAGACCATACGCTGCACATTGCTTTAAATTGGTCTGCATGGTGGTCGTCCCAGAAGGAAGCCTCTTTTAAAGATGATGCACAAGAAAGCCCACAAACAGTTTGCTGAGGACAAGCAGACTAAGGACATGGATTACTGGAACCATGTCCCGTGGTCTGATGAGACCAATATAAACGTATTTGGTTCAGATGTTGTCAAGCGTGTGTGGCAGCTGCCAGGCGAGGAGTACAAAGACAAGTGTGTCTTGCCTACAGTAAAGTATGTTGGTGGGAGTGTCATGGTCTGGAGCTGCATAAGTGTTGCCGGCACTGGGGAGCTACAGTTCATTGAGGGAACCATGAATGCCAACTTGTACTGTGACATACTGAAGCAGAGCATGATCCCCTCCCTTCAGGGACTGGGCCCCAGGGCAGTATTTCAACATGATAAAGATCCCAAACACACCTCCAAGATGACCACTGCCTTGATAAAGAAGCTGAGGGTAAAGGTGATGGACTGGCCAAGCATGTCTCCAGACCTAAACCCTATTGAGCATATGTGGGGCATCTTCAAACGGAAGGTGAAGGAGCGCAAGGTCTCTAACATCCACCAGCTCTGTGATGTCCTCATGGAGGAGTGGAAAAGGACTCCAATGGCAACCTGTGAAGCTCTGGTGAACTCCATGCCCAAGAGGGTTAAGGCAGTGCTGCAAAATAATGGTGGCCTAATTTGGACATTTTCACTTAGGGGTGTACTCACTTTTGTTGCCAGTGGTTTAGACATTAATGGCTGTGTGTTGAGTTATTTTGAGGGGACAACAAATTTGCACTTTTATACAAGCTGTACACTCACTACTTTACATTGTAGCAAAGTGTAATTTGTTCAGTGTTGTCACATGAAAAGATATAATAAAATATTTACAAAATGTGAGGGGTGTACTCACTTTTGTGAGATACTGTACATAAGTATTCACAGCCTTTGCCGTGACACTCAAAATTGAGCATCCTGGTTCATCCAATTTGAGAATTGGTGCATCCTGTTTCCACTGATCATCCTTGAGATGCTTCTACAACTTGATTGGAGTCCACCTGTGGTAAATTCAGTTAATTGGACATAATTGGAAGGGCACACACTTGTCTATATAAGGTCCCACAGTTAACAGTGCATGTCAGAGCAAAAACCAAGCCATGAAGTCCAAGGTATGGTCTGTAGACCTCCGAGACAGGATTGTATTGAGGCACAGATCTGGGGAAGGGTACAGAAAATGTGTGCAGTATTGAAGGTCCCAATGAACACAGTGAATGGAGGACGTTAGGAACCACCAGGACTCTTCCTAGAGTGGGTTGCCAAGCCAAACTGAGCGATTGGGGAAGAAGAGTCTTTGTCAGGGAGGTGACAAAGAGCCAATGGTCACTCTGACAGAGCTCCACCGTTTCTCTGTGGAGAAAGGAGAACCTTCCAGAACAACCATCTCTGGAGCACTCCAAAAATCAGGCATGTATGGTAGAGCGGCCAGACGGAAGCCACTCCTCAGTAAAAGGCACATGGCAGCCCACCTGGAGTTTGCCAAAAGGCACCTAAAGGACTCTCAGACCATGAGAAACAACATTCTCTGGTCTGATGAAACAAAGATTTAACTCTTTGGCCTGCATGGTAAGGGTCATGTCTGGAGGAAACCAGGCACTGCTCATCACTTAGCAAATACCATCCTTACAGTGAAGCATGGTGGTGGCAGAATCATGCTGTTGGGATTTATTTCAGCATCTGGAACTGGGAGACCAGTCAGGATTGAGAGAAATATGAATGCAGCAATGTACAGAGACACCCTTGAATAAAACCTGCTCCAGAATGTTCTGGACCTCACACTAGGGTGAAGGTTCATCTTTCAACAGGACAACAACCCTAAGCACACAACCAAGATAACAAAGGAGTGGCTACGGCACAACTATGTAAATGTGCTTGAGCGGCCCAACCAGGGCCCAGACTTGAACCAGATTGAACATCTCTGGGGAGAACTGAAAATGTCTGTGCACCGACGATCCCCATCCAACCGGATGGAGCTTGAGAGGTCCTGCAAAGAAGAATGGGAGAAACAGCCCAAAAATAGGTGTGCCAAGCTTGTAGCATCTTATTCAAAAATACAACGTTGTAACTGGTGCCAAAGGTGCTTCAACAAAGAATTGAACAAAGGCTGTAAATACTTATGTACATGTGTTTTTTTTTTCTTTTTTTAATAAATTTGCAAACATTTCAAACAAACTTCTTTCATGTTGTCATTATGGGGTATTGTTTGTAGAATTTTCAGGAAAATAATGATTTTAATCCATTTTGGAATAAGTGAAAAAGTGAAGTGCTGTGAATACTTTCCAGATGCACTGTAAAGGTGTATTATGGAAAAAAGTACTTACACCCTTGACCTCAGCAGCTGGTATTAATGCCTGATAACATTATATTCCCTTACCCCCAAAATAGTTTATCAAGTTTTAATAAGGAGAACACTAGACAATCCTGGTGCAAATCGTATCTTTTTTTATTATGATTTTGAACAACCACGCCTTCTATCTACAAAGGTAAAGACCAGCAAATTTGGGAATAGCAGGGTACTCAAAAGTATCTCTTATATTAGTTAGTATTGCCCCTTTAACCACTTAAGGATCGGAAGGATTTGCCCCCTTAACCTCCCTGGCGGTATGATTATGTCTGGAATTTTGTACCAAAAGCAGTACAATTATTTTGCATGGAAATTTGGCGTTTTATATTGTAGGCCTGCAATTCTTAGGAATAACTCACTTAAATCTGTCCAAACCAAAGTCTAGTAGACATCCCGGGTATGATAAAGTTTGAAACACAAAATCATAAATTATAATATAATAAATAACTATAAAAAATATTCAATAATGTAATCAAATCAAAAACACTGAAATTTGCTCAGTTGCAGAATTGTCGCCATCATTAGATTTAGTGTTTGATGATGAATTGTGATTCTAATTTATTATCGCTGTTTTCTAGCTGGTCTAAAACCACTTTTGACATAAAGGGACACTTTTTGGTTGCTATGGACAATCTCCAGTTTCCAGGCAGAAAAAAATGTATTTATTACATAAAATGACATGCAGGGCACTGGACAGACCACTAGGGACAAAGGGGATGTGTATTTTTTTTTATACAGTACTGTAATCTGTTTACAGTAATTAATGCAATTTTATAGCACTGATCGCTGTAAAATGACAGTGGTCCCAAAAATGTGTCAAAATTGTCCGAAGTGGCCGCCACAATGTTGCAGTCATGATAAAAATCTCAGATCGCCGCCATTACTAGTAAAAAAAAAATTATTAATAAAAATGCTATAAAACAAACCCCTATTTTGTAGACGCTATAAATTTTGCGCAAACCAATCAATAATCGCTTATTGCCATTTTCTTTACCAAAAATATGTAAAAGAATACGTATCGGCCTAAACTGAGGAAAAAAAAAAGTTTTTTTTTATATATTTTTTGGGGATATTTATTATAGCAAAAAGTAAAAAATAATGTGTTTTTTTCAAAATTGTCGCTCTATTTTTGTTTATAGCGCAAAAAATAAAAACTGCAGAGGTGATCAAATACCACCAAAAGAAAGCTCTATTTGTAGGAAAAAAAGGACGTCAATTTTGTTTGGGAGCCATGTCGCACGACCGCGCAATTGTCAGTTAAAGCAACGCAGTGCAGAATCGCAAAAGTACTCTGGTCTTTGGCCAGCCAAATGGTCCGGGGCTTAAGTGGTTAAAGTGGAATTATTGATTTCAAATAATTTGCTGATCTTTTTAAATCCCTCTCCCTGTATAGTGAGCTATATATTATATAATCCTCAACCCTGTTCTCTTTATACTGCATACTGCTGACCACTGCAATCTGATATTATTCCCATAGATGTGAGCAGCCTATTGCATTAACATTTAAAAGGTAAAACAAATAAAACATGTTGAAACATGGATGTGTCAGTAGAGCAGAGGGTGATGTCAGTTATTTTTTTTATTATTTTTTAATGTATTATTTTTTTTTACATTGCTATTTTTTTTTAATGTAGGAGCCCCATTTGGGGGCATTAGTGAAATACAGTATCTGGGGTCTAAACCCACTCCTGATGTCTCACTTTTGAGACTGAGAAAGAGGACAAAGATTCCCTAGTCTATTTCTCTGCGGTCTCAGCTGCCATGTATAGTGAATGAATGGGAAGCGCTCCATGCTGAGAGGCTTCCTGATCATTCACAAACTTAAGCAAAGTAAACACAGTTTATGAACACAATGAGTGATTAGTACTAATCACTCACTGTTTTAATTCAGAAAAAGGGGCTAGTAAAGTAAATTACATTTACTGGCCCCTTCCCCATCCTAAAACATCCCCATGTGTGCTAACAGAAGGAGACAGCAGGAGGAGAAAGGAGCGAAGCCGGCAGTGCTGGAAGAGGGGGAGGGGGGACATGGGGGGCTGAACAGCAGGGGGAATCTGCACTGCATGGGGGTGATTAGGGTGTGCCCATTGCGCATGCCTATGATTGTTCCTTACATTACATTCTTTTGACTGCTGAAATTTGCATGTTGTGGTGTGGTGGCTGATGTAATCCCACCATACAGAGTGGTCAGGGTTATGTAACTCAGTGTACAGTGTGCAGTGGTCATGAGAGTGTGTAACAAACAGCCCAGCATATAGAGTGCAGTGATCAAGAGTATGTAATGTGCAGCCTAGCACACAGAGTGGAAGGTGCAATAATATGTACACCCCATCATACCGAGTGCAACACTCAGGAGTTCCATACAGCAGCCATTGGTATGTAACATACAAATAACACAGCATACAGAGTATGGTGAGCAGGGGTATGTAAAGTACACAGTACATTACAAAATCCTAACTGCTGCCATACCATCATCACCACCACCACCATCAAGCAAAAATCTTCCCCAGTAAAAAACGATTCTCCTGCAAACCCCGCAAAAAGTGCAATCCCCCTTCACCTCTTAGGACGGCATCAGTAAGAACGCACCAGAGTGCCAATGCACTGAACAAAGGTAACTTTCAGTTAGGTGCGTGTGCATGCAATTTTCTATCAGCATGCTAATTTACTCAGGCATGCTGCTTGGACGTACAGTATCCGGCACCAGAGCATGCATGTCTCATTTTCATTCTTGGCTCCAGGTGGCTTATTAAAGGGACAGAACTGAGCTGGAAAGTTACTAGATGGTCTTACGCTGGTACACTGCGCCTTGAACCCTGAACCTGTTTCTGAGATCTGATTTCCCTCTTGTTGACCTAGCCAGCCCTTGGACTTGTGTCTTATCTGCCTTCTTACTATTGATTTTAGCTAGTCCCTTACCATGGTTTGTCTCTACCACCCTTTAGTTTTATCTGGACTTCTGGCACCCATGCCACTCTGTGCCCTCTTGTTCCAGAGGTGTCTGGTCTAAAGGTATAAGGATAGCCCTCTTGTCTTCTCAGCCTTCAACCAGGAATGGGACAGCACTCCCCAATGCCATCCACAGCTCACCTACAGTATGTTCTTCCTGTCCAACTCATCTATATACCTCTTATCCATAGCTCTCATCTCATCTACACTCTGTCCACAGTTGACCTCTGCTCCCCTTATCCATAGTTTGGCTCTACACTTCCTATCCACAGCTCACTGTGGCGCCCCTTGTCCACAACTCACCACTAGCTACAAGTCACCTTTGCACTCCCTTATCCACATCTCAGTTTTCCACCCCCTTCTACAGCTCACCTCTACACACCTGCCCATAGCTAACCCTGTCCACAGCTCACCTCTGCACTTCCCCACCTCTGCAACACCTGTCAACTGCAAATCTCTGCCATTCTCTTCCACAGCTTGCATCAGCATCCTCCTACATCTCACTTTTTACTTTCAATAGATTTTTATTTTTAAAGCAGCTCAAAATATAGGCATAACAAATTGTCTGCCCGAAATAAGGCCTGAAATACAATATTATTTACATGTTTGAATAAAACAAGGACTCAGCAACAGGGACCTTGTTGGATTTATATAGCAACACAGTGAGTTGAATGAGGGAATATTCAGACTCTACCCCTAGCTAGTGGGCAAAGTGGTGGTAGGAACTCTGGCTAAGGAGACTAGTTGTCAAGGGGGTCATACCTGCCCCGGGCACCCCTAATGGGATCTTCCTGTGCCCCGGTCAGACCCCCCTCCCCCACGCCCCCCAACCTTAGTTGGTCTAGCACGGGGAATGGTTAAGCCAAAGGTGGCTTTTTCTCGGCTCAGGCGCGGTATCACTTACGCAACCAAGTTTTCTGTGTTGCCAACTGAACTCTATAACAAACAAAATGTGAAAAAACCCTTAAATCGAACCGAACCAACAAGGGTGAAAGAAAAAGAGGGGGAGAAGAAGTAAAAAGGGGGAAATGAAGAGAGGGAAAGGACAGGGAGCACGTGGCTTACTTTAGCCGGAGGTTTGAGGATGATCAGGGTGAACCCCAGCAATGAAGGAAATTCCACAGTAAACTGCCCAAGGTTCCCACACTGTTTCAAATGTGTGGGTTGTGTCTGATAGGATACTGGCTAATTTTTCTTGAGCCATTATCTATGAGATCTTGCGCTGTATAGCTATAAAGGGAACCTTTGGTTGTTTCCATGCCCTAGCGATAGTGAGTTTTGGTCGCTGTAAAATGACAGTGGTCCCAAAAATGTGTCAAAATTATCCGAAATGGCCGCCCCAGGAGCATAAAGTGAATCAACTTTTGATTAGGCTTGGAGATATGTGGAATATGGACATTTAGGAGGGCGACAGATGCAGACCTGGGGACCGAGCATTCAGTGACCTTGTAAATAAGGTTAAAGATTCTCTTCCAGATTGGTCTGATTCTGGGGCATTCCCACCAGACGTGCACCATCGAGCCCAGGAGTTGGCAACCCTTGAAGCAACTGGGATCTGCTGATGCATCTCACTTTTATACCTCCATCCACAGCTCTCACCTCTGCCCACCCCCTTCCTCCCATTCCTTCACCACTGTGACCTCTGCACCTCTCTTCCAAAGCTCACCTCTGCATCCCCACTATACAACTCACTTCTGCACCCTCCCCTCCACAACTCTGACCTCTGCACAACTCCCCTTCCCAGCCCTCACCTCCATACTCTTCTCTTCTTCAAAGCTTACCCATCTTTTACACACATACATCTGCAAAGGCATCTATTTTTCTTACAGCAGCCAGCCTGGATCTAGTAATACAAAAAGAAAATTGCGCTGGACTTAAACTAAATAAACCTACATAGAAGCAGCAACCTGAATGTGATAAGCAAATGGAAAAATTGAGACTAGAAAGGTTGCGCTAAATACTAAACATTGTATGTGCTAATAATGAAAGTTAAATGTAATAGTGTCTCACTCAATACAGGTAGACAAAGTGACTGGAAAGAAAATGAAACTAACATATGTCCATGATGGACAAAGACCAGTCAAATAGCCCAACAAGCATAGATACAAATAATATAAATACTGTCAAAATGTTAAATGCTAAAGTGAGCGTATTAGTAACTCAACAGGTGATATGAAAAAAGTCAAATGTGATAAACAAATGAGTGGATAATCAAAGTGTCCACATGAGCTGGATGCTAACCCAGCAGGTGATGAACAACAAGTGATATATAAAAATACAAAAATAAATCAAATTAAAGTACAATTGTCCAAGTGAACTGAATGGTCAGCACGGCAGTGAGTAGCTTCCACGTGTTGAACCCGGTGACTTTGCAGTGATTCAGATAAAAGTGACAAGTGTTTGTGATAATCCCTCCACCAGGAAGATTGCAGGCTTACCAGACTGTAGAGGGGAACACGCATGTGGCTAATACCCAGCCAGGGCCTTGACTTCAGATGTAGCTCAATTCCATCCCTCACGATATCCAGGGAACTACTCACTTAAGATGTAGGTGAGCGTGAAGCTTGTCACTGGTGGTGATGGGTCTTTAGCTTATGGGTTGTAAAAGCCAGTTCAAGGATCTCCAGGAATAGGGGAGGTTTATCCCAAATATAAAAAAGAGAAGGGGACACACCATGGGTGGAATCCGAGGGGTTTATTGAGTTAAAAAAGTGCCTATAGGCACAAAAAACGAAAAACAACAAGTAGGAATTTAAAATTTGCGGCCGGCCGGCAGCAGTACCCGCCCGTGCTAAGGGACGTAAAGCGCGATGACGTCAGCACGTCGCTCCTCCCTACGCGTTTCGTCAGAGAGTGACGTAATCATGGGACACGGGCGGCGTACTGACGCACCGCTTATATACACAACAAAGAGCCTCGATCTGGATGGTGAGTGTCAAACCATAGTCTCCATCTTGGAGGCTGGCAAATCGAGGAAGGATACCTTGGTTGAGCAGGGCTATTTAATACTTGGCTATGTGTATTAAGGTCTACATAATGCATTCCCATAAGGGGGCTCCCCAAAGAATTCCTTAGAAATTACAAATGGATTAGGGATCCGCAGACAGAATGCAATGTTATGGCCTTCAGGACCTCCAAATTTGGGTGGTGGATTCCCTCCCAATTTCAGGTTGGGACCCCCACCACAGCTCACCTACCCTTCCAATTTAGGACAGAGAGGAGGTCAAAACCATCCCTCCAACAATGGTGGAGATGGATACGGTCATGTTTCACACTATAATGAAGGATATGGAGGTCACGACTCTGGTTACAATATCCCCACCCATAATCAGTTTTTTCCTTTAAGGGATGTGAGCAACGGCGACAACTTTGGCTTCGGTGGGGCGAATAACACCATACACCCAATGAATACGGGCAGACAGGAGTCTAATGCTCCTACTGAACGTAGTCACCATGGGTGGGATTTTCACAGGCCGAACCAGGGCGTCAAACGAGCCGTAGAAAGAAAAGAGGAACTAGAGGGGGGAGGCACAGCCACTCCCAAAAGGAAAAAGGTGTAAGTGGTGAGGGCATTTTTAATTTAAGTTCCCATACACTTACGGACTCTGAATTGCAGGTGTTGGATAGAGGTCTGAAATTTGCTCCACCGAAAGGTCTGAGCAAATTTCAGACCTACATGGATGTGCACAGATATGTGCGCAAGTTGAACTTAAAAAGACATTTTTTGTTGAACCCTATTAACACCAACAGATATGCCTCCACAGAATTTCAGCACTCTGGATTGGCTAATGCTTCCCTGTTTAACCCCCCTGGTGCCCTTGCCCCTTCTATTAAGGTGTTTAGGGATATTGTTTTGAAGGATTTGGACAATCTAAAATTGAAACAAGCCAGGATCAAAAAGAATCTGGAAGAAGGTATACAGTCTTTATGTGACAATAAGGAATTGGTGATACGCCCTGCCGACAAGGGCGGGGGTATCATCTTGCTTAACAAAAGTGATTATCTCTTGGAGATGGATCGGATAGTAGGGGATCGTGACACCTACACCCCCCTGCCCTCCAATCCAAATATGAGATATAAACGCACCCTGGAGGACTTGGTATCTAAGGGTGTCAATCTAGGCATTCTTAACAAAAAGGAGAGGCAGTTTCTGGTCCCCAAAGCCCCTAGGGTACCAATTATATACTACCTCCCCAAAATACACAAAAGTCTAACTTGCCCCCCAGGACGTCCTATAGTGAGCGGGATTGATTCCGTGACGTCTCGGGTGGGCAAGTATATAGACTATTATTTACAACCGTTGGTACAGACCATGCCTTCCTTTATCAAGGATACACGTCAGGTTATCAACTTACTGGCTGACCTTGACCCACAGGATGGTTTATGGTTGGTTACGGCTGACGTTACGTCGCTTTACACCATCATTCCCCACCATCTGGGTCTGGGAGCAGTAAAATATTTCCTGTATAAAAACTCACCACTCATTCCAATGCAGATTGAATTTATTATGGAGTTGCTACAGTTTGCGGCCACACATAATTTCTTTTGGTACAACGGACAACATTTTCGCCAGGACAGGGGCGTGGCTATGGGGGCCAAGTACGCCCCTAGCCTGGCGAATCTGTTCATGGCCCAGTGGGAGGAGGACGTCATCTATTCCCAATCGAGATGTGAGATCGTCCTTTGGGCACGCTATATAGATGACGTCCTCCTCCTGTGGCAAGGTACCAAGCCATCCTTGGAGACCTTCATGGCTGAGCTAAATAATAACGACAGGGGCATACATCTGTCGTTTGAGGCGAGCCAGGAAGCTATCCATTTCTTGGACTTGAAGATAGAGATTGCGGACAGTCGGTTTGTCACCTCTACCTTTTTCAAGTCCACAGACAGAAATTCCTACATTCCTAAGGGGAGTTGCCATCACCCTTCATGGCTTGGTTCTGTCCCTAAGAGCCAATTTATGCGCTTAAGGCGGAACTGTACTGAATACAACCAATTCTTAACACAAGCCAAAACTCTCACCTCTAAATTCATAGATAAGGGATATGACCCTTCATCCCTTCAGGACACCCTTCAACAGGTATCCTTGATGGATCGGTCATCTCTGCTGGAGGTCAAAGTGCAGAATAATGATGTGAGGGACACGGCAGGAGTTCCTTTCATTACTAACTACTCCAATCAATATCATAATATTAGCCGTATCATACAAAAACACTGGCATATTTTGGGTAATGATACACTCCTGAATACTATCCTTCCTGATAGACCACGTGTGGTGTTCAGGGGTGCCCCATCGCTCAAAGATAAAATAGCACCTAACATTTTGAATCCTCCAATGGGAGCTCCCCAATTCTTTGGAGAGCTGATCGGATATTATAAATGCAATAGATGCCAGGTATGTTCCATTAATAGCTGTCGAACTAGGAGAACCATAAATTTTTCTTCCACTGTAACGTCTAAAAGCTATAAAATTGAGTCTTTCATCACATGTACCACTGAGGGCCTTGTCTACTTGCTGCAGTGCCCGTGTGGTCTGCAGTATGTGGGCAGGACCAAACGCCCCCTCAGGGTCCGACTCAATGAACATATAAACAATATTCGAAGAGGGTACACTAAGCACTCCGTCTCTAAGCACTATCTGACCACACACAATAGGGACCCCTCCAACACTCTTTTTCTGGGAATAGAGAAGTTTAACCCACACTGGAGAGGGAGTAACCTTGTTAGAAGCATTTCCAGGTCAGAGATGTCGTGGGTGCATAGATTAAAAACGCACACCCCCCAAGGGCTGAACATCGATGTTGATGTAATTGCGTTCATTGATAACGCTTAGATTATACCAGGTTTTTGTTTTATAATAATATTTGGTACACCCATATTGGTTTGTTAAGATATTGTGAACTCGATCTGGGTCGTGGATATCAAATACAGACATATGTTCCTTACAATAGAAAACCTCGTTATACCAAGTGGATACTCCCATGCGGAGTGCTACCGATTATTTGGGTTTTGTTGTGGTTGTCCATCTATAACAACCATATATTCCCAAATACCCTATTTTTATTCGTGCTTTGTTGCTGTTTATGTATAACAACCATATTTTTCCAATACCCTACTTGTGGGAACCTAATAATTACCTTCTTCCAGTACATTTGTCTAATGGTTGTTTGTCCCTCCATTGGAGACGTGAGGATAAACTCCCTTTTTTGTTATTGCCAATTTCATCAGGTCCAATGAGACCTGTTTATTTCCCCTGCCTTTGTCACAATTTTATACATTTAAGTCCGATCAATCGATACCAGCACTTTAATGGGCTAGTATATGTTGAGGATAATGTTGACTTTTCTTTGTTGTTCTGGGATCTCTATTTATAAGTGGGATTTCTATTTATAAATAGGTAGAATGTCACCCACAAAGTACCCCAGTTATGACACCAGTATGCTAATGGGCTAGTACATACTAGTACAGGGTTGTCTCTGCTGCCCCGTGATCTCTATCTCTAATAAGTAGAATGTCACTTACAGGCACCCCAATTATAGTTTTAAATACCACCTCGCCCGCCCGGTCGACCTGTGGCGTTGTTGCACCAGGACGATGGGAGGGTGCTAGATATGACATTTCCCCCATTTGACACTGTATCGTTGCCCACCTATCCCGGTGGGATTTACGATGCGTATGATGGACATTTTTTACTATTTTTTATTATTTTCAGAATTTTTATATTTTTATTCTGTTTGTGGGAGATCAGACAGTTTTATTTTCATTGATGACAGTACCTATCTACCGTCTTTTTTGGGATTTGCCTGTCTTTCTGACGCGGGATTGGATGGCGAAGACCGTTCTGGTATTTGCCTTTCAATTATTTCACTTGATCCGCCTGCTTCCCGTTGGAGGGCGGGGGGCGTATCTTGGTGATGCCGCGGAGAATGACGGGTAAGGTAGTTTTTTAATGTAGTTTTTTAATCTGAGCTACGGGTTAACATTGCATTCTGTCTGCGGATCCCTAATCCATTTGTAATTTCTAAGGAATTCTTTGGGGAGCCCCCTTATGGGAATGCATTATGTAGACCTTAATACACATAGCCAAGTATTAAATAGCCCTGCTCAACCAAGGTATCCTTCCTCGATTTGCCAGCCTCCAAGATGGAGACTATGGTTTGACACTCACCATCCAGATCGAGGCTCTTTGTTGTGTATATAAGCGGTGCGTCAGTACGCCGCCCGTGTCCCATGATTACGTCACTCTCTGACGAAACGCGTAGGGAGGAGCGACGTGCTGACGTCATCGCGCTTTACGTCCCTTAGCACGGGCGGGTACTGCTGCCGGCCGGCCGCAAATTTTAAATTCCTACTTGTTGTTTTTCGTTTTTTGTGCCTATAGGCACTTTTTTAACTCAATAAACCCCTCGGATTCCACCCATGGTGTGTCCCCTTCTCTTTTTTATATTTGGGATAAACCTCCCCTATTCCTGGAGATCCTTGAACTGGCTTTTACAACCCATAAGCTAAAGACCCATCACCACCAGTGACAAGCTTCACGCTCACCTACATCTTAAGTGAGTAGTTCCCTGGATATCGTGAGGGATGGAATTGAGCTACATCTGAAGTCAAGGCCCTGGCTGGGTATTAGCCACATGCGTGTTCCCCTCTACAGTCTGGTAAGCCTGCAATCTTCCTGGTGGAGGGATTATCACAAACACTTGTCACTTTTATCTGAATCACTGCAAAGTCACCGGGTTCAACACGTGGAAGCTACTCACTGCCGTGCTGACCATTCAGTTCACTTGGACAATTGTACTTTAATTTGATTTATTTTTGTATTTTTATATATCACTTGTTGTTCATCACCTGCTGGGTTAGCATCCAGCTCATGTGGACACTTTGATTATCCACTCATTTGTTTATCACATTTGACTTTTTTCATATCACCTGTTGAGTTACTAATACGCTCACTTTAGCATTTAACATTTTGACAGTATTTATATTATTTGTATCTATGCTTGTTGGGCTATTTGACTGGTCTTTGTCCATCATGGACATATGTTAGTTTCATTTTCTTTCCAGTCACTTTGTCTACCTGTATTGAGTGAGACACTATTACATTTAACTTTCATTATTAGCACATACAATGTTTAGTATTTAGCGCAACCTTTCTAGCCTGGATCTAGTACCTCTCAAGATCACAGCTTTTTTTTCCTCAAACAGTGCACACCAGCTCTCTCCCATTTGGTATTAATTTCATAATTCGTGTACGAAATTTTAATTCGGATTCGTACAAAATACGAATTTCGTACGAAATACGAATTTCGTACGAATCGTTACAAATCGTTACGAATTGTTACGAATCGTTACGAATCGTTACGAATCGTTACGAATATAAATAAATGTCTATTGTTCACCAATCACTCAGAGGAAGTACGAAATCCCAAATTTCGTTTACGAATACGAAATTTCGTATTTCGAACTTCCTCTGAGTGATTGGTGAACAATAGATAATAGACTTATGTGTTATGTAACGTTAATACGTTTTTGGATAATTCGTTATTATTCGTAGAGTGTCGATATTCGTTACGATTTGTAACGATTCGTAATGATTCGATATACTGAATCTCGAATTAATTCAAATCATTCGTTATATCCGCTATAATTTCTTTCATATTAGTTGAAATTCATCATTTGGTAGTTGGGATTCGGATAATCTTGGATTTCGTATTTCGTACAGAATTCGTATTCGTAAAAAAATTCGTAATTCGGATTCGTACAGAATTCGTATTCGTAAAAATTCGTAATTCGGATTCGTACGAATGTACGAATTTCGAAAAATTTGTACGAATTTCCGATTCGTACGAAACTAATCGCACATGTCTACCATTTGGGCAGCAGTGAAAACAAACATGAACCCAGCAAGAGAAGATGGCATGGAGGATGCAGTTCAGCTTGTTATGCAGCAACTCCCCACATAAATATACTGTACCTCCTACCCCCCGCTCCACTGCCCTGTCTTTATCTGTAGGCACTGTATGAAAAAAGATCTAACGATTGCCTGTTTAAATATGTAAAAAAAGTAAACAGTTTTTACCGTTCAGTAGTTTAGCATCTCTATGAGGTTGGCTTTCCCCTGCCACTCTGCAGGGTTCTGAATCATGTGGTCATGTGATAGATCCCACTTAAAGTGTTACTACACCCAGGACCTTGCATTCACTATATCTGCTCTCCCACAGTATACAAAACTTGGAAATACAATTATTTTAGGAAATATAAACTTCTAAATACCTTTTCTCAACAGAAGTTAGAGCAGTCTTGTGACTTCTATCAATGTCCAGCCAAGTACTGGTTAAAGCTTGAAGGAGGATTCTTCTGATTGTCCAATGAATCTGCAAGACCCCTGACCCTCTGTGCTGATCACATGCACTCTCCCAAGTAAAAAAAAAAAAACCTCTCTAGCGATACACATGTAACTGAGCATGAGTGACCTGACTCCATAGACTATGTGGTATCAGGAAATTATCAGGGGACAGTGGAAGAAGGGGAGGTTAAAAAAAGACAGAATAAGACTTTTTACCCCCTTAGGTTCCACAGTGAGTATAACAAGCATGCTTTACTGCATATACAAACTGCTTTGACTCTTGTGCATTTAGTAACACTGTTATGCCCCATACACACGATCAGATTTTCCAACAACAAAACCGAGGATTTTTTCCGAAGGATGTTGGCTCAAACTTGTCTTGCATACACAAATGTTGGCAGAAAATTCCGAACGTGAGAACGCGGTGACGTACAAAATGTACGACGAGCCGAGAAAAAGTTCAATAACCCGTGTGGCTCCTTCTGGTTGATTCAGAGCATGTGTGAACTTTTTGCAACGGACTTGTGTACACGTGATCGGACTTTCCGACAACAAGTTTTGTTGTCAGAAAATTTGAGAACCTGCTCTCAAACATTTGTGTGCGGAAATTCCGACAGCAAATGTTCGATGGAGCATAAACACGGTCGGACTTTCCAACAACAAGCTCACATCGAACATTTCCCGTCGGGAAATCCGACCGTGTGTACGCAGCATAAGGGTCCCAGCACCCTGATTGAAGCTGCAACATGATTGAAAATAGTCATACACATATACAGATATTTAGACTGTATTAAAATGTTTTAAACAAAGCATGCAGTATCCATGAAAGATTATCAAATGACAAATAGCTGGTCCTAAACACGTGTGTCAGTCCTAAATTAGCTCTTCCTAAGCCACAAAGTATATATAATATTGAAAAACTATCCCCATATAAAACTTGATGAAATTGCAAATAATTGTTTCACTGCACATCTCAAATCTTTATTTAAAAATAATAATAGATATGGCTTACATTATAGATTGGGTTTGTAGAGATGGCCTGATTTTCTAAAACCCAGCATTAGCTGCCAATTTGTTGAAGTCTTCTGTCTAATTGCAAATCCATATGGGTCCATGTGAACCAGCAAAGGGAGAAGTTTGTAGAGGAGTTTGTAGACTTCTTGTGAGTTGTTAGACATATGTTTCTTATGAATAGACCTGAATAATAGAAAATGAATTGACACAAGATCATGATGTCATTCCACAGCATAGCAGTAAAATCAGCTTGGTGCAGTTGCAGTACTGAATTACGTAGAGGCTTTAAGTGGTAAACAGGAAATATACATATGCAATATTTATTTTGAATAGACTACTAAGAGACACAAATAAAAATGTTATTTTTTTTAGCCCTGACCATAATAGAAAGCCATATAAAGATATTGTGCATTAACTTTAAAAATGCTCTAAAATATATGGAGAATCTGCCCAGAGAATCTTTATAAGACAAACTGCAAAAACAGATATCTCCTGTTTTCCTGAGATGTCAATGAAATGTAACAATGTTGAGAAATATCACTTTATTTGTTTTATGGCAATAATTGCAAAGAGAATGTAAAACATTTAGTTCCACCCTAAAATCAAGATCAAAAAAATGAATTTAAGAAAAGCGCCTATCTCACATCTTCTCTTCTCACTTACTGCATAACTAAACGTATTTATTTTTAAATGATATTTTACAAACATTAAAGTAATGGAAATCCATTAATGCAAACAGAATACCCAAGGCTTTGCTCATTTAAAGGGAAATTAGAGAGGTCTTTTATCTGTGGCTCATGGAAAATCAGATTGCAATAGCTTCTTCTCTTCAATAGCTAAATACCTTCAGAGCTTCTTTGCCAATACTGCTTTTCATTCCTTACTTCTGTGATTGTGAAAACAAATTAATATTCATAGTACAACATTTAATCAATTGTTCGCAACAAAGTTTGCATTTTAGAAACTCATAGCAACCAATCAGGCTTCAGCTTTTTTTAGCCTTTGTACTACTTTATGCATTTGTCTTCTGATGCCTAAAGTATATGTAAACTCAGTCACTAAAACATCATATAAACTTTAACATGGTAATGTAACTTGTAGGCAGGTGCAACTTGGCCTCCATTCAGTAGGTGGAGTTGTGCTGCTATACCGATACAGGGGGATCTTTAGAGAAAAATTGTTCATTAAGAAAACATGTAGTTGTCACAAAGGTTGCAGCTGTCTGATTTGGCACTGCAAATTCTGATGGCCTCTGGCAGCCATCTTATTGTGGGACTGTACAAAATAGGGTGGTCACGTCATTTGGGTATGCCTGGAGTATGTGGAGCGGTGAGGGACAGAGGCTCCATTTGTCAATGAGAGCTTTTAGTGCAGTGAGAGGTTCCTGATTGAGTAGGGTCAGTGCAAGGACACATCTTGTTCTCCACAGGCATTTCCCTGTACCCAAACCAGTTATTAACTTCCTGGACTGTATATGTATGATCTCTCCCTGGTTAGGTACCACTGAGGCTCTCCCTACACTTGGTGTAGTTGGCATGATATGGAAAGTCATTTATCTTCAAGGACAAGGGCCTTATTACCACCATGGTACCTCTAGGAGCAGCTCTGGAACTGATTCCAACATTTAATGGCATGGACATTCCCTTGGCAGATTGGGAGGAAATATTTGAGAGTGCAGCTTGACTTTTCCAAGTCCCTGCTAAACTGACTGGCCAGGGAAGAAGAAGAGGAGCCCTCCAACATTTACACAGGGTGGCTGCTGGAGTTTGGCTTCTGATCTAGGAGAAACGAAACTGTGGAAACTTTAAAAATGGAGTGACAATTGGAAATCTATGCCTTAGATATTTTGTTTGGTAAAACTGCAAGTGATTTTTCCATTCTCCTTAGAATGTATGACATCATTTGCCAGGGCCTGCAAACCAGGAAGTAACTGAATAAATGTAAAACTTTTAAAACAAGTAAATAGTATATCATTTCCTATCTATTTACTAGTTCTAGCAGCATAAGGATTAAATACAGCCAATGTTGACTGAAGGAGTGAAGTTCCACTTTAAGGGGGGGGGGGGTGTAGGCAGGTGCAACTTTGCCTCCATTCAGCAGATGGCCACTCTTTACCAGTAGAGTGGACTCTTTAGAGGAAAATTGTTCCTTGAGAGATCCTGTAGTTGTCACAGAAGTTGAAGCTGTCTGATTGGACACTGCAACTTCTGATGGCCTCTTGGTGAGGGGCTATATAAAATAGGATGTCTGTGCAATTTTGGGCTTACCAGAAGCGTGTGGATAGGTGAGGTACAAGGACCCCACTTGTCACGGAGAGTTATAAGCACATAGAGAGGTTTCTGAATGAGTGGGGTCAGTGCAGGGATGCATATTATTCTCTGCAGGCATTCCAGTACCTGGACCAGCAATTGGGGGATCTCTTTAGCAGCATAGAGTGTCACTACTGTAGCACGCTCCTAGTTTAGAGTAGGCTGCTAGCAAATTTAGTTGGCTCCTCTGTAACCAGTGGAGTGGGGATTGATTGCTTGGTGCTGTTCAGAGTCTCACAGGCTGCTGTTCTGCTACTTCCCTGATGAATGCAAATGTTCCTCCAGTATTTTTTGATAACATACTGCATTCATCTTGCCAACAATTTTGACCAAATTTCCTGTGCCTTTGTAGCTCACACATCCCCAAAATATCAGCGATCCATCTTTGTACCTTTCATCATAGGCCTTGTTGACTCCCCTCCAAATGTAGCGTTTATGGTTGTGGCCAAAAAGCAAAATTTTGGTCTCATTACTCCAAATGACTTTGTGCCAGAAGGTTTGAGGCTTTACTCTGTGCTGTTTGGCGTATTGTAAGTAGGATTCTTGGTGGCATTTGCATAGTAATGGCTTTCTTCTGGTGACTCGACCATGCAGCTCATCTTTTTTCAAGTGCCTCCTTATTGTGCATCTTGAAACAGCCACACCACATGTTTTCAGAGAGTCCTGTATTTCACCTGAAGTTATTTGTGGGTTTTTCTTTGCATCCTGAACAATTTTCCTGGCAGTTATGGCTGAAATTTTAGTTGGTCTACCTGACCGTGGTTTGGTTTCAACAGAACCCCTCATTTTCCACTTCTTGATTAGAGTTTAAACAATGCTGATTGGCATTCTCAATTCCTTGGATATCTTTTTATATCCCTTTCCTGTTTTATACAGTTCAACTACCTTTTCCCGCAGATCCTTTGACAATTCTTTTGCTTTCCCCATGATTTAGAATCCAGAAACGTCAGTGCAGCACTGGATGAAAGATGCAAGGCTCTGTCAGGAGTCCAGAAACGCATTGACCTTTTATACACACACACTAATTACAAGCAAACAGATCACAGGTGAGGATGGTTACCTTTAATAGCCATTTAAACCCCTTTGTGTCAACTTGTGTGCATGTTATCAGGCCAAAATCACCAGGGTATGTAAACTTTTGATCAGGGTCATTTGGATAGTTTCTGTTGGCATTATGATTTAAAAAGAGTAAACACAGTTGATTGATAATACATTTTTATCAAAGAAATGTTTTTGTGTTATCATTCATATTCTCTGAACAAGATAAGAAAAAATCCCCTAAGGTTGGGACTTTAAATAGAACACCACTCTCACAAGATTTTAATAAATCATAATATCAATGTTTTATTAGTAAAAAAGATATAAAAAATTACTCCAAAGATGTTTAGCAGCAGGATGCACAATATACAATATGCATGACAATATACATATACATGATAACATACAAAAAGAAATTATACAGAAAATGACATAATAATACAGAACAACATAAAAGAGAACACAAATACGGTACTAATACTCTCCCGGAGGTGTGAGTCCCCCGTATACTCGACGCGTTTCCAGTTACCCAGATGCGGGAACCTTCGTCAGGAGTGGGGAGTAAGATTTATATCGGAGAAGTACCTGTCGCTCTAAAAGAGAAAGAAACCATAAACAGGGGAGTTGCTATCGTTATAGGGCGTTATAGGGCCTAGATCACAGTATCAAGAGAGAAGAGAGGCATGCATTCTAAGACCATATTTCATATACCAAATGTTTGTATATATGAGTTGCAACAAATCATAGCATTGTTATTCTTGGTGTCATAAAGTCATATTTATATAAAAAACCTTTTTGGATATGCTGTGCGGCATGCAAGAAAAACGTACATATACTCTATTATCACGTACCACATTGGAGGCGAAATTCGTGGACCGGTGGACTGTGTACCAGCGGAAGAGGAGGAAGGGGTATGTGTCCCCCAAAAACAGGAAGAGAGAAGTGTGGCAGCACACACTAGGTTGGTTTCAAAGATGGTCCTGCATACGGACTTTCTGTGGTAATGACCCAGTCTGTTTATGGTGAACATTGGGGGAGAGAGTATTAATAATAACTCCCTACAACTATAATACCAATGCCCAGAGGAAATAGATATACCACAGTGTCTTAATTTAAAACAAGAAAGAGTGGAAGAGTGCGGTAGTGGTTATACAGGTGGAGATGTTAGTGGCAAGTAGAGCGTCAGAGATTCCAAAAAACACCCTTAGCCATATACTACTGCCCTCCTTTTAAAATAAAGAGGGGGGTACCTAAAATATATCACCCGAAAAAAGAGAAAAGGCATTCAAGTGTGGAATAGTAGGTATGGTGCATACAGCCAGCGCGTAGGATAGTTACAAACGCAGACACGGCAGAAAAGATGGTATTAGAGGTGGCCCCTCCCCCAACATAAGCCAAATATAAATGCCCAGGGAATGCTTACATATATGTCACATGTGTCCTTGGGGAAGCAATCCTCATCCCCGAGAGTTAATATCTCGGATAGGTGAAAAGCGGTCCCAATAGTGGGTACCCAGAACCTAAGGGGAAGGAAGAGGAGGGTTAGGGTCACTGAGAATCCGATCCCGGAGTAAGGGAAAGGAGGAGAGACCGGAGAGGGAGAGGGGTTGTACCAGGATTAGCCGTGTCTATGGGTAAGATATTTAGCTTACCCCGTCCTTTGTGGAATGTCCCCCGTTCATCTGTGCCGTAATGATCCGACCCTAGGTATTCCTCTGCTGCCCAATAAAGACAGACAGAGGATTGTTTTAAATAGGGTCCGGAAGCGGGGTGGGGGGCGCATGCGTGACGTCGTATCCTAGCGTCCCATTGGGCGCTCAACGCCCACCGCCATAACTGTGCGACAGGCGTGCATAGCGTGTCGCGCATGCGCAGAAGTGCATCCCGTACGAAGGATCCGCGCATGCGTGCACCATATAGACTGGTTCAGGTGAGACGGAATGTCAGGCAATCTCGACACCTCTAGGGGGCGTGTAAAACGCACCAGACGGCCAGATAACCACAAAGTACCCTCCCACATAGTCAGCCAATGCGGCTGTGGCATATATGGTATAAAGACGCCCTCAACATGACGTATCTATGCATATGAAAACGCCATTAACATGCTCACAGCACCCAAAAAGGTATGCCCCAAACAGAGCAAAAAAGCAATCCCTATAAGACAATGACTGCTGGAAAATGCATACAATGCCATGATCTGTGCTAGAAGAATATATGGGGGCATCCATGGCACCAAAGGGGAGCCCGGGGGAGGTTCGTTTCAGTGTCCCTAGGGGTCAAAAAATAAAACTAAAAATAAAAATAAAAATAGAAAATATATATCTGTCCCAAACCATCATGCATTTAGTGGACCCAGGTATTCAAGGTGAGGATAGAAGTCCTGAGACCAGGAACATCTATGAGATAGTATAAAACAGCCAATGGTACATGTACATCAATACAAAATAATGACAAATATAAGTGTGAAAATGAAAAATATACAACAGTTTAAGAAAAAATAAGAAAATCAAAGTAATTTTGGAATGACCATGACAGGTGCTAGATTTCATTAATGGAGGGATGACAGATGTACTTTTCCCTTTCCCCATTATCCATGTCCCTCCCATGATCCAGATGTAAACCCTTCCAAGAAGGGTTTGTAACTAATGCAGTCATTCAAACCCGGTGGATATGTGGCCCTGAGTGCTACAATCCATCTTGTCTCGTGTTGCAACAAAGTTTTGTCCCAATCCCCCCCTCTTGAGGTGGGATGTATGCGGTCCAGAACTAAGAATCTTATTTTTGGGAAGTTCCCCATGTGCACGTCCCGGGAATGTCTTCCCAGTGGTAGGTCCGGATCGCATACGCGGATACTGTGTACATGCCTACTTGTTCGTTTGTGGAGCTCCTGTTTTGTCTGGTGATACATATCTTAGGTACCCCCCTCTTTATTTTAAAAGGAGGGCAGTAGTATATGGCTAAGGGTGTTTTTTTGGAATCTCTGACGCTCTACTTGCCACTAACATCTCCACCTGTATAACCACTACCGCACTCTTCCACTCTTTCTTGTTTTAAATTAAGACACTGTGGTATATCTATTTCCTCTGGGCATTGGTATTATAGTTGTAGGGAGTTATTATTAATACTCTCTCCCCCAATGTTCACCATAAACAGACTGGGTCATTACCACAGAAAGTCCGTATGCAGGACCATCTTTGAAACCAACCTAGTGTGTGCTGCCACACTTCTCTCTTCCTGTTTTTGGGGGACACATACCCCTTCCTCCTCTTCCGCTGGTACACAGTCCACCGGTCCACGAATTTCGCCTCCAATGTGGTACGTGATAATAGAGTATATGTACATTTTTCTTGCATGCCGCACAGCATATCCAAAAAGGTTTTTTATATAAATATGACTTTATGACACCAAGAATAACAATGCTATGATTTGTTGCAACTCATATATACAAACATTTGGTATATGAAATATGGTCTTAGAATGCATGCCTCTCTTCTCTCTTGATACTGTGATCTAGGCCCTATAACCCCCTATAACGATAGCAACTCCCCTGTTTATGGTTTCTTTCTCTTTTAGAGCGACAGGTACTTCTCCGATATAAATCTTACTCCCCACTCCTGACGAAGGTTCCCGCATCTGGGTAACTGGAAACGCGTCGAGTATACGGGGGACTCACACCTCCGGGAGAGTATTAGTACCGTACTTGTGTTCTCTTTTATGTTGTTCTGTATTATTATGTCATTTTCTGTATAATTTCTTTTTGTATGTTATCATGTATATGTATATTGTCATGCATATTGTATATTGTGCATCCTGCTGCTAAACATCTTTGGAGGAATTTTTTATATCTTTTTTTTTACTAATAAAACATTGATATTATGATTTATTAAAATCTTGTGAGAGTGGTGTTCTATTTAAAGTCCCAACCTTAGGGGATTTTTTCTTATCTATACAAATAGGGATGAGATCACCACCCACGTCCATCTATCTCACTGGGGGAGTCAACCTTAATCTTTTTCTATTCTCTGAACAATGGCCAAGAAATCGTAAATTCGGCCGCGGTATGTAAACTTATGAGGACAACTGTTTTTGCACGTATTTTCACCCATATAGGTTTGTGTACATTCGTGCAATTCCACCCAATTTTTCTTTCATTTTCACACAAACTTATTCTCGGGTTCTTGTTCTACAGTATGTATATGGACATTTGTGCACATTTGTGCGCAATCACGCATATTTGCACGCATGAAGCATAAATTGCTGACCAAAAGTGCAGATTTTTTATTTTATTATTATTTTTACAATTAATGCGCTGTATTTTAGCTCAGTAAATAAAAAAGTTGTGCTGAGCTTTTTCAAGCTGCAGTGTGCAAGAGGCCTAAATAATACACAGGTAAAAACACTAATCAGTCCAATACTGGACAATGTACCTTGCTTTGCTACTTGGTTATAATAAAGATGAAGCTACAAAGCAATGAATGTTTTAGTCCTCTGGAGTGAGGAACAATAAATGTTTCTTAGTTTGCTACAGGCAAAAAATTAATTATTTACTGGGAAAAACAACTTGAATGCCCAATTCAATCAGCTTTTAATTCTAAAATACTGCAAATACACGTTTATAGAGCCTTCAGTTTAACAAGAGGAAAAAAAGTCTTTCTGTATAGTTAATAATACCAGTAATATATCTACAGTCCTTTTCAAATAAAAGAGGACACATTAAAGTTGAACTCTGAGTAACACAACCCTTTGTAGCGGAATTCCCTCAGCGCTATAAGGGTCAAATTCTGTTATAAAAATAAGTATTTGATAACAGATAATACTATAAGATAACAACACAATTGGATCTATAATGAGAGATATACTATATACTTATACATTCAACTTCTGATCTGTTATAAATTTTGTTGTGGCTACAAGAAAACAGCCATTTAAACCTGTAATCTACATAGGCACCCACAGTGGTAATATCTAAAAGTGAATGGGGAATTTGTGCTTTTGAAACTAGACGATTTAAAATGGAATGTATTAAAAGTACAAAATTATGATTGATTTTTTTAGAAATCCAGTGGGCATGCTCACTCATGTTGGGGTCTCGTAAAATATCCCAGGTGCTCCCATTTTCCCCTATGGTAGGGACCGATTTGTTCGCTGATTCCCCACTGTAATGTTCAGAAGGGAAAAGAGCTTGTGAATGATATCATTTGATGACTATGTTTTATTGTTATGGAAGTGATAATAAAAGACAACCCCCATCCTCCTGAGGCAGGTTAAATGTGGAAAAGACTTCCCTTATTTCTTCATATGAATTGATGACTGTTATGCCTAACATTATGATGTAACACATATTTAGGGGTATTAGTCATACTGTATAGAAAATTCTGCTGTACACATTGTCTATGAATCATATGTTGTGTAACTTCCTTGCATAAAAGGAGTTTTATTATACTTATGCCCCATACACACGATGGAAAAAGTCTGATCGGATTATGTTGTCGGAAAATCCGACTGTGTGTGGGCTCTAGCACGCTTTTTCTGTCGGAATTTCCGACGCAAAAAATTTGAGAGCAGGATCTCAAATATTCCGACAACAAAATCCGATCGGACTTTTTCCGATCGTGTGTCGAGAATTTCGGACGGACAAAGTGCCACGCATGCTCAGATCAAATTAAGAGACCAAAGCTATTAGCTACTAGCGTCTACGTAGTTCCGTCGTACGCAATGAACGTCACCACGTTCGGAATGAACGGATTTTCCGACAACTTTGTCCGACCGTGTGCATGCAACACCAGTGTCGGACAAAATCAGTCGGAAAAAATCAGACGGGTTTTGTGGTCGGAATTTTCGACCGTGTACACTGGGGCTAATAGTTTTAATTTAGTGTATTTATTGTAAATCTAAATTATATTTTTTATCAATGTGTTAAAGTGATTGTAAATCTTTTTTTTTTTAAATAACAAACATGTCATACTTACCTCCACTGTGCAGTTCGTTTTGCACAGAGTTGCCCCCCGATCCTCAACTTCTGGGCTCCCCCGGCAGCACTGGTAGCTCATCCTCACCTCGTATAACCCCCTATAAGAAGCGCTCTTCCAGGAGTTACCTTGCGGGCACGCTCCCGAGTCCAGCATTTGCGTCCATAGAAGCAGAATGCCGGACTCGGCCCTGCCCCCCGGGCGCCTGCGTCATTGGATTTGATTGACAGCAGTGGGAGCCAATGGCTGTGCTGCTATAAATCTATCCAATCAAGAGCCGAGACAACAGGCAGAGGGGAAGAGCGCATTTCCGGCATGGGAATTACGGGGCTCAGGTGGGTAAAACGGGGGGCTGGGGAGCCGGTCACTGACAGAAGTTTTTTCACCTTAATGCATAGGATGCATTAGAGTGCAAAAACACAAGGGATTACAACCCCTTTAAGCCTATTGTTTGGTACTATAAAAGACTTCAAAAAGACCTCAAAAAGTCAGTTGGTGAGGTGGGAAGGTTTCAAGTTTTGTTTGATTTATTACCACTAGATATCCATGACCTGAAAAAGGTCAAGAAATGTAGGTTAAAAAATATCCTGTCCACAAATAATTCATTTTTTTTTTCCTTTAAAGTCCTTTAGTCCAGCTTAGCACAATGTAAACACTTATATCTCATCCCCAGTGGACCCCTAGGGAAGCTGGAAATCAGCTGTGATCTTCCAGGTCCTGCTTAGGTTCTATGCAAGTGGCTCCTGCAATGCACACTGCAACCATACATAACATAGGACACCTTGTTTTTTTGTAAAGGAATACAAGGCATTCTCTGATTGGACGAGATGGAGAGGAGGGGTAGTGGCATCACAATCTCCACCTCGACCAATCAGAGAGTGCCTTGTATTTATTGAAAAAGAAAGATAGTGTTCTATAAGTGGCAGCATTACTGAACAACTGCTTGAGGTCAGTATGCAGAGGGGAAGCCATTCATATAGAAACTAAGGTGGACCCATAAAATTGCAGCTATCTCTGTAGTAGCACGACTGCTACAGTGATTTTCAGCTTCTACGGTGGCCCATCAGATATTTGTATTGCATACTTACACTGGTCCAGCTTGGCACTTATAATATATAATACCGTATTAAAATCAGGGGAAAATCGTGGGTACATGTTATACGCTGATCCCCGCCGATCTCCGCTGATTGTGAGGGGAGAGGAGCGAGCGCCGCCGATATACACATAGCCGAGTGTACTTGGCTAGGCTCTGCTCCTCTCGGCTCCACTCACAGTCACGCTTAGTCCCGCCATTGGACCTGTGTTATGTCCATCATAGGAGCCGGGCCAAGGAGCGGGATTGCGAGAGGAGCCGAGAGAAGCCGAGATATACAGAACATCCGGCTCTGTATCTTGGTGCCATTTTTAAACAATCAGCCTGCAATGAGGCTGGGCAAGGCTGCAAGGAGGCTGTGCAAGGCTGCAATCAGACTGGGCAAGGCTGCAATCAGACTGGGCAAGGCTGCAGATGGACACTGATCATTCTGCAATGATGGACAAGGCTGCAGATGGACACTGGTAAGGCTGCATTGATGGGCATTTAAATGTAAGTTTTTTTCCTTAAACTTCCCTCCTAAAAGTTTTTTTACCTTAAAATTCCCTCCTAAACTTGGGGTGCATGTTATACGCCGGCGCGTGTTATATGCCAATAAATACGGTATCTCATAATTCCTGGAGTTCTGGAGTTTAATCCCCAGAGTTTAAGAAACTGTGTTGACAGAATTTTGCTTGAAGCAGGTTAAAGTCGAACTCCAGCCAGCCTCTTAAAATATATTTTGTGTGCCTATCCCTGTATCAGTGGCAGCTGGTGCTCAGTATTTTTGGGGGGGAGGCAAACAAACATGGCCCCTTCACTCGTACTACCCCCTCCCCCGGCGCTCACTCGATCGAACGGGAGGGTGGCGATCCCCTCGCACTACCCCCCCTGGTGCTCGGCCGATTGATCGGGAAGGCAGCGATCCACTCACACTACCCCCCGGCACTCGATCTAATGATTGGGAAGGTGGCAATCCATGGCCTTACCTTATGCTGTGGTATAGGTGCGGGGAGGAGGATGATGATGTGGTGGTGGTGTTGGTGCACTGCTGGAACCGGGGAAGGGCTCCTGTAAGAGGCTGTTGCTGCCCATCCACCTGCTGCTCCTCACTGCACATGGCCTGCAGCTTGCGGTGGGAAGAGCCGGGGCCGTTGCTTCTCCTCCTGGCCGGGGAGGAAGGGGGTCCTGAGACCCGACTGGCCGGGAGTCCTAAGATTCCCTAGCCAATCGAGTCTCAGGACCCACTTCCTGATTGGCCGGCAGGAGAAGCAGGAAGACATTAGCGAATATTAATTTGCTAATGTCACATATGTGGGTGGGCCTTTTTGAATCCAATTAGAGCCTAGGGCTCTAATCATGTGCTTAAAAAAAACACATTGAAATCCATGCATCCAGTGCTCTGCATGGAGATTAGGTGCCGGACACATGGATTGGGGGGGGGGCGCCCCTGCACCCCTAATTAGCAGGCTGCCACTACCCTGTATAGTAAGAGTCAAATGCTTACTCTAGGTTTATAAAGCAGAGGAAAGATTATTTTATTCTGTGCTCTATCAGGCTTCCTCTATGACAGTTTCAGGATAGATAACTGGTTCCCTGAACCTGGATGTCAAAAGCCTGCTCACATTCCTGGCTAGGAGCAGATAGGTAAAGAATGCCACTCCATATTAAATGTGCTTTTTAAATTATACTAAACAGTAGAGGTGGTACACAATTTCTTTAAAAAACTTAGCAGAATTCAACATTAAATGCACATCAAAAGGAGATCAAATACTGCTGTCAGTGAATGATCTCAGAAGGGTCTCAAACCTGAAAGCAAGCTGCATTTGTCCACAAGCACAAAACCCATTACCACAGGGCCTTAAGTGTAGTATAAAGTTGAAACATGAAACCTAGTTATTATCATTGGGCAATGCCTTCGCTCTCCTTGACTCTTCTGTGCTCCATATTTTGGAAAATATTGCCCTTTTAAATTCTTTACGCACCACGTGTTACTATTTTATATGCATTTTCCCTAAAACAGTTAATAACATTACCCGTGTCTTTTGAATCTGGAGTGTTGAGGTTGAGAAACTTGGTAAATTGGAGAGTACATTTGAGCAATTTAAGAGTATCTTGGTAGTATACATACCTTCAAGGTTAAATGTCAGGTCCCAATAGAAACCCCTCCTAAGAATTATTAGGAAATGTCAAAGAAGTATGACCAATTTGTAGCAAGTTTTAGAGCCAACGCTATGCAGATACAATAAACACCAATTACCCCAGTTCTTCCTTCATTGATACATAAATAAATGTGTTTTTAAATGCAATCAGTGTAAGTACCTAAATGTGATTTGGTGGGAGATGGAGAAGAAGCACAAAGAAAATCAGTTTTTGTGCTGACAAGGATTATATTGTCTGGAGGAGGAAACAGAGTGACAGAGTGGTGAGCTTATCATTGTGCTGCTTGTACTTGTTTTTTTATATTTGTAATTTCTATTAAGGTTTTATTTCAAACTACACAGTACAAATTAGTAACAAGTACAGATGTCATATCAAGTCCAGTGAATCAGATGTACAAATAGTCAAGCAGATTCCCCTCATGGAAAGCATTAGGATTTATACAATGAACAATTTAAAGTTGTAACCCGACAAGTAAAGAGTAAACAAATATAATCAAGAGAGAAGATACACATTCACTGCTGTTGCTAAGGATGGATAGGGACTGATAAGGACTGGAAAAAACGGTGCAACCGAAATATCTGCGCTAATCCCGAAAGTGAAACAAGAGAAAAAGCAGCCAACACAGTTTGTTGACGGGCAAACTAATAAAACATAAAATCCATAGTGTGGCGCTTGTAATGTGGAAAAATTGGAATGTTAACCAAACATGTGATATAATCCATCTATAAAAATTCAATCAAACAAAGTGATGGCAAATCAATATAAATAGTTCCATGTGAAAAAACAGAAGGAATGGTGAACAATCCAAAATGGTGATCTTGATCTGCTTACCAGAACCCTGTAGTATATGAGCGATGTTATCATATAATGCCAGAGGTTGATGCGATTTCACATGAACGGAATCCAAAACCCAGTGGTATAGAAGCGATGGTGCTGAAGGTAGATGCGATTTCCCACATAAACGAAATCCCTCAGTGGATAAGGCAGGATTCACAGGAACAGATGGATAAAAGTGTACTAGAGGAATCTCCCACGAAGTGAAGGAAAGGAAAAACCAATAGTGAAGCCCGTATGGTCAACTTAAATTTTTATTAAAATGAATCTACTTACATCAAAAAGGAAGATGACAGGGCATATATAAAACAAACTCCGCGTACTTGCATCGGCCAGCCTGACATGTTTCATCCAATGGTGGATATCATCAGAGGCATGGCCGATGCTGAAAGTACGCTGGTATATAAAACAAACATTCCCCAATAAGCTGTCCAGTGATAGGGCCGCCTAATTTGATTGAAAAGGTTAGGCAGCTGTGATGTGCTGCTGACATACATAAAGAACGCTCGTGGCGTTCCCCAATAAGCTGTCCAATGATAGGGCCGCCTAATTTATTTAAAGGACTAAGCAGCAGTGATATGCTGCTGACATGCATAGAACGCTGCTGTGGGCTTTATTAAAACGAGTTTAAGCAGCAGTGATGTGCTGCTGACATGCATAGAACGCTCCTGGCGTTTACCAGGAAGTTCCAGCGAATAGTATGACGAAAAACTACGTACGGCGCATGCGCCGCACGTACGTCAATCGTCATGACGTGGTATGTATCCAGACCGCACCGCGCATGCGCAGCGCGTCATTAGCACATACTGCGCATGCGCAATACGGCATGCGTTCCACCGGCAGCCACGCCATGAGAGAGGCTAGTTCCGGTTCGCGCATAGCCTACAGCGCATGCGCAGTCAGACCTGCGCTCCAACCTCGCTAGAGGGAAAAACCACACCAAGCGATACGTCATATCCGGATTGGAAAAACGGAAACAGCGCAGCGCTGGGATACCAACCAATCTCATTGGTCTAAACCTAATATTGGTTCCCACATTCATCATGGGAAGGAAATAAAATGTGAATATATGTAATATAAATCTGGTCATCGCTATACAGACAACATTACTAGCATTTGATAGACTAAAGATGTATTCCTGAAACTAAATTTTTGTCTAAGGAAAAAAATTATTTTTATAAAATAAACTACAGAGAAATTAAATCTGCAGAGTGCCCTAATTAATGTGGGTGTAAATAGACATAAAATAGATATCAAAATAAATTTTATATTAACCCTTAAATGCATGAATACTACACTATGGGTGAATTAAAAAATTGTGTAGCAAATACTTTATTAGAACGTCTGCACTGTAGAGGAAAAAAAGGGAGGCTCATACTCCTGCATCGTAATAATAGAAGATAGTGCATGTATATAAAATATATTATTAAGGCGAGCACTATCAATAGTGTCTGCTACAAAAAATCTGTTTAAAATCAAGTACGAGTATTAACTATTATTAATAAAACAATTTACGTCCCAATCGACGTTCATGCCGAAAGGGGTGTAACACTTTAGGTCATAGATCCAGCGAGTCTCAAGTTTGGATATTTCGCGTTTGGCCAAGCTACCCCGCCAATGGGGGTTGAATCTATCAATCCCTATGACCGTGGTTCCTTTGGGATTCTGATTGTGGAATTCCAAGTAGTGTCTCGACACAGTGTGCTTGGGGAAACCTTTTTTAATGTTAGCAATATGCTCGCCTACCCTAACATGCATTGCTCGAGTCGTGCGGCCTACATATTGTAAGCCGCAAGGACAGATTAAAAGATACACCACATTTAATGAAGTGCAGGTGATAAAGGTGTTGATATCGAACACCCTGCCTGTGGTGTGTGATTTAAAATGACAGATCTTCCTGCTCTTGTCTATATTTACATGACAGACATTACAATACCGACACGGGTAATAGCCCTTGGACTTTTGAAAGAAAGACACTCTATTTGGGGCATCTAGAATGTTGGGTGCCACCTGGAGTTTCAAAGGAGGAACTCCTCTGTAGATGATCTGTGGTTTTTCTGGAAGCACCGGGCCTAAAATCTTATCATTCCTAAGGACTTCCCAATGCTTAGAGAATATTTTTTTAATATCTCGGTGTTGATGTGAATAAGTGGTTACCATAGAGAAGTTGTAATCAATTTTGCCGCTCATTGGGTTACCTATCTTATGGAGGATGTTATTCCGATCCATATCAGCCACTTTATCTATAACTTCATTTAAAGCATTATATGAATAGCCCTTCTCAATGAACTTTTGTTTCAAGGTCTCAGATTGTATAAGAAAGTCCTCTCTAAGGGTACAGTTTCGTCGTAAACGAAGAAACTGGCTCTTGGGCACAGATTTCAGCCAGGAGGGATGATGGCAACTCCCAAGGCCGATGTAGCCATTTCTGTCTGTATCCTTGAAGAAAGTTGTAGTATTGAAAACACCATCTTTAACCTGTATGTTCAAATCCAAAAAATGGATTTTTTCAGTACTACTTTCAGACTGTAAAACAATACCCAAGCTGTTATTATTAAGGTGTTGCATAAAGTCATTGAGTGATGTTTGATCACCATTCCATAGGAGGAGGATGTCGTCTATATAGCGACCCCAGTAGACCAATTCCGGTCTCCTGTCAGTATAGACGACATCCTCCTCCCATTTAGCCATGAATAAATTAGCCATACTCGGCGCAAATTTTGCGCCCATGGCGACTCCTCTGTTCTGGAGGTAATGTGTACCCCCGAACCAGAAGTAATTATGGGACATGGCATATTTCAATAAATCCAGGACGAATTCTCTCTGAAGGGCAATCAAATTAGTGTCTCTTGTTAGAAACAATTCAACTGCATCCAGACCATCCTGGTGGGAAATGATGGTGTAGAGGGAGGCCACATCAGCGGTAGCCATGATATAGCCTTCCCTCCACTCAATATTCTCCAAACTCCGAATTACCTGAGCGGAATCCTTAATATAAGAAGGGGTGCCCATTACCAGAGGCTGTAAAAAGCCATCTATATATTTACCGACTCTCGAAGTAATGGAGTCCAGCCCACTGATAATGGGTCTCCCCGGTGGATTAACCAGGCTCTTATGTATTTTTGGCAAAAAATACATGATAGGCTTCCTAGGAGCCAAAGGGATTAAAAAATCTCTCTCTTTCTCCGTGAGAAGATTATTCTGAAAACCAACATCAACAAGATTGGAGAGTACCTTTTTAAATCTAAAGATGGGATCATGGTTAAGCGGTATATATGTGTCCTTGTCAGACAAAATTCTATCCATTTCCCCAATGTAAGCACTCTTGTCCATCACAACAATCCCGCCCCCTTTATCAGCGGGGCGGATGATGATGTCATCCCTTTTTCTAAGAGACTCAAGGCCTACATGGAAACGTGAGTCTCTATAGCTACGTTTAATTTTCAAAGAATCAATATCTTTTAAAACCAACTCTTTGAAAACAGAAACAGATGGTGATACAAAACCGGGAGGGTTAAAAAGAGAAGCGTTAGAGAGACCAGAATGTCTCACTCCCACGTCCTCTCTGGCCGAGGCAGCAGTAGCCTGGCTCAAAAAGTATCTTTTTATATTGACCTTTCTGATATACTTCTGTATATCAATGAAGGCCCCAAACTTGCTCAAGGGTTTATCTGGAGCGAATTTGAGCCCATGGTCAAGAACAAATTTTTCGTTTTCGGTAAGAATACTATGACTTAAGTTAAAAATCCCTGCATCCCTTATAATCTTCGCCTTTTTCGATCTATTTCTCCTCCCCCCTCTGGTCCCTCTTTTTGTTCTCCCCCTCCCCTGTTCTTCTGTGGGGCCTGAGGAAAAAAAGAAGAAGACGAGGGGATAGGTGGTCCGGAGGGGTACGGAGGACCTGAATTATAATGTTGGGGTCTCCTGGGTGGATTATACCCTGGGCTATCCCAACCAGATCGTCTGTATTCAGGCCTCATATTGTTAGAAAAAGAGGATGACGGGTGTTCTACGATGTAGCGATCATCATAAATGTAGTTATTATGGGCATCATAACCTTCATGATGACTGGCAAGTGGTGCATAATGATTATACACAGGGGTCCCCTCTGAATGATGGGGAACCGGGTGATCATATTGTGTAAAACCACTATTCATTGGTTTCACATTGGCTCCCCTATTTTGGGGTGGTCTGTACGGTAAGGGTTTTTTGTTGTTAGAAACCTTTTTCCAGCTCCCTTTATTTTTTGGTGTATTATTATGAGTGTCTCTAGTATTGTTCTGAGACATAGGGGCAATGGAAAGTGGTGGACAAGTGGTTGGTGCGGATAGCGACCCTGTTCCTCCTTCAACAAGAGACGCCCTCCTCACCTGCCACTTAAAGACTTGTTTGGATTTATAATCCTCCAAGTCACGTATATACTTTTTCATTTTTTTAGCTTTTTGATCTAGATCCTCCTTTTCTAGGATCTTTTTAAGGTTATCAGATTTGGTCTTATATTCCTCTGATTCCTTGTAGGGGAGAAGCTTGTCTTTAACCTCTACTATAATTTCATCAAGTCTTTTAAGTTTAGTTCGTTTTCTAGTGATCAAGAACCTCAGTAAATCCAAACCAACATCATTAAAATATTTGAACCAACTGGCAAGGTCAGTCTCGTCCTCCTGAGGTGTAATCTCAAACCTGAGGCTTCTAGGGACCATACCGTCATCAAGGTATCTCTCCAAGAGACCGATATCCCAATAGCCATGAACCTCAGAAACCATCAGGTTTTTTAACCGGACAAAAAGGCCTCCTATATCTAAATTTTGTTGAACCTCAACATTATTAAAAACATCCTTCAGGTTCACAGATCGTGAATTTCGAAAGTCAAAAACATCCATATTAGTGAAATAAAGAAAAAAAGGAAAAAGCAGCTGATATTCAAAATCAAAATGTAAATGGAAAAAACGGTGCAACCGAAATATCTGCGCTAATCCCGAAAGTGAAACAAGAGAAAAAGCAGCCAACACAGTTTGTTGACGGGCAAACTAATAAAACATAAAATCCATAGTGTGGCGCTTGTAATGTGGAAAAATTGGAATGTTAACCAAACATGTGATATAATCCATCTATAAAAATTCAATCAAACAAAGTGATGGCAAATCAATATAAATAGTTCCATGTGAAAAAACAGAAGGAATGGTGAACAATCCAAAATGGTGATCTTGATCTGCTTACCAGAACCCTGTAGTATATGAGCGATGTTATCATATAATGCCAGAGGTTGATGCGATTTCACATGAACGGAATCCAAAACCCAGTGGTATAGAAGCGATGGTGCTGAAGGTAGATGCGATTTCCCACATAAACGAAATCCCTCAGTGGATAAGGCAGGATTCACAGGAACAGATGGATAAAAGTGTACTAGAGGAATCTCCCACGAAGTGAAGGAAAGGAAAAACCAATAGTGAAGCCCGTATGGTCAACTTAAATTTTTATTAAAATGAATCTACTTACATCAAAAAGGAAGATGACAGGGCATATATAAAACAAACTCCGCGTACTTGCATCGGCCAGCCTGACATGTTTCATCCAATGGTGGATATCATCAGAGGCATGGCCGATGCTGAAAGTACGCTGGTATATAAAACAAACATTCCCCAATAAGCTGTCCAGTGATAGGGCCGCCTAATTTGATTGAAAAGGTTAGGCAGCTGTGATGTGCTGCTGACATACATAAAGAACGCTCGTGGCGTTCCCCAATAAGCTGTCCAATGATAGGGCCGCCTAATTTATTTAAAGGACTAAGCAGCAGTGATGTGCTGCTGACATGCATAGAACGCTCCTGGCGTTTACCAGGAAGTTCCAGCGAATAGTATGACGAAAAACTACGTACGGCGCATGCGCCGCACGTACGTCAATCGTCATGACGTGGTATGTATCCAGACCGCACCGCGCATGCGCAGCGCGTCATTAGCACATACTGCGCATGCGCAATACGGCATGCGTTCCACCGGCAGCCACGCCATGAGAGAGGCTAGTTCCGGTTCGCGCATAGCCTACAGCGCATGCGCAGTCAGACCTGCGCTCCAACCTCGCTAGAGGGAAAAACCACACCAAGCGATACGTCATATCCGGATTGGAAAAACGGAAACAGCGCAGCGCTGGGATACCAACCAATCTCATTGGTCTAAACCTAATATTGGTTCCCACATTCATCATGGGAAGGAAATAAAATGTGAATATATGTAATATAAATCTGGTCATCGCTATACAGACAACATTACTAGCATTTGATAGACTAAAGATGTATTCCTGAAACTAAATTTTTGTCTAAGGAAAAAAATTATTTTTATAAAATAAACTACAGAGAAATTAAATCTGCAGAGTGCCCTAATTAATGTGGGTGTAAATAGACATAAAATAGATATCAAAATAAATTTTATATTAACCCTTAAATGCATGAATACTACACTATGGGTGAATTAAAAAATTGTGTAGCAAATACTTTATTAGAACGTCTGCACTGTAGAGGAAAAAAAGGGAGGCTCATACTCCTGCATCGTAATAATAGAAGATAGTGCATGTATATAAAATATATTATTAAGGCGAGCACTATCAATAGTGTCTGCTACAAAAAATCTGTTTAAAATCAAGTACGAGTATTAACTATTATTAATAAAACAATTTACGTCCCAATCGACGTTCATGCCGAAAGGGGTGTAACACTTTAGGTCATAGATCCAGCGAGTCTCAAGTTTGGATATTTCGCGTTTGGCCAAGCTACCCCGCCAATGGGGGTTGAATCTATCAATCCCTATGACCGTGGTTCCTTTGGGATTCTGATTGTGGAATTCCAAGTAGTGTCTCGACACAGTGTGCTTGGGGAAACCTTTTTTAATGTTAGCAATATGCTCGCCTACCCTAACATGCATTGCTCGAGTCGTGCGGCCTACATATTGTAAGCCGCAAGGACAGATTAAAAGATACACCACATTTAATGAAGTGCAGGTGATAAAGGTGTTGATATCGAACACCCTGCCTGTGGTGTGTGATTTAAAATGACAGATCTTCCTGCTCTTGTCTATATTTACATGACAGACATTACAATACCGACACGGGTAATAGCCCTTGGACTTTTGAAAGAAAGACACTCTATTTGGGGCATCTAGAATGTTGGGTGCCACCTGGAGTTTCAAAGGAGGAACTCCTCTGTAGATGATCTGTGGTTTTTCTGGAAGCACCGGGCCTAAAATCTTATCATTCCTAAGGACTTCCCAATGCTTAGAGAATATTTTTTTAATATCTCGGTGTTGATGTGAATAAGTGGTTACCATAGAGAAGTTGTAATCAATTTTGCCGCTCATTGGGTTACCTATCTTATGGAGGATGTTATTCCGATCCATATCAGCCACTTTATCTATAACTTCATTTAAAGCATTATATGAATAGCCCTTCTCAATGAACTTTTGTTTCAAGGTCTCAGATTGTATAAGAAAGTCCTCTCTAAGGGTACAGTTTCGTCGTAAACGAAGAAACTGGCTCTTGGGCACAGATTTCAGCCAGGAGGGATGATGGCAACTCCCAAGGCCGATGTAGCCATTTCTGTCTGTATCCTTGAAGAAAGTTGTAGTATTGAAAACACCATCTTTAACCTGTATGTTCAAATCCAAAAAATGGATTTTTTCAGTACTACTTTCAGACTGTAAAACAATACCCAAGCTGTTATTATTAAGGTGTTGCATAAAGTCATTGAGTGATGTTTGATCACCATTCCATAGGAGGAGGATGTCGTCTATATAGCGACCCCAGTAGACCAATTCCGGTCTCCTGTCAGTATAGACGACATCCTCCTCCCATTTAGCCATGAATAAATTAGCCATACTCGGCGCAAATTTTGCGCCCATGGCGACTCCTCTGTTCTGGAGGTAATGTGTACCCCCGAACCAGAAGTAATTATGGGACATGGCATATTTCAATAAATCCAGGACGAATTCTCTCTGAAGGGCAATCAAATTAGTGTCTCTTGTTAGAAACAATTCAACTGCATCCAGACCATCCTGGTGGGAAATGATGGTGTAGAGGGAGGCCACATCAGCGGTAGCCATGATATAGCCTTCCCTCCACTCAATATTCTCCAAACTCCGAATTACCTGAGCGGAATCCTTAATATAAGAAGGGGTGCCCATTACCAGAGGCTGTAAAAAGCCATCTATATATTTACCGACTCTCGAAGTAATGGAGTCCAGCCCACTGATAATGGGTCTCCCCGGTGGATTAACCAGGCTCTTATGTATTTTTGGCAAAAAATACATGATAGGCTTCCTAGGAGCCAAAGGGATTAAAAAATCTCTCTCTTTCTCCGTGAGAAGATTATTCTGAAAACCAACATCAACAAGATTGGAGAGTACCTTTTTAAATCTAAAGATGGGATCATGGTTAAGCGGTATATATGTGTCCTTGTCAGACAAAATTCTATCCATTTCCCCAATGTAAGCACTCTTGTCCATCACAACAATCCCGCCCCCTTTATCAGCGGGGCGGATGATGATGTCATCCCTTTTTCTAAGAGACTCAAGGCCTACATGGAAACGTGAGTCTCTATAGCTACGTTTAATTTTCAAAGAATCAATATCTTTTAAAACCAACTCTTTGAAAACAGAAACAGATGGTGATACAAAACCGGGAGGGTTAAAAAGAGAAGCGTTAGAGAGACCAGAATGTCTCACTCCCACGTCCTCTCTGGCCGAGGCAGCAGTAGCCTGGCTCAAAAAGTATCTTTTTATATTGACCTTTCTGATATACTTCTGTATATCAATGAAGGCCCCAAACTTGCTCAAGGGTTTATCTGGAGCGAATTTGAGCCCATGGTCAAGAACAAATTTTTCGTTTTCGGTAAGAATACTATGACTTAGGTTAAAAATCCCTGCATCCCTTATAATCTTCGCCTTTTTCGATCTATTTCTCCTCCCCCCTCTGGTCCCTCTTTTTGTTCTCCCCCTCCCCTGTTCTTCTGTGGGGCCTGAGGAAAAAAAGAAGAAGACGAGGGGATAGGTGGTCCGGAGGGGTACGGAGGACCTGAATTATAATGTTGGGGTCTCCTGGGTGGATTATACCCTGGGCTATCCCAACCAGATCGTCTGTATTCAGGCCTCATATTGTTAGAAAAAAGGATGACGGGTGTTCTACGATGTAGCGATCATCATAAATGTAGTTATTATGGGCATCATAACCTTCATGATGACTGGCAAGTGGTGCATAATGATTATACACAGGGGTCCCCTCTGAATGATGGGGAACCGGGTGATCATATTGTGTAAAACCACTATTCATTGGTTTCACATTGGCTCCCCTATTTTGGGGTGGTCTGTACAGTAAGGGTTTTTTGTTGTTAGAAACCTTTTTCCAGCTCCCTTTATTTTTTGGTGTATTATTATGAGTGTCTCTAGTATTGTTCTGAGACATAGGGGCAATGGAAAGTGGTGGACAAGTGGTTGGTGCGGATAGCGACCCTGTTCCTCCTTCAACAAGAGACGCCCTCCTCACCTGCCACTTAAAGACTTGTTTGGATTTATAATCCTCCAAGTCACGTATATACTTTTTCATTTTTTTAGCTTTTTGATCTAGATCCTCCTTTTCTAGGATCTTTTTAAGGTTATCAGATTTGGTCTTATATTCCTCTGATTCCTTGTAGGGGAGAAGCTTGTCTTTAACCTCTACTATAATTTCATCAAGTCTTTTAAGTTTAGTTCGTTTTCTAGTGATCAAGAACCTCAGTAAATCCAAACCAACATCATTAAAATATTTGAACCAACTGGCAAGGTCAGTCTCGTCCTCCTGAGGTGTAATCTCAAACCTGAGGCTTCTAGGGACCATACCGTCATCAAGGTATCTCTCCAAGAGACCGATATCCCAATAGCCATGAACCTCAGAAACCATCAGGTTTTTTAACCGGACAAAAAGGCCTCCTATATCTAAATTTTGTTGAACCTCAACATTATTAAAAACATCCTTCAGGTTCACAGATCGTGAATTTCGAAAGTCAAAAACATCCATATTAGTGAAATAAAGAAAAAAAGGAAAAAGCAGCTGATATTCAAAATCAAAATGTAAATGGAAAAAACGGTGCAACCGAAATATCTGCGCTAATCCCGAAAGTGAAACAAGAGAAAAAGCAGCCAACACAGTTTGTTGACGGGCAAACTAATAAAACATAAAATCCATAGTGTGGCGCTTGTAATGTGGAAAAATTGGAATGTTAACCAAACATGTGATATAATCCATCTATAAAAATTCAATCAAACAAAGTGATGGCAAATCAATATAAATAGTTCCATGTGAAAAAACAGAAGGAATGGTGAACAATCCAAAATGGTGATCTTGATCTGCTTACCAGAACCCTGTAGTATATGAGCGATGTTATCATATAATGCCAGAGGTTGATGCGATTTCACATGAACGGAATCCAAAACCCAGTGGTATAGAAGCGATGGTGCTGAAGGTAGATGCGATTTCCCACATAAACGAAATCCCTCAGTGGATAAGGCAGGATTCACAGGAACAGATGGATAAAAGTGTACTAGAGGAATCTCCCACGAAGTGAAGGAAAGGAAAAACCAATAGTGAAGTCTTTAAGTGGCAGGTGAGGAGGGCGTCTCTTGTTGAAGGAGGAACAGGGTCGCTATCCGCACCAACCACTTGTCCACCACTTTCCATTGCCCCTATGTCTCAGAACAATACTAGAGACACTCATAATAATACACCAAAAAATAAAGGGAGCTGGAAAAAGGTTTCTAACAACAAAAAACCCTTACCGTACAGACCACCCCAAAATAGGGGAGCCAATGTGAAACCAATGAATAGTGGTTTTACACAATATGATCACCCGGTTCCCCATCATTCAGAGGGGACCCCTGTGTATAATCATTATGCACCACTTGCCAGTCATCATGAAGGTTATGATGCCCATAATAACTACATTTATGATGATCGCTACATCGTAGAACACCCGTCATCCTCTTTTTCTAACAATATGAGGCCTGAATACAGACGATCTGGTTGGGATAGCCCAGGGTATAATCCACCCAGGAGACCCCAACATTATAATTCAGGTCCTCCGTACCCCTCCGGACCACCTATCCCCTCGTCTTCTTCTTTTTTTCCTCAGGCCCCACAGAAGAACAGGGGAGGGGGAGAACAAAAAGAGGGACCAGAGGGGGGAGGAGAAATAGATCGAAAAAGGCGAAGATTATAAGGGATGCAGGGATTTTTAACTTAAGTCATAGTATTCTTACCGAAAACGAAAAATTTGTTCTTGACCATGGGCTCAAATTCGCTCCAGATAAACCCTTGAGCAAGTTTGGGGCCTTCATTGATATACAGAAGTATATCAGAAAGGTCAATATAAAAAGATACTTTTTGAGCCAGGCTACTGCTGCCTCGGCCAGAGAGGACGTGGGAGTGAGACATTCTGGTCTCTCTAACGCTTCTCTTTTTAACCCTCCCGGTTTTGTATCACCATCTGTTTCTGTTTTCAAAGAGTTGGTTTTAAAAGATATTGATTCTTTGAAAATTAAACGTAGCTATAGAGACTCACGTTTCCATGTAGGCCTTGAGTCTCTTAGAAAAAGGGATGACATCATCATCCGCCCCGCTGATAAAGGGGGCGGGATTGTTGTGATGGACAAGAGTGCTTACATTGGGGAAATGGATAGAATTTTGTCTGACAAGGACACATATATACCGCTTAACCATGATCCCATCTTTAGATTTAAAAAGGTACTCTCCAATCTTGTTGATGTTGGTTTTCAGAATAATCTTCTCACGGAGAAAGAGAGAGATTTTTTAATCCCTTTGGCTCCTAGGAAGCCTATCATGTATTTTTTGCCAAAAATACATAAGAGCCTGGTTAATCCACCGGGGAGACCCATTATCAGTGGGCTGGACTCCATTACTTCGAGAGTCGGTAAATATATAGATGGCTTTTTACAGCCTCTGGTAATGGGCACCCCTTCTTATATTAAGGATTCCGCTCAGGTAATTCGGAGTTTGGAGAATATTGAGTGGAGGGAAGGCTATATCATGGCTACCGCTGATGTGGCCTCCCTCTACACCATCATTTCCCACCAGGATGGTCTGGATGCAGTTGAATTGTTTCTAACAAGAGACACTAATTTGATTGCCCTTCAGAGAGAATTCGTCCTGGATTTATTGAAATATGCCATGTCCCATAATTACTTCTGGTTCGGGGGTACACATTACCTCCAGAACAGAGGAGTCGCCATGGGCGCAAAATTTGCGCCGAGTATGGCTAATTTATTCATGGCTAAATGGGAGGAGGATGTCGTCTATACTGACAGGAGACCGGAATTGGTCTACTGGGGTCGCTATATAGACGACATCCTCCTCCTATGGAATGGTGATCAAACATCACTCAATGACTTTATGCAACACCTTAATAATAACAGCTTGGGTATTGTTTTACAGTCTGAAAGTAGTACTGAAAAAATCCATTTTTTGGATTTGAACATACAGGTTAAAGATGGTGTTTTCAATACTACAACTTTCTTCAAGGATACAGACAGAAATGGCTACATCGGCCTTGGGAGTTGCCATCATCCCTCCTGGCTGAAATCTGTGCCCAAGAGCCAGTTTCTTCGTTTACGACGAAACTGTACCCTTAGAGAGGACTTTCTTATACAATCTGAGACCTTGAAACAAAAGTTCATTGAGAAGGGCTATTCATATAATGCTTTAAATGAAGTTATAGATAAAGTGGCTGATATGGATCGGAATAACATCCTCCATAAGATAGGTAACCCAATGAGCGGCAAAATTGATTACAACTTCTCTATGGTAACCACTTATTCACATCAACACCGAGATATTAAAAAAATATTCTCTAAGCATTGGGAAGTCCTTAGGAATGATAAGATTTTAGGCCCGGTGCTTCCAGAAAAACCACAGATCATCTACAGAGGAGTTCCTCCTTTGAAACTCCAGGTGGCACCCAACATTCTAGATGCCCCAAATAGAGTGTCTTTCTTTCAAAAGTCCAAGGGCTATTACCCGTGTCGGTATTGTAATGTCTGTCATGTAAATATAGACAAGAGCAGGAAGATCTGTCATTTTAAATCACACACCACAGGCAGGGTGTTCGATATCAACACCTTTATCACCTGCACTTCATTAAATGTGGTGTATCTTTTAATCTGTCCTTGCGGCTTACAATATGTAGGCCGCACGACTCGAGCAATGCATGTTAGGGTAGGCGAGCATATTGCTAACATTAAAAAAGGTTTCCCCAAGCACACTGTGTCGAGACACTACTTGGAATTCCACAATCAGAATCCCAAAGGAACCACGGTCATAGGGATTGATAGATTCAACCCCCATTGGCGGGGTAGCTTGGCCAAACGCGAAATATCCAAACTTGAGACTCGCTGGATCTATGACCTAAAGTGTTACACCCCTTTCGGCATGAACGTCGATTGGGACGTAAATTGTTTTATTAATAATAGTTAATACTCGTACTTGATTTTAAACAGATTTTTTGTAGCAGACACTATTGATAGTGCTCGCCTTAATAATATAATTTATATACATGCACTATCTTCTATTATTACGATGCAGGAGTATGAGCCTCCCTTTTTTTCCTCTACAGTGCAGACGTTCTAATAAAGTATTTGCTACACAATTTTTTAATTCACCCATAGTGTAGTATTCATGCATTTAAGGGTTAATATAAAATTTATTTTGATATCTATTTTATGTCTATTTACACCCACATTAATTAGGGCACTCTGCAGATTTAATTTCTCTGTAGTTTATTTTATAAAAATAATTTTTTTCCTTAGACAAAAATTTAGTTTCAGGAATACATCTTTAGTCTATCAAATGCTAGTAATGTTGTCTGTATAGCGATGACCAGATTTATATTACATATATTCACATTTTATTTCCTTCCCATGATGAATGTGGGAACCAATATTAGGTTTAGACCAATGAGATTGGTTGGTATCCCAGCGCTGCGCTGTTTCCGTTTTTCCAATCCGGATATGACGTATCGCTTGGTGTGGTTTTTCCCTCTAGCGAGGTTGGAGCGCAGGTCTGACTGCGCATGCGCTGTAGGCTATGCGCGAACCGGAACTAGCCTCTCTCATGGCGTGGCTGCCGGTGGAACGCATGCCGTATTGCGCATGCGCAGTATGTGCTAATGACGCGCTGCGCATGCGCGGTGCGGTCTGGATACATACCACGTCATGACGATTGACGTACGTGCGGCGCATGCGCCGTACGTAGTTTTTCGTCATACTATTCGCTGGAACTTCCTGGTAAACGCCAGGAGCGTTCTATGCATGTCAGCAGCACATCACTGCTGCTTAAACTCGTTTTAATAAAGCCCACAGCAGCGTTCTATGCATGTCAGCAGCATATCACTGCTGCTTAGTCCTTTAAATAAATTAGGCGGCCCTATCATTGGACAGCTTATTGGGGAACGCCACGAGCGTTCTTTATGTATGTCAGCAGCACATCACAGCTGCCTAACCTTTTCAATCAAATTAGGCGGCCCTATCACTGGACAGCTTATTGGGGAATGTTTGTTTTATATACCAGCGTACTTTCAGCATCGGCCATGCCTCTGATGATATCCACCATTGGATGAAACATGTCAGGCTGGCCGATGCAAGTACGCGGAGTTTGTTTTATATATGCCCTGTCATCTTCCTTTTTGATGTAAGTAGATTCATTTTAATAAAAATTTAAGTTGACCATACGGGCTTCACTATTGGTTTTTCCTTTCCTTCACTTCGTGGGAGATTCCTCTAGTACACTTTTATCCATCTGTTCCTGTGAATCCTGCCTTATCCACTGAGGGATTTCGTTTATGTGGGAAATCGCATCTACCTTCAGCACCATCGCTTCTATACCACTGGGTTTTGGATTCCGTTCATGTGAAATCGCATCAACCTCTGGCATTATATGATAACATCGCTCATATACTACAGGGTTCTTGTAAGCAGATCAAGATCACCATTTTGGATTGTTCACCATTCCTTCTGTTTTTTCACATGGAACTATTTATATTGATTTGCCATCACTTTGTTTGATTGAATTTTTATAGATGGATTATATCACATGTTTGGTTAACATTCCAATTTTTCCACATTACAAGCGCCACACTATGGATTTTATGACTGATAAGGACTACCTGAGTATCTCCAGCCTTTCTACAGCACTTACACAATTCATGTTTCCTTAATATTAGTATTAAAAATACACACCATAGTAACCTATTAAGCTTCAGCCTGTGTTAATAACACAGCATAAGGGTACTTTAAGCTTGGTTAAGTTTAACAGTCATCATAGAACATGTTCTGCAGCTTTCTGAGTTCAGTAATAAGGCTAACTGTATTACTTCATAAAAATTATTGTTCTATATTAAAAACGAGTCCGTTTTTAATCCACTTCTTCAGTCTTATCCAGAGACAATATCCATGTTTCTTCTTTTCTGGCTAAAAGACACTTTAAGCACTACAAGGAAACTCATATTTTAAGAGCGTTTACAAAGTATACATAAGACATATTCATGCCTTACTATGACAGTGTACTGAAAAGCACAATGATGATTAACAAAGTGTATCAAAACAGAAGATTAAATGCTTGATTGGTTGCAGTGGGTTTGTGTGCTTGTAGGACTCTAATGTCAAAGTAATCTAGATTAGATTTTCTCAACCTTTTACCCATGAGGATCTCTTAAAACATTTTTTCAGGTTTTAGGGAACTCCTGATAAGGTTGATCAATCGAGGGTCATTGGGAAAGCATAGTTGTAAGTGGGAAGAGTATCCACCTTACAAGGGTGTCTAGAATGACACCCTTGCAGACATGCTGCTGGCTCCATCAAGTGGCATTGGTCCTGGAGCTATGTATGCAGGCACCATCAGATGGGCTGTCAGTTAGCTAAACCCCTAGCTACTCCTTGAGGAACCCTAGGGTTCCACAGACCTCTGGTTGAGAATAGATGATCTAGACATTACAGCCCCTCTTCTTTTTAATGTTCAGTGTGAGCCCAAACTGCTTTTTATAGTTTTGGACAGACTGGAGAAGGGATAAAACATCTATAAGTTTTTTGCATTCTTTTACCCCATTGTTGAACTATCCTTCAATTCCTGAATAGGATGTCATAGAAAAATCTCTCCAGTGGGGCCACTGATTGCAACAAAGCACTTTCTTTTCAGTAAAATAGGAAAGGGTTAAAATCTATGTCAAGTTATTATTACTGTCTGTGTCTTCCTGCTGCAGCGACAACCGATCCCCTCATTTCTTGTCTAGCTGTCTGTCATAAACCGGATGTGACCAGAACTGTGTGTCTGCAATAGGGATGGGCCCGGTGTTCGATTCGAACCCATGTTGCTGGCTGATGATTGGCCAAGCATGCACTGTGACCCGCATGCTTGGCCAATCAAAGAGCCAGTGGCGAGGGTTGTGTTCCAGCGTCAGTGTCAGTGTTATGTGCTGCTGACTGCTGACATTATGTGCTATGATTCTGGGGATTAGTGTGTGTGTGTGCTGTTAGTACAGCATTGCAGTATCACATCTGGGGGGTGTCTATAGTATGCCTGTGAAGGGGCGCATGTTTCCTGTGCTTAGAACTGTCCCTGCAAAAAGTGTAATTTTTGCAGGAAAAACCAGGCCCTTCAGGTCTGCTATGGATATTAAGGGGGACCCCAGCCAAAAAAAAAAAAAAAAAAAATGGCGTGGGGTCCCCCTCAAAATCCATACCAGACCCTTGAGGTCACCAGACTGTGGGTGCACTGTTTGCCACCCCCCCCCCCCCAAAAAAAAGATTACCACCAGCCACCACTGACACTGACCAAATGCTTGGCTTTCACTAACACCTGGAGTTAGATTAATACATTCAGAGCAGTCCTGAATCTGACTAAGTAAAAGTAAATCCAGTTCTTAGTAAGGACATTATCAGACCTTTAGTGTATGATCATGTCCAATGGATTTTTCCTGCCAACAATTAGGTGTCTGGTGGGCAAAGTGGACTATACTTGATGTTTTTTGTTGCCTTCCTCTGGATATACTGGCATTTTTGGCTATAGATATGGATTTTTGTGCATAACGTTTGGATTTCATAGACAGGTCATGCTTCAGCCATGAAAAATATATGTGTATTACTATCATCCTTTTATTAAGTTCTTTAGGGCTAAAGGTAAATCATTTTTTTTAAAACTTCATAAGATGTAGAAGACTAAAGGTTTAACTAGACTTTGCCCAGCAGTATTTGATTGCAAATGAAATGAATATAATTAGGAGTCACACAATAATTAAATGACATAGCTATCTCAAATTGTACAAACGTTACATTTTATTTATTAGGTATTGTTGCCCCTCCATGGGACACCTTTATTTTCTCATGTATGTAAATCCTGAGAAATAATTTGTACAAGTATATACAATGTGTAGCAAATGTTTTTATTGAAATTAAGTAAATTATTTAAATTCTATATAAACATTCCCCACCTGAAACAATATCTTTTGAGCAATAAAGTTGATTTTTCAAGATCCACTCTGTGTTATAACCTGAACATACGGTAAGGCTACAGTCACTTAATTCTCTAATTACTTTAACCTTCATCATGACACACCAGGGCATATTTTTATTAGGTCATTAAAACACCTCTTTGGTAGTTAAGGGCATTCTGTCTTCAACCTTATGTCTCTGCAAAGCCTGTGAAGTGTTACACCACAAAACACCCCCTGATGTCTCTTCATTCCTAATTAGAACTAATCATGCAAGCCAAAAGAACATCTTCCTCTAACCTGGCTTTATTGGCTAAAAAGTGTTGCATTCTGGAAAGAGGTGTGCAATCTTTTTCAATCACTGAATTTTATTGGCGGGTTTGCAGAGCATCTGTGATTTATTGGTCATATTCAGGGATTTATTTCCCAGAAGAGCTGCATTGTCTGATCCTGAGTGAAAGCAAGTGTGCAAAACAAATGGAACATAGTGAGAAAACAGCCACTTTGTTTATTAGGGGATATAAAGTAGATATAAAACAGCAGAGAGGTACCTGGCTGTAAATCAGTTTATGCCTTCAGAAATGGATGGCTGGTTCTTGCTGCACATGTGATGTATGGTAAAACAGTACACATAAAGTTGTTCCCATTAGTCAGTGATATAATTATATTGGTACCTTACCTTTTCCTGCCAGTAGTTCTTAATGCTGGGCTTTCAGCATTAAAAACAAGATAAAATTATCAATTACATTAGTGTCTCTGTCCTTAACTATTCTAATTATAAAACACACCATAAAGTAACACTAGACTCTTGTTTTAAAAGAAGTATATATTCTGGTGTGTATTCTTAACTCAAAAAAGTACCTTCCATTGCTCTCAGGCTCATCCAAATCTCCAAATTCCTTTTGATTAGTGTTGTGATCTGACTTCCTGTTACAGGATGGCTATGTCTATTCTCCATGCTCCCCCTGTATACAGGGATGTAGTTACCCTCTTTTGTTCGCTGTCTAAGCACACAATCAATAATTTGTTAAGGAGCGAGACCACCGCATCCTTAACAATGGATGAGTCATCAGTTGTTTGCTGATGACAGCTAAATGAAAAAAAAAAAAATATTGCTGAATTTGCCGGCAATGGAAAATGTTAAAAAAAACAGCGTGGGGTCCCCCCCAAGCCATACCAGGTCCTTTGGGTCTGGTGTGGATTTTAAGGGAAACCCGTGCCAAAATGCATACCAGACCCTTATTCAAGCATGCAACCTGGCAGGCCAGGAAAGGGGGTGGTAGGAGGGAGCGCCCCTCGCCTCCTGAATCATACCAGGCCACAAGCCTTCAACATGGGGGGTTGCTTTGGGGAAGGGGCGCTCCACCTCCCCACCCCATGTTGATGGGGACAGGGGCCTCTTCCCGACAACCCTGGGCAGTGGTTGTGGGGGTCTGTAGGCAGGGGGTTTATCGGGATCTGGAAGCACCTTTTAACAAATCCATACCAGACCCAAAGGGCCTGATATGAATGGATATAGATATGCAGTTACCCTCTTTTGTTGTCCCAAGATGGACTATAGACTGATGGAATTGTATTGTGCAGGAAAAGGAGATGTTTGGGAGCTCACAAGATCATGGAAAAAAGATTACAGGGCCATTAGGTAGTGGATGTGCATGGCCTAATTTTGGGGGATAAGGATATTTTTTAGTCTCACGTTAACAGTGTAAAAAACCTTAAGGCTGTAGAACCACTTTAAGTGGTTCTATAGCCTTAAGATATTTTACCTTAATGCATTATCTGCATTAACCCTTTCGCCGCCAGGTCCGTACGCTGTATGGACCTAATGGTGGGGGGATCACACACAATCCGGTGGCTGCAGCCACTCGAATTGTGAATGAAACTGACAGACAGACTCCTGCCTGTCAGGTGAAAGCATTCGGGTGACTCAGCAGCTGCCAGATTGCTCTCACATACCCACAGTACTGGCGCTCCCTCCCCGCCGTGGCTGCCATGCTTTCCGGACTCTGTGTGCCCGTCGGCGGGCCCGGGAGCTCCATGGTGGGTGCCGGCTGGTAGAGGGGAAGGAGAAGAGCGAACACACATCCGCTCTCCTCCCCTTCTTTTTGTGACCCGGAAAGCAACGTCACTGATGGCTCGCTTTGCAGAGAAAGGATGTTTTGCAATGCGATCCACATTGCAAAACATTCAGTGGAGTACAGGGGAGACATGCAGGGTCTTTTATAGAAGAACAGAACCTGTCACCTAAAAATCACCACATACTGTTTGTCCCCTATGTGATGAAAAAAAAAGTAAAGTATAATATTTTTTCATATTTATTTGCAAAAAAAATAAAGTTACACCAAAGCACATAAAATCACCCCTCCCCACAAAAATGCTTTTGAAGCCCCCTCACCCTCACATATACACACACGCACGAACGTAAACGCATTTGTTGGGGCGCTTCCGCGTGAAAACGTTGATTGCAATACACATGTTACACATTGGAGTGAAAGCAATAATTCTAACACAAGAACGTAACACACTAAACTGATACCAACAGGGGGCTTTTTAAGCGTCGCCTATAGAAAATATAGGGTACTGAAGTTTGTTGCTACCTTTGCGGTAATATCGTGTGACATGAAAAATTGCCACTATTTTATTCTCTAGGGTGTCTGCTTTCAATATAATATTTGTGCGTTTTGTGTAATCTTCAGGCCTAAAATAAATTTTTAAATGTGTGCAAAAACCTGATCCCGATCTCGATCCAACGCTGTGCACGAGAGCAGCAGCTTTCGCCGCTCTCTCCCTCCTAACAGGTCAGAATGATAGCAGTAGGAGCCATAAGTTGTCAATCAAATCCTATGATGAGGGGGCGGGGGCCAGCCCTACTGTCTATGTCTATAGACACAGGCAGTGGGGTGCGGGATCAATCCCACAAAAGTGCTCCCATAGGCTTTCTATGGTGAGCACTCACCAAAGAGGAGGAGCTAGGAGCACCAGCGGCAGACCTGAGAAGAAGAGGATCGGGGCTGCTCTGCGCAAAACCACTGCACAGAGCATATGAGTATAACATATTTATTACAAAAAAATATATATAAGGTTTAGAATTACTTTGATTGTCCCTGCCTGATAACCTAACTACTAAAATTAATTATTAATCCTTAATAAGGATGGGCAAATAGTTCGGTCCAAGCTTAAAGCGGTTCTACACTGTGTTTGTCCTTTTTTTTTGTGTGTGTGTTATGTGGTGTAATGTGGTTTGCATAAATGTCACTCACCTGTTTGAGTTCTTGGTCTTCTTTCTTCTGTTTTTCGTCCGGAATGTGCACTTTTAAAAACTCTTCATGACGGCTTCCATCTTCAGTGTGGGCACCTGAAACGACTCCGGTCCTTTTCTTCCGGGTTGCTGGCCCACAATCCACCTGTGGATTTTCGCCGATTTCGCACGTGCGCAGTAACGGCGCCAACAGCTCAGGTTGCCATCACAACGGGCGGCGTCGCTAATCCCGCGAGATTTCGCCTCGGGACCCCCGCAAAGTCTTCTGGGATTGATCCCAGGAGACACAGCGAGATAGCCCACAAGACACAGCGCCAGGTCCCAGAAGACATTGCGAAGTAGAAGGAAGCGAACGACGATCGACGCAGAGAGCCCGCCCACCGCCGCAGGGAGAAGAACACAGATGAAGCCATCATTCAAGGTAAGCTTAAAAGATGCAGAATTGAACCGTCAATTCTGTCATCTTACAGGATAGGGAAGCCATAGAGACATACTTCTATGGATGGGTGCAGAACCGCTTTAAGTTTGGCCCAACCATCGCCCATTCAGGTGCTCGCCGAACACCCAAATTTTCTGTGCGCTCGTCGGATTGTTTGCCCCGGGTGAGCACAAAGTCAATAGTTTGTTAAGGAGCAGGGCTGGAAAGTCTGCCCCCGCATCCTTAACAATGGATGAGTCATCAGCTGTCTGCTGATGACATCTAAATGAAAAAAAAAAAAACATTACCGAATTTGTCGGCAATGGAAAATTTTTAAAAGAAACAGCGGGAGGGTCCCCCCCAATCCATGCCAGGACCTTTGGGTCTGGTGTGGATTTTAAGGGAAACCCCATGCCAAAATTAGTACCAGACCTTTATCCAAGCATGCAACCTGGCAGGCCAGGAAAGGGGGGTGGGATGAGCGAGCACCCCCCTCCTGAATCATAACATGCCACATGTCCTCAACATGGGGGGGTGCTTTGGGCCGGGGGGGCTCCTCCTCCCCACCCCAAATCACCTTGTCACCTTGTAATGCCGCAGTGATTACATCCCTTACTAGGGCTAGTGATTGCAGACTGCTGACATACCTTTTTAGTAATAAATACAATAACTGTTCAACATTATCTGGACTTTGCATGCTGTTTCCTTAAATGGAGTACCAGATTACTGGACCTGCCCACAGGGAATTTTTACTTTGCAAGAGAATTTTCCCCAAATTCACTTTGCAAAGAATACCCAATCACATGCAAGGGAAATAAAAAAAAATATGGATGTCAGCAGAGCTTTTGCCTCATTTACTAAGCTAAGAGAATATCCCCTTGCAAAGTGAAAAGCGTAAGTGACTTTAGTAAATTATCCCTAATATTTACACTGCCTGGTGCTGTGGTTCCTCCGGGGGTTCTGCGGTGATGTAGATTTCAGACGTATTACAGGAGATGGTCACAGATTGCACACCACAAAACGGTCAAGTTTCCACAGCTTTATCACCTATAATAGAGTAGAAGTTGTCATGGACAAGTAGACAAAGTTTGGTCATAAAGTGCTATAAACACATCTACCTATTAGTCTTCAGTAGTGACGAGTCACAGACAATCTGATCACGTGCTTGCTTCCAGACCTTTCTCCCTCTTTGCCTGGAAGCATGTGATCTGATTGTCTGTGAGTCACTATTGAAGATGGGATATTGTTGCTGAATAGGAATGGGCTCAGGCGTGTTCGTATGGAGCCCGCCAGGAAGCCGGCACTGCACACCGCCAATTATAGGTAGCGTGTGTATGTGCAGCTGCCGGTCGGAAATGCCTCACTGCCTATGATTGGCGGTGTACAGTGACAGCCTCCTGGCGGGTTCGATCATAACACACTATTGCTGAATATCATTTAACCCTAGAGGGGTTAATGCCTTATTTGCCTAGCATGAGAATGTGAGGCAATCGTTTTTGATGAGTTGATACCCTATGGGGGAGTGGTGTCATGATCTTCACGTGGTGTGGTGGGGAGATCTCAAGCAAGACCAATTCATCACATATATTGAACATTTGTATGTTCTGTTAGTTTGAGGACTTTTTTTCACTTTATTTACTTATTTGTACACTGGGTGATATCATATCACTATAATTTTTTTTGGCATAAGCTTAATTAGTTTGTTATAGACTATACACTATTTACCGTGTATTTACATGTGTCCCTTTGTTTATACTTTGGTAGATGTGTTGATATCTATTTTATATAAATGGCAGCTACATGTATATACTCATTTTTATTACATACACTTTGGTGCAGTAGTGGGATCAATAGTATAGCTGGGCTTTGATTTTAGATCCTGTGGTTTCATAAAGTGCTGTTGATTTGTTCCACCATTAAAGGAAACTTGTGTTTTGCTGATGAAGGACAAGCACAAGCTTATTTTATTTCTTGTGGAACCAGAAGCAGATGCTCACCTTGTCTATGCTTCCTTGCTGCTACATCTGATTACTGGGAGTGAATTGAATATATTTATATGTTCCAGGTTGCAACTCTGCATGTGATCCTTGGTTCCTGAGCAACCAAACACCAAGCTCCCACATGTGGCTTAGTGGGATATATATGTAACTTCATAAGTTGCCAAATAGTGCGGTGGGGATAGTGAATGTACAGGTGCATCTAAAAAAATAGAATCTCATCAAAAAGTTAATTTATTTCAGTAATTCAATTCAAAAAGTGAAACTGGTATATTATATAGATTCATTACACACAGAGTGATATGTTTTAAGCATTTCTTTCTTTTAATTTTGATGATTATGGCTTATAGCTAGTGAAAACCCGGAATTCAGTATCTCAGAAAATTAGAATATTACTTAAGATCAATAAAAAAATGATTTTTTAATACAGAAATGTTGTCTTTCTGAGAAATATGTCCATGCACAGTATAGTATGCACTCAATACTTGGCCAGGGCTCCTTTTGCATGAATTACTGCATCAATGCAGCGTGGCATGGAGGCGATCAGTCTGTGGCACTACTGAGGTGTTATGGAAGCCCAGGTTGCTTTGATAGCAGCCTTCAACTCGTCTGCATTGTTGAGTCTGGTGCCGCTCATCTTCCTCTTGACAATACCCCACAGATCCTCTATGGGGTTTAGGTCAGACGAGTTTGCTAGCCAATCAAGCACAGTGAAATCATGATCATTAAGTATTGGTACTTTTGGCAGTGTGGGCAGGTGCCAAGTCCTGCTGTAAAATGATATCAGCATCTCCATAAAGCTGGATCTACAGAGGGAAGCATGAAGTACTCTAGAATTTCCTGGTAGAGGGCTGCGCTGCCTTTCTTCTTGATAAAACCCACTGGACCAACACCGATGACATGGCTCCTCAAATCATCACTGACTGTGGAAACTTCACACTGGACCTCATGCAACTTGGATTCTGTGCCTCTCCACTCTTCCTCAAGACTCTGTGACCTTGATTTCCAAATGAAATGAAAAATTAGCTTTCATCCGAAAAGAGGACTTTGGACCACTGAGCAACAGTCCAACAGTTCTTTGGCCCAGGTAAGATGCTTCTGACAAAATATATCACTGTGTGTGCAATGGATCTATATAATATATGAGTTTCCAATTTTTGAATTGAATTACTGAAATAAATTAACTTTTTGCTGATATTCAAAATTTATGTGATGCACCTGTATGTACTACTAGTAGGGCTGCAATTAAAATTATTCTTCTGTTTTTTCCTGCTTGGTGGAGGAACAGGTTCACTTTAACCACTTGCCGACCGGCTCACGCCGATATACGTCGGCAGAGGGACACCTACAGGCATATTAACGTACCTGTGCGTTGCCCTTTAAGAAGCAGTTTGTGGGCGCGCACGCGCCACAAGCTCTGTGAGTGTGATCATGGGTCCCGCGGACTCGATGTCCGCGGGGATACCCGCGATCGTCTCACAGAGAGGGAGGACGGGGAAATGCTGATGTAAACAAGCATTTCCCTGTTCTGCCTAGTGACACTGACACTGATCACAGCTCCCTGTAATCGGGAGCGGTGATCAGTGTCGTGTCACACATAGCCCCCCCAACAGTTATAATCACTCCCTAGGACACAATTTAACCCCTACAGCGCCGCCTAGTGGTTAACCCCTTCATTGCCAGTCACATTTACACAGTAATCAATTCATTTCTAATTGCACTGATCGCTGTATAAATGTGCATGGTTCCAAAATAGTGCCAAAAGTGTCTGATGGGTCTGCCATAATGTCGCAGTCACAATAAAAATCGCTGATCACCGCCATTACTAGTAAAAAAATTATTATTAATAAAAATGCCATAAAACTATCCCCTATTTTGTAGACGCTATAACTTTTGTGCAAACCAATCAATAAATGCTTATTGTGATTTTTTTTACCAAAAATATGTAGAAGGATACGGATCGGCCTAAACTGAGGAAAAAAAATGTTTTTCTATATATTTTTGGGGTGATATTTATTATACCAAAAAGTAAAAAATAATGTGTTTTTTTTCAAAATTGACAAAAAAAATTTATTTATAGCGCCAAAAATAAAAACGCAGAGGTGATCAAATACCAACAAAAGAAAGCTCTATTTGTGGGGAAAAAAGAACGTCAATTTTGTTTGGGAGCCACATCGCACGACTGCGCAATTTAAGCGACGCAGTGCCGAATCGCAAAAAGTGCTCAGGTCTTTTGCCAGCCAAATGGTCCGGGGGCTTAAGTGGTTAAGGTACCAATAAGATATCCCAAATGATGGTGTGTTGTGAAAACATAAATTATTTAATAATCATCTTTCCTTGTATTCCCCATGAAAATATGTTCATGCGCTTTCAGTATGCTCCATTATACACCAACAGTGTTACTTGCAGAAATGTTTATTCACCTTTTTCTGTAGAAAATATTTGATTTGATGCACAGCAGGGTTATAATGTTTTAGGTCTACATTTGATTGCTTTTACCATCTTCTGACCCATTATTATTTTGATCTTCAATATCTCAGAAGTAATGCTGTATGTTAACTAAGCCAATCCACTTATCTAAATGGCGCTTTTGTGGTAATCAGATCCATCAGACTGTATTACCTTCCACTAGTTCAGAAATTTGGTTTGAAAATCAATTGCATTCTGGGCTGAAGTGTCCCACTTTCCTCTGTCTTTGCTGATTATTTTCTAATTACTTTCAGACTCTGTACAGTGCTACAACTTTCATGAAAGGAATCAATACAGATTTTGTTGTTAAAATGCTGCCAGCATGTAATAGGATCAGTGGATTCACATCATGGGGGTTTTGAATGAGTAGTCTTGAAGGACTCCATCTAGGTTTGAACGGAGCTGAATATTAGGCTGTTTATCAGGTTAGCGAATATACAATATTCTATTTCTCACATTCAAAATTTTCATCTGTGCTGTATTTATAAATGTAATCAGATGTGTGGCTTGGTGCACCCCAGGAGAATTACAGGAGGGTTCAAATCAGTTTTCACATTGAAGTGCAATGTATTAGTCAATAAAACTGGAATAATTTAAGCCTAGTAGCAGAGAGAACTGTGATTTTAATGATCGTGGCGGCTATGGCAAACAACATTCAGAAAAGATGATATTTACATACACACGTCAAGATCAGGGCCAGCACTTCTAGCAAGAAAACAAAAGGGATGTGCTGTAGATAATAGAAGAATAGTACTATTGTTGTGCTCTTCTTAACCACTTGCTTACTGGGCACTTAAACCCCCCTCCTGCCCAGACCAATTTTCAGCTTTCAGCGCTGACGCAATTTGAATGACAATTGCGCGGTCATACAACACTGTACCCAAATTACATTTTTATCATTTTTCCCCACAAATATAGATTTCTTTTGGTGGTATTTAATCACAGCTGGGTTTTTTATTTTTTGCTAAACAAACAAAAAAATATGGAAATTAAAAAAAAAAAAAAATCATGTTTAATAGTTTGTTATAAAATTTTGCAAACAGGTAATCTTTCTGCTTAATTGATATGCGCTGATGAGGCGGCACTGGTGGGCACTGATAGGCTGCACTGGTGGGCACTGATAGGCTGCACTGATGGGCACAGATAAGGTGGCACTGATGGGGACAGATAAGTCGGTACTGATGGGCACAGATAAGATGGCGCTGATGGGCACTAATAGATGGCACTGATAGATGGCACTGATAGGTGGCACTGATGGGCACTGATATGTGGCACTGATAGTTGACACTGATGGGCACTGGTAGGTGACACTAATGCGCAACACTGTTCAGGCACTTATTGCACTGACAGATGGTACTGTGGGCACTGACAGATGGCACTGTGGGCACTGACAGGTGGAGCTGGTGGGCACTGACAGGTGGCGCTGGTGGGCACTGGTAGGCGGCACTTGTAGGGGGCACAGGTGGGCACAGAGGAGCCGGGGCACATCGCAGTGATCGGGACTAATGTCCCTCTCGCTGCCGCCGGTGACCGGATTTTTTTTTCTCCTCGCACTGTCAGCGCAAGGAGGAAAATAGGCCGATTACCGGCTGTGTTGTCATCACATGATGAACTGTCATTGGCTGACAGCTGATCACGTGGTAAGGGGTCGGGATCAACCCCTTACTCGGATCTGTGATCCAGCGAGTCTCACAGACTCACTGATCACAGAGCACGCCGTGCGCGCCCTTCAGGGGGCGCGCAAGCCGCTCGTGCACGGGACGACGTCAATGGACGTAGTCCCGGGAATGTAGATCCGTGCTGTAGCCGTCATTCGGCTATAGCGCGGATCTCTAGAGGTTAAGCGATATAGCTGCTGTTTCTGATCTCTCCTTTTGAAAAGGATTGTTGACTGGATGTCATGCCGATCTATTGGTTTTAAAGTCACTGAGCCACAAGTAGTATACAGATGAAGATTTATAACCTATTGTCTTCATGTATATTTTCTTTTTGTCAGTGACATGAGGGAAAGACCATGACAAATATTGTAGATAACTAACATTTTAAGAAGAAAATCAGCAATGGAAGCCAGCCCTGAGATGTTCGCATTCCCTGCCATATTCCATAGACGAATAGGTGAACTCACGTTTCTTTTTTAGAGTCAAAGAATGCACCCTGGTAGGTGAAAGTATCACCAACCTCCCAAAGGCCTCATTCTGGAGAAAACTATGAATTCCTGGAGAGAATGGTGGGGCTTATGCAATTATCTGTGGGCAGGGATCTGTGGCCCTATGAAAGTAATGAGAGTCTGACTACACCTGCATGTAATTGAACATGCAGTGATTACCTGTAGATGATCATCCCTGGGTACAAACAATGTCTGTTCGAATCTTGTTTGTCTCCTGAAAAAAGTGCTAGAAATACAACATTAAATAAAAGCCTTGCTCAATCAAAATGTCTAAACGGGCACATACTATACATCGCACAGCAGGGGATTGTGACCGGCTTTATATGCAGCCGGTTCATATATCTCCACAGCGGCTCGGGTGCGATTTGCAAAGGAGCCCCGTGTGTCTTTTGGTCCGTTTCAAGTCTGAATTAAGCCAAAAATTTGTGCTGAAATTGGACCTGAAACAGTGAACGAGGACGCATGGGACTGTGAGCCGCTATGTGCTCATATGTGAACCCAGCTGGTGAGAGTGGTCACAGGGGTGGAGAAGTAGCAGCTTCTGGCGATTTTGTCTCCCATGGGACTGGTCAGGGCCTAACTATTCGCCATGTAGCCTCACCAGCAAGAGGTATTCCCCAGCTGGGAAATACCTGTCAAGATTGTGTGGCACTTGGGAGGAGAGTAAGGGGAGAAGAGAAGTGACCCGCAAGAGGGAAATTGCTGAATTGCCAGTGGAGTGATGCAGTGCCTCTGAAATGTCACCTTGATGGGTTCTCTGTATATTTCAATAAAGCTTATTGAAGTAATTTTTGGGGAAAATCATGGACTGGCCTTTCCTTCCTCTTATGCCGCATACACACGATCGGAATTTCGGCCAGACAAAAATGCGACCATGTGTATGCTCCATCAGACTTTTGCTGGCCGAATTCCAGCCAGCAAAAGATTGAGAGCATGTTATCAATTTTTCAAAAGTTCAGATCGGAAATTCCGATCATCTGTAGCAATTCCGAAGTGCAAAATTCCTACGCATGCTCGGAAACAATTTGACGCATGCTCGGAAGCATTGAACTTAATTTTCTCAGCTCGTCATAGTGATGTACATCACCGCATTCTTGACGGTCGAAAGTTCAGCAAACTTTTGTGTGACCGTGTGTATGTAAGCCAAGCTTGAGCGGAATTCCGTTGTAAAAAACATCCAAGATTTTTCTGACGGAAAATGTGCTCGTGTGTACGCGGCATAAGGCCTGTTCATAAAGAACTGGGTTCTGCTGGGAAGACAGTGTGCAAGCATGGTATGTGAGTAAATATACTTCCTATGGGAGTGAGTATTCACACACACAAGGGGACAGTGAACTTGGCTGGTCTGTGGCGCCCATCATATGCCTAATGAAGTAGTCCTGCGTTACTCCGAAACCTTGCACTACACTGTTGTGTGATGTGAGCTTTCTTTAATTAAAAACAGTTTGGATGAAATTAAACATCCTTGGTGTGCTGGCAAATATCTAAATTATTGTCCATGTTCCAGTATCCAGCTGGCAGTCGCTACAGTATCCGGTACCTTTAGAGCTCATTCCAGGAATGTGTGTTATGGGAATATGGACTGTGATGACCAGAGAGGTCCCAATGTGCCCATGTTGGTTTGTCCTTCTACAGGTGAAGATTCACCACTGGGGTAAATTGAATCAGTAAATCTATTTTGACCCAGAATTGTTCAGCTAGTTCATTAATCTGCTGGTTTGTGACCCATAGAAGTTCCTGTAGCACCCATTCCTTCAAGAGGCCATTGTCTTCGGTGTCTGGTGTAGCATTACATCAAATGTCAGATTATGCTCACACTGTCCTCTTATAGCTTATGGATGTGTCCCACCATTGATAAACAAACTGCACTTAGGGAAACATTGAGTGATTGAGTTAGTTGATAAAGAATTCTTATTAGTATAGAATCACTTTAACTTAAATAGAAGAATAAACACTGTCTGAAAACAGTAGAGTGATTAGACTAAAACTAACTCCCAAGAGAGAACAATAAATGAGAGACACAATAACAATTGCTGTATTCATTATACAAAATAATATCCCATTTCACAAAATCACCCAGGGCAGGGGAATTATTGCCTTTGAAAAGTAATTTCCTGTTGACTAGATCTAGAAACAGTGGCTATTTTATTTTGAACTCTTCAGAGCCTGCAGAGGACACTAAATCAAAGTGAAGCCTGTGTGACTAATTTCTCATACAGTTTTTTTTATCTACTCTCACAATCACAGACCATTCCAATTGCTTTCCAGGACTTGAGCTTAGCACAGCAGATTTTCTATTAACTGTTTTAGCTCTGTGATGTACTTGTGTATATATATAATATACGTCTACACATTTTTTACAGAGACACACATTTTTAAGTTTTAAATGCACGGACAAGTTTAAGCTAGTAACCGATCTCAAAATGCATTTTTAAATACCAACTTTAAAATTAAAACTGTTTAACTGGATGCTGCCATTTACATGCCATCAAAACTTTGTCCAACGTATCTTAAAGCGGTTGTATGCCCGCGAAAAAAAACAACCTGTAAGGCAAAGGCATAATGAGCTATTTTGCACCACATACTAGCTCATTATAAAATACTTACCTTAGAATGAAGTGCCGGCATCACCTCCCGGTCACAGCTGAGGGAGCTGACATGTTCCCTTGGCGTTTCTTCAGGGTTCATGGCTTCGGCGCTGTGAGTGGCTGAAGCCGCGATGACGTCAAAGGATATGGTTTATTGTGCAACACATTTTCTCATCTTCCATCATTAGTTTTCTTGGCAGCTATCAGCATTTGGTCACAAATACTACAACTGTTGTAGAATTCAGGAGAAGAATCATATATATTTTAACAGGCTATTCAGCAAGCACCATAACTGCAAAGTGTGGTGATTATACTGTGAGTGTGATGACCTTACCTAATGTAGAGACCTGTGACATCACCCTTGTTAAAGTCAAACTGAACTTTTAATTTAAAGTAATTGTGAAGTCTTGTTTTTTTTTTCTATTAAAATAACAAATATGTTCTACTTACCTGCTCTGTGAAATGGTTTTGCACAGAGCAGCCCAGATCCTCCTCTTCTCGGGTCCCTGACTGGAGCATCTGGCCCTCCCTCCTATTGAGTGCCCCCACAGCAAGTAGCTTGCTATGGTGGCACTCGAGCCAAGCTGCAGCTCCATCTATCTATTTAGACACAGAGCTTCGGTTCGGCCTTGCTCCCTCTCTCTCCTGATTGGCTAACTAATGTCGCGTACACACAAGTGGATTTTACGTCGGAAAAATATTGGATGGTTTTTCCGAAAGAATTCCGCTCAAGTTTGGCTTGCATACACACAGTCACACAAAAGTTTTCTGAACTTTCGACCATCAATAAAACAGTGACGTACAACACTACGAAGTTCAATGCTTCCGAGCATGCGTCAAATTGTTTCAGAGCATGCGTAGGAATTTTACGCATCGGAATTGGTACAGACGATACGCATTTCCGATCAAAACTTTTTCCGAAAAATTGAGAACCTGCTCTCAATCTTTTGCTGGTTGGAATTCAGCCAGCAAAAGTCCGATGGAGCATACACACAGTCGCATTTTTCCGACCAAAAGCTTTCACACTGGGGCGGTGCCGGAATTAGCAGTAAAGCGCTGTTCATTTTAGCAGCGATTTACCGCTGTTAGACCCCTTTCACACCGATCCGCCTATATTGGCGCATTTCGGCCGCTAGCGTAGCGCTTTTACCCCCCGCTGGCAGCCGAGAAAGGGTTAAAACCCCCGGCAAAACGATGCAATAGCGGCGTTTTGCCGGCGGTATTACAGCGCTGCCCCATTAATTTCAATGGGGAGCAGCGCTGGAGGAGCGGTGGAGGAGCGGTGAGTTTACCGCTCCTTCACCGCTCCAAAGAAGCTGCTGGCAGGACTTTTTGTGACAGCCTGCATGACAATGAAGCAGCAGTTTGAGGGCGAATTGCAGGCGCTATTTCTAACGCTATAGCGCCTGCAATACGCCCTTGTTGTGAAAGGGGTCTTATAGTGGCGCTTTGGCACCGCTTTTCAGGCGGGGTGCTTTTAACCCCCAAGATGGAGTTAAAAGCACCTGTAATGCGGCACTTCCGAAGCGCTTTTCAGGCACTGCGGAAGCTGTGCCCATTCATTCCAATAGGCATGGGAGATGTGGGAGTGGTGCATACACCGCTCCCACACTGCCCCAAAGATGCTGCTTGCAGGACTTTTTTTCTTGTCCTGCAAGCCCCACCGCCCAGTGTGAAAGCACCTCAGGCTTTCACACTGGGGTGGCTTTAGAGGCAGTTTTCAGGCACTTTACAGGTGCTATTTTTAGTGCTAAAATGCCAGAATACTGCCTCAGTGTGAAAGGGGTCTTATTGAAGGGTTCAGAAAACACCAGCAAACGTCTGTAGCTACAGAGGTAAACAAGGGCTTGTTTTTAAGTGTATTCACAGCTTTTTCAGATTATGTACATTGTATAGGTGCAGGTTTACTTTAAAGTAAACTTGTCACAAACATGAGCAATTCAAAATGGGCAAGATGCAAACAATATACTAGTAAAAACACATATTAAAACAATGAATAGACGCACAGACATAGAAAGCTAAAGATATATGCAAATATAGTTTTCTATAAAAGTTGTATGGCTCTGCCCCCTCTCACTTACTGAGCTTCCCTATTGGTCACCCATCAAAACAAAGGACCAAACAGGAGCATGGAAGGTGGGGAAGGAGTGAAGATTTGTATACAAGTTCAGCTGCTTATATCGGTTGTACATTTTCGGCAGAGTTTGTTATTGTAAACCTATCACAAAACGCTTTTCAAAGAAAATATTATTTTAGCGTAGATGACAGTTTTGTCTCTCTCCACTACTGTGTTTAAATGTTTCAGTATTGGCTGCTGTTCAGAAATATGGGAACACTTTGGAACTCATCTCATTTGAAATAATAATGTATTCATGAGGAAAACAAAGCCTCCTCCATATTCACTGAATTCATTTAGAAATAAAACATAACGCTTGCACCCATGCCAAGAATTGTTTATAGTTTAAAACATAGTTTTATTGTTTTTAAAATAACTTTAAAAATCTTTTCATCTACTACAAAGACAGTGGTATGACCATGTTGGCACTGATTTGCATGCGATTCCTAGGGACTGCATGGACTGTCTCCAAAATGATCAATCATTTATGCTATTTCTTGCTATTTCTAGAGCAGCTACCATGTTGTTGTAATTGAATCCATCCATCTAATTGCTGGCCTAACCCTTGCTCTTTTTCCATGCTAGTTATAAAAATGCTACAAGAGAACACACTGAACTTCTCTACTGGGCGTCTAAATGCCCTGTGCCCAAAATGCAACCTGCAATCTCTCTATGTGGGGCCATTCATATGTTGAGGAGTTGGGTCCACCACCTGTTGGGTACCAGAGGGCAGTAGAACGGCAGTGGGGTGGGGAGCACTGAAACATTCTTTGCATTCCAGCACCTGCCATGAAAATAAAGATTGGACTGTCACACACAGTGACCTCCAGCTGAGAGCACAAACAAAGTTCCAGTCTTATTGGGAAGAGGGAAAGAGCAGCAGGGGAGTCGTTGTTGGGGAGGGGGGTTAAACTTTACTGCAACTGACCATCAATGCAGAAGGGGATTAACTTCCAGGTTATCGCCTTGAGGCGATTCATTTTGCATTTTCAGCACTATACAAGTCATTCATTCATTCATTTATTCGATCCCTGATGGAACACAAATATGTGGCCTCTTGGTGGGTTTTGGCATCAGAGGCTGCATACTTGCATACTAACTAGCAGACACAGCTGCTAATTAGCACTCCCTGCATGCTCCCAGCACAGTTATCGGTGGCTAACGGAAAGCTGTGACCTCTTCTTTTGGCCCTTTTCACATGGGCGATCCGATCAGGTCCGCCTGTCAGTATTTCAGGTGGACCTGATCAGACCCACCAGTCTCTTCTATGAAGTAGCAGATGTCAGTGGACGCCGCCATCCAATCCGATCTTGTCTGCCGAAAACAGACGTCTGGAGGACCTACAGTATCTCACAAAAGTGAGTACGTCCCTCACATTTTTAAAAATATTTTATTATATCTTTTCATGTGACAACACTGAAGAAATGACACTTTGATACAATGTAAAGTAGTGAGTGTACAGCTTGTATAACAGTGTAAATTTTCTGTCCCCTCAAAATAACTCAACGCACAGACATTAATGTCTAAACCGCTGGCAACAAAAGTGAGTACATCCCTAAGTGAAAATTGTGTGAATTTTCACACAAAAGTGTGAATATTTTGTGTAGCCACCATTATTTTCCAGCACTGCCTTAACCCTCTTGGGCATGGAGTTCACCAGCGCTTCACAGGTTGCCAATGGAGTCCTCTTCCACTCCTCCATGACGACATTACGGAGCTGGTTGATGTTGAGCTCCTCCACCTTCCATTTGAGGATGCCCCACAGATGCTCAATAGGGTTTAGGTCTGGAGACATGCTTGGCCAGTCAATCACCTTTACCCTCAGCTTTTTAAGCAAGGCAGTGGTAGTCTTGGAGGTGTGTTTGGGGTCATTATCATGTTGGAATACTGCCCTGTGGCCCAGTCTCCGAAGAGCGGGGATCATGCTCTGCTTCAGTATTTAACAGTACATGTTGGCATTCATGGTTCCCTCAATGAACTGTAACTCCCCAGTGTTGGCAGCACTCATGCATCCCCAGACCATGACACTCCCACCACCATGCTTGACTGTAGGCAAGACACACTTGTCTTTGTACTCCTCACCTGGTTGTCTTGGTCTCATCAGACCACAGGACATGGTTCCAGTAATCCATGTCCTTAGTCTGCTTGTACTGTTTGCAGGCTTTCTTGTCTTCTTTAGAAGAGGCTTTCTTCTGGGACGACAGCCATCCCGACCAATTTGATGCAGTGTGCAGTGCATGGTCTGAGCACTGACAGGCTGACCCCCCACCCCTTCAACCTCTGCAGCGATGCTGGCAGCAATCATACGTCTATTTCCAAAGAAAACCTCTGGCTATGACGCTTAGCGCATGCACTCAACTTCTTTTGTTGACCATGGTGAGTCCTGTTCTGAGTCAAACCTGTCCTGTTAAACCTCTTTATGGTCTTTTCCACCATGCTGCAGCTCAGTTTCAGGGTCTTGGCAATCTTCTTATAGCCTAGGCCGTCTTTATGTAGAGCAACAATAATTTTTTCAGATCCTCAGAGAGTTCTTTGCCATGAGGTGCCATGTTGAACTTCCAGTGACCAGTATTAGAGAGTGAGAGCGATAACACCAAATTCAACACACCTGCTCCCCATTCACACCTGAGACCTTGTAACACTAACGAGTCACATGACACCAGGGAGGAAAAATGGCTAATTGGGCCCAATTTGGACATTTTCACTTAGGGGTGTACTCACTTTTGTTGCCAGATGTTTAGATATTAATGGCTGTGTTTTGAGTTATTTTGAGGGGACAGCAAATTTACACCGTTTTTACAAGCTGTACACTCACTACTTTACATTGTAGCAATGTGTAATTTCTTCAGTGTTGTCACATGTAAAGATATAATAAAATATTTACAAAAATGTGAGGGGCGTACTTACTTTTGTGAGATACTGTATTCCCCATCCATATGGCGAAACAGAGGCACCCGTGTGAAAGGGGCCTTATATAGTAAGAATTTTTTCTTATCCAAATATGGCCTTAACACAGTTACTGGTGGCTAACGTAAAGCTCCTAATCACTTCTTGCAATCAAGAGCTTTCTCAGCATCTGAAATGCCTTAAAGGGCCGGGAGGCGGCAGCACAAAGGGGTTAAAAACACTGCCTCTGATCACCAACATGTGGTTCAAATAGCACTGCAAGTTAACCCCAGTGTAGATAGCACGGCCACTGACCACAAATGTGAGGGGAGGATTAATTATACTGCCACTGACACCAATGCTGGGGGTTATTATTACAGTCACTGACACTAAAGTAAGGTTTATTTTTGCTGTTTTTGATACCATTGCTGAGATTTATTATTGCATCCACTGACACAAATACAATGGTTATTTTTGTGAGAACTGACAATAATGCTGGGGTTATTATTGTGTTCATTGACACCAATAATGGGATTTATTTTGTTGGGATGTGTGATTGGGACTTTACATGAGGCATGTTGATGTGTATAATAACGTATGAAATAAATATGAATAAATTGTTACATACAATGTCACAATCCCCCAGGGGTAATTCATAATAATGATCATAAGCTTAAAGGGGTTGTAAAGGTTTGTGTTTCACCTTAATGCATCCTATGCATTAAGGTGAAAAAACACCTTGCTGTCATGGGCCCCCCTGTTTTACTTATCTGAGTTCACCTGCTGTGCGCGTCCCCCGGCATCCTCTTTTCCACTGAGTCTGGCCGTTGATTGGATAGATTGATGGCAGCGCAGTCATTGGCTCGCGCTGCTGTCAATCACATCCAATGACGCAGCCGCCGGGGGGCGGGACTGAGTCATACAGTTGCCGTCTATGGACGCCAACTGTACAACACCGGAGCGTGCCCGCAAGCTAACCCCCTCGGGAAAGAGCTTCCCAGAGGGAGCTAGCTTTAGCGGGGAGGAGCCGAGACAGCCGCCATGGGACCCCAGAACAGCAAGATTGGGGCCACTCTGTGCAAAACGAACTGCACAGTGGAGGTAAGTATAAGATGTTTGTTATTTAAAAAAAAAAAAAAAAAACGAACCAGAACAACCACTTTAATAAATCCGATAACGGTGAAACATTTATGATACAAAATTTAATCATAAAGAAACAACGTTTATATAATAATACATTTAATAGCGAGTAATTAATTAATAAACATAATTTGTGACAGACAAAATTAATAATAAACAATCAAATATATACAAATAATTGATACATGATTTACATTATATGGAATTGATAAAGGTTGTAATGTAATACGGTTATCAGGGCAAGTTTGTACTTGGCACCCATAGATGAACACTGAACGCGTTTCATGGCCGGAAAAGATATTAGATAAATTATTAAATTATGCATAGGGATCCCCTATTCCCCATAGATGGAAAATAGGCAAAAAATGAAAGAAAAAAGAAGAAGCACTTTCAGTATTACTTACAAAGCAGCCCATAAATTATGGCCAGCTCCAGGGAATGGGAGAGAACGGAGGCCTGACACAAATGGTTCAAACCGGGGTTGAGGCGGGAGATCCTCTGAACAGGATCCATGGGGAACAGTAGCCAGGGAGTGGGTCGGACAGCCCCTACACAATGCCATATAGTGAAATGTGTGCATAATTGACATCTGCCCAAATCTGTGTATAAATATAAAGTAAAATAGTAAAAAGCAGTCAATAAAAAAGATGATGAGTTGCTTAATTGTGTGTGGATGTGGGGTGAATGTGAGTATTAGTGCGTGCAAGTATAATTGAGTATGTTCAATGACAGGGAATGTGTAAAAATTTAAATTGATTACCTTAATTAAGAGTTTGGCTTTTTTTTCCTCACACCTGTCACCTCACCACACCTCTCTCTCTCCCTCTCACTCTCTCTCTCTCTCTTCAGACCGCTCTCCTTATTCCCCTCACAGACTCTGGATTCACAATATCGGTACTCCTCTTTTGGGGCACACAGTCCCTGGTGTAAGCGTGTGTCTCTCTCTTCATTCTGGCACCTCAGTTCCTTCCCCTCACACACTCCACCTCTCCTCACTGTTAAGTGTCACTGTGTCCCAGCAAAGGACGTTTTAAACCTTGGTATCTCCCTCTCTTTTAAGCAATCTCCTCTCCTCTGTCTCCTGTCAGCACTCTTTCTCTCTTTTACCTCATTAACTCCCCTCTCTTCTGTCCCCTCAGCACTTCCTGAAACTCCCCTTTTTCCAAGTGTTCTCTCTCTCTCTCAGTTTTCTGGAAGGACCAGTCAGCATCACTCTGTCTGCATCTTGTGGCCAAAAGGAGAAATTGCATTACAACATGCCTGCTACACAAGTGCAGTTGCACTCTGCAAGGACATTTGTTTCAAAGCTTTGTAAGTGAGGGGAAGCTCTGTTAACTTCCATTATCCAATCACGTGCAAGCAATAATGCATTTTTTTTATTTTTTAACTTGTGATTGGGTATTCTTTGCAAAGTGAAGTTTCACTTAATTTACTAAGCTTTGGAGCAAATGCCCTTGCTGAGTGCAACTGCACTTGCAATGAGCACAGTCTATTTGCCTTTAGTAAATTAACCCATTTGTGTTTTTAATGTTTGGATTTCTAAGTATTTCTTTTTTTATATCTTCTTTGCATAGCATACTAGCTCATTATGAATAACTTACCTGAGATCGAAGCCCCCGAAGCGACCCTCCTCCACGTCCTCCGTTGCTGCCATGATACCCGGAGTGACTTCCGGGTATCACGGCTCCAGTGCTGTGACTGGCCGGCCAATCACATTGCCGGAGCCGCGATACCTGAAAGTAACTCCGGGACAACATGTCGGTGGCCGGAGGGGGAGACGAGGACCATTGTGGGGGCTTCGATCTAAGGTAAGTAATACATAATGATCTAGTATGCTATGCTCATTGTGCCATTTTCTTGCAGGGTTTTTTTTTTTGTCGTTTTTTTTTTAAGAGGGTTTACTTCCTCTTTAAGAAATATAAGTAAAACAGCACTTGGTTAATCTATTGCAGTCTGCTGTCTGTACAATTGCATTGTCATTCAGGAATGTATAACCCAGGGTGTCGGAGGTGTCGGAAACTTGCAATGTCAGGGCAATCCTAGGTGTCAGCCATTCTCAAGCAGCCCTCACGGGGGTCGCCCTACAGTGAGATCAGTGGATTTGAATCTTTTTGTCTTCTGGTGCTGGTTCTACTGTCCACTTTATTGATTAATGAGCTACAATGAAGACACAGCAATCTGTGATAAAAATATTATATACTGTATCCAAGAACATTGATTTACCTTTCTGTGGACAATTATTTTTATACATTTTATATATGTACCGTACCTTTTTTCTACTTATAAATCCAAATTGCTTCAGAACGTTGTTCTTCAGTGTTGTGACTGCTACTGTGAAGCTTCATTGTCATAATTCCTTTTGGGACATTCAGTTACTAAAAGGAGATGCAAAAATGAAAAGATTATCAGCACGGGAATAAAGAAATTAAAGTTTATTAAGTTCATCTTTCTTCTACACGCACAATTTCTATGCAGCCTGGTGTGGCTTTTGAATGGTTTTGAAAGAAGAGAAGAGAATATCAATTCAAAGTTTCACTTGCCATGCTGTAATTATAACAAATTATGACAGACACATCTGGGTTGACACCAGATGCTTTTATCTGAATTGAATTGTTCTTTAGGATATTTGTCTTGTGCAATGTACCAGTGAATACCCCTATGACATCTGTCACCCGGATCACAAACAATTATCTGTATTCTCCAATTTTCAGTCCTATACAAAACTGGAGCTTTTAGAGATGTTTTGTACCAATGGCATTTTAAATGCTATTTACTCCAATCTATTTACTTGTACGCTTATTCAGCAGTTCACATTTTACTACTGTATGATTTGTTTTTCTTTCTTGGAACATAATTAGACTTGTTTATTACCAGTGAGGAAAGTGCAGAATCTAAAGGAAACAAGAGAGGAATAACTTTTTCAGAGAAAAGTTAGCACTAATGATATATAAGAGATTGCATAGCACAATCATAAGTAATTCGGTATAATGCAGTTATAGAAAATAATGATGACACAGAGGTTTATTTACAGACGCCTAATAAACACAACTTTGCACTGGATGCGCCTGGTGAGGATAGATGATAAAACAATATTTTTACGGTATTTTTAGAAGACACGCTGACAAGGGTTTAACAAGTTAAATTGGTTCAAAATAACTAAAATAGTAGAAGTAGAAGAAGTGCTGAACTTGTTTAAGCCAACCTGCATTGTAAATAGACAAACTAGTAGACATGTGCACACTGAAATATTTTGTTTCGGAATTTCGTTTTCGTCCGAAAAATAAATGTGTTTAGTTACTTCCGAAATTAGTTTTTATTTATTTTGTTTCGTTAAAAAATGCATTCGTCCAAAAAACCGAAATAATTAAGGTCAAATCTGTCATTGAAGGCTTATGGTGTCTGTCAAATGTTCTAAGAAGATTCAACGGAGCAGCTGAACTGATTCGACATAGAGAGGAAAGATTCAACATAGAGAGAAAAGATTCGACATTATAGAGACAATAGCAAAAAAGGTCAAATGTGCCTAACCTAACTCTATTTGTTCAAGATTATTAGACATAGAGAGAAAATATTTGACATGAAGATTCGACGAAGCAGTCGCCGCAATCGTACATTTCCGGTCGAATGTTCTGCCTACAAGCTATAGTAGAATTCTAATGTTGTATGACACTAGTAATAATTATATTTATTAATTATTATTACTATTCAACCAACATTAGAATTCTTCTATAGCCTATGGGCGGAGCATTTGACCATAAATGTCCGCTTGCGCCGACTGCTTCGTCAAATCTTTATGTCAAATCTTTTCTCTCTATGTCGAATAATCTTGGACTAATAGAGTTAGGTTAGGCACACTCAACCTTTTTTGCTATTGTCTCTATAATGTTGAATCTTTTCTCTCTATGTCAAATCTTTTCTCTCTATGTCGAATAATCTTGGACTAATAGAGTTAGGTTAGGCACATTCGACCTTTTTTGTTATTGTCTCTATAATGTTGAATCTTTTCTCTCTATGTCAAATCTTTTCTCTCTATGTAGAATAATCTTGGACTAATAGAGTTAAGGTTAGACACATTCGACCACAGGTTCGATGGACACAGATCGCTATTGTCAGCGTCATGTCGAATCTCCTATCTATATCGAACTGTTGTCACAACGAAAACGAAAATAAAGCATTTGGTTATGTCGAATCTTTCGGTTTTCGGATTCTGCGCGTTCGTTATCGTTTGTTAAAACGATAACGAAAATAACCAAAATTCGGTAGAAAATGCATTTCGATGAAAACGAATGCACATGTCTACATACTAGAACAGTTAAAGCAATCTGCATTTTAAATAGACAAACTAGAACAGTTAAAGGTCAATGTCAACCATAAAATTGTTTCTTTTGTGTGTTAAAATTTCCTGCATAATTCTTTGAAAAAAAAAATAAAAAAATTTCCTGCATAGACTTACTAAGTTCAACACATCTGAATACATTTAACAACTGCATAGCTTAGTTATAAAATAAAACAGCAAAACAGTAAGAATCAAAGCATGGTACAAGATGAATAATGGTATCTAAATTCTGCTGAAAATGATTTTTTTTGGGGTCTCTAGTCTATTGTATTTCTATATATTAAATGTTATGTATAGACACAGAGGTTCCTCATGCTAACATGTTTGTGCTCAATGGCCATGCTGTTATCAGTGAATAGGTGTGTCAGTGATATCACTAGGGAACAAGTACAAATTCTGCTCAGTGATTGTCCTTATCAGCTTGTCCTATGAATCATGATTGCTGCTTCCAGTCTTTCTTTTGGTTCTACTTGTAATGTGAATAGATGTGTGAGGGGGTGCTGATAATGTGTAAATACTTCAATGGTAGAATAATAGCTTATACACAAAAGTGTAAAAGTGCATAGATAAACAATTGCCAGTTCATACATCTGTGATACAAAAATAATAAAGTGCAATGTGCTAGAACTGGAAACATTTTATAAACAAATGTGCAACACAATAGCAATGGACTAACCCTAATCCCAATCCCACTAGTCCCAAATCCCTAACCCTAACTCTAATCCTAGTCCCATTAGTCCCAAATCCCCTAACCCTAATCCCACTTCCACTAGTCCAAATTCCCTAACCCAAGCCCTAATCCCACACCCACTAGTCTCAAATCCCTAACCTTAATCCCACACCCACTAGTCCCAAATCCCTAACCTTAATCCCACTCCCACTCAAGAAGGAAGTCAAATCTGGGAAAGGAAATAGGTCAGTTCCTAACACTACATAACACTACATAGTGTTATGGGATAGGGATTAGGGCATTTGGACTAGTGGGAGTGGGATTAGGGTTGGGGGAATTGGGACTAGTGGGTGTGGGATTAGGGTTACTCTATTAGGGTTACGGGATTTGGGACTAGTGGAAATGGAATTAGGGTTAGGGATTTGGGACTAGTGGGAGTGGGATTAGAGTTAGGGTTAGTGATTTGGGACTAGTGGGAGTGAGATTAGGGTTAGGGTTAGTGGATTTGGGACTAGTGAGAGTGGGGTGATTGTTAGGGTTAGTGATTTGGGACTAATTGGGTGGGATTAGGGTTAGGGAATTAAGACTAGTAGGACTAGGATTAGGGTTATGGTAAGGGATTTGGGACTAGTTGGAGTGGGATTAGGGTTAAGGGATTTGGGACTAGTGGGAGTAGGATTAGGGTTAGGGGATTTGGGACTAGTGGGAGTGGGATTAGGGTTAGAGAATTTGCACTAGTGGGAGTGGGATTAGGGTTAGGGGATTTGGGACTAGTGGGATTAGGGTTAGGGGATTTAGGACTAGTGGGAGTGGGATTAGGGTTAGGGATTTGGGAATAGTGGAAGTGGGAATTGGGACTAGTGGGAGTGGGATTAGGGTTAGGGGATTTGGGACTAGTGGGAGTGGTATTAGGGTTAGGGATTTGGGACTAGTGGGAGTGGAATTAAGGTTAGGGTTAGGGAATTGGGACTAGTTGGAGTGTGATTAGGGTTAGGGCTTTGGGACTAGTGGGAGTGAGATTAGGGTTAGGGGATTGGGACTCACTTTTGCTGAATCTTTGCTTTTCACCAATAGCATTCCATGCTTTTGTCTTCCTGCTCCGGTTGGCATAATATGCACTCTTTAGATCCCACAACTCAGGGTAGGCCCGCATTGTGTGTATGAACTCTTCCGGTTCACAGGCTGTGGCTCTTGTTGGTATGCCCAGTTCTTCATCTCTGGCCTGCAGTGGTTGCTCATTTTCTGCCTCCATCTTCTCTCTGCTCCTCTCCACCTCTCAACAAACTGGAATTCCTAATATCCCAGCATCCTACATTTCACTGCGGTCATGTGACCTTCCTACAGCTTCAGGGCAGTTTTCAGGTGCTTTTCATGTGCTTTTAAAGCACTTCCAATCAATTTCAATTGACATTTCAGTGTGAAAGGGGTCTAAATGACTACATTGGATGTGGGCACGTTATGGACTATTGAAGGATTCATGGATTTGTCACATTAAGCTTTAATTTGATTTATGATTTTTATGTATAGGTGGTAGATATTATTTGCAATATTATCTGCTGCTATCAATCTGTCCAATGAGGAGAGAGATAGCGACTGGAGCTGCTGCGCTCCTGCACGCCGATGGATCAGATCAAGCTTAGGTATGAAAAGGGGGGGGTTCTGGGGGGAGCTATAGCACAGAAGGTTTTTCACCCTAATGCATATAATGCATTAAGGTGAAAACCTTGAGGCTTTACAACCACTTTAAATCAGTTATCTTTAAAGACATAAGGCGGAAAAGCTCCCTACATGTCCGAAGATCCCTCATAGGTATGTTGCTAGGATGTTCAGGATCTCAGAACGTAGAGGGCTGTGAGAGTCAAATGCACAGCTTGAATATCTGTTGTGCTGCAGCCAATGGCCAGGACGGTGTACCCAGTAGGTGGCAGGGGGAACATAAATAGTCTGGGGGCTGGAGCAGCCCAGTTCTTGTCCTGCCAGAGAAGTTCCTAGCCTCAGGGGCTGCTGTCCCTTTGAGGCAGTTCTGCTGGAGCTGCCGATGTTCATTAAGGTCCCAGCTATAGCAGAGCTGGGGGGGCTATTTCTAATTACCTTTGGAGATAACAAAGCAGTTTCACCTAAGGATCTGGTCTGGAGAGCACACTGACGAGTGCCTGGTGAAGGCTGGAAGATGTGTAGCTGCCCTGAGACATTGTAAGTACTGCCCTGAGCTCAGGATTAGTATCCTTTACCATCCCAACCCCTCTTCTATTACAAGTTCTACAAGCAATAAATCCTAAAAAGACATCACTTATCGTACACACGATCGGAAATTCCCGCCAGCAAAAGACCGATGTGAGCTTTTGGTTAGAAAATGCTACCGTGTGTAGGTTTCATGTGACTTTTGCTGGTGAAATTTCGGACAGTAAAGATTGAGAGCATGTTCTCAATTTTTCCGACGTTTGTATCGGAAATTCCGATCGTCTGTGGCAATTCCGACACGCAAAATTCCGACGCATGCTCGGAAACAATTTGACGCATGCTCCAAAGCATTGAACTTCATTTTCACGGCTTGTCGTAGTGTTGTACGTCACCACGTTCTTGACGGTCGGAATTTGGTGTGACCGTGTGTAGGCAACACAAGCTTGAGCGAAATTCCATCGGAAAAAACATCCAAGGCTTTTCCAACGAGAATTCCGATTGTGTGTACGCGGCATTAGGCTGTTTAATAAAGCCAGAGTGAATGGACTGTTGCCAGTGTGATTGGTAGCTTCTGCTCTGTTTGAGGAAGAACCAGTCAAAATCAGTGTCTCCTATGGTGGTAGAGCTACATGTCTATACCAGAAATGTATGAATTATCATCAACACCTTTTCTAGTAGTATACTTTGTTGTGTATGCCGCTGAGACTTTATACTTACATTTGAACCAAACCGAAAAGCTTTAGGTGCCCCAGGGAAAGAGACAGTGGGATTTTCCACCCTCCCCTTTTCTTCTCCTCATTTCTTCCACCATCTTAATTTGGTTAATGTTTGGTTTCACATATTACAGACAGTACACATGTATACTGACAATGCTCGCCATTAGAATTTATATGTATTCTTTATATTTACCTGTGCTTGTATAATAAGGCAATCAGCAAATTTATTGTAAGTATTGCATACTGTCATGACCATTGTCTCCTGTCTTGGTATTCATGCATTGTGAGCATCTAAAAGCTGTTATGTTGCCATATCTCCATGGCAATGAGACATTTTATGTTATTCATTTCAAATAAATGTAAAAAGTTTTTAAAAATTTAGATTTAGGAAGTGAGAAATGAAAGCGTTAAGAGTCCATGAGAAGTCAAATCAGGCCATGGCTGATGCTTCCAATGATAATGTGTAGCGAAGATGCTGGGCACATATTGGGAATGAGTAGAATTTATAGATAGTCCCTTGCACTGGACAGTGCTATCAATCAAGGGATTTAGTCTATTTGTGTGGCAAACTGAATTGTCTTGTGCCATAAAAAAGACAGAAAATATTTTTTTCACTCCTCATGTCTCTTGCTATTCGCTGTACAGGTCCTTACCCATATGAAAATATTTTTATAATATAACAAGATACTAACAAGACCATTATCATTATTCTATATTTTAATATATCGTACAATAAAAAAGATTTATTTTTTTCCCCACACATCAGACTAAGTAGACAATCAAATTGAAAATTGATTCTTACAGGTGCAACAACTGTCCAGGAATTTAGAAAATACCACCGGAATCCAAGCCAGTATTAATGCTAATGTTAACCCAAGTACCAGTAAATAGTGGCACTGTCTCATACAGGTTCCACCCCATTTTGTACCCCACAACAAGTTGCTTCTCATGTCCATCGATTGCACTCTGATGTTATGGTGTACAATGCAGGACTAGTAGTCCTGGATTGTATGTGAGGACCCTGAGGGCCCCCACAAACTTGAGCAAGGGAAGAGGAAAGTGTAAGCGGACAGGGGAGCAAGGGGTAAGGTAAGTAAAACTGCTTTTATAAGGTACCCTAGACAGAAATTAGTTTTTAACCCTTGCATTCGGGAATCCACCTACCTCCGATTACGAGTAACGCTGTTAACGAGCATTTCGCAATACGAACTATTTTTCTTTTTAAATCCTGACTCGGTTCGCAAGCGATGTCTGCTTTGATATATGAGTGCTTTGGATTACAAGCATTCTTCTGGAACAAATTATGCTTGTAATCCAAGGTACCACTGTATTAACATTCCTCTGCTATCTGCATGAGTCACTTCTGACAAGTTTTCCTGACACCAAGTGGCAAAAGGGTGACAGGGGATGGAGCTCCAGCACACAGCTTGTGATTGACAGCCTCAACTCTGTGACTGTGTGATGTGTGAAGAGGTGTCCCTCTAAACAGCTCTCCTCACTGAGATCTGCCGAGTGTAACGTCAGCTCCCCATTGCTTTCTAAAAGCTCATATCAAATTCTGCACTTTGAACGGTTGTAGAGAAAAGAAGGCTGAAGATAAACAGGTACAACATGTAGCAGGATTTGTTTCATCTCTGTGTATGACCTGAGGCCAGTCCATTCACTGGGTATATGTACGAGTTTAGAACCGCTTGTGGAACTTTAAAAATGCGCACTTCCTTTACATAACATGCTTGGGGATGCTTTAAACCTCCCTGAAAAGTGGTATACAATGTAGGATGTGTGAAAGTAACACAAATTGTAACATGCAGAGTTCAGTGCGGACCGTGCATGGTCGAAAATATGAAAAGCATTAACTTCATTCCTATGCCCTTTGCTAAACTGGGGCCAGTACAAGATTCTTAGTCATTGCTGTGTGATCCTGCACTTGAAGTGGCATTAAATCCAAAAAACAAAAATGTCCTTTATTGCAGCTTACCAATTCTTAGATGTGATGGCTGCGTTAAGGTTATTTTTTTCTTAGGTTTCTTCTTTTTTTTAAGCTTTTTTCCCCTTTAATTTAAGATTTTGTAAAAAATAATAAGGAATTCTTACTGAATTTACACATCAGTGTCATGTGATGATCATGGCAAAGCTTCTGAGCCAAATATATCCTATCTAGTAATTACCGAAAAAAAAGAAATAAACACTAAAGCATATAATTGTTAGAATATAACCTTTGTTGTGAACTTGATTTTTAACAAGGAAAAAAGCCTTTAACAATCTATAAGTAAAAAATACCCAATTCGGCTTTTATTCTGGTGTGATCTAAGAAGCTGGCCTGTTTCAGGTCTGGTCTTGCAGTTTGGTAAAGTAGGTAATCCCATTACAAAACATCACTGAACCCAGTAATGAGTCTCTAACACTGCCAAGTGAGAATACAATTGCGATAAACAGCAATGTTCTCCCAGGCAGACAAGCATGTCCAAAAGTGCAATTTGTTCGATGAGATAAAGCTAAAGCACAGTAGCAATAGTAGAAAGATTAGACAGACGGGAAATAGTAAAAGTGCAACAACAGGATACCTGAAGAAAAGAAATGCTGGGTAATGACGCATGTAATACGTACATCAGTTTAGCTTACAATCAAACAAAAACAAAAAAATACAATGTATTCAATATTCCCAGCTCAGTGTTTCTCCCTACAACTCTTGGTGACCAATAAAAGTTCATGTTTTCCAGATTACTTCAGAGAATTACAGGTGAGATTATTACTATTACTCCTGGAGACTTAATTCCAGTATTTTTCATTTCCTCTCTTGACATCATGTCCAAAATGTGACTTCCCCACAGCTGGAGTCTCTCCATTTTGTTTACTTAAAAACATCCATTGTGAAAGTGTGGACAGGCGTAACCACAGTGTGGTTGTTTGTCACGTCCTCCATGTTTCCCCAATAACTTGTTGGGTGCCAAGTGCTGGGTCACATAGAAGGCAAACCCCACGTGGCTTCTTCTGGGCTATGTTAGGTACTTTGTACAGGGTCACTTTAGGCACACGCACTTGGGACACCTCTACTTTGCGCCTTTTTCCCCAATTCTCTGGAACAAGGCTGAGGTTGTCATGGGGGAATACTCAACCTTAAGGTGGACCTCTACACTTAGAGATTAACATACACATGTACATTTGCACTGCAAGTGTTCTCCAGTTAACTCTCAGTCCCCGTGATAATGTACACCTTCTCTGTAATGTGCATTTAGGAGGGACAAGCATTTTTCACTACTATCTCCAAGTAGGGGAAAATGCCCCGCCATGCACTCTGCGCGGGCTCCCCACATGCACTCAACATAATTCTTCAACCTTCCTTACCTCGGTACAGGATGGGAACCTCTACAGTGCAATCCACTCCCATTGCTATGCGAGACACACTCTGGCTGAAGTAGTGGCAACAACATCTCCCTTGCTGCTAGAGGCCGTGCCACTAATACAGGTACATGCTACCTGCAGGCTGCTTGTTACACTTCCATTACTTTAAGTAACTACTTGTGTCTTCACATTACTCCATTCCACACTGATGCCTTCTTACCCCAGTGTGTTAAGACCCAATAGTTGACTATATGAGTGCCGGTTATTTGAAATACACCTCTTTAGTAACTTTAGTAACTTCAGACCAGGCAGGGACAACGGTTCAATACTTTACTTAGAAAAAGTGCAAAATGAACATCTCACAATCCAACAGATAAAGGTCATATCCATTCCTAATTCCCTAATTATCAAGTGTAAGTCCTTTGGAGGCATACTCCACTGCTGCTGTCTTCAGGACACACCCCAAGTTAAAAGTCTCTACATCACAGTAAAGTAAATGTCTCTATTCGACAGTGACATCCTTCTGCTATTTCGGGTCTCATCTTCTGTCTCAATCCCTTATGGGTCTCACAAATCACAGCTGCACTGGAACTCTCTGGACTCACTCCGCTGTCTTTCCAAGAAGCTCTTCGAGCTGGACTCCTGACCCAATTTATATCACACAGGACACCAGGACAAGTGTGCCAGACCCAGACAGGAACACGCCAATAAGACCAAGAAACCAGGCACTGGAGTAACTCTCGCCCTCCCGGCCAGGACAGTACCTACCTAAATGTTTCAACCTACCCACAGAAGTGTGACACCATAAGTTGTGGTTGTGATGTAACAGCAGTTCCAAGGGACCTGAAATTCTGATTAGGACATTTCACCCAAAAAAATCCTTGAAAACGATAGGTAACCAGCATGTGATCCAATTTGCCAGTAACCATGTATAACTGAAAAAAAAAAAAGTTTTGGCTGAGTTTCCTTTAACAACTTTAACAGTTCCAGATCCTTTTCCCCACCAGAGCTTTTGTCTTCAGTTTTGGAGGTGTGTGTTTTTTGTCACAACTAACTTTTTGCCTTACATGTTCATTAGACCTAAGTTTTTTTTTGTAAAATGATAACACATTTTATAACACACCTGTGCACCCCATGCAGCAATGGCCTGTTGCAGAAGGGAAAGCACGGCAGAGGTAACCTAGCTCTGCTACACTTTGCCCTAAGATGGCCCCTGGAGCTCAATTTAAAAAATCCTATGACAATATACACAAAAACACTAGGAATTCGTATGTACCACAATGTACTCGGTAGCAGACTCCCATTAATTGCTGATTTGAAATAGCACTGCACCAGATACGCCCCGTACCATTTTAAGACTGTGGACGAGGGTAAAGTCTCATCTTCAGGCTCATGCCCACCTCCCTGTTACAATTAATTAAAAAAAAAAAAAAAAAAAATCCATATACATACTTTAATTCGAGGTTTCTTCCATCCCAATGGGCAATACAGCAAAAGCGATTAGTATAAAATTTTATTCCAACTCTGCCTACAACCCCTTGATGTATCCAAATCTCTGAATCACAATAATAACGAATTTAAACTAATCCAAAATAAATGAAACGAAAATAACGAATTCAGCCGTTTCCATTCGGATGACATGATGATATAGTTTGGGCCTTTTGTTAACCACTTGCCAACCGGGCCAATTCTGACACTTCTCTTATATATGTAAAAATCTGTGTTTTTTTGCTAGAAAATTACTTAGCGCCCCCAAACCTTATGAGAGAATAAAATGGCAATTGTTGTCACACGGTATTTGTGCAGCAGTTTTTCAAATGCAATTTTTTTGGAAAGAATACACTAATGAATTAAAAAAAACAAAGCGTAAATAAATAACCCAATTTTCTTTGTAAAATATAAAAGATGATGTTACGTTACGTAAATAGATACCCAACATGCTTTTATTATTGGCCTTGGAGTTATTGCTTTGACCCAAGTCCAGTCCAGGAACAGGAGGAGGATTTCTTTGACCAAAAATTGGTTGCTTTATTAATCGTGACCAATTGTGTCATATGCCTTTGCTGCAGGAGCTCCAGTAGAATAATCCAGATGATTTTCTGAATTATCTCCCAATGACGGACCCCTGCTTTCACCAACTCTTGGCATTGTTTACCCCCTATATTAAAAAGCAGGAGACATACATGAGGCTTTTATTTTAATTTTTGGTTAAATAATGATATGATTTGGTATATTTTCTATATTTTTTGGATGCATAGAATGCACTTTTTGGTTAAGTTCTATTGGCAGATAGCATGTCTAATTTTATTTGTTTTCTTTTTTTAATGCACAATAAAAAAAAATTGTGGAGAATAATACTTGGCTATTGTTATTTACTTCAAATGACAGTTTGGGAGTAGGTAGTTACATTTTAAAAAATACAACGTAAAATTAACAAGGGACACCAACATAGTTGTATCTTTGATCTTAAAAACTACGGGATAATGGTGTTGTGGTAACTTGCCCAAAAAAATAATAACAAGCATAATAATATTATTCTTGATATCACTAAAAAAGAAAAGCCTTTAAAAATTAGTTTGCAATAACTTCATCAGTATCACCAGCAAAGCAGCTCCATTATATCCCATCAAAGAAGAAGAGAATTGTGCGCTGCATTTCGAGATTTCATAATTTGCCACGTCGCGAATATTAATTCTTCATTGCGAACGCTAGTTTACAAGACCGACCGCTTCTGGCTCGTCCTTGCTTCCGAGCATGCGTGTTTTTTAGTTTGGACTTTTGTCCGACGGACTTGTGTACACACGCATGGAAAATATGACAACAGACATTTGTCCGTGGAAAATTTTAAAACCTGCTAGCCAACATTTGTCCGCAGAAAATCCAACAACAATTGTCCGATGGAGCGTACAAATGTTCGGATTTTCCGCCAACAGCCTGTCATCACACAATTCCCGTTGGAAAATATGATTGTGTGTACGAGGCTTTAGAGTGCATATGTAGTCTATCGAAGTAACAAATTAACAAATTAAAACAAATATAACCAATTCTCCGAAATAACTTCCAAAAATACGATCAGTTTAGAACAACAATATACCAACAAATTATCACGAAACAAAATTATTTACTTAACGAATGAATCAGAAACAAAACACATTTTTTTTCATTGTGCACATCTCTAATGTATAGGTACAGTGAGCAACACATATAGCAGCTGATGTTCAGAAATACATACAGGGGTTTGGTACTCAGAATAGAGAAATGCAAACAATAGCTGAGCCAGACCCTGGTGAAAAGAGAGGGAAGGAGGAAAAAACTATTTTTCAAGGATGTAAAAAAACCTGCTACTTTATTTAGAGGAAGGGGGTTCATACATCCCTGAACCGTTGTTTTTTCCACCTCCTCTCTCTTTTCACCAGGGTCTGGCTCAGCTATCCTTTGCAATACTCTATTCTGGGTGCTGAGCTCTTGTATGTATTTCTAAACATTAGCAGCTAAATATTCTATGGGGGGTTATCTACTAAAGCTGGAGAGTGCAACATCTGGTGCAACTCTGAATAGAAACCAATGAGCTTCCAGGTTTTATTGCAAAAGCCTAATTGAACAAACTGAGGTTAGAAGCTGATTGGCTACCATGCACAGCTCCATCAGATTCGGAGTGCACCAGTTTTAGTAAATCTACCCCTATGTGTTGCTCACTTTGTCTATATAGATGCAAGTATTTTTGTTGGTGTGATTCAACAGTGGAGCGAATACCTATGTTGTATTATGCTTGATGTGATACAACATACTTGTACCTATTGTATAATTTCATGTATATGCCTAATACAGCTTTATTACTAAAGCATGTTTGTTATGTACAGTAGTGTGCTTACCGCATACTTTTAATGTACTAAGAAATTGATGCACCATGGAGAGGTTTAAGACCCCCAAAAAATGATCTATTGTAGGTTGCTGAATGATGTATGATATAGTCGTTTGCAGACTTTTCTTTCTCAATATTTTCTTTTGGCCTCATGTTTCAGAGAGATATCAGTAGGCACAGGGCTGGTGCAAGGATTTTTGACACCCTAGGCCAGGCATGTCCAAAGTCCGGCCAGCGGGCCAATCACAGCCCGAGTTCCGGTTTCGGACGACCCGCCTGCTAATTTGGTCATGTATATCTTTTGTGACCCCCCAACGAATCCCCGAGCACCGGGGGCCACAAAAGATATATGCTGGCTGCCTTGGAGGGGGCGGAATGAGTGCCATACATACAGGAGTATTTCTTGTTTACACGGCGGCCTCTGTAAAAGGAAGTCCTATCTCCTGTGCTGCCATTGGATAACTGTTCTGTCCATCATAATAGAAGGGACTTTCTATTAAAGAGGCAGCCGAGAAAACAGGAGTTTCTCCTGTATGTCTGTTGGCGCTCGTCCCGCCCCCTCCCTGTCTCCTCCAAGGCTGCAGATGGGCATGAATCAGGCTGCACTGATCGCAATGGTGAGTCTGCATTCATGTCAATGGGGGTGATGCATTCATGACAATGTGGGTGCTGCATTCATGGCAATGGGAGTACTGCATTCATGGCAACGGGTGTGCTGCATTCATGGCAACGGGGTGCTGCATTCATGGCAACGGGGGTACTGCATTCATGGCAACAGGGGTGCTGCATTCATGGCAAGGGGGGTGCTGCATTCATGGCAATGGGTTTTGTTGCATTCATGGCAACAGGGTTTGCTGCATTCATGATAACGTGGGTGCTGCATTCATGGCAACGTGGGTGCTGCATTCATGGAAACATGGGTGCTGCATTAATGGCAACGTGGATACTGCATTCATAGCAACGGTGAGTCTGCATTGATGTCAATGTGGGTGCTGTATTCAAGGCAATGGTGGGGCTGCATTCAAGGCACTTGTGAGGCTGCAGATGGGTACTGATTAGGCTGAATTGATGGGCACTGACCCTTATTTTGCTTTACGGTTCTTTATTAAAAATTGAAAAAAGTTTGGACACCCCTGCCCTAGGCGAAACCTAATTTTGCCGCTCCCCCATTGGCTCCACCCCTGACTCCACTCCCTTTGCCCTGCCCATGTATACCCCACCTTTTAAAATAATGGATTGAAGGAGGCCTAGTGTGCATCAACACAGCCTATACCCCTGAGAGAAGCTTAAAGTGAAGGTGTGTGTTATAAGCCAATAAATACTGTATATCCAAATAACATGCCCGTGCTCATCTCTGCACCACACACAGCCACAAAGGCAAGAGAATTCTTGTTGGGCAGTGTAGTAATGCTCAGACGAACACACTTAGACCGAATTTTAATGGTTTAAAGAATGTCAGGCAAAATGGTCAGCCCTCACGCATGTTCACTTCATCAAATCTGGCCCTCTTTGAAAAAAGTTTGGACACCCCTGCCTTAGGCGAAACCTAATTTTGCCGCTCCCCCATTGGCTCCACCCCTGACTCCACTCCCTTTGCCCTGCCCATGTATACCCCACCTTTTGAAATAAAGTGCCCATCACATGCAGCCCACCAGCACTCATCAAATGCAGCCTCACCAGTGCCCCTCAATGCAGCCTCATCAGTGCCCATCAAATGCAGCCTCACTAGCACCCATCAAATGCAGCCTCACCAGCACCCATCAAATTCAGCCTCACTAGCGCCCATCAAATGCAGCCTCACCAGCGGCCATCAATTAATGTTTGCTTGCTTCCATTCATTCCGGAGTCATGACACAGACACAGTCCTATGCCGCCGCTGTGCCTCTGACACTATGTGCGAACAGAGCGGCGGCTGCCTGCTGATGCTGAGACTTAGTTGCTTGCTGCAGAGAGAAGAGAGTAGGAACACCAGTGGCCGGGTGCCCTAAACAGCAGTCCACCCTAGGCGGCTGCCTAGTTTTCCTAGTGGTAGCACTGGCCCTGATTAGGCATAAGGAATACAATAGGTGGATAATTTTAATGCTAAAGTCAATATGTATAAGAAGATTTCCACAAATGGCACAGCTTTGGTGTAAATCATTAGAAGATTATTTTCATGACGTTGTTATTTAAAATTTGCAATAATTGCATTAGTTTATCAATTATTAGCTTTTTTTTTTATTTTATTTTTTTTAGCACAGAATGCATGGTTAGAGTGTTTCCAGTATACTAACAGTGCAGGAATTTTAATATGTATTCATCAAAATTACTTTTACAATTGTGGCAGGAAGACTCTTTGCCTTCAACTTGGCTTGTTTGTGCTTATTTTGTATGTGCTCAGAATCTCTCAGTTCCCATCGTACAGGCGAATGAGAGAGAGATGATGATAAGCAGGTAGAATGAGGATATGCTGTATAAAGGCTGGTTAAGGGCAGATAAAAAAGTGACATGCAGGGGAAGAGGGAGGAAAGATATGGGAAACTCCAGAAATCTGATTCTCTGGGTTTTGCATTGTAATTTTGCTTGCTACAGTAATAAAACCATAAGTGAAAGTTCTTACATGTTCACAACAGATATAGAGCAAAACATGCATAATATGCCACTTATGTTCATACATCCCAACTGTTTATAATTAAAAACCTGAATCTTTAATTCCCACCATTATCCCCCTAAACCTCAGCACCAGTTCAGCCATATTTGACTAAGGCATGCCCCCTTTTATTGATGTTGATGCCTTAATTTAACTTAACCACTAATTAGACTTAGGAAGAAAAGGGGTTGAAATCAACCAGCCGATAACACAATGGTCCCTTTGGAATGTGCTTTTTCATCCAGGCAAAGCTCTGGTTCTTCAATATTTTCTGAAATGGATGATACTGTATCTGTATTTCATGGTGCCAGTAATATATATATTTCCAACTGATTTCTCTAGTGAAAGTCCACCTCCAGCTTTAATAATCTCTTGCTGTCCTTCTTCCCCTTCCGTACAGACCCCTAGCACCTATTTTTTAATATGCATAAGATACTTACCCTTTATTCAGCAGTCTTCTTGCCAGTCCAATGAAATCATGGTCCTTTCTCTTCTGGTCCAGCAGTTGTGATTGATGTCCCTTGCTATACTACAGAACATCTCTCATGTACTGTTATGTTCTGTGTTTTGGTACATTGAGCCCAGACCGGTGTGATGGCACACGCAAAGGACGTGTCGATGACAGCCTGGGCTAAGAGAGTGTGAGTTGAATGACACTGCTATCATTAACTTAAAGAGAAGCACCACCTAGTGGCAGAGAGGTCTTTCTGTGGGGGTCAACACCGAACTGAAGGTGGGTGTTGCAGTGAAAGCTGATTTTTCCTAATTTGATATATACTATCCCAAATGTATTGTTTTCGTTTTTTAAGCTTGAGTACTGTTTTAAATTGATAGCACAAGAGAAATACACATACTTTAGAAACCAGATATATTGCATATTTTAGGTGCCATTACAAACAACTGCAATCAAAAATGAATTTGAAAAAAAAAATGTTTTTAAATATATACTGTACATTAGACATATTAAATACATAACAATTAGGACCGGTTCACACCATGAATTCGCATGCAATGCAATTTCTGTTGAATGGGCTGAAATCACACCAAATGTAGTGTATGCACTACTTTAAGAAATACACAGCAACCAGATTGCATGACATGACTGTACCATGCAATTATGGTGCAGGCAAACACACTGCGTTTGCAACCTGCGTTTGGGGTGTCATTAAAGCGGAGTTCCACCCAAAGTGGAACTTCTGCTCATTTGATTCCTCCCCCTCCTCTTTGAGTTAACATTGACACCAGCTGTAATGCATTTTGATTGCTTTGAAAGTTTCCCACACCATGTTCTGGTGTAAACTGGCCACAAATCGGAATGTTCCAACTGAGCCTCTGATATTTTTTGCAACAAAATGAATTATGTTAATGAAATACATAGTTTCATACCAAATATACTATATAAATTCATGATTACAGATGGCAGACATTTTTCTACTATAATTAGATTTTATTGAACAAATACAAATAACTAGTGTTGGAATACATACAATACAGTTCATACATATGACAAATGACAGGTCTTTGTTGTAAGTAATTAAAGAAAATATTTACCTTATTTCTTGACCAAAATTCATTACAAAATGTAATAAAAAAAAAAAATCTCTTTAGCTCACATATACTGTATATAAGAAAGTACACATATGATGAAATAAAAAAAAAAAAAAAAAATATATATATATATATATATATATATATATATATATATTATTATACACGATTTATATAGCGCCAACAGTTTACGCAACGCTTTACAATGTATAGGGGGATAACACAATTACAGTACAGTTCAATACAAAAGGTACAGGAGGGCCCTGCTCGTAGCGCTTACATTCTAAAGGGGGGGGTGGTGGTACAAAAGGTAAAAGCTGCAGAGAATGATTTGATGGGGGTGTTATATATAGATATATATATATAACAAATAATATAATCAATCTATTACTAAGCACTTCAATTGAATTTGAATGGGATTTGAACAGTGTCTAAATATACAAGAAACTGAACTTACTGTATAGTCCATAGCCATGTATAGATGTCCCTTTCTAAAAACATGTGCCATCGTGTACATAGCAGTCTGAGATTACACAATTGAATATCTGTTCTATTAACGCATATTCTTATATATTAAGGGTGTCAATATTAGATACATTTTATTATGGGTAGCAGGCAGTAACAACACAATTGAAAAACATATACATCTTGTGGTACTCAGACAACACGTTTCTGGAAAAAAACTCCACTTCTTCAGAGGAACATGCAAATTACAGGTATCACAAAAAAATCTGTCTGCTCTCATCATTCCCTTTCTTGGCAATCCCACATAGCTGGCATTCACTCTACAAGGTAATTCATATGTAATGAGGGGAATATACCCCCCTAGTTACCAGCTTACCCCAGAGAAACAAAAGATGACATGCCCCCCACGTCTGCAGACCCTGCTAGGTTGTGAGGCTCAGCTTCCTTTCCCCACATAATATGCAGTATATAAACAATATTATTTATATTACATTAGCTATTGGCTTGCTGCCCTCACTTACGTCTTCTTCTGTAGACAACGCAAACATTTTCAGCATTCCCGTACTTTTATTGCATTCATAGTTTCATAGTTAGTTAGGTTGAATAAAGACATCAGTCCATCCAGTTCAACCTGAGTGTCTACAATTGTCCCTATCCCTGTACATTGCACACTCACATCGGTCCCTACCCTCAAGGAGCCCACAATCCAAGGTCCCCATTCATATACTAGGGACAATTTTTGGACAGAAGCCAATTAACCTACCTGCATGTCTTTGGATTGTGGGAGGAAACCGGAGTACCCGGAGGAAACCCACGCAGGCACAGGGAGAACATGCAAACTCCAGGCAGGTAGTGTCGTGGTTGGGATTCGAACCAGCGACTCTTCTTACTGCTAGGTGAGAGTGCTAACCACTACACCACTGTGCCACCACTGTGCATTTGTATAAACAGTTTTTTTATTTTACTGTTGGGACATCTTGCCCTTTGTTTGAAGGTATAGTGTCACCTATACAGTATGGGGACTCATGCCCAGTATTGTGTGATCCACTCCAATGCTGAATTTTTGGGCCCCAACAATCACAACATACTGGCCAGTGAGCGGGGTTTGACAGATACAGAACAGGACTTTACTTCTTGGCACCATCCCTTAGATAAGACCTCCCTGGGTTTAATGATTAAGAGCAGAGACATTTGTTACTCTAGATATTCATATAATTACACAAAATTGGTACATCTTATGGTACACTTGCTCTCTTGTTTTTTAATTTTGGTTATTCATTTTCTGTGCGTGTGTTGAACAAATAAATAATACCTCTTTAGCCTTGGTGTGTCAGAAATTGGGTCATTGGAACTGGAAACAGGGGTCAAAAAGAAAGTTAAATTATCTTTATAAGCAAGCTTAAAGAAGAACTATCATCAGAAGTTGGAAAGGCTTTTTTCTCCAGGGGATGTTATTCACATAGCAAATATCCTTGTTTAGTCTGAGCTTTGGTTTGGAAATAATGTGCTGCATTTATTACTGTCAGTAGCTCCATCCCAGGCAGAAGCCGAAATAATGGGACACACAAAAAAAAAAGCCGCAAGCCGCCTACAATCTGCCTCCATGAGAGGCACCTGTCGTAATGACAGGCCTCTCAGGTGACAGTTATTTTATAACTGAAGACGGGGCCACAAGATGACATTGCCGGGTGACCCCGCCCCCTCTGAGGCACGGGGACATCCCTATGGCTTTCCCGTAGCGTCAGAGGGGGCGGGTCACTTGGTTACGTAACCGGATGGCCCGCCCCCCTCTGATGCATGGGGACATCCTTATGGCTTTCCCGTAGTGTCAGAGGGGGCGGCATCACTCGGTCCGTCGGAGCGAGAGAAGAAGAAGAACAAGACTTTGTGGGACAGTTTTTTTTTTTTTTTAATAAAGGACTTGTCCCAAGGTGTGTATTGTCTTTTACCATTTTCACCAATTTTTTGTGAAATGGTAGGGGTATGTTTGTACCCCCTTACCATTTCACACAGGGGGGCGAGATCTGGGGGTCCCCTTGTTAAAAGGGGCTTCCAGATACCGATAAGCCCCCCGCCCGCAGACCCCCACAACCACCTGGCAAGGGTTGTGGGGATGAGGCCCTTCTCCCCATCAACATGGGGACAAGGTGCTTTGGGGGGCTACCCCAAAGCACCCTCCCAATGTTGAGGGTATGTGGCCTGGTACAGTTAAGGAGGGGGCGCTCTCTTGTCCCCCCTCTTTTCCTGCAGCCTGCCAGGTTGCATGCTTGGATAAGGGTCTGGTATGGATTTTTGGGGGAAGTCATTTTTTTTTATTTTGGCGCGGGTTTCCCCTTAATATCCACACCAGACCTGAAGGGCCTGTTATAGAATTTGTGGGGACCTCCACACATTTTTTTTTTTACATTTTGGTTCGGGGTTCCCCTGTGGGGGTATCCCATGCTGTTTTTATCGATGAACTTTTATGTGTATTGCCGGGACCGACAATTCATTATAGCCTGTACTATAGCTAGCGCTAGTACTTTTAAATTATTTTTTTCCTTTAGAAATGTAATTTTGCTCTCGGACTGTTCTAAACACGGGAAACATGCCCCACTTTACAGGCATACTATAGAAACCCCCCGGGTACGAAATTTAAGGCCTCGTTCACACCTATGCCAATTCGCAGGACATTTCAAAATACATTCATTTTAATGAGGCTGGTTCACATATCTGCAGTGAATTCGAACTCTGCATTGCACAAAAAAACTTGTGCTTTTTCTAGGCAGTGCGGTCCGGCTCAGGTGCGAATTCAGGCCCATTATCTTCTATGGGCACGCATCAGATTCGCAAATGTGTTCCGTTGTGAACAGGATAAAATACTGATGTAATCCTGAGCTGATACTGAAGCAATCCTGAGCTGATACTGAATTAATCCCGACCTGTTACTGATCAAAAACTCACATGAAACGCTGAACAACTGAGTTTTCTCTTCGTAGGGAAACCTGAGCTTAAATTCGCACCGCACATGTGTGAACCCAGCCTAAAGGAATATTATGCCCTGTACACACGATAGGATTTTCCGACAACAAAATCCATGGGATTTTTTCAGACAGATGTTGGCTCAAACTTGTCTTGCCTACACACGGTCACACAAAGTTGGTCGGAAATCCTGAACGTCAAGAACACGGTGACGTACAGCACGTATGACGAGCCGAGAAAAATGAAGTTCAATAGCCAGTGCTGCTCTTCTGCTTGATTCTGAGCATGCGTGGCACTTTGTGCGTTGGAATTGTGTACACACGATCAGAGTTTCCGACAACGGATTTTGTGTGACGGAAATTCCTATGGAAAATGTGTGACGGAGCCTACACACAGTCAGAATTTCCGACAACAAAGTCCTATCACACATTTTTCAATCCTATCGTGTGTACAGGGCATAACACTTTCACTTCACTTTCACTTTAAGCATTATTAAAATCACTGCTCCCGAAAAAACTGCAGTTTTTAAAACTTTTTTTTGCATTGATACATGTCCCCTGAGGCAGGAACCAGGTCCCCAAACACTTTTTATGACAATACCATGCATATAAGCCTTTAAAATTAGCACTTTTGATTTCTCCCATAGACTTTTAAAGGGTGTTCTGTAGCTTTCGAATTTGCCGCGAACACCTCAAATAGTTTGCTATTCGGCGACCATCCCTAATCAAGAATAATATTATTATGCTTTTTTTTATTTGGGCAAGTTACCACAAAACCATTATCCCGTAGTTTTTAAGATCAAAAATACAACTATGTTGGTGTCCCTTGTTAATTTTACATTGTATTTTTTAAAATGTAACTGCCTACTCCCAAACTGTCATTTGAAGTAAAACACATAGCCAAGTATTATTCTACACAATTTTTTTTATTGTGCATTAAAAAAAGCAAACAAATAAAATTAGACATGCTATCTGCCAATAGAACTTAACCAAAAAGTGCATTCTATGCATCCAAAAATATAGAAAATATACCAAATCAAATCATTATTCAACCAAAAAAATTATGTCAAAGCAATAACTCCAAGGCCAATAATAAATAACAAGTTATCTACTCCAATTCAGCAACATATCTGGTTGACGAACGGCCATTCAGAAACAAACTGAAAAGCGCGAACTGAAAAGCGCTAAATGAAAAACATGAAAAGAAAAGTGTGAATCAACACTCAAAAAACTTCTACTAACATGAAATTAGCAGAAGGAGCCCAAAGGGTGGCGCTAAAGAGCTGAAAAACCACGTAGTACGTCTAGTATGTCACTATGCTCGTAATTGTTGGCCAACAATTGTGTGACCGTGTGTATGCAAGACAAGTTTGGGCCAATGCCCTTCGGACAAAATTCCACGGTTTTGTTGGCCAACAATCCGATCGTGTGTACGAGGCTTAAGCCCTCCATTTGCTAAAGCCCTTCTCCATTCTGCAGCCATGCCTCCTCTGCTTCTGTTAAAATACTGAGCTGGCAGTCTCCTACAAACACCAGCTAGCTCAGACAAGATGAATAGAATAGTAACTGATGGCTTTTGTTTTTTGGAAGACAGAAATTGGTTATCAGGGCCAGTCATTCACAAAAAACACAAGCTAACAACAGCCACACCAGCAGCTACTACACAAGTTTATCTCAGACAAATATAGTAGCTGTTGGTGCGTGACAACTCTGGTCAAAGGAGACAGGCTTCTGAGACACCTTCAGACAGCTCCACCTCTCTTCCCCTCTTCTCTTCTAGAATCCTCTAGAAGTCAGAGGAAGGTAACCAGAAAATGATGCCAACTATGAATCACCAGCCTACACCGAGCCACATTGAGCCAATCCCGGCCCACACAGATCCAAACATACAGGCCTAACTTACAGCTAGGCTTGATTAAATTTACCTGCACTCGCAATAATCCTACTTCTAGCACCTACTAAAAGTAGAGGGTGCTACAAAAAGGTACAAACCAAGAACAGTTAGGCCCCTTTCACACTGGGGCGGTGAGCCGCGGTGACGGTAAAGCAGCGCTATATTTAGCGCTGCTTTACCGTCGTTTTCACCGCGGTTTTCGGCCGCTCGCGGTGCGGTTTTACCCCCCGCGAGCGGCCGAAAAAGGGTTAAACACCCCCCCGCAGAGCGCCGCCGTAGCCGCGGTATTACCGCGGTAACCGCGGTATTGCCGCGGTTTTACGGCGGTCTCCCATTGTAATCAATGGGAAGGAGCGGTATAGGAGCGGTGAACACACCGCTCCTATCCCGCTCCAAAGATGCTGCTAGCAGGACTTTTTTTACCGTCCTGCTAGCGCACCGCTCCAGTGTGAAAGCCCGCCGGCTTTCACACTGGAGTGAATGGGGCCGGATTTTTTCATGCGGTGAACAGGCGCTATTTTTAGCGCCGCACCGCATGAAAAACGCCCCAGTGTGAAAGGGGCCTTAGGCTCAGAACAAAATGACTAAATAATGCTGGATGTCCTCCAGCCAGGAAATGTGTCAGGATCTGTCTAACTTGCTGAAGCTTCTAATGCACACTGTGAGAAACTAAAAGTGCGCAGTTCAATTAGAGTATACAATTTGAGTACAGGAGAGGAACTTGTACAACTATGCAAGACTAAAGGTTGGAGTTCAGCTTTAATAACTTCATCACTTGTGTTTATAGTGTTATTATCATTTAGCAGCTATAAATGAATGTAAATAGCTTTTGTTTCTAAAATAATATAGAGTTTAACAATTTGTGATACATTTGTAATCACTCGCAGTTTTAAGTTAGGGATTTACAAAAATAAAGCCTGGCTCAATTTGTATTCATACATGTCTCATTTTTGCAGTTTATCTGGCTTCAAAATCATAATCCTAGGCTGTCATAAATCTAAGAAGGAGACATGAGCTGGAGGGTACATTAAATTATTTATTGATTCACTTTACATAACAGTAGTCTACCAGCACACTTCCTAATCAACAGGAAGGTGAAGGGAGGGAAATCTCCAGAGCAATATATTTCACAAATTGTTCTCTCATTGTGTCTTCCAAGTTTCTTAGTTATCCACTTTGCTTGACACCAACTTTTACTTCATAAAGTTCTCCTCGAGGCTTTCTGTATCTGGGTTCATACTTAAGCAGAGGGGGAGAAAGCACATCACAGTTAAAAGATGAGTACTATATGTCAGAAATGAATAAAAAAACTGGAAACACTATTGAAGAAAAGTCCTGAAGACATCAGGAAATAGGTGGAAAATTTCCCGCTCTGATGACAACCACCACGTCACCAATATAAATGGAAAGGGTGAATCTTCCCAGAGGGGAGACCAACAGCAATAAAAACCTGACAGAGATGTTAACTCCTCCCTACGTAGAAAGAAAAAAAAAGTTTTGACTTTAGATATATTTTAACCGCTTGCCGACCGTAAAACCTGGATACAGTATATGGCAGCAAGGCGGCTCGACTGCGCCAGATCACGTAGTAATCTGACACTTCCAGGTAGGAGGCACACTGCCGCTGGCGACCTGGTCGCGCTGTGATTAAACACAGCACATGTCGACCACATGTGGTCCATTGGTGCCAGCCAATGAATTTCCACCGGTACCCGGTGATCATCATTAACACAAGACAGGGTTCTGCCTATGTAAACAAGGCAGAGCCCTGTCCTGTCAGCAGGGAATAAAATCTGTCACTTCCCCTAGTAAAAGCACTTCCTACAGTACACCAAAACACTAGGCACACATTTAACCCTTTGATTGCCCTAGATGTTTAACCTTCCCTGATGGTGTGGCATGATGGATAAGTATCTGTCTGTATAACTCTTGAGGGCACTGTTGATCCTGACCCATTCTCCAACTCCATTTGCAGAAATGCAGCCCCAAACTTGCAAGGAACCTCCACCATGCTTCACTTTTGCCTGCAGACACTCATTATTGTACCGCTCTCCAGCCCTTCGTAAATAAACTTACTCTTGCTGCAGCCAAATATTTAAAATTGTGTCCCATCATTCCAGAGCACCTGCTGCCATTTTTCTGCACCCCGGTTCCTATGTTTTTGTGCATACAGGGGTCCCCGACTTACAAACGCCCGACCTACGAACAACCCCTACTTACGAACGGGGCGCTGCGGGGACCCTCCGCCATTTTTCGCTGTTTTTCGCCGTCTTCTGGCCGTTCTGCGCATGCACGGCCATACGGAGCCTCGGAAATTGCCGGAAATGTTCGTAATTTGCCGCGCATGCGCAGAACGGCATTAGACGGAACATCGGAAATGTCCGGAAATGTCCGTATTTGCCGGTCTGCGCATGCGCGGCCGACTTACGAACATTTCCGACTTCCGTACAGGCGGGCAGTCCCTAACGAGTTCGTAACTCGGGGACCCCCTGTAGTTGGGTTACTTAGCCATGGTTTCATGTCTGAGGTATGGCTTTTTAGTCGCAATTCTTTCATGAAGACCACTTCTGACCAAACTTCGCCAGATGGGCAAACAAATGGGTGTACCTGGGTCCCACTGCTTTCCACCAGTTCTGCGTTGTTGGCACTGCTGGATATCTTATGATATTGAAGGGAAATAAGCATGATGCATCATGCCTCATATGCTGAATTAACTTTCCTTGGGCAACCACTGTGTCTGCAGTCCTCAACGTTGCCCGTTTCTTTGCGCTTCTTCAAAAGAGCTTGAATATCACATCTTGAAACCCCGTTTTGCTTTAAAATCTTAGCTTGGGAAAGGCCTTGCTGATGCAATATAACTACTAGCTTTTGCGGCGCTTTTGCAGTGATTTTGCAGGGCTTTTGCAGTGCTTTTGCGGCGCCTTTCGGACGCTAGCAAGGAACTTTTAACTCCCAAAAAGGGGTTAAAAACCCCTGTGTTGCAGCGCTTCTGAATCGCTTTTCAGGCGCAAACTGCCCCAAACTGCCTCAAAGATGCTGCTTGCAGGACTTTTCCAAAAGTCCCACAAGCGCACCACCCGAGTGTGAAAGCACCCATTGTAATGAAGGGGAGGAAGTTTTCAGGCGCTTTACAGATGCTATTTTTAGAGCTAAACGGCCGGAACACTGCCTCAGTGTGAAAGGGGTCTAAAACTTTTGCACAGTACTCTATATCCAAAACTAACTTCATCCAATGTGTTTATTCTTACTGTTTTTATACTGTATATAGGAAGCTTGAAACAGTGTGGGGGTCAGTAGAATTTTTTCTAGGGGTCAGTCGGCTAATAAAGTTATATTTTTAATATATAATAATTGGCTTGCAAATTATATTTTGCTGGTTTCTAAATAGATTGTTGGAGAAACACCCAAAGCTCTATTTATTTATAATATTTATCATTTTGGCTTTATAGCCAAAGTTTTGTTGTTTGTTTTTTTGTGTTTGTTTTTCTTTTTTATGGTTTTGTCTACCTTTAGATAGAATTGGCAGGGGCTCTTCTCCATTTTAGGACATGCTATACACCATACAATATTTCCTACAATTCTTTGGTTTTGTGGACACACCTGGGGGGATATACAATTCTCTCCATCCCTTCCTTGGTAGGAAAGATAGGCCACACCTGATAAGGCAGAAATACCTAGGCAAGTGATCTGCACCCAGGTGAATGGCCCTTCTCTGTCAGAACCAGCATGTGGGCAGCTGGGCTAGAGCCTACTAGCATGTAGCCTCCCTGGAAGACCATGTTTGCGTGGTAAGCCCCTCTCTGATTGCTACCAGAGTACCTCAATTCTAGTGGGGTGGTCTTTTTGGCTTGGTCCTTGGCTCACTACATTTTTTTTGCCTGTGTTACCAGAGCTGACTTCTCTAAGAGGGATGCTGTTTATAAATATAATCACAAGTAACTCTGTTCTGGACTATTTTATTGAAGCAGTGGATCTTAGCTAGACTCTGTTGTGATAGAGTCTTATAGAGACTATGCTAAGCAGCCCCATGTTACCCTGATTTAGCTACCAAGACATTGCTGTAAAGAGGCCATGTACATTTTCCCTCCATGGTGTCATGTGATTTTTTATTGTTACATGTTCTCAGGTGTGAATGGGGAGCAGGTGTGTTAAATTTGGTGTTATCGCTCTCACTCTCTCATACTGGTCACTGGAAGTTAAACATGGCATCTCATGGCAAAGAACTCTCTGAGGAGCTGAAAAAAAGAAATGTTGCTCTACATAAAGATGGCCTAGACTATAAGAAGATTGCCAAGACCCTGAAACTGAGCTGCAGCATGGTGGCCAAGACCATATAGAGGTTTAACAGGACAGGTTCAATGCAGAACAGGCCTCACCATGGTTGACCAAAGAAGTTGAGAGCACGTGCTCAGCATCATATATGTGATAGAGTCTTATAGAGACTATGCTAAGCAGCCCCATGTTACCCTGATTGAGCTACCAAGACATTGCTGTAAAGAGGCCATGTACTGTATCTCACAAAAGTGAGTACACCCCTCACATTTTTGTAAATATTTTATTATATCATGTGACAACACTGAAGAAATTACACTTTGCTACAATGTATGAGTGTACAGCCTGTATAACAGTGTAAATTTGCTGTCACCTCAAAATAATTCAACACACAGCCATTAATGTCTAAACCGCTGGCAACAAAAGTGTATGAGCTACGGGCGCTACTACAGGCACTGCCTACCAAAGCGGACATCACCACGCTAATAGGCACAGTAGAAGCCGCACACAGGAAAGAACTAAAGGCAATTAGAACGGACATCTCCGCACTGACAACCAGGCTGGAAACAGGCGAATCCTCCCTAGCAGCAATGGAGAGAAGAGTCACAGCGGTGGATGGAACGTTCGCAAGCCACACACATGGAGGCCCTGACGGAACAACAGCTCCGCATAGAAGAAATGGAGGACCGGAGCCGCAGGAACAACCTGCGGATCCGGGGCCTCCCGGAGGCGACAGGGACAGAAGACCTAGCTGACACAGCCACAGCTATATTCCGATCCATCGAAGGCATAGACCTACCGGAAAGAGTGGGAATCGATAGGATACACAGAGCATTGGGCCCGAAATCGTCAGATCCACTGCGACCACGAGATGTCATCTGCCGCCTACACCAATATGTACACAAGGAACAGGTACTGCGCAAGGCCTGGGAAGTCGGGGACCTGGAGTTTGACGGAGCGCCTCTTAAAATCCTGCCGGACATCTCCAGAGCCACGCTACAGAGGAGGGCAATGCTGAAGCCCCTATTAGACATAGCCCGCAGGCGCCAGATCACCTACCGGTGGGGATATCCATTATCGGTAACATTCCGACGAGACCAGAGGTTCTACACACTCCGCAAACCTGATGCCCTGCCCGAGCTGTTTAACTTCATGGGAGCGGAGCCGATCGACATCCCGGATTGGCTGGCCTTCCTCCCCGGAGGGCAAGGACGATCGTCTTCCACCAGACAGAGAGATGACTTCACGCCAAGGCAACATCTGAACCGCCGGAGGCCGAGGAGCGCATCACAAGACCCGACTCGGGAATCATGAGGTACTGTTTCTACCCCTGCACTGTCACTTAACACAGATTAGATGTGGTCATTGAGATCCTTAATGCTGGCCGGTACACTACCCCACAGACCTTGTCATGCTCTACCTTTATGTGGATAAACTCGCTCTGTAGCCTTGTCCCCTGAGACAGCGGTGCCATCTCCCTTCCCCCCCCCCCCTCTTTTTCTCCTGGCTGTTTTTTTTTTTTCGCCTATAATTTTTTACTATATGCGTTTCCCCTTTACCACTCGTCCTGCAAAGATGGCGAGTAATATGTCGACCCTGCAAGCGATACACCTGTGGACAGCAGACAGGGAACGTGATACGCGGGCCTAGGGAGGTGGCACACAGAAAGACCCATAGACAACCTGTGGGATAGGCCCCCCGGGATAGATGCTCTCAGCCCATTCTCCTGCCATAAAGCCTGGCACATACCCTTACTTGGCAATGACACTCGAGAGCACCCGCAGAATTGCAAACGGACCCCCCTTTACCCGAAAGCCTAAGACCCACGGCTAGTACCTACCCGTCTACCCTACAGGAGACCACGAAAGGTACACATGGGGAAGAATTAAGCTGCATAAACCGAGCTAGTAGAGACCTGAGGCCCCCTAGGACCATCACTTGCCCCCAGAAACATGCAGAAAGGGGCTCCAACCACGGGGAAGTCACACATGAACACTGCTGGATGAATACTCAAGAGAAGGGGAATCCGAGACACTTTGTTTTAAGGGACCGGCCTACTGAGGGCACTTACTTGAGAGAGTTGAAGCTCCCCCTGAATGCAATATGTCCATGTGTACTTTGTATACCTACTGAGCTCTACTTTATAAGCACAGATGAGGAATCCCACTGAGAGACCCAGAGGAACAGGAGCCAGACCCACGACAGCTGGACTCGCCAGGGGTAATGTGATGCACTGTAAGGGGAAATGTTACGGTATACTGCCTGTCTTTTTGAGGTACTTTTATCACTATACCCGATATGGAGAATATACGACCTTTAGAGCTTAGTCAGAAAGCAGGAACGGTAATATATGCCAAACCAGCAGGAAGGGGGGTTACGAGTGGGACACTGGGAGGCGAATTGGTAGGCCAGGGAACGTATGCACCCGGGTTAGATGGAGAGGAGGGGAGATACCTAGAAGCGCTCCCACATGGGAGATAAAATAGAGATGGTTAAGTCTTTTATCTATGTACAAGGGGAGAGGAGATGGGGGAAACCTGGGACCGAAACATCAGGTGAGTCCCAGCAAATAACAAGACATACGAGAGCCGCTCATTGTGACAGGTACTGAGCCACGGCACAAATACGGTTATAGGATGGTTTTGACTACACTAATGACATGTTATTAAGACTGCAAGAGGTTGTTCTTAGTTGCATTATCAGGGAAACGAACATGCATAGTTATACATTTCAATTATCCTTCTGGGGAGAGATGGCGGGGGGCTCGATATGAAGAGCCTTGACCTACCACTTCTCCACATAGGCCAGCGCATCTCGCTAGGGGACGTTTACAGTTCCCCGACCGACACGCGCAGATTCAAGTACATTCACTGGGCCTAGGTACTAGACCTAGACCCAACTTGGTAGTTAGATACCAACTTCTCTCTCTCTCTCTACTCTAACTACACTTATTCGTTACCTCTCCTACTCTGATACTAGACCACCCCCCCCCCCCCCTCCCCTACCTACCCGACCCTTTGCACCCCATCCCCACCGTCAAGGACAACATGGCGGCACAGAATATAAAAGTAATGTCACTCAATGTTAAGGGACTAAACACACCAGAGAAGAGACGTATGTTGCTGAATGACCTTAGAAGTTCACAGGTAGACGTGGCCTTCCTGCAGGAAACTCACTTTAAAGATACCAAACTGCCATATCTCAGAAACAAACAATACCCAGTTGCGTACCATTCGACCAACCCGTCGACAAAATCCAAGGGAGTTACCATATTGGTGTCCAGTAAGCTTCCATGGCAATGTAGAGGATGTCAACTTGACCCCAATGGCAGATATGTATTTGTCAAAGGACTGGTAGGAACCACACTAATGACCTTAGCAGCATTATACGCCCCTAATGAGCGTCAAGCGACGTTCCTAGAAGAAACGCTGGAGCTGCTACAGCAGTTTAAGGAGGGGAATTTAATATTGGGAGGTGACTTTAACGCCCCCCTAATCCCTACAGTCGACACATCACAGGGCAAGACGTCCGTACCGGTATCCCAACTTAAACGCATGACTAAAGCCCTTCACAAACTACAGGTGATAGATATCTGGCGACTGCAACATCCGAGAGATAGAGACTACACATACTACTCCCCCCTACACCGGACCTACACGAGGATAGATTATTTCCTGATCCCCCACGGCCAACTTCACGCAGTACAGAGCTCAGACATAGGAACTAGAACATGGTCCGATCATGCACCCATACTACTGACATACACGATCTCAGACTCTTCCCCCCCAAACAGCAATTCTGGAGACTAAACGAGAGTCTTCTCCAAACTCCGGAGATACTCGCGGAGGTCACTAGGGAATTAAATTTTTACTTCCTAGAGAACGACCAAGTAGTACACCCCTAAGTGAAAATGTCCCAATTGGGCCCAATTGGGCCCAATTGGCCATTTTCCCTCCCGGTGTCCTAATATTGAGGAACTGATTTGTTAGTGTTACAAGTTTTCAGGTGTGAATGGGGAGCAGGTTGTGTTTAAATTTGGTGTTATCGCTCTCACTCTCTCATACTGGTCACTGGAAGTTAAACATGGCATCTCATGGCAAAGAACTCTCTGAGGAGCTGAAAAAAAGAATTGTTGCTCTACATAAAGATGGCCTAGGCTATAAGAAGATTGCCAAGACCCTGAAACTGAGCTGCAGCATGGTGGCCAAGACCATATAGAGGTTTAACAGGACAGGTTCAATGCAGAACAGGCCTCACCATGGTCGACCAAAGAAGTTGAGTGCACGTGCTCAGCATCATATACAGAGGTTGTCTTTGGGAAATAGACGTATGAGTGCTTCCAGCATTGCTGCAGAGGTTGAAGGGGTGAGGGGTCACCCTGTCGGTGCTCAGACCATACGCAGCACACTGCATCAAATTGGTTTGCATGGCTGTGGTCCCAGAAGGAAGCCTCTTCTAAAGATGATGCACAAGAAAGCCCGCAAACAGTTTGCTGAAAACAAGCACACTAAGGACAGAGATTACTGGAACCATGTCCTGTGGTCTAATGAGACCAAGATACATTTATTTGGTTCAGATGGTGTCAAGTGTGTGTGACGGCAACCAGGTGAGGAGTATGAAGACAAGTGTGTCTTGCCTACAGTCAAGCATGGTGATGGGAGTGTCATGGTCTGGGGCTGCATGAGTCCTGCCAGCACTGGGGAGCTACAGTTCATTGAAGGAACCATGAATGCCAACATGTACTGTGACATACTGAAGCAGAGCATGATCCCCTCCCTTCGGAGACTGGGCCACAGGGCAGTATTCCAACATAACGACCCCAAACACACCTCCAAGATGGCCACTGCCTTGCTAAAAAACCTGAGGGTAAAGGTGATGGATTGGCCAAGCATGTCTCCAGACCTAAACCCTATTGAGCATCTGTGGGGCATCCTCAAATGGAAGGTGGAGGAGCGCAAGGTCTCTAACATCCACCAGCTCTGTGATGTCCTCATGGAGGAGTGGAAGAGGACTTCAGTGGCAACCTGTGAAGTTCTGGCGAACTCAATGCTCAAGAGGGTAAAGGCAGTGCTAGAAATAATGGTGTGTTGAGTTATTTTGAGGTGACAGAAAATTTACACTGTTATACAAACCGTACACTCACTACTTTACATTGTAGCAAAGTGTAATTTCTTCAGTGTTGTCACATGAAAAGATATAATAAAATATTTACAAAAATGTGAGGGGTGTACTCACTTTTGTGAGATACTGTATGTGCAGCTTTCATAATCAGACTCTGCAGCGTATGCATGTTTTTTTGTCATCCTTAACCTCTTTTATATTATTGCTTCTAACTCTGCACCTATTTAGCAAACTGCAGGCTACTCCTATGGTATATGTAAAGCCCCATACACACGGTCGGAAAATCCGACCACCAAATCCATCGGATTTGGTCCGACGGATTTAGTCCGACACAGGTGTTGCATACACACGGTCGGACAAAGTTGTCGGAAAATCCGATCATTCTGAACGTGGTGACGTTTGTTGCCTACGACGGGACTACGTAGAGGCTAGTAGCCAATAGCTTTGGTCTTGTAATGTGATCTGAGCATGCGTGGCACTTTGTCCGTCGGAATTCGCTACACACGATCGGAATTGGTGTGATCGGACTTTGTTGTCGAAAAATCTTTAGAGCGGGAGATAGAACTTTGTCCGTCGGACAATCCGATGGAAACTGTCCGATGGTGCCTACACACGGTCGGAATTTCCGACAACGTTGTCCGATAGGACAGAATCCATCGGAAAATCCGACCGTGTGTATGGGGCTTAAGAGTAGCCTAAATACATAGATAAAAGTCTCAGCCAAGAACCAGGTCAGCTGTTATGAAAGGGTAGGTAGCCCTGTAAAAGCAGAAAATGTATTGTATATACAAGGATTTTAGAAGTTACTTTAAAATAAATGAAATATTAGAAATGTGAAAACTAGGAGACCATCTTAAAGTGCTCTGTGATGTCCTCATGGAGGAGTGGAAGAGGACTTCAGTGGCAACCTGTGAAGCTCTGGCGAACTCAATGCTCAAGAGGGTTAAGGCAGTGCTGGAAAATAATGGCGGCCACACGAAAAATTGACACTTTGGGCCCAATTTGGACATTTCCACTTAGGGGTGTACTCACTTTTGTTGCCAGGGGTTTAGACATTAATGGCTGTGTGTTGAGTTATTTTGAGGTGACAGAAAATTTACACTGTTATACAAGCCGTCCACTCACTACATTACATTGTAGCAAAGTTTCATTTCTTCAGTGTTGTCACATGTAACAAATGTTGTAACAAAAATGTGAGGGGTGTACTCACTTTTGTGAGATACTGTACGTGCAGCTTTCATAATCAGACTCTTCAGCGTATGCATGTTTTTTTTGTCATCTTTAACCCTTTTTAAATTATTGCTTCTAACTTTGCAACTATTTAGCAAACTGCAGGCTACTCCTATGGTATATGTAGGAGTAGCCTAAATACATAGATAAAAGTCTCAACCAAGAGCCAGGTCGGCTGTTATGAAAGGGTAGGTAGCCCTGTAAAAGCAGAAAATGTATTGAATACAAGGATTTTAGAAGTTACTTTAAAATAAATGAAATATTAGAAATGTGAAAACTAGGAGACCATCTTAAAGTGCTTATGTGTTTAAGATGTAATGTATAACCATTCTGAGACAGCACAGTTACATCAACTGAACAAAGTTATGATACAGTAATAAAAAAAAGAGCATATATCCAGAAATTCCAGTTGTGTAGATACCTCTGGCCTAGACATTTGAAACAGATGGGCAGTTCTCTGTTGTTCCACTTACTCTTAGCCTTTAATCACAGCCTCAAGGTCTGAAATGAACAGACGGTTAAGTGTGACATTTAGACTAAGCTTGTCTAACTCTTAAGAGACAAATGTTGGCAAATATTAAATAGACCACTGAGACAGACTTTACCTAAAATAGAATTTACAGACAATGTCACGCTATTAACATATTTTCTTGCATAAAATGGAGAGGAAAGCTCAGATGACACACTGAAGAAATTTCCGATTTATTTATCTAGCTGAAAGAGCGTAAGATATATAATAAGACTTTACCCTTTATCACCAAATACACTTACTTTTTTTTATATTCTTATTTATTCAATAAATATATGTAATAAATATGCTGCAATTAGCTGTAGTAGAATACACAGTACTACAACTTACTAGAGTATACTACAACTTACTACAAAGCATCACCTTAGAGAGGACATGTACTGTACATAAGGGGATAGTCAAATTGTGTGGGGATCATCAGACTGCCCTCCATCATATGCCCTGAGTCAAGCATTCTTGTTTAAACTATGTTAGTAGAGGAGGGGGCCTGTATCAACTGCAACATGTTTTTGAGCCTGTCCAATTAACTTGTCATGAATCCGCAGCTGGGATGTCCAGATATATGTAGCTACCATGGGCGTGTCCACAGAGTGTGCCGGGTGTGCCTGGGCACACTGTAATCACCTTGTGTGGTGCAGATTCCCCCTGCTTCCTGTCTCCCTCTGCATTGTTGCCAGCTTTCCTCCTCTCCTCTCAGGAGCAGGAAAGGGGCTGATAAATATTTCATTAACCAGCCACTTCCTTTTCTGAATGAACATAGTGAGTGATCTGTACCAATCGCTCCTGTCTTCATTCTTAACTGAAGCATAGTAAACTATGTTTACTGCAGGCTGCAGAGAAAGAGACTGGGGAATATTTGTCCTCGGTTTCTTTCTCTGTCTAAAAAGTGAGACATCAGCGGTCTGTTTAGACCCTTAATATTTCACCAAAGCCCCATAACAGGGCTCCTAAAAAAATATAAAATAAATTTATAAAATATAATTCTTTAAAAAATAATTAAAAATATCAAAAACAAAAAAACAACTGACACTGTCCACTGCCCTATTGACACCAATCTCTGGTCTACTGACACCGTTCACTGCTCTGTTGATATACATACATGTGTGTTTGTGCTCTGGGGTACACATCCTAATGCCATAGGATGTGCACCCCAATGTTAGCTACACAAGCAAACTGGAACCAGACCATATGTATATATAGCTTTAGAGTGAGATTTATTTACAGTGAAACAAAAGACAATCACACACCAGCAAACAGTAAACATAAACAAACCCTAGTGAGAGAATACCTAATTAACAAGAGACCTAACAACTAACTATATACAAAATATATACAAAATGAGAGACACAGGTACCAGGGAACCAGGAAGGCAAGGGAGGGGGGAATCAAGACTGGGTACAGGAACAAGGAGCAGGAGTAAGCAGCATGGTACAGGGTGTAAGATTAGCTCAGGATCAGGATACACAGGCATAAGGATCAGCAAGCAGCAAGGATGGAAATCAAAACACTGACACAAGTTGCAATAACATTGGTGTGACTTAGGTACCCTCCCAGCAGCTGGGCCCAGGTGAAACTGATTGCAGGAACCTGCTGGCTGCTGGGAGACACCTTCTGGTGGTCACTGGAACTACAGCTTTCAGCCCAGAGACTCAGCAGGTGAACCAGGTCCTGACACGACTACTACTCTCAGAATCCCTTGGCCGATGGGTGTCTGCCAGCAAAGCCACGAGAACAACATTCACAATGTAATTTCTTGTCCATAGGTACATTTACTACACTGCAGTTATCTATGTAATAGGAAGAATCTAGAAAAGAAAAGTAAGTTGTGCCTATGCAATACCCTGAAAAACCTACTTTTTGTCTTGAATTACCCCTGGAAAATTTGTAGTGCATAGTATGTGAGGATGTCAGGGATTCATGTACCTACTGCCTAATAGTCATTTATTTTCAGTGTGAGTTCTAAGCCACATCTACCTCTGCTTGCTAGTTTCACAAAATTTGGAGTGAGATTTGGTAATGTCAATAATTTTCTGAGTCCTATAGAGAAATCTGTACTGCAAGCATCTCCCTACTCCTGATTCATTCATTCTGTGGATCTGTACTTTACGCATTTATACTTATGATTATTCGTTTGTGTTCAGATTCCCTATTTCTGCCAATGGTTTTCACAGTTCAGGTCCTCCTGCCAGTAGGACTACCAGTAACTTGGTCTGCTTGAATAAATTATTTACATGTCATATTCAGCAACATAGTTTTCAGTATATCTAATTGTGCCTTTATAATTGAAAAGTGGTTATTGAGCTCCACTTAAGTTATTGTACCTAAGTACAGTCTCTAAGGGTCTCCCTGAAAGGTACATGCTGGGTAATAATGTAATCAATAAGCTACAGGTAGGAGGAAGGGTTTCCTAAGTCTTCCCACACCCAGTGATCGCTCTGTTCAGTGTAGTGCTTTGGCAGAGCTACAAGGCAATAGGCAGGATCTGGAGGCTTTAAGGCAGGGCCTCTGTAGGTACCTTTTTTGAGAGGAATTCCTCACACACAGTTTATAGTGCAATGTTTCAATTGGTATAAATCCCGAGCAAGCTTGTTGGTAGTAGAGATGTGAAGGCCCAAAAAATCCCCCCCCAAAAAAATAAAAAAAATTGGGGATTTTTTTTTTTGGGGTTTTTTTCAAAGCAGTTTTTTTCCCAGAAAAAAAATAGAGAAGGGTGGAATATTTTCTTTTACAAGGATAAACAATATATCTATGACATGGTATTCAAACTATATAACATGAAGACCCTAATGAAAGATTTCTGAGACTTTATGTAAAGTCTTAAATTATTGCAAGTTCCCTCAGCTGAAGACAAGCAGATCCTGGAATATAGTTCAAGTAGCACCGTACTTCTCAATGCAGTTCTCAAGCAAGAGAAATATGCATTTATGTTTGCTTGGGGGCTCCATCTTGTACCTCTTACAGTTGGGCATTAGTTGGGATACAGTCGATGATAGTTTCTGTTTTCTCAGGCCTTAATTGACAGGTAAGAGGGTAAATTTGTCTGACAAATTAGTCTACCTTTATAAGCTTTAAATGATTCCTATTAAAGGTTCTCCACCATCACAGCATAATGTTTACCTATAGTCTGGTCAGTAAATAGTTTTTTCTTTACTTACAAAATATATTAATCATACTGATATATTAAAATATATGAAATGATTTTATTTTTATACAATCCTAAAAAAAAATACACGTTCTATACATAGTTAATAATAAAATGATTGTTACTGTATATGAAAATTGTAATTTTAATTATAATGTGTCCTGTTTAAAATAACACTACAGTTATGATTGCAAAGTTTTTAAATAAAATAAAGCCATTTTTTCAATTGCAACACTAAAAAAGAAAAATGAAATGAAGAAACACCAATTGAAAAAAGTAAAGGTTAATACAGTTAATAAAATGATAGATACTGTATATGAAAATTGAAATTGTAATTCTATAATTTGTCCTGTTTAAAATAACACTTCAATTATGATTGCAAAGTTTTTAAATAAAATAAAGCCATTTTTTCATTTGCAACACTAAAAAAGAAAAATGAAATACCAATTGAAAAAAGTAAATGTTAATGCAGTAGTATTTAACACACGGTGCAGAGGTAAGCAGTACATTTGTCTGGCAAATTATGCCATGTATACACGGTCGGAATTTCCGATGGAAAAACTCAGACGGCAGCTTTTCTTTGTATATTCCAACCGTGTGTATGCCTCATCTGACTTTTTCCGTCAAAAATTCCAATGGACTTAGATAGAGAACATGTTCTATATTTTTCTGAGGGAAAAAATTCCTATCAGAAAATCCACTCGTCTAAATGCTTTTCCGACGCACCAAAAACCACACATGTTCGGAATCAAGTCGACGCATGCTCAGAAGCATTGAACTTAATTTTTCTCGGCTTGTCATAGTGTTCTACTTCACTGCGTTCTTGGCGGTCGGAATTTGGTGTGACCATGTGTATGCAAGACAGCTTGAGTGGAATTCCATCGGAATTCTGTCAGAAAAACCTTCCGAGTTTATTACGACGGGAAAACCGGTCGTGTGTACAGGGCTTTAGTGTAACTTTATAGCCTTCGGGTGGTTCCTTTTAATTTTCTCTACCGTCACAGCATAATGTTTCCCTGTAGTCTGGTCAGTAAATAGTTTTTTCTTTTCCTGGTGGTCAGACCAACATCTAGAGTTTGGAAACATTTGCACAGTGCTATTTCTGCTCAGAGCAAAGCTGCAATTTGCAAATAATGTGAGAAGAAATTTCTTTACCAAATGCTGCAAGGATGACAAAACACATCCTGGCATACCAGAGGTGCTCTAAAGACTTTAGAAATACTTTAGAAATACTTTATGGAATGAAATGATGAATGGAAGTGCAAGTAGCTTTTCCCTAATTTCAGAAATCATCACAAAGTCTTTCTTCACCAGAAGCCTCTTTAAGTAAGGAAGCATCACAAGCCAAGGCCTCCCAAAAAAACACAATGCCTTCATTTATAGATAAAATTACACCTGAAAATCAGGAGAACATTCATCAAGCTCTAGCGAGAGATAGATATTCTTCTGAATCAGCATTGTCAATGACTGAAAATGTATAATTGCAGGAATTTTTATTAATTTCAGAGAAATGGGGTGGTTACCTGTTCTCATGTATAGTTGAAATGTTTTTAACAAATATAAGGATTTTGTTACTCTATTTTAAAAAAATTATATTTTAAAAAGCAAATTTGGTTCATTTACTTAATAAGATGTACTTTTATTTCAAGCATAATGCTTTTCTATACACTGCATTTCACCTTCCCACTGTAACAAAATGACTTTAAATTTGTAAAACTACTCCACTCTGAATTTTTTTTTTAAATTTGCCAAAATTTCTATTTTTTCCTGGAGAAAAACAGGGAAAAGGTATTATTTTCCCATTGTTTCAAAATTTCCTGGAAATTTTACATCTCTAGTTAGTAGTAACAAAACAACTGGTTGTTAACACCAGTACTTAGCTGTCTATGAAGTATACAGTCCCAGCATTTGCAACTTTTTTTTACCAGACAGCTTCAGTTACCTTGGGTAATATCCATTCTGGGAAGGTGCAATGATGTTTTTGCAAACTGCATTGGTTCCACACCTCCACACCGATTATTTGAGTGAATAAAATGAAGAAGTAGACTCCCCTAAGCTATTCCTTCTACTCTGGAACATCGCCCTGTGCTAGGTACTCTCCCTCACAAGCGTGTCCCTGAACATTCATTCGTCAGAAGTGTGCCAAAATGACATGGGTCTCCTTAATTAAAAGGTCCCCTCACATAAGATGGCCACCAAAGTCTCTTGAGAGTTCTGTGTCCAATCACATAACTTCCCATTTTGAAGCACTGGACGGAATCACTAAGGGATCAATCCTCCCATGAGACTCCCCTTCTCAAGCATAAATGGTCACCTGCAGGTGAGATGACTAATTGCACCTGCCTACAGGCTATGGGAGACTGTGATTGATTTTGTATATTGCCTGATCACAGGATGAGAGGCAGAAGAAAGATAGAGCTATCTGAGTGTGAAAGATCTTGTCAAAGATAAAAAGATAGTTACAGGAGTAGGAATAATAAGAGCAAAATACAGCCTTCCTGGGCCCAATATTGCAGAGGTCCGACATATAAGCAGACACCACACAATGCCTGCTGTTATTTAGCCTAAATAATTTATTCACAGAGGTAGTCTCAAGAATAGGGAAATACCTATTGGTAGGGCTTAACCATGAAGTCAGAGGACATGGATCTAGTAACAAAGTGAAACTAAATTAGAAAAGAAAACCAGTGAGGCACCATGACTCTTATTTTACCATTTGGCATTCTTCGCACTGACTGCCAATATAATTGCATTATTCCACTGACCACAAATGTTAGCAGCTTTCTTACTCAGCATCACATGTAAGCATTACTTAGGGCAGCCTGCATGCCTATGCAACCTGCCTAGGAACACCCGCTCCCCCAGACTGACATCCACCCATTAAGACATTTTGATATTTATACAACTTCTCCCAAGAGCCAACCCACTCCCTGCATTAGGGCTGAGAGGAGTACCAAGACAGAGAGCTCTGATGTTTTAGGGAAACCCTGTACAGCGCCCTGTCAGTCACCCCCCACCAGCAATTCCCTACCTGCATTGCATAGAGACATGCAGAGACCCAGTTCTATTGTCACTGAGACTAAAATAATGAAGGTGTGGGGGGAACCAGAAAAGGCAAAATATATTAAAAATATTGATAAACTGAAATATATGAAATTATTTTATTTTTATACAATCCCTCAAAAATACACTTTCTATACATTCTATAATTTGTCCTTTTTTTTAAAAAAAATGAAAGGGTTTTTAAATCAATTAAACCTTGTAACACTAAAAAATAAAAATTCAATGATGAAATAACAATTGAAAAAAGTAAATGTTAATGCTTAGAAAATTGGAAATCAGCAGAAAAATAATAGTTTAGGAACTTTAGGGGATAACATGAATAATTGGTTAATTGGAACTGACTAGGGTAAACTAAGCATTAGGGTTAGAAATGAATAAATTAAAAAAAAAAATGTTTTTGTCTGAGAGCCTTGTCTCAAATTGAAGGTAGCAGACAATAGGCCATTAACTCTGACTCTGGCAGTTGGGTTTCTATACAAGAGTTGGATCCAAGAAATGAACCTAGGCCCAAAGCCAAAGCATTCTAGCACCTTCCAGAGAAAAAGCCACTCGAGGAAGCCGAGCCGCTGGGTGAATAATCTAAGAATATTAATGTTCACCCCCCTACCTGGCATGAACCCAGATTGGTCCAGAGGTACCAAGGCTGTATTACCGTGTTCGAACGGTTCGCCAATATCTTTGCCAGAAGCTTGGCATCCACATTAATCATAGATATCGGATGGTAAGATTTACAGAGTTTCAGGTCCTTGCCAAGTTTGGGGACAACTACTATCACAGCCTCAGACATGGAGGTCGGGAGTGACCCCTCCCTCAAGGAAGACAGTAACATAGAGTGGATTCTAGGTGCCAAGTCCTCTACATAGGTCCCGTAAAATTCAATGGGGAGCCTGTCAGGCCGGGTGTCTTCCCTGCCTGGAGAAAGGACATGGCCCGCCAAACCTCTTTAAGGGTAATAGGAGAGTTGAGCTGATCTCTATAAGTCGAGGTAAGGATAGAGAAATCAACGTCAGAAAGGTTTATGTGAAGATCTTCCATGGGATAGTTTACCTGGGAAGAGTAAAGTGCAGTGTAGTATGAAGTGAAACAGTCAGTAATTGTCCTAGCCAGGCTAACAACGTACCATTTGTAGTACCATTTTATGTGCGTATATATCCCTGGCACTCAGCAGCAGCAGTCTTTTAGGGATGATTTACAGTCCCAAGAAACCGGTGGACTTGTACGTGGCTGGGAGGAGGTGGCTGCGGATCATGTCGTCCTTAGTGACCCTGAGGAATCCAGACCGAATGCCTCAGCTAACCTACGCTGCATGGCTTCCCTGATCCTGCAAAGCCTGCGGAAGGATCCTCGTATTCTTGATACAATAAATTGTCGGTCCGCAATACACATAAAAGTTCATTGATAAAAACGGCATGGGGATTTCCCCACAGGGCAAATTTTTAAAAAAAATGCGTGGGGGTCCCCCTAAATTCCATACCAGGCCCTTCAGGTCTGGTATGGACATTAAGGGGAACCCCGCGCCAAAATTAAAAAAAAAAAGGGCATGGGGTTCCCCCTCAAAATCCATACCAGACCCTTCAATATGATAAGCAATGCCAATTATTTGTATTCACCTATATTGGATTATATTTTGTCAAAAATAATACAAATTTTAAGTTTAAAATAAAAAAATAATAATCATTTGTGTCCAGATCAACATATATGCCTTTTCTAACCTAGGACCCTACAATTTTTTTCTGTTTCAATCCTTTTATTAAAGGTTTAAGCCGGTCGTAGATGGTGCGATTTTTTTTAAAGAAAAATCACTTGATTCCCCCATCAACATAGTCACAGGGGAATCCCTCCTACAAAGCTATTGTGTTCTCCCAGTGGGGTTGGGAAAACTCACTGCTTATTACTATCAGCCATAGCCATTGGCAATAATCACATGAAAAATCAGACATGCTGGTTGTACCCAAATTGTTCCATCAATTATCCTGACCATAGATGGTTTGATTCTCAGCTGGTCCCTGCTGAACCAGCCCAGATTCAAACCATCGATGTCTGACTTTATTGTAAGTACAAATATAGAACAGTACAGTACAAATGTAGGAAGAACTTGCAAGCAGCGCAGATGAGACACAGTTTGAGAATAACAAACAATAGTGGCATGTGTACATAGTAACCCTTAAGGTTCCAACTAGACCATCAACACCAACCAGGGAGGGAAAAAATATATATTGGGTGCGCCAATTCCAAGAGTGCTGATCAAATAGGGTAGAACCTATTTTCTGCTCCATACTGCTCTGGAAGACGACAGAAACAAGAAGACTAGCATGTCTCATCGCAACTAATAAAAGGGCATTGTGTCCTGAATTTATTCTGAATTTATTCTCTCTTGAGAAGAGGAGATTATACATAATTGGTCCATATAGTGAACTTGGTGTTGAGTTATTCAATTTAAGGTCATCACAGAGGACAAGAAGGCACTCTTTACGTCTAGAGGAAAAGAGATTTCATCTCCAAATATGGAAAGGTTTGTTCACAGTAGGAGCTGTGAAAGGAGCTGTGAAAATGTGGAAATAGACTCCCTCAAGAGCTGGTCCTGGCAGCTCAGTAGATCGCTTGGAAGGCCTGGATTCTTTCCTAAATGTACATAATATAACTGGATACTAACATTTAAATGTAAAGTTTATCCAGGGAATATCCGATTGCCTCTTGGGGGATCAGGAAGGCATTTTTTGCCCTGCTGGAGCTTTGCTGGGGTTTTTCACCTTCCTCTGGATCAACTGTGGGTATAGGATTGGGTATATGGGATTGTATGATTTTTTTTTCTCTTTTATTGGTTGAACTAGATTGATTTGTGTCTTTTTCAACCTAACTATGTAACTATATGTCATACATATTGTCATATACATATGTTTAGACATTATTATTATAATGCCTATGATATTTACTTTGTGATTACAAATGGATGCACAATATGCTGGGTTGTATTCTTCTTTTCGCAATCATGCGCAATATTTCTCATGTGATGTTTTATTGTATGAAACCAGAACACATTACACAAACATTATAAGTTCTGTTCAGTAACAAGAAAAAAATTGTAATTTAACTTACCTATAGGGTTGAGCGAACCCGAACTGTAAAGTTTGGGTCCGTATCGGACTTTTGGGTGTCTGGGTCCCGGACCCGAACAATTGACTGTATGTTCGGGTTCGGGTCCGGTGTTCGGCGATGTATTGGCGCCTTTTTAAAAGCTGCAGGGCAGCCAATCCACATTAGTTTCACTAGTGTGCCCTTAGAAGCCATTACAGCCATGCCTACTAATGGCATGGCTGTGATTGGCCAGTGCAGCATGTGACCCAGCCTCTATATAAGGTACAGGCACACAGCACAGCGCGTCACTCTGCTTTAGACAGGTTCCTGGCTGCTGTTGAGAGAGAATTTTATGATAGGAGTCAGGCTGATAGGAGTCAATCCACATTCCTGAAATATCTTCTAATTAGTAATAGTCAGCGAGCGATCTACATAGCTAGAGAGTGTCTTTTTTGAGGGAGAGAGAATTATCCAGATTCCTAAATCAATGCTATCTGGCCATTTAGGGCAAGATCATAAATTTTGAATATATGAGGAGATCGTCAAAAAAGGGACGTGGCCCTGGTCGTGCTGCTGCTGGTGGAGCCCCTGTTGCAAGGAGAGGACGTGGTTGATCTGTGCCAGCTACACAGCACACCACAACAACCAGCACCACCAGCTGAGATGGAACGTCTTAGCAGGAGGCAGCATTTCACCAACATGGTGGAGCAGTATGTGTGCACACACCTACACGTACTGAATGACAGGTCTGCCCCCTTCAACTTCTGGGTCTCCAAATTGGGCACATGGCCTGAGCTTGCCCTTTACGCCTTGGAGGTGCTGGCCTGCCCTGCAGCCAGTGTATTATCTGAACGTGTATTTAGCACGGCAGGGGGCGTTATCACAGACAAGCGCAGCCGCCTGTCCAGAGCCAATGTGGACAAGCTCACGTTCATTAAAATGAACCAGGCATGGATCCCACAGGACTTGTCCGTTCCTTGTGCAGAATAGACACGTATACCGGTTTTCTGACAAAAACTGTCTGGCCATCGGATAGTGTCCGGCCACTTACTGCGCAGGCGCAGCGCTTGCGCAGTACGGAGGACAAGGAGATTCACAAAATCTCCAAAGATGAACGGCGCCTGCGCAGTGAGTGCAGGTTCAAGCCCCACCATCCAAGTGGATATACGGTAGCACATAGTAACAGGGCCCCTCACGGGCTCGCTTGGCTAGGCTTCAACCTCGGATGATGTGGCTTGAACCTGGACTCACCGCGCATTGTCTTCGGAGAGTTTCGAAATCCCCTTGTCCTACGTACTGAGCAAGCGCAGTACAGGGCGGACACTATGCGACGGGGGACAGAATTCGACACATCACAACCAGCCTTACCAGCCATTGTAGTTTTGAACCAGTGTTGGCTACCTCGTCCTCCTCCACCGCCGCTTCCACCTACACCGCCACATCCACCACCACCTCAACCTCCTACTCCATATGGACCTCGTCCTCCTAGGTCAAGATTATAATTTTTTAATTTTTTTAATCTCCAATTTTTTTATTTTCCCACTATCTTATCCATTAAATAGAATTTTTTTTTCCAGAAAGGGCGTATTCTGGGGCATTCCCACCATATGTGCGGCATCGTGCCGTTGAGTTTCTGAGTTTCTTAATGACTTCCTGTACCTCTTCTGCTGAGAAGGGGGCCTCCAGCATATTATTTTTATTTTTTATTTTTTTTATGTTATTTTAAGTTATTTCCCTATCCACATTTGTTTGCAGAGCACTTGCCATGCTCTTAACAACATTGTGTTGCCATTTGCAGCCCTCTAGCCCTTTCCATTACTTTTTTACAGCCATTTTAGTCTTCAAAAGTTCGGGTCCCCATTGACTTCAATGGGGTTCGGAGTTCAGGGTCAAGTTCGGGTCAAGTTCGGTCCCGAACCCGGACTTTTTTCCGAAGTTCCGCCGAACCCGAACATCCAGGAGTCTGCTCAACTCTACTTACCTACTAAAACTCCTTTTTTTATAGATTACATTACTTGATGATGAGAAGCCAATCTGCCTTTAAATGCAGTGGAACGGACCTACTGTGCATGAATTGTACCAAATATAAAATTGGAATCTATTGTACAGTACATATCCAATCCATTATCATTGCCAGTATTTAACCCATTGGGTCATCTTAAATGGCATTGAATAAGAATGCTAATTTTAATGCTCACCCCCCCCCCCCCCCCCCAACCCTATTCTGGCAGCAGTGGATGCTGTGCACAGGTGAAGGCATACCAGGCTTGCAATGACTATTCCCAACTTAATTGTTATGCATGTGTGTCTTAAGGTATTTAAAAAGATAGTTTCTTAGATCCCGTGATTACATTTTTATACAGTGCATAAAGTTGCCGCCATAATTTCTAATAGAACAATTTAGTGGTATTTTAGTTATATTACGAATACCATCAAGGTATTTGGGATCCAGCACATATTGATACTCTTGTAGTTCAACAATTTTTATAATTATAATGATGATAACTTACCTATAATTTAATTTTACCTATTCTGTTGTGCCCATAATGGAGGCTTTCCTGAAAACTTATTTTTATCTAATAAAGTCACAAATATTTAAACAGTCTATGAACAGGTAGTACTTAACACATTTTTGGGGATATTCGATTCGAACCAATATCAATTCGAATCAAATTAGATTTGAATATGAATGAAAAATTTGAATTGAAACCAAAACAAAAATGAAATGAATTACAAAGAACAATTATTCTAACATAACAAATGTAACTAAATTACATGTTTAACTTAACAAATCCATCCGAAAAGAAACTAAACACATTTTATCATTCTGCACATGTCCAGTGTGGTCTTCATGGCTTCTGCAAACATTTCACATTTGGTCTCTTGATGGAGCTAAGTATCATAGGAATTCCCTATAACACTTCGCCCCATCTAGTGGCCAAATGCATTATTTTACATTTAAAATCAGTTATTTAAATTTGAACAGCACAGAATATAGCCTATTTAAATATTTCTTATGGTCTATTCACACAGAACTAATGAGGACAATTTTATAGTTACCTAGCTGTAATTTTTCTTTCCTGATGCAAACATGACAGCATATACGTATGGGTAGGCTCCGCCCCCTGCCCTATCACAGGACCGTTTATACTATAAGAGTAGGTCTCCTCCCTGCCTGCAGCATTCTCGGAATTTAGTATCACTGCAAAGCCCTTCTTTCATTTTTTTTTTTTTCGGGAGGGACCTATATGCTGTCATGCTTGCATCAGGAAAGTAAAATTACCGTTAGGTAAGTAAAGTATACAATTTTCCTCATTCCTGACACAGCATGACAGCATATACTGTATGTATGGGATGTACAAAATCATGTGGGTAATGCTGTACTATTTATTCTATATACACATTTATATAGTTTTAACTTGTTTATGTCAATTGCTCCAACACTGAGCGGCCAAACTGTACTGTAGTTAAGGCCGCAGGGTCCACTTTATAGTGGTTCAGAAAAGTATTGAATGTTGCCCAAGTCGCGGCCCTACAGATTAGTTCAGGGGTGACCCCTCGGAAATTCGCCCATGAGGCCGCCATCCTCCGTGTGGAGTGAGCCCTAAGCTCCGATGGGGGTTCTAGGTTCTTTGCGATATAAGCTCTCTGCATGACTTTCACTAGCCACAATGCCAGTGTCCTTGCAGATGCTGCCAGCCATTTCTGCTCCCTTCTGGGATGATGAACAGATTTTCTGTCTTCCTAAAGGATGCTGTCATCTCTATGTAGGTCTTTAAGATGGACCTGATGTCCAGACTGTGTGGTGTCTCTGATGCTACTGCCTGGAAGGTTGGGAGTACTATTTCCTGATTCCTATGGAGTGGGGTAATAACTTTAGGCCTGTAGTGCAGTAGTGTTCGTAATACTACTCTGTCTGCCAGGTGGCAACAGTATGGTGGCTTATAGCCTAAGGCTTGTATACCTGACACCCTCCTGCCTGAGGTGATTGCTGTAAGAAACACTGCTTTTAAAGAGATGTTCCATAGAGATGTAGTCCATCCTAACTCGAAGGGGGCCTGTGATAGAAAGTCCAAAACTATTTGGAGATCCCATGGTGGGACATATTATCGTTCTGCCGGACATGTTCTCGCACATGCCTTCAGGAACTGATGGATTAGACACTGTGATGGCTGACATTTGCACCCTCAGTGTATTAACGCTGAAGCATTTGTCTAGACCTGTTTGGAGGAAGCTTAGAACCTGGGATTCTGATGGTGTCCGGGGATCGAACTCTTAAGCCCCATACACACGGTCGGATTTTCCGATGGATTCTGTCCTATCGGACAATGTTCTATCTCCTGCTCTATAAATATTCCGACAACAAAGTCCGATCATACCAATTCCGATCGTGTGTAGCGAATTCCGACGGACAAAGTGCCACGCATGCTCAGATCACATTACAAGACCAAAGCTATTGGCTACTAGCCTCTACGTAGTCCCGTCGTAGGCAACAAACGTCACCACGTTCAGAATGATCGGATTTTCCGACAACTTTGTCCGACCGTGTGTATACAACACCAGTGTCGGACTAAATCCGTCGGACCAAATCCGATGGATTTGGTGGTCGGATTCTCCGACCGTGTGTATGGGGCTTTAGTCTTCCGCAAAGGATATAAACTTTTCCCATATTCGCGAGTAGGTCTGTTTAGTGGTTGTTGTTCTTGCTTTCAACAGTGTTTTCACTACAGCTGCCGAATACCCTGCCTTTTCTAACCTTTTCCTTTCAGCCTCCAGGCTGCTAAGTGTAGAACTCCCGGGTCTGTATGTACCACTTGACCCTGTTGTAGCAGGTTTGTTATGTTCGAAAGGGGTATCGGAGGTTCCACCGCTAAGGACTGCAGCAATGGGAACCGCGGTCTGCGTGACCACATTGGGATTTTTGCTATCATCATCCCTGAGTGTGCTCTTATTCTGTTTAGTAGCCTGAAGATTAGTGCAATCGGAGGGAATACATATGCTAGTCTGCAAACCCATCTGGTGTTGAGAGCATCTGTTGCTTCCGCTTCCTGGAACCTTGCTCTGGCCAGAAAACGCCTGCACTTTGTATTGGCTGTGGTTGCCATTAGATCCAGGTCCGGGTAGCCCCAGTGTCTGCATATCCAATGGAAGACCAATTGGTTCAGGTACCATTCATTGAGGTCTAGGGTTTTCCTGCTCAAGGTCCCAGAGATAAAGTTCTGCTGGGCTGGGATATAGACCCCTAAAAGGTGGGCTAGATGTTGTTGTGTACACTCCATTATTGGTGTTACTTCGGTGAGTAGCGACTGACTGTTGTCCATCTGGATGACTACGTTTGTCCCCTAAATCTGTGTGTGAAATGCTTTCAGTGCACAGAGGGCTGCCCTCAATTCTATCACATTGGAGACCTCTCTCTGTCTGTGTCTCCACCTGCCTTGGGCTAAGAGCACATTGTAGTGTGCGCCTCATCCCGATTCTGAGGCATCTGATGTTATCCCTTGCGGGGAATCTGGTACTAGGTGATGGCATTTGTGGAGATTTGCTGGACTTCTCCACCATTCTAGGGACTTTTTCATCTCTGAAGTTAGTCAAATCTTTTGTCGGACTGATTGTTTTCGCCATTGGTTGAGAAAACCTTCATGGAATATCCTCATCCTCCAATGAGCCCATCTGACCATTGGGATCTTGTGGCTAGTGTCCCCAGGAGGCTGAGGCAACGTGACGCCGACAGATAGGTCATCTTCGATATTTCCTCTAATTTGGACAGGAGTACTGCCATTTTTTCCCTGGGCAGCTCTATAGTGTTTCTGTGGGTGTCGAGGACTGCACCCAAAAACAATAGCCTTTGTGACGGTTCCAACTGGCTCTTCCACCAATTGATAAGCCACCCGAACTCCTGTAACATGCCTATCAGTATTTGACGATGGTTCAACAGTATCTGCAGGCTTTCTGCCATCAGCAGAATATCGTCTAAGTAGTGAAAGGCTTGTAAGCCTTGTTTGCGTAGAATGGCTATTATTGGTAGCAGAACTTTGGAGAAAGTTCTGGACAAGGTTGACAGGCCAAACGGTAGGCACACAAACTAGAAATTCTGGTTTGACACTGCGAACCGCAGATATTTGTGAAACTGCGCATGCACCGGGACGTGCAAGTATGCATCCTTTAGGTCGAAAGACAACATCCAGTCACAAGGATTCCATCTTGAAACTCTGGACCGAGATTAATTTGTTCAGGTCTCTTAAATCCAGTTGCCTGTCTTTTTCTGAACCAAGAAAAGTGGTGAATAGAAACTTGTATTGGTACTGGTTATATCGTGCCCTTCTGTAGTAGCGTTTGGATATATTTGAATATTACCTGAGCTTTCTGTTGGTTGCGTGGTAATCGTGTTAGAGAGAAGCGGGGAATTTTGGGAAGGGATAGAAATTTCCAACGGTGCCCTGACTGGACCACATCTGTGACCCAGGGTTCTTTGACTCGCTCTGTCCAGACACAAGTGTATCTGTGCAACCTGGCACCTACTGCCCCCATCTGGACTTAGAAACTGTCAAAAGAGTTTCTGCTGTTCCGAAGTCGATCCTGTCTTTGGCAGACTTTGAGACGTCTAATGCCGCGTACACACGGTCGGAATTCTCGTCGGAAAAAGCTCTGATGGTTTTCCCGTCGGAATTCCAACGGAATTTCGCTCAAATTGTCTTGCCTACACACGGTCACACCAAATTCCGATGGTCAATAACACCACACCTTAAAAAACATTCGACGGCACTATAAAAGGGAAGTTTAATGCTTCTGAGCATGCGTCGAATTGTTTCCGAGCATGCGTCGGAATTTTGCGTGTCGGAATTGCATACACGCGATCGGAAAATCCGATGGAAAGGTTTTCCGTCGGAAAAATTAAGAACAGGTTCTCAATCCAAAGTCCGTCGGAAATTCCGACAGAAAAAGCCTGATGGGCATACACACGGTCGGAAAATCCAATGAGAAGCTCACATCGGACTGTTTCCATCTGAAATTCCGACCATGTGTACGCGGCATAAAAGGTCTAAATTCTCTTACTTTATTTGGATACTGCTTCCTTCCCTGGAAGCATCTTTGTTTTTATTTCACATCTTGCGGAAGCATACCTGACTTGCCTCCAATGACTTTTGAAATCGCTGACTTTATCTTATTGCCAAACAGGGCAGTTCCGTCGAATGGAATACAATACCAATTCACTTTTGACAAGATATCCGCTGTCCACGGCTTGAGTCACAGCGCTCTCCTCGCCATTACCGATGACTGCATGGCCCTAGCTGAGCAGTGTATGGAATCAATTGCTGCTTCACCAACAAAGTCACCCAAAATTTTAATGTTGGTTAGTAGTTTGAGGGATGTGGTCATATCTGCACCTGACTGCAGATCTGCTTCTAAGCTCTCTGCCCACAATGTAATGGCTTTGGCCAGAGATGTAAGTGCCAAGACTGGTCTACATGCGTTGCCTGCTGCTATGTAGGCTCTTTTCATGTCTGCATCCATCCTTCTATCTAGAGGCTCCTTAAAGGATAAGGTTCGTCCATGGGAAGGGTTACATGGCGGGCAAGTCTCATAACTGCCACATACACAAGGGGTGGTGTTTCCAGGGAGTGCACATCCTCCGTTTTGAACAGGTACATACGATTAAATCTATTGACTGGTGACACTTTCCTGTCCACCGTCTCCCACTCTTCTTTAATGATGTCTTTCACCTCTTCTATAAGAGGAAACGAGAGACTTGTTTTCTTCAACTGGGGATAGTACCTTCTTGTTTTAGTGGGTTGCGCTATTTATTCCTCCCACTCTAGTGCCTCTCTAACCGCCTTTACTAGAGGCTGTACTGAGGAATATCTGAAACCTATGGTGCTGTCCTCCTGCTGGGATTCCTCTCCAGAACTGGACCCTGGGGATGGATCTCTTGGTCTCTGGGCCAAAGTCAGGCCCACACTACTCTCCGCAGGCTGACTAGTTGTGGTCGTTAAGTCCTCTAGAGACTCCCTGACCGTCTGCTGGATCATTTGGACCATTTCAGCCTTTTCGGCCTCTTTATCCATTGCTGCTTCTATTAGGCAAGCTTTACATTCTTCCTGTCATCTCTAGATTCTTCTTCCTGATGTGTGTATCCCACCCTGTGCCAGCTTTGCTGGCGGGTTTTAGAGTGTGTAGCCGACCTCTCAGAGCTTGAGCCATGTTGCTGATGTGTCTCCTTGCTCTTGGAGGAGTATTGTGGCTGATGAGGGCTGAAACAAATTACAGCCTGTCAGTGCGTGCACTCTTTTTTAGGATGTCATACAGACACATATACCTACCTTCCCTCATCTTAGGATACATGGCTGGTCTCTAGGAGAGCTCATCTTGACTCTGAAATACCCAGACAGTACTGTCTCAGTCATATGTCACAACATATCGACAAAAACTTTGACTTGCATGTCTCCTACCTGTGTCCTCGGATCAATTTCCATGGCACCTGACAGATTCGCGCTGGTGCACTTGAGTCCTCACAGGTTGCGCATTGTCCTCTACTTTCTAGAGCTATTTAAGTGCTGGGTTGGGTGAGACCCTTTCTGCAGGTTCCTGAGACACTCCCCACGCCGCTCCGATACCGGAAGTACCTCCGCCGCCATCTTACTGCACCCGGAAGTCATACCTTCAGTTCTGCCATCCAGCTTACTGGAAGTTGTGCTTCCGCCATCTTGCTTCACTTGACGAGGCTGCTAGTCCCGGAAATAGTGATTCCGCCATTTTGAGAATGGGCAGCCCACTGCACGTTGTTTGCTGATGTCTTCCGATGACTCTCCTAGACCAGATACCTGCACCCTTTTCCAGGATCCTTGCGGGGTGAGTTCTCCCCCATATAGGCATTCATGTCTGCCTGTACAGCGGGGAGCTTCGACACAGGAGAGGCTTGAACCTGTGTGGCTTGGTCAGAAGCGTCTGACAAGGTGAGCGAAAAATAAAAATCCTGCTTTCAGCAGTAGCATAACCGGCTGTAGCAGTGAGGGAAAAAGGAGAATGCTGCAGGCAGGGAGGAGACCTACTCTTATAGTATAACCGGTCCTAAAATAGGGAAGGGGGTGGAGCCTACCCATACGTATATGCTGTCATGCTGTGTAACGAATTTATATCTATATACATGGGTGAATCCCTTTAAGATCATTTTAACCGATTCCCGACCGCCTCATGCACATATACGTGTGCAGAATGGCACGGGCAGGCAAAATCACGTACCTGTACGTGATCCTTTAAATGCCTGCCCGTGGGTCGCGTGCGCGCCGCCAGCGGCGCGCTCGCGACCCGGTTGGGAGCTCCGTGACCCCGACCGCGGGACCAGCGGACCCGATCTCCGCTGGTGTCCCGCGATCGGGTTACGTAGCTGAAGAACGGGGAGAGGTATGTGTAAACAAACCTCTCCCCACGCTTCCTACTCTGCCTGTCATTGATTGGCTGTTCCCGGTCATCGGGAAAGCCGATCAATGACGTCAGACGTCAGCCCCGCCCCCTAATGTAAAAAAACACACACGTCACAGCCCATAACCCCTCCCCCTAGTGGTTAACCCCTTCACTACAACTGTCATTTATACAGGAATCAATGCATTTAAATAGCATTGATTGCTGTATAAATGACAATGGTCCCAAAAATGTGTCAAAAATGTCCGATGTGTCCGCCATAATGTCGCAGTCACAATAAAAATCGCTGATCGCTGCCATTACTAGTAAAAAAAAAATATTAATAAAAAATGCTATAAAACTATCCCCTATTTTGTAAACGCTATAACTTTTGCGAAAACCAATCAATAATCGCTAATTGCGATTTTTTTTTACCAAAAATATGTAGAGGAATACGTATCGGCCTAAACTGAGGAAAAAAAATGTTTTATATATTTTTTGGGGGGATATTTATTATAGCAAAAAGCAAAAAATATTGCATTGTTTTCAAAATTGTCACTCTATTTTTGTTTATAGCGCAAAAAATAAAAACCGCAGGGGCGATCAAATACCACCAAAAGAAAGCTCTATTTGTGGGAAAAAAAGGACGCCAATTTTGTTTGGGAGCCACGTCGCATGACCGCGCAATTGTCAGTTAAAGCGACCCAGTGCCGAATCGCAAAAAGGGGCATGGTCCTTTGGCTGCCAATTGGTCCGGGGCTGAAGTGGTTAAGACTCTGCAAGTTAATATTGGCTCTTGGTTTTTGACACAGAATATGCTGTCAGTTTTTTTTTTTCTATTACAGTTTAAAAATTGTTTCCATCATTGCTTTAGATGTATTAATGATGGTCACATTTTATACAGTTCTCAATCATTTAATATCCGTATATGTCATTGTTCCTGCAATTGCCAGGGTAAAGTGCGGAATACAGCTCAATTCAGTATATCATTTTCTCTCAATGTCTCCTTCTCTCTCATTATCATGAGTTGTAATTTGAAATGTGAAGGACACAACTGTCATATTTAAACCTTTTATTTCCTTTTTTATATTGTAGTGTTTACCTATAATATTAGCAACCCTGCATATGTGCCTCTTGTTTTTTATGAATATTATTATTATTGACCAATAACAACCTTAGAATCACTGTGCAATATACACAATGCATACAGAGCTAATAATAATTATATTTTAAACACACAAAGACAGAGAACAGCAGAGCTTACAAAAACACTCTAAGAGCTTACATCTAATATAATACTATATATTTTTATAAATAATATTAAATAAACTGTGCAAGGTTAGCCATTTCAAAAGCCATTGAAAAGCCAATGAAATTTTTTTTTTCTCTATATTTTTCCTCTGTATTTATTCCTTGCTATTTGTTCTCTTTTCACAGTTCAGTGATGACTTGTATTATTCTGGTAAGAGTTCCAAAAGTCTAATTATTAAAATCCTTCCGATGAAATGGATGAAGACATTCACTTAGAAACTGTGCATCTGTTCAGTTATCTCTGGAGATGACAGTATAGTCAACCAATCTGCTTTAAATGTGTACATAATTACAAAGTCAAAGCGCTTCCATTTAATCTTGTTTGGACGTCTTCAATGACATTCACTTTGTATTAGTCTTATAAAAATGTCTATAGAATTTGCCAAATTTAATCCTGCAATTACATAAGTGACTGACTAACTCAGATCACACTGGTGATAATACTTTATTGACAATTTGTCAAAATGGTCTACCTCTTTATAAATCTGAAAGTTAGATATTTATGTATGGGGTTTTCTTTTAGTTTTTTCCACTACAGAGCTATTTAATAAGGGTTTACAATTATAATTCAGTTTTTTCTGTTGTGAAAAAAAAACATAGATCTGTAGACATGGTTTAATGTAAACTTGTCGTTTGAGAAAAACAAAATGCTGGCATTGCTGATATTCTGAAAATGCTGGTTGTGATGCTGATCCACTGGCTTTGATATGTTTAGTCATAATTGAAGCAAGTATTCAGAATGGAAATGTCAGATAAATGTCAGTACTCCTTAGCAGCATAATTAGGGGTCACCTATGTGGCCAGGCTATGGAGATTTAAAGTGGTTGTACACCCTGTACAACCACTTTTACCTATAGGTAAGCCTATATTAAGGCTTACCTGTAGGTGCTTGAAATATCTCCTAAACCTCTACGGTTTAGGAGATATTTACAAAAAAAGACGAGAGCCGATAACATCGGCCCATGCAATCTTTAAAAAGGGCACATCGTGCCGTTTCTAATAGGGGTCGTGACGTGACTGGCGTCTCCCGCGTGCACGCGGGAGTGACGTCATGCGACTTCGGACAGTCACAGAGCTAGAGTTCGCGGCCTGGAAGGAAGAGGGGCAAAGATGGACGTTCCCTGCAAGTGGGGACAACGGTGACATCGCAGGCTTCGGTTTCAGGTAAGTGACACATAATGGGCTACTATGCAATGCATAGTAGCCCATTATGCTTTACCAGGGAACCAGGGTTTACTTCCTCTTTAACCACTTTAGCCCCGGAAGAATTTACCCCCTTCCTGACCAGAGCACTTTTTGCGATTCGGCACTGCACCGCTTTAACTGACAATTGCGCGGTCTTGCAGCGTGGTACCCTAACAAAATGGACTTCCTTTTTTTCCCATAAATAGAGCTTTCTTTTGGTGGTATTTGATCGCCTCTGTGATTTTTATTCTTTGTGCTATAAACAAAAAAAGAGCGACAATAAAAAAAAACACATTATTTTTTACTTTTTGCTATAATAAATATCCCCCAAAAATATATAAAAAAACATATTTTTCCTAAGTTTAGGCCGATGTGTATTCTTTTACATACACAAAAATCGCAATAAGCGTATATTGATTGGTTTGCGCAAAAGTTATAGCGTCTACAAAATAGAGGATAGATTTATAGCATTTTTATTATTATTATTTTTTTTACTAGTTATGGTGGCGATCTGTGATTTTTATCGTGACTGCGACATTATGGTGGACACATCGGACAATTTTGACACATTTTTGGAACCATTGGCATTAAAAATGTCACTGGCAGGGAAGGTGTTAACACTAGGGGGTGGTGAAGGGGTTAACTGTGTAACCTGGGAGGTGATTCTAACTGAAGGGGGAGGGACTAACAACAGGAAGTGGCAAATCGTGGTTCCTAGCTAATAGGAACACACCATCTGTCACTCCTGCCAGAACAGAACAGGGAAGTGTGTGTTTACACACACTCGTCCCTGTTCTGTGTCTCCTGGTCACAATCGCTCATGGCCGGCGGTCATCGCGACCATCGGCCACGAGCATTGCACCCCCGCTGTGCAAAACTGCTGTGTAAAACTGTGGCGGCTGGTCCGGTTAAAGTGATAATAAACGTTAGATTTTTTGTTCTAACTATAACAAACATGCCTATACTTACCAGCTTTGTGCAATGGTTTTGCACAGAACAGCCCCAATCCTCTTCTTCTGGGGTCCCCTGCTAGTGCTCCAGGCCCCTCCTCTTCATCAGGTGCCCCTGTGGGCTTGCTTCCTAGTCCCGCTGCTGCGTCCATGAGACAATGTCCTCATGCACATCGCTGGACCAGATCAGGCTCAGGTAAGTAAAAGGGGGGATCTGGGGGGGAGCTTCAGCACAGAAGGTTTTTCACCTTAAAGCATAGTTCCAGTCCCCCAAACACTTTATTTTTAAAGACTCCTCTGTATTTGTCTAAAAATGTACATGAACATTTAGAACATGTCATATGTGTTGTAGTTTTAGTTTCTGTAAAAATAGTTTATTACTAACCAGATCTCGGAAGCAGGCAGGTTTCATGTTAGCTGTGGGCATCTGAAGCCCTCCTGTCTTAATTTCCAGGATTTCTGCGCAGCTGGCTACCCAGCATGCGCCTCCCAATTTCCCAGCGGCACAGGTTTCAATGGCAATGGCGGCAGCAGAAGTTCCCACCCCGTTGCTATAGCAACATCCTGGTCCTCCCATTCATCTAATTTCTGGACTGGTAATAATTTGCCTGCACAGTGAATCCACTGAGTTGCTTTCTCTCTTCCCGACAGGTTGCCAAAGCAATGGCGGCGGTGGCGGACCTGTTGCTATACCAACCTGTCAATCATGACATCCCGGTCCTCCTATTTCGTTTCCGGTCTGGAAATAACTCGAGATTTCGTCACTAGGTGAAGTGTGGCTAAAAGAAGACTGTAAAAGGTATTTACATACAAAAAAATAAACATTTCCATTGGGAAAAGGATGCTCAAAGGGAATACCATAGACACCAAGTATATAAAATGGGTTGAACTCTGCTTTAATGCATAGAATACATTAAGGTGAAAAACCTTAAGGCTTAACAACCACTTTAAGTAGGCAAATATTCATATCTAGTAGTATCTGAGCTTTAAGATAAGCCCACACTGACCTCAGTAGCTGCAGGCATTGTGGAGCATTTCATCCTCAAATCTGACAACAGATGTAGTGAAATCATCCTGGTTCCCCTCCCACCCTTCCCAGCAGGAACTTAGCAGCCCTTTAATCTCTAAAGCAAAACTAAACTTACCCATTTAACCTTTTTCCAAAAGTAAGCTCATATTAGGGATGCTCAATAAATGTTATTAAATCCTTAAAACGATTAGGTTAATTTCTATTGACATTTTAAACATTCATATGCATTACAGCGTGACATTTACATTAAAATGCTGTCCCCCATTCTTAAAAAATGAACCTTACTTTTAAAACTGCTTCTACCATGGAACCCCTTCTCCCTGTCCTGCCTAAATGGTAAGGTGGACCACATGGTAGATGCACGGCCCAAGTACTTGGCTTGCCTAACCACACATGCACAGCCTTCTCTCTGTTGCAGCAGCGACTGAGCTCAGCATTTTTTAAGTGAGACAGTGGACTGCACATGTCTAGTTAGGCAAGCCAAGTTCTTGTAGCCAAGTGCCTGTTAGTGAGGTCTGAGACCACATATCCAATAACAAGACAGAAATGGGGAGCTCACAGTTGAACTTAAATAGTAAGGATCGTATTAAAAAAAAACATCTGCTTTACAGCTTTGGCTGTAAATTAAAAATGCTGTCCTGTTTTTCTTTTCTAATCTTATTAAAACTAACTTTAAACAAACATGTCAGTGTTGTTTTCTGCAGTGAATTAATTTACATTTTGTCTACTAACTCATGCACAGTGTATAGTGCAGGGTTCAACAAACCCCAGGAGCCAGGTCACCATGGCGACAAGAAATTGCGTCCTGGTGCCTGGGCTGTCATCCGAATGCTCCACACACTCTGCGTGTCCCCCGCTATGTATCCTGGTCTCTGCTTGCCCATCTGCGGGCCCAGGACCATCATAGCGGGTGCCACCGTGTAGAGGGGAGGAAGGAGAGTGGACACACATCTACTCTCCTCCCCTTTTTGTTGATGACACAGAAGTGATGTGTGACTTCACTTCCGGGTTCCTGTTGACAGTTTCCCCGACCATCCTTTCTGGCCAGGAAAAAATGTAATGCAGTGCGATGTGCATTGCTTTACATTCAGGGGAGCACAGTGCAGATATACAAGGTCTTTTAGACCCTGCATGTTTCATTAAAGAGAACCTGTCACCTAAAAAATCATTACATAGGGGACTTTTTGTCCCCTTTTCTTTACTTTTTTTTTGATCGCCCAGTTCTCAGTGTAGAGCCAGCAGAGGAAAGCTGCAGCATTGGAATTAGGTGAGTATGTTTTTTAATTCTCAACTTCTCTTTTAAGTGTCTGCTGCACTCCAAGAATTGAAAAAATCCTATCTGCTTTATCAAAGAACTATCCCAAACTATAAAACATAATATTTGGAGTAAACAAAGACTCAACCTATGCCAGAAAACTCTGAAGCCGCCATCTCCTCTGGAGCGCCCATTGGCTTAATACATGTCACAGAGTATTATGCAATTATCTCATGATGAACTGTTCCAGCATTCTACCCTGATCTGCTGGGGGGGGGGGGGGGGGGGTATTGTATATAGACAGCAATTATGTTTATGTAATAACTGCTATAACTGTCAATTTTAGAATCATAAGCTCCCAACTACTCGGTTCTGTTTGGGACCATGTAAAGGCATAGTAGCATTTACATCATTAGTATTTAGCAAACACATACCATTGTCTACACTGTGCTGTCATTGTTACATATAGAAGATGGGTGACTTGAAAGACATGGGTAGAAAATACACTATCCATTTATAGTTATAAAAGGTGCCTTTCTCTTATTTGCAGTTTATGCCCACTAAAAATGACAAAAAGGGATTTTTTATTTTCCAGATGACTGTGTGCTCTTCAGCAATTTTGAATAATGTGTGTCCAATTTCCCTTCACCGATCATTTATGTACTTTAGTATTTGTTAGCAGGTGCAGTTAGCTTGCCTTCAACCAGATGACTCTGTTGTCATCATGTCATGGAAAGGGGAAAGTTATCAAACAGGAGTTAGCTCCCCTTTTAGAGAACTCCCTCCTAGTGATGTAATGGGTGGACGAGCATGAGAGTGAGATACCTCAGAGCTGCTAAGATTTAGTCTCCTGCAGTACTGATCTAAAGGGCCCTTTGCAGGCCTAAAGTCCCAGGTAAGGTGGTACAAAACACAGTAGACACACCTGTAATCGCCCTGTCTCCCCTGACCTTCTTCGATGGGCCCTACATCAGGGTGTAAAAGGTCTTGGAGGTCTGGAAAGAGTCATCTCATGTGAGTAATAGTGGAAGCCTGGGAAAAAATATGTCTGGGAGCATGTCTGGCTGGGCAGAGCTATGCCATTTAGAAGATACTTATATGCTAATGAGAGCACCATGATTCCCCCTGACCCTCCGCTTCAGGTCCTGCGACTTGGTGATGGAAGCTAAATGCCATGGACTTAGTACACATGGGATATGTCAAAGAATATTTAAATTAAAGCCTAAAAAATGCATTCATGTGTGGAAATTCCTTTATTCTCAAATAATAAGACCTTTGGCCGGGGATGTCATAAGGTTCAGGCCAGGACTATAACACAGTATGGCAGAGAGATTTACTCAACAACAGGTGGGTGGTTGTCCTATCTGAGAAGAAGCTGGATGGGCACTTGTACAGTTGGGCACAACACCTGTCCAATCATAGCCCCCTTTACAAATGCATGGTTGAGTAAAAGCATATTGGTCACTTCGAAAACTCAAGAATTCACTCATGAATCAATGGGGGAGGGACAACTTTCAATGGCTACTGAAAGAAGGGTCCAACTTGCAGGATAAGTAGAAACCCCCTTTAATTTTTGGAAGAGATTTTTTATATGCTGACCATTTCTGTTATATGAATAACAGAAGCAATTTGGATGATGAACCTGTAATATAAGGTACCTTTACTCCTAATACAGATGCTTTTTAACTATTTGTAATTCAGCAATTTTCTTTAAGATTTTGTCATCTTTCACAATCTCTGCTGCTCATCTACTTAAAAAGTTAACAGATAAATATTATATTGGATAACATAATTTCAGGTTTCAGGTGAAATAGAGTAGCTGTTTGTTAACTGTGATAATTGCAAGCTTGTTGTTATTACCTGTCAGTTAACAGACAATACGTTACCTCCAGGAAAATCAAATATCTGACTTTGGTGAATTATTTTGATTTACTTCTTTTAGCAGATTAATGATAAACCTATATTTAGTTCTTATATTCGGGAGTTAATAACATTGTATGTGCTGTTGTTGGTGGCTTTTACTATAATTGTGTATTTTCATTGTAGTGTTCCAGCTAATACAGGGATTTTATGAAGCTCTAAAAATGTAAAAAATTCCTGATGCTTCTTGTTTTTCTATTCCCTGTTATTGGCTATTATATCTTGTTCATTTTCTTTCCAGCAGTTTGGAACCTTTTGTTAACTGGACAAGACTTTCTAACCTGCCCAATCGTATCTCATATTTTCAATCTTTCAGCTAGGTTGGTGCCCATAGACATGACATTGTTGACTTCTTTTAAACGCTTGTGGTTTAACTGACCTAGTAGTGACCTAAACAATCACTGCGTACATTTATAGTTCTCATGAACTTCAGAGGATGAGATGCAGATAAAAAAAACAAAATGACTTATGCTTTATTGCAAAGCTGCATAATTTGAGTGTTCAATTTCCTTTATGTACGATATAATATAATCTGTTTGTAAGTTTGTTTTGTCACGGTACCTTGACACTTTTGAATTTGACATTGCAATGAATAAAATATCGATTGGGAAGGTAATAATGCTTTCTAAATGTTTTTATATTTCACTGTTTACTGCTGTCTCCAAAATTACTAGCATTCTATAGACACTTATTCAGTGTTTTCCTTTTTTGGCAGGACATCAGAGGCATTGTCGGGAGGTCCCAGATTTTGGTTGGTCTGAGATAGTGAGGAGAGGACTACCCCTCCTGGGAGTAATCCTGGACCTTCATTGATCCGGAAGCTCTGGTTGGTGGGCTCTTGGTGTTCCTTGGGGGACCCAGGGGGCGATATAAGGGAGGAGGGACTGGATACTTTTCCTCTTGGTAGGTATCCTGTGACATTTTATGGAGAAAAAATGCCCCAGAAAGTTAACAGACCAGAAACTTTGATTGTATGAAGTTTTGTTTTTGTCCTCCCCTTAGAATAAGTTCTTTAAAGGATGTGCTTTGGGCAATTTGGGCAATTGGGCAATTTTGGTTGTTTTTTTCGTGAGGAAGAAAGCAATATTAATAGCTATCCTGGTCCAATGCAATTTTCCCTGATACAATCAAATTTGTGGTGGACTAGATATGGGTCCTAGCCTTTAAATTCGATTTTTGGAAGTAAGTAGAGGGTAATTTGTTGTCTTTTGCTTTAGATACATATCTTTTCTGTGCAGTTTATGTGTATATTGGACCAAGACAAATAATACATTGATGAATTTTGCTGTTTATATGTACTATATATAATTAAAATTTTATCAACATCTTTGTAGATGTATAGATGTTATGTTAAGCAATGATCAGTCCTGAAGAAGCAAAAATTCCATGAAACCTGTTGACTGATGTTTGACTGTAGGCATCATCTTGCCACGAAAAACTTTCAGAGAAGTTTTTATGGAATAGGTGAATTGATTATTTGTAATAAAGTAAAGTTAGGTTTTTGTATACACATGTAAGTGAAAGGTAGGCCTGAAGCAAAAAAAATAAAAAGGAAGGCGAAGGGCAGACATGACTGGGCTAACAAGGCGATTCAAGGAGATACAGAGTTAATTTAAGATCAGAGATAAGGAGATATAAGTTTACATACTGTGATTGGTAGGATGGAATGCTGGGAGGGGCTGCAATGGTAGTTAGGTAGGAGTTAAAATTTCTTCAAGCATTATGTAGATGCCAAACGGTGAAGAAGCTTCCCACCCTCCTGCCACAATGTCTGGCTGGATGCTGTTCGGTGATACGGTGGCTTGGCAGTTGGGGTCTTTGGAGACATTCAAATTCTACTGTGATACTTCAGTGTAAGGACCCATCTGTGGTATGGTGTCCTCAGTGGTATCCCAGTTAGCAATGGGTTAGCTGGGAATTTGGGACATGGAGGTGTCGGTGGAGAGTTGGGATTGTTCTCAAGACGGTGCGTTGCGGTTGGGGACCTTTAAGTGTCTCCACTGATAAAACGTGGGTAGTTTTTAGTGCCTCCAAAGACCGGCAACCTTGGTATTAGTGTTATTATCCTTATTCCTTATTATGTGTCTGTTTTAAAGGAATGTTTTTTATATTGGTTATTTGTTAATAAATGACCGTTATGGCCAATTTTTACTCCAAATGGTGTCGACCTGTTTATTTCAGGTGTATTGGGGAAACGGGAGGACATGTGGAAAGTTTTTGATAAATGATTGAGGACATTTGTTTTTACTTTAGATGTGTCATTAGAAATCCCTCTTTCTATGTTATATTTAGTGATCCAGCCAGTAACACACTTAGGGGGTTATTTACCAAAGGAAAGTCCACTTTGCTCTGCAAGTGCACTTGAAAGTAAAGTCGCTGTAGATCCAAGGGGGATATGCAAGGAAAATAAAAAACAGCATTTTAGCTTGCACATGATTGGATGATAAAATCAGCAGAGCTTCCACTCATTTCAGATCTACCCCTTAGATTTAGATCGACTGCACTTCCAAGTGCACTTTTAGTGCACTTTCAAGTGCACTTGTAGTGCAAAGTGGATTTGCCTTTTGTAAATAACCCTCTTATTGATCATTACATTGTAATGAGCCTTGTACACTACAGAAAACTAAGATTTAGAAAATGCACTATTAAACTATTTGACTCTCAACCACAAGAAAAAGTACACTGTATTGTTTGTTTCTTTCAGAATCTCCCTTGCAATTGTCCTGCATAAATTATAATTTTTATTTTAGACAGACAGGTCGGAAACCACTCTATATGTAGAAAGACTGACAAATTATTCTTCCAAAACCTAGACTTTATTTTAATATGCAATATTTACAAATATGCTTGCAAATGTGCCATGATTTTGCCACGTTTTGAGTTTTCTGCTGCCAGCACCTTGTCTGTGTGTACATGATCCCTTAGGGTGACTCCACCTATGGAGGAGCAATTAAGCCACCTTTGGACAGCAGCATTTTCTAAAGAGAGCAGTGTTAGATGGGCTAACAAATTAAAGCAAAATCCAGCTAACACTTTTTAAGCAGTTAGAGAAAACTTTTGTTTACTTTTAGGATAAAAATTTTACATATATGAATAAAAGCTGACCATTGTAAGTACCCTTAGGCTTAGGCAGTGTAAAAAAAAATTCTCAACCCTTTAACTTCCATTATTTGCACAGCTTGGTCTTCAAAGAAAGTTGAAAAATAACAACAGGATTGACAGGTAAAAAAACGAAGGGGACTCAGAAAAACAAAGACTGCTTTGTTAATGCTACAGACTGCGTCATATTTGAATGCAAATGATGAACAAATGCCATACGTACAGTACATTTCGTTTTTGTGCTCCTGGATTTTCATAGCTTTATCTAAAAATCCAGAGCAAGGAATAAATGCCTGCAATCAAAATCTTAAACACAATATTTCAGAATATTTTCTTGTATCCAGTGTTCTCTTGGCGTGTCAATCAAGTCTTTGACTACAAGAAGAAAGCTAAAGAACAAGCATGATTTGAATGCCTCATCATTAGCTTGGACTCGTGCTGATTCCAAAAAGCCTTCTGCTCAGATAATACTCAGTGATCTAATATTTGACTGATCATTTGACCACCCAAACTTGACTTCAAAGGTTCAGGTGAGTCAGCTCTATTTAATGTAAATGTCAAACAAATTAATCTGAGCTGAGAACTTTAAAGGTGGCATTTTCCTTTTGGTGGTGCAGCTGATGTATGAGAAGTTGTAATTTTCACTACTATTTCCTGTTTCTTTCACAAGAATATGGATATGGTTCATAGACAAATGCAAAATAAATGATGAAACACAATATTGAATAATTAATAAAAGGAAAAAAGGTGTTTCGGGTGCAGCTAGATGATCCTGTTTCCCAAAAAAAGATGTTTGAAAAAGAGAAGGCACAGGTTTAACAATATACACCCTTTCCGATACAGATTCTTCCATTTTAATCTTTCATAAAATTAATGTATGATTGTTTTCCAGGTTATTAACGTTTTTGCTGGAAGAAAAAAACTCTTATGCCCCGTACACGTGGTTGGAATTTCTGACAGAAAAAGTCCGATGGGAGCTTTTGGTCGGATATTCCGAACGTGTGTATGCTTCATCGGACTGTTTCTGTCGGAATTTCTAACGGACTTAAATAGAGAGCAGGTTCTCTATTTTTCCGTTGGAGATTCCGACGGAGGCTTTCCCGTTGGAAAGTCAGACCGTGTGTACACGGCATCATTTGCAGAGCTTAGTAGCTCAAGGAAAATTGACATACAAACTGAATGAACCAGTGCAGTGACCACATGGTCTTTGGCAAGTCTCTGTGCAGTTACTTACAGCTCAGACTGGAAGAGGGAGAGGCATCACAACCTAATCAGTTGTGCTGAAGTGACCGTGTGCTAACAAGGAATAGGAAAAGTACAGCAACAGAGAGATTAGCTCAACAGTGTTCTGCTTCCCCTTCACTCTCAAGTCACAGGCTGGGAGTGGGGACAAGACCTAGTTGTATTACTCCACAGTAGTAAAGAAAAGCAGGTCGCCTGTCCTGCAAGGCAGTACTGTTCTGTGTGGTAGGGTTATGAAAATCTCAGAACTGAATAAACAGGTGTACAAATCCTTGCATGCAAAATCCCTTATATGTATGTCATCTATGCATTTAGTTTCCTGAAGTTAATATGTAAAATGTAAGTTTAAATAAAATCCCATCAATTAAAACCCAGCCCCATCCAAAATGTTTTCTTTTTAATTGTGAATACAAAAGAGAATTTTTTTTATTGCTGTGTATTCTGCTTTAGAGATTTCCCCTCATTCATGTCCCAATGAATGACAGCCTATCACACCCTAACTCACAGGATGTCACTAGGACATGAAGTGAGGGATTAGGAGACAGCAATATAAATCCTGAAAAATACAGAAAGGAGTGCTAGATCAAAACCACATTAACCACTTCCCGACAGGCTCACCGCCTTAGCATGGTGGGGGACCCGATGCCGGTGGGCACGAGGACCAGAACGGGGATCTGTGTGTGTAAACACACAAATCCCAGTTCTGTGTGGGGAGGAGAGACCGATCGTCTGCTCCTAAAGATTAGGAACAGCGATCGGTCACCTCCTCTAGTGGGTCCCATTTTTTAACGAAACTGAATAAATAAAAACTAATTTCGGGAGTAACTAAATAAATTTATTTTTCGGACGAAAACAAAATTCCAAAACAAAATATTTCAGTGTGCACATGTCTAGTTCCTAGAAGTATCAAGTTTAATATGTCTGTACTTGAAAAGGTGGGAACATGCGGTTTTTCAAGAAAGGGGCAATACTATTTGTTTATGTGGCACTTCTTAGTAATACACATATTTGCCATGCCAAACACCTTCATTCACTCTATCTAAAGAGACTGCACTCACCAGATCGATGTTCCCAAACACAAGGTGACAACTGAAATCAGGGTGCCTTGACGAGGCCTGTAGTGTACGCACATATTTGCAAATGTGTGCAGACTAAACGCCTGTTCTTAATGCATATTGTTAGACTGGTCAATTTGGTTGGTCACTGGCTGGTTGGTAAGCTGAGCTTGAAAATCTCCTTGTGGTTGTTTTTAAAAAATTGACGCTCTTTTTTGGTTTATAGCGCATAAAATTAAAACCGCATAGGTGATCAAATACCATAAAAAGAAAGCTTTATTTGTGAAAAAATAGGACGTAAATTTGGGTAAAGCATCGCACGACTGCGCTATTGTCAGCAAACATAATGCATGCATTAAGGTAAAAAGCCTTCTATCTTTACAACCATTTTAAGCTGACCAGCTGGTAATGCACTGAACAAGTGTACACCAGATTTACTTCAGTGTTGACCTGATATTATATCAGTTTTGCTTCATACCTACACAAGTCTAAAATAGGATAAGAAATCTGTTTTCATTTACCGAAATCCCATAAATCACTATCCTGCATTGGGAATAAGACAAATGGGAAAGGTGGGATCTGCTTGAAATTGAGATTCTATAACTTCCTGCATAGAACCATGACAACAAGAGTGATGATAGAAAAAGACCAAGTGGTCTATCAAGTTTAAACCAAATGTGAAACTGTACTGATAGGTGATATCAGTAAATAACCAGCTGCTAGAACACCATTATATGCCTATGGTCAATAGAAATTTACATATAAAATGCTGCACTACTCACAAAGAAGTAAATGAATAACAAAAAAGTGCTAAAACAATAGAAAATGTATCCAAGGTGCATATGCAAATTAAACACATATAAAAAAAAAATTAAAAGTCCCAAAGAAACACACATTTTCCATCAGCAATCACACTCAGCAAGAGGTTCACTTGATCTACACACTTTTGCATAATTAGAATACCACCACATGTGTACTCCTCCACCACGTGCCACACAGAGGGGGCTTCCTGAAAGATATTAACCCTCTTAATCAGAGGAGTCTTATAACGCTTGTTAAAATCAGGTAGCACATAGCAGAACATAGGGAAATACCTCCACTTCAATCAAGCAAACCATCTGCAGTTCCTAGTAGACATGTGCATTCGTTTTTGTCTGAATGCATTTTCGTTATCGGTTTAACAAACGATAACGAACGTGCAGAATCCGAAAACCAAAAGATCCAACATAAATAAATGCTTTATTTTCGTTTTCGTTGTGACAGTTTGATATAGATAGGAGATTCAACATGACGCTGACAATAGCGATCTGTGTCTATCGAACCTGTGGTCGAATGTGCCTAACCTTAGCTCTATTAGTCCAAGATTATTCTGCATATAGAGAAAAGATTCGACATAGAGAGAAAAGATTCGACATTATAGAGACAATAGCAAAAAAGGTCGACTGTGCCTAACCTAACTATTAGTCCAAGATTATTCAACATAGAAAAGATTCAACATGAAGATTAGACGAAGCAGTCGCCGCAAGCAGACATTTATGATCAAATGCTCCGCCCATAGGCTATAGAAGAATTCTAATGTTGGTTGACTAGTAATAATAATTAATAAATATAATTATTACTAGTGTCATACAACATTAGAATTCTACTATAGCTTGTAGGCGGAACATTCGACCGGAAATGTTTAGCTGCTCAGTCGAATCTTCTTAGAACATTCGACAGACACCATAAGCCTTCAATGACAGATTCGACCTTAATTATTTCGGATTTTCGGACGGATGCATTTTTTAAGGAACCTGAATAAATAAAGACTAATTTCGGGAGTAGCTAAATAAATTAATTTTTCGGACGAAAACAAAATTCCAAAACAAAATATTTCAGTGTGCACATGTCTAGTTCCTAGAAGTATCAAGTTTAATATGTCTGTACTTGAAAAGGTGGGAACATGCGGTTTCAAGAAAGGGGCAATCCTATTTGTTTATGTGGCACTTCTTAGTAATACACATATTTGCCATGCCAAACACCTTCATTTCCCAGATCGATGTTCCCAAGCACAAGATGACAACTGAAATTAGGGTGCCTTGACGAGGCCTGTAGTGTACGCACATATTTGCAAATGTGTGCAGACTAAACGCCTGTTCTTAATGCATATTGTTAGACAGGTCAATTTGGTTGGTCACTGGCTGGTTGGTAAGCTGAGCTTGAAAATCTCCTTGTATTTGTTTGACATATGTCGCCCTTCCAGTGCTCTATGCTGCAATAGACCAGTCATAGGTGAGGGCAGTGGTCACTTGTTTGCAAACACAAGGTAAGGTCAATTTTGTTTAGAAAAGCCTGGATATTGTGGGACAGTTTTCAGATACCATTGAAGACACCTGTCCCACAATATCCAGACATGGAAAGGCTATTCCAAAAACACCAATTGGCCTTACCTTGTGTTAGGTCACATTAATCTGGTGAGTGCACTCTCTATAAATAGAGTGAATAAAAGTGTTTGGCATGGCAAATCGATGTCTTACTAAGAAATGCCACATAAACATATTAGATTTATATTCATTTTGCACCTTCTAGTTATTTATTTATTTCTTTGTGAGTAGTGCAGCAGTTTATATATGGATATTTGTGGTCCATTCCATCAAGGTTCCCCTCGCCTTTCTTTTTTTTTACATTTTCTACTTTTTTTAATCGTTTTTGTTAAATTTTTTTAACCTTTCTGCCTATATTTCTCCTAAGTATGTTTAAATGTGCTTATTGTTTCCCATTCTGTATGATATATACTTTATGTAAATTTCACAAATTATCTTAAAGAATTTTTAAAAATGTTCCTTTAAGAGAGAAAGATATGTATACATCAGCCATTTTTATTTGAAAAGGAAATGCCAAAAATATGTAATCTGCATACATAACTTTCAGTATGAAGATTAAAGTTGACTTAAACCCAGTCACTAAACTCTCAAAAAGCTTTACCATGTTAATGTCATTTCATATAAGCTTTACCATGTTAGTGTATATTCAAAGGTCATGTTCATAAATATACAGCTTTCATTAATGCCCAATTAATTCTGCCATGAAGGTCCTTGTTCAGACATTTCCTGTTATAGAATGACAACAATCTGTGCCTGTCTTCCATTTGCTTTCCGGTATTGTCACCCTATCACATATCGGTGTGTGAAGAGAATACAGTAAGCAGCCATGTTGGTTTTCATTATGTAGGCATGCTTCATGGCTGTCCCTATGAGAAAGCCCAGCCTGAGCAATAGCATGCAGCTGCTGCTGTAGTGCATTCAATGTTAGACAGTGGCTAAGAGATTAGAACTTCCGCCTAGCAGCACCAGGGTCCCTGGCTCAAATCCCAACCACGACACTACCTGCCTGGAGTTTGCATGTTCTCCCTGTACCTGTGTGGGTTTCCTCCAGGTACTCTGGTTTCTTCTCATGCTCCAAAGACAAGCTGGTAGGTTAATTGGCTCCTGTCTAAATTGGCCCAAGTATGTGTAAGCATGAATGTGAGTTAGGGACCTTAGATTGTAAGCTCCTACAGGGCGGGGCCTGATGTCAATGTACAATATATATATATATATATATATATATATATATATATATATATATATATATATATATATATATATATTGTGAAGCACTGTGCAAATTGATGGTGCTATATATGTAACTGTAAAAAATAAAATATAGACAGTGGTAGCAAGGAATGCAAAAGGAGGGGTGCAACTGCGCAAACCAAAAAAGGGGGTGGGGGGAGGGGAGAGAGCTGAAATGAATCAGCTACACAACAATAACAACCAATGCCGCAGCCACCATCAGGGTGTTCACACACCGACAGTACATGGGAATAAATATATAAATAAATATATAAAATGGGGCGCCAGCATACATACGTAGAAAGGTTAATAAAATAACAAGAGTAAATTAAATAGATAATCAGATAAAAATGTGGCGCTGATACACGTCTACCACTCCAAGGGGGATCATCCAGCCAAGGTGGCTCCAGACACAGCGTCCAAAGGAATTAATGGAATAAAAGAAGGAGTATAGCATCAAATAATAAATAAGGCTATACAGACAACCTCAGGTGGGTGAATCAAACAATATAAATAAATAACCCTTGTGTCCAAGAAAAATAAAAATAGTGCAAAGTAAGGACTAAAAGTGGCAATAAATAATCAAATATACAATGGCGAATAACATGCATAAGCCACAATTCGATTAAAAAATATTATTAATAATGCACAAAGCAAACCGTGAATAAATGCACCTGTGTGTTAAAAACAAACAGCACAAATAAACCTGTGTTAAAATACATATAATAACGTGAGTCCAGGATAAAAGTGTATATATAAATAAATAAACGACAAGTCCTGTGCAATCAAGCGGATATTCCCATATATGGTGCACAATTCCTAAACAATCTCCAGGTGAGGTGGTGGATATGATATTTGTGGTAGTCTTTAAGAGAAAAAAGTGATGCTACTTAACATGCAGGTGTCCTGGGCTGTTTCCCCCAACCCCTTACCCTAAAGGTAAGGAAAAACAACCTTACTGGGCTCCTCCGGATCTGTTCCTCTGACTGGGTCCCTGCCAGCTCCTCTCAGGCGGACATGTGAGCAAACAGATAGATGCAATCCATTGTGTAGTATTTCAAAAGGTATAAGCAATAGATAACTTACAGTACATGCAGAGTTAATGCAGCGGTGGATGAAAAAACACACAGTATGGGCTCCCGGCCAAGATTGTGTGGGATCTCGGCCGGGAGCCCATACTGTGTGTTTTTTCATCCACCGCTGCATTAACTCTGCATGTACTGTAAGTTATCTATTGCTTATACCTATTAAACCTTTTGAAATACTACACAATGGATTGCATCTATCTGTTTGCTCACATGTCCGCCTGAGAGGAGCTGGCAGGGACCCAGTCAGAGGAACAGATCCGGAGGAGCCCAGTAAGGTTGTTTTTCCTTACCTTTAAGGTAAGGGGTTGGGGGAAACAGCCCAGGACACCTGCATGTTAAGGAGCATCACTTTTTTCTCTTAAAGACTACCACAAATATCATATCCACCACCTCACCTGGAGATTGTTTAGGAATTGTGCACCATATATGGGAATATCCGCTTGATTGCACAGGACTTGTCGTTTATTTATTTATATATACACTTTTATCCTGGACTCACGTTATTATATATATTTTAACACAGGTTTATTTGTGCTGTTTGTTTTTAACACACAGGTGCATTTATTCACGGTTTGCTTTGTGCATTATTAATAATATTTTTTAATCGAATTGTGGCTTATGCATGTTATTCGCCATTGTATATTTGATTATTTATTGCCACTTTTAGTCCTTACTTTGCACTATTTTTATTTTTCTTGGACACAAGGGTTATTTATTTATATTGTTTGATTCACCCACCTGAGGTTGTCTGTATAGCCTTATTTATTATTTGATGCTATACTCCTTCTTTTATTCCATTAATTCCTTTGGACGCTGTGTCTGGAGTCACCTTGGCTGGATGATCCCCCTTGGAGTGGTAGACGTGTATCAGCGCCACATTTTTATCTGATTATCTATTTAATTTACTCTTGTTATTTTATTAACCTTTCTACGTATGTATGCTGGCGCCCCATTTTATATATTTACTTATATATTTATTCCCAGTGGTAGCAAGGAGGCTTAAGATGGCCAATTATGGTTCTTTTTTTTCATTCACTCAGTAGGCTGAATAAAAAAAATGATCCAATTTCCCCATACACACATTCAAGGTGGATGGGGTAATCCTCCCTGCTGGTGGGGTACTGTTTTCTGACAGAGGGGAGATTTCCCTGCTCAGAATACACCGATCAGTGCTGCGGCTGCTTTTATCTGACAGGATGGTTGAACAGAAATTCATTGACAAATCAACTTCTGTTCAACTGAAATTGAAATTTTGGCTGATCCCTGCTGAATTTTGATCCATCTATGGCCACCCTTAAATGTAAATGGGTGGTGTTGACTGTTTTTATATGATTTTTTTTTTTTTTACATATTTAAAATTTAAATTATCTTTTATATGATTTTGGTCTGGCGCTCCTTTCTGTATTTCTATTATTTGAGCTACCGGTGGGTGCCTATCACGGGAAGCCTTCCTGTGTGGGAGCTACCTCACCAAAGCTATTGAGCTTGTTTGAAGTTTTCCTTCATCTGATTACACATGCAAGTCTAAAAGTTCCCAGCATTTTTTTAAAATATATTGTTCTGGAGTCTTTGTGTTTTGTAAATTACATACGAGGTCTGTCTAAAAAGTGTGGTAAAAGGTCCGATATCTCAACGGCAACATGGGCCAGAGCTGATGAACAGAAAGAAAAATGGATGGAAACCTCTGGAGATTTCATTACCATGTGTGACCAAGATCCATCCTTTCGAACCATCGTCACAGGGAATGAGACCTGGTGCTACCAGTTCGATCCAGAATCCAAGCGGCAATCGATGGAATGACAGTCACCATCTTCTCCGCGATCCAAAAAGAGTTGCCTGCAAAAGTCCAGGGTCAAGACAATGTTGATCGCCTTCTTCAACAACGATGGCATTATCCATAAGGAATTTGTTCCTGCGGGTCAAACCACGAATGCCGCATTCTAAGAGGAATTTTTTAAATAGTTGATATCACGCATCCGCCTGAGTGTCAGTATACTATGCTCCTTTCTAGCTATTTATACATTTGAGCAGTTTGCCATTTTTTCCATTTGTACATATCCCTGTTCATCAAGCAACTTGTTGTATGCCATCTTTTCAGCAGAATGACTGTGTTAAGTGATAGATTTATGCTGCTCTACCTTCAGGGTTCATGTACTTATTTATTTATCTTTGTTACTTATGTGGTTTCAAAAGACTGGGTTCCCTAATGTATGTGTCCTTTACGTTTTTCAGTTACTGGAATCCATCTACCAGAAATGCAGCCTCAAGGATGTTAAAACTCTGCTAAACAACACTGAAGTCGGGATTAAAGAAAATGAAAAAAGTACTGATGGATTAAATGAACAGCTTCCTGGGACATCTGATAAGGCTATCATTTATACACAGCCTTAGATTTGGCTGTCTAAGCATAATATTTTTGCTGGCTGGAAATATAGTGAATATGGTGTGCCAAAGAAAAATTAAAACATTATCACACATCTGCTTCAGGTGGATTTCTGTTAAAGAAACAAAGATCTATGTTAACTATAATCCCTCTATATTTCATATCCAGACAAATTGGCAGGAGTTAAAGTAGATTGTGTGATTCAATATTAGATCAGATTACTATGTTTTTTTGTGGTAAAATATTTCAGAATATGAAGCACTTCCATGGAAATTAGTGACGTGACTCCTACAGTATTATCTTAGTCCCTAATACATTGCTGTTTTATTCTTTAATAAAATAGGTGCCTACAATGTAAATGGGGTGATACATACACTATATTGTCAAAAGTATTGGGGCGGTTTTCAAAAAAGTGAATCTCTGCAAAGAAAAATGCTACAAATCTGCTCATTAGTGCTCCGTCAGTTCACTTATGGAGGAGTTTCAGTGAAACAGGTCACTTCACAGTGACCTGATGTCAAAATCAGATTATTAACTGCTTGCCGACCCGCTGCAGTTTATGGGGAGGCCATACAGGTACCATAATGTACTTGTATATCGTGGCTTTCTTCTGGGTTCAATCAACACAGGTCTCTGTACAGAAGGAACGAAGAGATGTTTAGTAAAATCAGCAGACATTACACATATTACACATTATTAGGCACACATTTAACCCCTTGATCACCCGAGATGTTATCCCCTTCCCAGCCAGTAGTACAGCGACAGTGTATATTATAAGCACTGATCACTCTATTAGTGTCACTGGTGATGTCAGTGTCAGTTAGCCAGTTCCCACAAAGTGTCAGCTAGTGTCACATTGCTCGTCGCACTATCACAGTCCCACTATAAGTCGCTGATCACCGCCATTACTAGTATAAAAAAAATTAAAAATTTAATTCCAGTATATTGTTTGTAGATGCTATAACTTTGGCACAAACCAATTAATATACACTTATTGTGATTTTTTTTTTTTACCAAAGACATGTAGCAAAATACATTTTGGCCTAAATTTATGAAGAAATCTGATTTTTTTTCTTTTGCTTTTTCATCTGATATGTTTTATAAAAGAAAATTATAAAATATATTTTTCAAAATGTTCCCTCTTTTTACATTTTTTAAAATAAAAAAATACAGTGCTGAATAAATGCCAAAAAAAGAAAAGCTCTATTTGTGTGAAAAAAGATACAAAATTTCTTGCAGGTACAGTGCTGCATGATCGTGTGGTTGCCAGTTAAAGTAGCACAGTGTTGAATGGTAAAAAAAATGCCCTGGTCATGAAGGAAGTAAAATATGCAGGTGCTCAAGTGGTTAACTTGCTTATCGCTAGTATTTGGTTGTTTAAATTGGCCTCTAAGTGCCACATCTCTGAATCACAATATTAAATTTCTTAGAACGGGATTCTAGGTATGGTGGGATTTTAACGGCACAAAAACATGTATAATTAAAATATAACGTTTATTACAAACTCACATTTTTTAAAACCAGAACATACTCTTTTTCAGGATACAGAAATAGTAGGCTGGGTTTTATGGGAAACAATAAAAATAAAAACATTTTAGGGTATCTCCTTAATACAAATAGAAGATCTTCATTAGGTTTATACAATACAAATAGAAAAATCTATAGGTATAGATAAAATGCCTATATAAATCTCAGGCTGATGTAATTCTGCCCTGTGGAATGTAAAATGTTCACAACGATGGATCTCAGAATTTGCAAAAGACACAAAATGTAGAATTAAGGCTTACATACATTGATTCTGCGTTCAATATCTTTTGTGAATGCTGACATTTGACATGTACAGTATATTGTTACATGGAATGGAGTCCGTATTTTGATTCCTTTATCAGCATTAACATTATGGGGTACATTTATAAATAATTTGTTAGTAAAATCTGCCCAGTGAAACAGTAGGTTAATTCACCCAAGTAAGAATCAATGGGATTCACCCAGCATTTTCTTGCAGGATTCACCATATGTACAGTATTATATGACATTTGCCAGACAGATTCTGTTTGAAAATTGTTATGCCCTGTACACACGATCGGACATTCCAACAACAAAATCCCATGTTTTTTTTCCGACGGTTGTTGGCTCAAACTTTTCTTGCATACACACGGTCACACAAAGTTGGTCGGAAATTTCGAACATCAAGAATGCGGTGACGTACAACACGTATGACGAGCCGAGAAAAATGAAGTTCAATAGCCAGTGCTGCTCTTCTTCTTGATTTCGAGCATGCGTGGTACTTTGTGCGTCGGAATTGTGTACACACGCTCGGAATTTGCGCGTTTTCGTTGTCGGAAAATTTGAGAACCAGATCTCAAATTTTGTGCAACGGAAATTCCGATGGAAACTGTCCGATGGAGCCTACACACGGTCGGAATTTCCGACAACAAGCTCCGATTGCAACATTTTCTGTCGGAAAGTCCGACCGTGTGTACAGGGCATAAGTGTGTAAGAATCTTGTTCAAAAGTTAGGCGAGTGTTGGCTAAATGATAAATACACCCCTATACAGTATTTCCCATATTAGCAATGGTTAAATGGAATATCTGTTCTGTTAGGTAGAATTTTAATCTTTTGGAATCATACAGGGATAGATTTTATAATGACAAACAGTTTTTCTATTTTTTATTGATCCAACAAAATGTCAGATTCGAACAGACATCCTGTATATTTGGACATACTTTGTATATATTCTACCTGAAGGATATTTTTTCATATCTTTGTGAAAACATATGGTTTTTGAAGTTTAACTGATGTTTTTCTTTATTGGATAAAGGACCCTGTTCCATTTGAAGTTATTTTAGATGTATGATGCTATTTTGACTATGAGGTTGTTCTACGTGTATTGAATAAAAGAAATTAACATTCTCTATGTTTATTAGATAGGAGAAAAGTTTTTTTTGGGGACTTTATATGAAGCAGGAACCAAAGGGGTAACTGCCTCCATCCCTTTCGTTGATTAAAAATGGAAGCACTGGGCGGGACTTTGTATGAAGCACATAGCAGCATAAATAAAGTCAAGTGACTGGGAACATAGTTTTATTATATCATCGTATATAATATAATGTTCTGGGTGTACAGCCTCTAAGAACACTATGAGCACTCAGCCTCTCCATATACATAATCATTATAGACATAAAATACATGATAATCCTCAGTTCAAAAGAAAACCGGCCATGGGAGATGTCCATGCAGGTGCGCCGCCAATGCTCCACCCCAAGTGTCACCAAGGTGGACACAACAGAGAGAGAGGGACGCTTTCACCTGGGAGGCTTAGCCATCTGGCAATTAGCGCCTGTCCAAATCTCCCATGCGTCCACCACAGTGAGATGCCGGGTCAAAGATGGCATTCCACGTGGACGTTCTGCACCATAGACGTGCAGCACAACGTCAGCACATGGGGATGGTGCATCCTCCAGTCCCCCATCCAAAAAGGGGCGGCGACGGGGAAGAGGAGGGCGCGTTGCACGTCACAGCTTCTGGATCAGGAAGCAGCAAGTGGATCGGCAGAACCAGCTTCACACATACAATTGCGCCGATGCGGACCCAGGACACAAAAACCAGGACAGTGAATTGATAAATTGTAAATTATACATAGGTTAGTAGGAGGGGCAATAGTTGGTGTACTAATATAATCAAGGGTTTATTCAATAAACAGAGTATAAATTAATTGGTACTGAAATTTAGCATGGCTCTTGGTAAATAAGAAAAACAGTAATAAGTGTACTATTATAACAGAGGGTAAATTCAATAGGGGAAATATAAATAACTTTAAACTGAAAATTGGCATGGCCCCTGATATCAGACGCCATACAGAATTTTAAGAAGGTATTGTAGTTCACTGCTGCCATGTGCTTCCATCCCTAATCTGTTTATTAGATAGGAGAAAAGTTTTTTTGGGTACTTTATATGAAGCAGGAACCAAAGGGGTAACTGCCTCCATCCCTTTCGTTGATTAAAAATGGAAGCACGAGGCGGGACTTTGTATGAAGCACATAGCAGCATAAATAAAGTCAAGTGACTGGGAACATAGTTTTATTATATCATCGTATATAATATAATGTTCTGGGCGTACAGCCTCTAAGAACACTATGGGCACTCAGCCTCTCCATATACATAATCATTATAGACATAAAATACATGATAATCCTCAGTTCAAAAGACATTTGTAGGTAAACATTAATACAGGTTGGAAAAGAATAAAAGAAGTTAACATAGTTGATATGATACTTTGTTTAAAACTTAATTAAACCATAAAAATATTTTTTTAATGATCCATGGTATGAGGGTAGTAGAGATTGATGGCTCGACGTGTTTCGCGGCCTTGTAGCCACTCATCAGGAGCTTTGACCATGGAAAACATCTAGAAACAAAAGACATAATTTCTAGATGGTCTCAGGGGGATGGAAGGGAAATTCAAATATTTAAAGAGAAAGTTAAATGTTAAATGTTTTTCTTATTTACCAAGAGCCATGCTAAATTTCAGTACCAATTAATCTTTACTCTGTTTATTGAATAAACCCTTGATTAAATTAGTACACCAACTATTGCCCCTCCTACTAACTTATGTATAATTTAATTTACAATTTATCAATTCACTGTCCTGGTTTTTGTGTCCAGGGTCCGCATTGGCGCAATTGTATGTGTCGGGCTGGTTCTGCCGATCCACTTGCTGCTTCTCGATCCGGAAGCTGTGACGTGCAACGCGCCCTCCTCCTCCCCGTCGCCGCCCTTTTTTGGGATGGGGGACTGGAGGACGCACCATCCCCGCTTGCTGACGTTGTGCTGCACGTCTATGGCGCGGAACATCCACGTGGAATGCCATCTTTGACCCGGCATCTTTTATATCATCCATTTAGCATTCACCTCATCCCCCACACACATACCTCATACTCCTTATCACATCAAACATTCATAATCATTTATATCCTTGCACATTTCTTCTTTATTTAGGTCCCCCCTTTGGGGTCACCACCCCCACCCTCCACCAGGGTGCTTCATCCATATTCATGGTCTGGGATGTGTCTATGCCAGTTGTTCTCACCTCAGCAAATCCCCATGGCCCCCGTGGATGGGATCCAGCGGTACTTCAGCTATATCTGGCGCCGCATTGCCGCTGTGCGGATGTGGATGTAAGTTGGACACATTAACCTTGTACAATCATTCCCTATTTAACTTTCTCTTTAAATATTTTAATTTCCCTTCCATTCCCCTGAGACCATCTAGAAACTATGTCTTTTGTTTCTAGATGTTTTCCATGGTCAAAGCTTCTGATGAACGGCAACAAGACTGCGAAACGTGTCGAGCTATCAATCTCTACCACCCTCATACCATGGATCATAAAAAAAATATTATTATGGTTTGATTAAGTTTTAAACAAAGTATCATATCAACTATGTTAACTTCTTTTATTCTTTTCCAACCTGTATTAATGTTTACCTACAAATGTCTTTTGAACTGAGGATTATCATGTATTTTATGCCTATAATGATTATGTATATGGAGAGGCTGAGTGCCCATAGTGTTCTTAGAGGCTGTACGCCCAGAACATTATATTATATACGATGATATAATAAAACTATGTTCCCAGTCACTTGACTTAATTTATGCTGCTATGTGCTTCATACAAAGTCCCGCCCCTTGCTTCCATTTTCAACATTCTCTATGTATTGAAGAGTCAACCTAAATTTTTCCTTTGTTTTTGTTGCCCATAAAAGTATTCAAATTTGGAAAGTAGGGTACCCTTCAACAGATAAGGAGCATATGTCATATATTCAGATTCATATGTCGGATTCAGGTCTGGGCTCTGGCTGGGCCATTCCAAAACTTGGATGTATACTTTGGGTCGTTGTTATGCTGAAAGATGAGGTTTTGTGCCAATATTGACTAGTATTTGGAACTGTTCATAATTCCCTCTACCTCGACTAATGCCTCTGTTCCAGCTGAAGAAAAACAGCCCCAAAGCATGATGCTGCCACCACCATGCTTCACTGTGGATATGGTGTTCTTTTGGTGATATGCAGTGTTGTTTTTGCGCCAAACATATCTTTGGGAATTATGGCCAAAAAGTTCAACCATGGTTTCATCAGACCATAACACATTTTTCCACATGATTTTGGGAGACTTCAGATGTGTTTTTGCAAAATTTAGCTGGGCTTGGATGTTTTTCTTTGTTAGAAAAGGCTTCCGTCTTGTCACTCTACCCCATAGCCCAGACATATGAAGAATACGGGAGATTGTTGTCACATGTACCACACAGCCAGTACTTGCCAGATATTCCTGCAGCTCCTTTAATGTTTCTGTAGTCCTCTTGGCAACCTCCCTGACCAGTTTTCTTCTTGTCTTTTCATCAATTTTGGAGGGACGTCCAGTTCACTGTTGTGCCATATTTTCTCCACTTAATGATGACTTTCTTCACTGTGTTCCATGTTATATCTAATTCCTTGTAAATTCTTTTGTACCCTTCTCCTGACTGATACCTTTTAACAATGAGATCCTTCTGATACTTTGGAAGCTCTCTGCGGACCATGGCTTTTGCTGTAGGATGCGACTAAGAAAATGTCAGGAAAGACCTATTAGAACAGCTGAACTTTATTTGTGGTTAATCAGAGGCACTTTAAATGATGGCATGTGTGTACTAACTCCTATTTAACATGAGTTTGAATGTGATTGCTTAATCCTGAACACAGCTACTTCCCCAGTTATAGGAAGGTGTGTACACTTATGCAACTACATTATATATTTATTTTTATTTTTACTCCCCCCCCCCCCCCCTTTTCTGTTTGTTTTTCAATTGAGTTGTACAGTTTTTATAGGTCACATTAAAAAAAAATTGGAAAAAATTCTGAAATTATTTATCTTTGTCTCATTCTTTTACATCGCAGAAACCTGACATTTTACCAGGGATGTGTAGGCATTTTATATCAAATTGTATATTGGGGTTAACCTGTCCCTCGCTGTATATTACATTTAGTAGTCAGTAGGGTTTTTCAGAGGTAGGAGTTGGCATGCCCATGCAGTTTGCACAATAGGGTACTTTGCAAATTGGGATTCTCATAGAGCTTTAGAATTGAGCTAAGGCTGACTTCAGGGACCTGAGGTTGTCTGCTCTACAGTCCCTCTGGCAGTTAATCATCTCCCCCACAGTTAATGTCTCCCACAAGTTTGCTTTAGCACAAGATATGTTTTCATACTTCCCTGTCTGCAGAGCCTTTTACTAAGTTGGCTGTAATTTTCAAGACGCATAAGCTGCACTGACAAGAAGGTTGGTGAGCTATTCTGTACTGTATAAACTTTATTCTAATTCTTCTCCAGAGTGAAAGCCAAATTAGAAACATCCACAGATATATCAAGTACAAAAAAATCAATTAGGGTAAAGAAAGGTCCAATATGATACTTGTTAAAAGTGTAATTGATCAAGTACTGGCGTTTATTAATCTAATATTGATGACACAATGAAATGTCATTGATTATTCTGTGAATTTGATGTGTGGTCAGGGCACCTTTGGAGCTGGAATACCTATAGATGTTCCCCTTGGTTTTAATAATATAAAAAGAATATTGCATTTACATGAGCAGCCTGCTAATTTATTAACTAACTTTGCTTAATTATGTCCTGGTTAATCTTGGGCTATTTTTGGATGAGTTCCATCTCTAATCCCTAATTAGTTGTTTTAGTTTTGTCTTTGCATTTATCTGCAATCATTACTGTTCATATCCATCGTATAAATAAAAATTGTACCTTAGGATGTCATGCCTCCATCCCTTATTTGCATAAAAAAGGCATTTTCCATGGAACTATAAATGAGGTACAATATTTGCATAAAAGATTTATTAAGCAATAGATGAAAATCTTTTACATGAATAAAAACAGCAAGCTGATTTGTAAACACTACCATGCATTGGCATACAATCAAGATAATAATTATAATATATATATATATATATATATATATATATATATATATATATATATATATATATATATATATATAATGTATATATACAAAGTCCACTCTTCCAAACAAAACATAATGATGGGTACATGCTGTAGCTCAACACGTTTCGTGACAATAATCTCACTTCTTCAGGAGAAGATGTCCATTGTAAAATCTGCAAATCAAAAAACAACTTCATAGAGTATGTTAAAATGTTCCCTCAAAACAAGGTATGATGTGATAATTATACATATAGATGTCTATTGATAGAACAATCCTGACAAGTCAGTTTATATAACAATCTAAGAGAACATTTCCAAATGGAAACTGCCACCAGATGTCTGGCTCAGGAGTTGTGGGGGGAAGACATGGCACCCCAATGGGAAAACCGAGGAGCAGTACCTAAAACTGAATGCATTTGATAAGAAAGACTGTCATCAGGAACAGGTGAAGAAGCCTACTAAACATAGACAAAGTGACCTGTGTGCAGATAGTGGAAACCACAGGAAAAAAGTGAAAAAAAGTACCAGAAAATGGATCCATATACATCAGCAAATGGAATGGCTTAATATAAAGATAATTGCATTGTGTCTACTCAGTAAAAAGAAAGAGGAGAAAAGGTGGAAAGAAAAGGAAAACGAGAGCAAAGTTATAGTGTCTAGCACCAGTGACCCATGAGGAAAAAGGTATAATATTCAGATAAAGACACCAACAAACCAATAGGTACCATGTGTAAACTGCCACAGATAGAATATAGGGCAAAAGTCAGAGATTAGCTGAAAGGACACCATATGTATGCTGCCACAAATATGGTGTAAAATAGGAATCAGAAATAGGCATAAAAGATCAATAGTTACCATATGCTATCATGTGTGAGTGAGCAATCATCCCAGACATGACTCCAGGTTCCACCGGAAGAATAGGAGAAAGGCCTCCCTCTACCTGCTCTCTCAAACTATTCCATCAGAAGGGGACCATGCCCCTCCCAGCACCAAATGAACTTCAGGTGTAAATAGACCCATGGCACACAATCAAAGCCCGAAGGAATAAGGGCAAGATAACGCCTGGGTCGAAAACCACGACAACGCATGAAGATAGCATGCGCGTAAGCGCGCGCATGCAAAGTGCTGTCGTACTGACATGAAGTGCGCAGATGTGCTCTGATGTCATCAGTCAAAAACACTGTGCCTATGTAGATGGGTCCCACCGCTACTGGAGCAGACAGTTGGCAGTGGGGAACATAGCAACTCCTGGAAAAAAATGACAGACTCCTCACAGCGACCCCACAGGAGATCACTCAATTGTTGCCTTTCAAATCATTGACGTATCATATATCATATATGTTAAAGCACCTGGGCTGCATCAGAAAAATACCAATCTCACTGTGGACAACAATAAAATAGGTTAATCATATCAGTTATATCAATAATATCTGTAATAGCAAACAAATAAACTCATCATATCAGTTATATCATAATCATAACCTAAAATATTCCAATATGAATATATTACGTTAAGTGGCCCAGGTACACATATTAGGTTGTAGTTAATTAGGCACCATGACACCAAAGGGAAATAGGTGTCTTCCACCTGAATGCAATCATATAAATAATAATGTGTGCGGGTTCCTTAGAATGTCTTATTTGCATATAAAAAGAACTAGAAACATTTTCCATGGGACTTTAAACGAGGTACAATATTTGCATAAAAAGATTTATTAAGCAATAGATGAAAATATTTTACATGAATAAAAACAGCAAGCTGATTTGTAAACACTACCGCATATCGCCATATAATCTACATAATATTCATATGATACATATATAAATTCCACTCTTCCATATTTTTAACAAAACATAATGATGGGCATATCCTTTAGCTCAATGCGTTTTGTGACAATAATCTCACTTCTTCAGGAAAATAATAACCCATGACAACCATCAATATTTGTAAAACTTAAAGTGTTTGTTACCCCAGCGTTTCATATGCCTGACAGTTTTGGTCATCTTACTTTAAAAAAGTAATTAGTTAAGTTACAAATTACTTCTCCCAAAAAGTAATTGCGTTAATAACTCAGTTACTACATTGTAAAAGTAATTAGTTACGCAGCAAAGTAACTGACTTTTTTTTAATATTCTATAGGTGTAACTAAGGGGCGGGTCTAGTATTACTGTAAGCAAGGGGCGCATTTATTATTATATTGTGTAACCAAGGGGCTGCTCTATTATTACTCTAACCAAGGGGCAGATCTGTTATAGCGTGTAAGCAAGGGGCGGGTCTATTATTATTATATCATGTGAGGGGCGGATGGCTACAGAAGAGGGCGAATGTTAAATTAATGGGCAGAGCTCAATATATAACAATAATAATAAATGCACCCCTTGGATACAGTAATACTAGACCCACCCCTTAGTTACACGATAGACGCCCCTTGCAGAGTAGCACGATCATCGGGAGCGTGCGGCATCACCTGGTACAATTACATGTTAACTGCGCCTGCGCAGTGTAGAGTTCACTCAGAGCTGTTTAGGTTTGGCAATTTTCTTAAACTCCGAAGTCCTTCGTACTGCGCAAGCGCAGTACAGGGGGTCCTTGTACGGGGGGGGGGGGACTTTTTCGGCAGGACACCGGAATTACACTACTGCCATCTAGTGGCAGTAGATGTAATTGCGGTAACGCCGTCCAAGTAGTGAAAACTGCGTTACCATGAGGGGAAAAGTAATCAGTTAGATTACTTGTTACCCTCTAAAGTAACTGCGTTAAGTAACTCCGTTTATTTTAACTCAGTTACTTACATCACTGACTGGTGCCTGATGTACTTGTATGAGAAAGTATCCTGTTCTCTTTGTATTGCTTCCTTAGTGTGGAATCCATGGGTTTCCTGCTAGTTCCTCTGCTTTCCTAATAAAAACTGACCACACTAAGCAGGAGAACTGTGGTCAGTTCTCTAGTTGTGCTGGATACTCAGCCTACTCTCCTCTGATAATCAGACTTGACACCCCCCCTGCACAGCCATTCACTGGGAAGCTCAGTATACCGTTGCTTCTTCTCCCCCCCCCCCCCCCCCCCCCCCCGCGCCCCCCCCCCCCCCCCCCCCCCCAGCTCTTATGCAGCTGAGAACAGAGAGAACGTGATTACCTATAAAAGGGGGGGGGGTATTTATAAGGTTTTTTGTTTTTTTTATAACTATACACAAATGTTGCCTTTCATTTCCGTTTTAAACTGAATGGGCTGTTTTACAAGGTTATCGTTTACAATCACTTTAAGCCCTGTACACCCAGGCCGAATATTGGGCAGTATCGGCTGGTTCAATAGAAAACGTCCGCTATTCGGCCCATGTGTACTGCAGCAGGTCCTCCCAGGTTTTTTTTAGTTTAGCCCACTGGATTAAACCAAAAAAAAAAAAAAAAACTGATAGTGTATATTAGGCTTTAAGAGAGGGCTAAAGGACACTGCAATGTAAAAAACAAAAAGGCACATAAGGGAATAAAGAATTCAAATTAACCATAATTATGAAAAGTAAGTATACACAGCAAAGTGATACAGGTAAAAATGTGAAAAAGATGAACTTTAATAAGTTTCTGGAGCAAGTTTTCTTACAGAAAATACAGATAAAGGTAAATGAACAGGATTATACAGTCACCTTATACAGTCATTCTTTAAGCAAAAAAAAAAATAAGTATTCTATAAACAGCTTGCTAAGAACTGCTGCAGCACATCATCATTGTTCTTGGCACTTTCTTATTGAATAAGCACATAAAAGTCTATAGCTGCCCACACAAGTTCACAGCTACCACTGTACCTTTGTGAACAAAAGAAAAGCCTACAACAATGATAGACTCTATCCTCATCTAAGCAAAGAAGTTCTTTCTGCCTACTTGTAGTTTCCCCCCACTGAGCATGTGCAACTGCCTCAAGGAAATAGTGAGTGCCTATTTCAAATAAGGGCGATAGTAGACAGATGTTTTCCTATTCATATACTATATGTATACATTCAGGACAATTCCATAGATATTCCTATTGGTAACAGATAAGAAAAAAGTCGGGCTTTAATAATTTTGTAAATAAATACATAATACATAACTGCTTTGTTTTTTTTTATCCATATCTGTCCAGACTTCAAGTGATTGCTATTTTTTTTTTTTTTTTAAAACAAGATTTTACAAACATATTATACTTACCTGCTCTGTACAGTGGATTTTCATCCCAGATCCTCCTCTGCTAGGGTCCCTCTTCAGTGCTCCTGGCCCCTCCCTCCTGTTGAGTGCCCCCACAGCCAATAGCTTGCTATGGGGGCACCTGAGCCGAGCTGCAGCTCCATGTGTCCATTCAGACATGGAGCTGTGGTTCGGCCCTGCCCCCTCTTGCTCCTGATTGGCTAACTGACTTTGATTGCCAACAGTGGGAGACACTGGTGCCACTGCTGTGTCTCAGCCAATCAGGAGGGAGAGTCCCGGACGGCGGAGACACTGGTGGACATCGCTGGACAGGGATGGGGCTCAGGTAAGTATTGGGGGGGCTGCTGCACACAGAAGGATTTTTATATTAATGCATAGTATTAAGATAAAAACCTTCTGACTTTACAACCACTTTCAGCGCTTGCCTGAGTGGGAAAAGTCTTGTGGCCAGGGTAACATCTCAAACTAATGAACACTAAGGGCCATGCTACGTATGTACCTGAAAGAATGATGTGTGATTAAGTCCTTAAAGTGGTAGTAAACACCGCTAGGACACTTGTCCCTGCAGGTAAGCCTATAATAAGTCTTACCTGTAGGTACAGTAAATTTCTCTTAAACTTGCATAGTTTAGGAGATATTCACACGCATGCGCTGGAGTGACATCATTGTGACTCCGGCCATTCATACAGTCGGAGCCCACGAACCTTGATGGAAGACTGGTGAATATGGCAGCGTCGGGGCGCCATGACAGTGCTGCACTGCAGGGCTCTGTGTGTAGGCAAGTCTGTCATAATGTGCTAGTATGCAGTACATACTAATATATTATGACTTGCAGGAGGGCCATTGCTTTTTTCTGGCGGTTTACTACCGATTTAAAGTTGAACTAAACCCATCAGTTTAACAGTTTCAAAAAACAGTTAAATTCCCAGCATGCTGGAATTGCTAAGTCCTGTTTCACATGGGCTTAAAGTGGTTGTAAACCGCTAATTTTCAAGAAAAAAAAAACCCTGCAAGGCAATGGCATAATGTGCTAGTATGCATCGCATACTAGCACATTATGAAATACTCACCTTGGAACAAAGCTCTCCAGCGCTGTAAAGTCACCGGCGAGAGGGCTAACATGTTCCCCCTGTCTGTCTTCCAGGTTTGTGGGCTCCGGCTATGTGATTGGCCAGAGCAGTGATGACGTCACTCTCATGCTTGCGTGCAGGAGCCGCCGTTTCTGGCACAAGCTCTTAAGGTCCGGCACTGTAAGCCAGACCTTCAGAGCGCATGCGCCAATGATGTCATCAGCTGCATGCACCATCTTCTAAACTGTGCAAGTTTAGGAAATATTAACAGTACCTACAGGTAAACCTTATTATAAACTTACCTGTAGGGACAAGTGGTAGTACAGAGTTTACTACCACTTTAAGCTTCTAAAAGAGCACTGTGAACAGCAAGCTTTGACAAAATATTTGCAGAGCTTTCAGCAAGCTTTGTTGAAGTTTCTTGTTTGTACACTGATGCGCAGTCATGTTGGAACAGGAAGGGGCCAACCCCAAGCTGTTCCCACAAAGTTGGGAGCATAAAATTGTCCAAAATGTCTTGGTATGCCGACGCCTTTAGAGTTCCCTTCACTGGAACTAAGGGGCCAAGCCCAACCCCTGAAAAACAACCCCACACCATAATCCCCCCTCCACCAAATGCTTTAGACCAGTGCACAAAGCAAGGTCCATAAAGACCTGGATGAGCGAGTTTGGGGTGGAGGAACTTGACTGGCCTGCACAGAGTTCTGACCTCAACCCGATAGAACACCTTTGGGATGAATTAAAGCAGAGACTGCGAGCCAGGCCTTCGTGTCCAAATCAGTGCCTGACCTCACAAATGTACTTCTGGAAGAATGGTCAAACATCCCCACGGACACACTCCTAAACCTTGTGGACAGCTATCCCAGAAGAGTTGAAGCTGTTATAGCTGCAGAGGGTGGGCCAACTCAATATTGAACCCTACGGACTAAGACTGGGATGCCATTAAAGTTCATGTGCGTGTAAAGGCAGGCATCCTAATACGTTTTGTAATATAGTGTTTATGCATTGCTTTTATGTGTCTAAGGTAACCAGAGACATGCCAGGCCCTCAGACAGTGTGTTTGCTTATGTACTTATACAGAAAACGACTGCTACTTATAAATACATCAAACCTTGCCTTTGACGAAAAAGCCTATTTCATTTTGTTAATAGCACTCTCAGAAGCTAATGCACTGTACTAAACATAAAGGGTCACTTGGAAATTTGTGGTGGTATGGTTTCTTATACAAAACAAAAATAAATTTAAAACCTCTCCATTAATAGTGTAAGCTCCAGTTACTTTATGACGAAATGACAAAGCCTCTCCACTCCACATAATACCAGCGGTAAATGAAAAAACAGGAGGAAGACAGTACTGTTTTAACCACTCCGGCTGAGAAAACAAGCTGTGAAGTAAAATATGATTTTAACAAACAGTTCCTAAGCTTGAAAATCCAACAAGTAAAATTATTCACTACATCCACCTCCAGTAAAATTATTATTATGTATTTTGGTACATTAATAGCTGGACAGTTTTATATTTGCAGACTATATTTACTGTAAAATTGCAGGGATTTACAGCAAAATATAAAGAAGAATTCGTTTTTTTAATAAAAGTGACTTTCTATAAATTTACTTAAAGTGAACCTGTGTTCAGTTGAAAGCTCCTAAAACGTAGGCAGCCCATACATTGGTTATTTTTTTTTTTTTTTTAGTTCAACCATCCCTACTAGACCCGCCAAATTTAGATCCATGTATGGCCAGCTTTAAATGTTATGAAGAGGGACTGCGCCAGCCACTCTAATTTTATTAAACAACCACGTATTGCTTCCTATCTTTATAGACTTAAAGCAAAAAAATATAAAAATAAAAATATAAGATGTAAAAGTAAAATGTGCAAACTACAATATGTACCTCATAAAGTGCTATGTGCCTAATATTGCCAAAAATACCGTACACAAAAATTGATATTAATGTGACAATAAATTAACCACTTTCAGACCGGACCAATTTGCAGCCAAAGGACCAGGCCCCTTTTTTGCGATTCGGCACTGCGTCGCTTTAAATGACAATTGCGCGGTCGTGCGACATGGCTCTCAAACAAAATTGATGTCCTTTTTTTCCCCACAAATAGAGCTTTCTTTTGGTGGTATTTGATCGCCCCTGCGGTTTTTATTTTTTGCGCTATAAACAAAAAAGAGCGTCAATTTTGAAAAAAAAAAACACATTCTTTTTTATTTTTTGCTATAATAAATATCCCCCAAAAATATATAAAAAAACTTATTTTTTCCTCAGTTTAGGCCGATACGTATTCTTCTACATATTTTTGGTAAAAAAAATTGCAATAAGCGATTATTAATTGGTTTGCGCAGAAGTTATAGCGTTTACAAGATAGGGGATAGTTTTATAGCATTTTTATTAATAATTTTTTTTATTAGTAATGGCGACGATCAGTGATTTTTATTGTGACTGCGACATTATGGCGGACACATCGGACATTTTTGGGACCATTTTTGGGACCATTGTCATTTATACAGCAATCAATGCTATTTAAATACATTAATTCCTGTATAAATGACACTGGCATTAAAGGGATTAACCACTAGGGGGCAGTGTAGGGGTTAAGTATGCCTAGGGGTGTGTTTCTTACTGTGGGGGGGCGTGGCTGTCAGCTAGTGAATGCTGATCTCTGCTCCAATCACAGGGAGCAGAGATCGGCGTCACTAGTTGGTAGGCAGAACGGGGAGATGCTGTTTATTTCTGCATCTCCCCGTTCAGCCTTCCCGTGAGACGATCGCGGGTGTCCCCGTGGCGATCGAGTCCGCGGGACCCGCGACCGGCCTCACGGGGGTCCCGACCGGCGCGGGAGCGATATATACGCCCGTATGCCTGTTCGTGCCATTCTGCCGACGTACATCGGCATGCGCCGGTCGGGAAGCGGTTAAAGCAAAAAAATATAAAAATAAAAATGAAAATAAAAATAAATATATGATGTAAAAGTAAAATGTGCAAACTACAATATGTACCTCATAAAGTGCTATGTCCCTAATATTGCCAAAAATACCGTACAAATTGATATTAATGTGACAATGAATGAATACCCATACAAATTAAATAACATTTGTAAAGTATGCCAACAACCATGCATCAAATGATTTAACCATGCATCAAATATAAATGTGCAAAAAAAAACATTTTTGTGCAAAAAAATATATATAATGTCCAATATGTGACACCACAGTGAAAAAAATCTTCTATATTCTGATGCTGAAAAACACCCTAGATGTGAATCCACCACAACCAGAACCAGGTTAGTATATGCCTTTGGTTAATTGCCTGGATAACCACTCCTGAATCTGGTTGCCTCAATCTCCTATTCCATAGGCTCAGTTTGGGCAGTTTGTCGCTCTCAAAAAGAATAAATTGCTCTCATAGTGTAGTACATTAAAGTCGTTTATTTAAATTCAGTAAAAAGTATATAGTCCACTCACATTTTTATGTGCCTTCCGCCAGCACTGAGCTACTCCAGCTGTGTATGTGGGATCCTCTTAGGTGAGCGTTTGTTCCCCTCTCTGCTTTCGTGCGCTCCACGCCTCGCTCCCATTAAAACCGGAAGTCGCGTCACAAATCTCCCAGCAGCATCTACGCGTTTTTGCAAGCAATAGTTGCGTCATCAGCTTCCTGATAACTATTACTACGCACTTCATGAGGTACATATTGTAGTTTGCTCATTTTACTTTTACATCTTATATTTATTTTTATTTTTATTTTTATTTTTATATTTTTTGGCTTTAAAGTCTATAAAGATAGGAAGCAATACGTGGTTGTTTAATAAAATTAGAGTGGCTGGCGCAGTCCCTCTTCATAACATTTATATTCACAGTTCACCTAAAATACTAGGGAAACTGTTTTATTGGACTGCAGCATACCACACAAGTAAATGCACAGGTGTATATCACACTGTAATATATTTAAATAGTTGGCTCTGGTATACCTATACACATTTATGGCCAGCTTTAGTTAAATATATACTGCAGACATCTAAAGATCATAGCTCCCAACTGTACCTATTTTAGAGGGACTGCCCCTCTTTCGATGCCAAATTCCTCTGCCTCGCATGCAAACAGAATTCTCCCTCTTTTTGGTCTGATATATACATCCCTATGCAAATGTACTTTTTATACAACCTCTGTATTACTGCATTTGTTATAAGAAAATAAATGAAAAATGCCCTTGTAAGTTTTAGCCAATTGTTTGCTGCATATTAGATCTTTGTGGCCCATGTAACTAGGGCCATGGCAGGGACGTGTAATTTGCCTACATACTGTGCATTAAAAAGGTGTCCCTCTTTATCATTTCAAAAAATATGGTAGGTATAAAAGCTATATTCATATAGGTTTTTATACATAATAATACACAATAAAGCTGCCAGGGAGTCTTGAAGCACTTGGAACTCTGATATGTACAGAGTCCCTGTAATTCATAAAGGGTGTCATAGATACTCTTTAGAATTCTGTCGCACAGCTGTGTGATAAATGTTGTTGCTTGCATCAGATTCATGTACCTGTTGGAATGGTGGGGGAAGCACTGAGGCTAGAGTGTCCATAGTGGAAACTTCATCCTAAGTGTAATTCAATAATGCTGGCAACAATGCTGGCTCTTTGATTCTCCCCTGCCCGGCCACTGCGCCTATCACTCAGACGGGCACATAGGTCAAAGAGTTGGGTTGACTAATTGAGATATTGAGAGGCTAGCTCCTCATCAGGCCCTCCTCCCTTATGCTTAAAGTGTAAGTCCAGGCAAAAACAAACTAACTCTAAACCTGCTCTCTGCCATTTTAAACCTAATCTATCTAACCCTGTAAAGCAAAAATAGCTGTTTTTACCTTTTTTGCAGCCAATCCGGTCTGGTTTCCAGCAGCGGAAGATGTGTGCCGGAGAGGACCAACAACCGCTGTGAAATGGCTGGCAAGTGATGTCGCCCATAGACTTATTATGGGGCTTCTTGTCGGCTTTCTCTCCCCACCACCACACTAAAGCCGCCGCCAACAGCTGATGCTGGGAACCGACTGGATTGGCTGCAGGATAAAGTATTGCAAATTTTGCTTTACAGGGTTAGATAGATCAGGTTTAGAATGTGGCAGAGAGCAGGTTTAGCGTTAGTTAGGTTTTGCCTAAACTTCCACTTTAAGATCAGATGGCAGTAGGCTGGTTGTATACCGGCTAGACAAACCAATAGCAGCCATGAGTTTTACCCATTGCTGGTCGCTGTCAATCACGATTGAGGTTCACCTGATGGGGAATTCTGAGAGACTAGACACCATTCACCTGCCAGCCAGGATATTCCCATCATTGATCAACTTTGCTATTGTTTTTTAATAATGGCGTCAGCCAGCATCCTTGTGTCGAGAAACGAATACAGCTAATGCTCAGTTCCTTACAGCTAAAGCTCATTCCCATGCAACTAATGCTTGTGCACATGTACCAGCACACAGGCGAGTGCAGGCTAGCATCCAGCATGCAGTGACATGTAGGCTCATTTGTGTGCGCTAGTGCACGTCCACGCGCTTTAGCGCCAAACTGCCTATTTAAAGGAGATCTTGCTGTGTGCTAATCACTGTATGTTCTTCAGCTTTCCTGTGATCCATGTTCCTGCTTTCACTGACTGATCTTCTGTTGCAGACCTGGCTTGTTCCTGACCTTGCTCTGTGGATTCTGGATACTGACCTCGGCTTGCCTCTGACTATTTTCTGTCTGCTTTCCCAGCACTGACCTCGACCTGCTACTGAATCTCGCTCTACCTGCTTCCCTGGTACTGACCTCAGCCTACTTCCTGCCTACTCTGCTGTCTCACAGAGTAGCCTCTCCTTGACTGTCCCTGACCGTGGCAGTCAACTGTTATCAAGCTCCCATGCTTCTTTGAGCCCTGTACCTCTGTCACCACATTTAGGGGTGCTCAGACCAGAGCCACAAAGGAAGCCTTCTCATTAACCTGGCCTCCAACTAAAGTATGTGACACCCTGGCCCATGATGAACAGCTTCACTGACCAACAGTAGATTTGGGGATGAACACAACTGAACTTTAGATGGACTTGTGTCTTTTTTCAACCTGAATAACTATGAACTATGAACTTTCTACTTGTTTATTATAACTGCCCAGAGATCTCCAAAAGGTAAGTAAGTGTGCTGTACACACTTTGCATGTCATCTTATGGTTAAGGAATTCCAGGTTAATGCAGGTTTAATTCTTCTGCCAACCAGGAAATTAAACATGTCAGAGCTTACACAGGGCTATGAACTCCCTCCCCTTCCCCCATGTAACAGTGCTGGGCCAATCACAAGATGCCAGCACTATTACATTAGAGATGGAAAGTGAGTTATATACTCACCCATACCCAGAAGTACCGGTTCTACATCTTGGTTCCAGTTGACGGTACTGAGCAGCAGAGGAGTGAAGAGAAGGTAATTATATGTTGGTGAGAGGTCTACAGTGATCTTTTTATTTTGCCCTGCATGGATAATGGAAAAGAGCACTTTAAGCATTTTAGGCACAGTGATTTCCAAACAAAGGAGTGCCATGGATACCTACAGATATAAACTAGTATTTTTGAGCGGAATTCACCTGAGACCACACTCTGGATCAAGTTAAGACGTTTTCTTTATTTGACTCGTACGGGTAAACAAGTTACAACAAAAGGACAGATATTTGCCTATTGGTTCTGACTGCCTGTCACCCATGCAATAGGGCTGCGTAGACAAACAGTCAGCCTAATAGACGCCTATCTGAACAGATAATTGCCCACTGGTTCTGACTTCTATGACCCGTGCAATAGGGCAGCATACATAAAGTTCAGCCTTATGAGCTCCTATCTGACTTGTCTGTCTAACAATTGTAGAACTTGCATTTATATACCCTTTTACAAGCCTTATCTTAGCCATCTCTCCTAGATATGATTGGTTGCTAAAATCTATGTAACTAACCATAAATATGACACCTGTTCTACAACCAGACAAACTTATTCATTCCCAGAATTCCTATATGTTCATTAAAGTGATTTATAACTGGTTGCATCCTGTTGCATCCAGCTTGAACCCATAGTAACAGCAAACCCAAACCTTATCCCTAGCCAGGAACGGTAATGAGCTGCCCATGTATAAACTCTCTGACAGACATAAAAATATACGGGTGGGATGTCAAAAAACACCAGATTGGATGAGCAAGATCAGTTTGCCATAACGTTACAAACGCTCCTTAATCATACGGCTCACCTGGAATCTCCCACTGTGGCTGCTCTGGTACAACCTGAGTTGCAGGCCGTCCCTGCTGCTGCACCAGTCTCTGTGTAGGTATTACCTCTATAAGAGGTATGTCGGGTTCCGCTCCGCTTCCCCAGTGATTTGGGGGCGATCCAGTTCAATGCAGAGGGTTTCTCAACCAGGTTGAGATATACTTTGAGATGCTGCCCCAGGCGTTTCCCACGGACAGAAGCAAAGTAGGTTTCGTGATATCTTTGCTTACTGAGAGAGCCTTAGCCTGGGCAAACCCTCTATGGGAGATGCAAAAACCTGTTGTCTTGAGTTACCCTGAGTTTGTGGCCTCCTTTAAAAGTGTATTTGACATTCCCGCATGCTCCGCTTCTGCTGCCAAGTGCCTCATGTCCATCAAACAGAGTATGAGAACTGTTGCCGACTATGCCATTGAATTCCGTATTGTGGCAGCAGAGGTTGCTTGGAACAATGAGGCCCTTGTGGCTGCTTTTTCTCATGGTCTCTCGGATTCCATCAAGGATGAGATAGCAGCCCGAGATATACCCACTGAGCTGGAGAAGTTGATCACGTTTGCCATCCTCATTGACTCCAGACTCAGAGAAAGACTTTCTCTGGAGGAGCGGTTGCGGAAGCCTCCTGTACATTTGCCTGCAAGCTTTTCAGTCCCACCTGTGCCTCCCTCACCTCCCATGCCTCCTGGTACAGAGTCGGTCAGTGAAGATGAACCCATGCACTTGGGCTTCATGCGTCTCCCGGCGGATGAGAGAACCTTTAGGAGGAGGGAGAGATTTGCCTTTATTGTGGCCAGGCAGGTCACTTTTTGAAGTCTTGTCCTACCCGTCCAGGAAACGCCCGAACCTTGGGGTCCTGTCACGGACAGACCTTAGGTGGCGTTGTTTCATCCCCAGTTATGCAGAAGGATAAGCCCCTGGTTTTGGTCCCCCTTTCTTGGGCTGAGTTGCCCTTCGAGATACAGGCTCTAATTGACTCTGGGGCTGCAGGCCTGTTCATTGATGCTGCCTTTGTATCAAAGCACTCAATTCTGCTGCAGCTGCGTGACACTCCACTTGCCATTGACGCTCTTGACGGGAGACCTCTACAGCCTGCCCATGTGACTCATAAGACGGTTCTGTTGTCCATGGCCGTAGGGGCTCTTGACCATGAGATAATCCAAGTTCCAAGTTATTTCCTCACCTAAGTTTCCGCTGGTTATTGGTTATCCTTGGCTACAGAGGCATAACCCCTCTTTTGATTGGCTCCGTGCGGAGGTTCTCTCCTGGTCTTTCACTGAACAGAAAGCAGTGACTTTAAGTTACCGCACTCACTGGAGCCCCAGGCTGTGGAGGAGGTGGCTTGTTCAGGCTCTCAGCGGTGCGCTGAGAGGCTGAGCCAGCTGCTGGTTGGGCATCTGGGTGGATTCCAACTTTATTGCTGGGATACAATCAGAAACTGGAGTGGCTCTGTAACTTCAGCTGATAGCCCACTGTCGGGTGAATCTGGGTCACAGGGGTGCAGAAATAAGCACATATCTGTGACCCAGAAGAGTAGTATGGAAAAAAAAAGCTTTGGGGCTATACTTCTCTTTTAATACATTTTTGTATTGTACATGACTCCAGACTGTTGTCCTGCTTGCTAGAACAATAAAGTGGGGTTCTTTGCGCTTATCTAGCACAGCCTGTGAATTTTTATTTGTGGAATATTAGTGTGCAAGATAGTCATCTGGAGTAAGAGGAACAGAGCAGGACATCCTAAAGGGTAGAAATAACCTAGAATAAGAGCACAGAACATTGTGTCTTTATGTTGAATATTTCACAATGAATGGGGAAAACTGTCTACTTTTTTACATTACTTGGCATAAAAAATAAATTTGATCCTAACTTCACTGGAAACCAATTACTACATCAGCATACAGAGAACACCATCTACATTTTTTTATGTATCTTATATATCACCTCATAAACTCTGTTTGATTAAAATAACTTCAATAGCTTTCTGAAATTCAGAAACGTAGAAGTCAACCTTCAACATAATTGATAGAATTGTCATTTTATAAGACTAGCAAAAATGTGCTTACTCAATGGGATGGAATTGAAAGTCCCAGTGGTACATACAGTATAACACAGAGCACAAGTTTCAGAGTAAGGCTCCATGCACACTGTAGCTCAAAAAAGCTTTTTCTGGACGCCAGATTGCTGGCAGAAAACGCTGGTTGAATAACTTGCTTTTTACAGCGTTTTGTACTAGCGTTTATGAGCGTTTATTAGCGTTAGCGTTAATGGGCGTTTTTAATAAAAATACACAGAGGACACTCTAAAAATCTCACAATGCATTCCAAACTCCCCCAATGCATTGGAAAAATAGAATGCCGAACGATAATTAACGCGTGTTCATGAGCGTTTATCAGCGTTTATCAGCGTTTGGCTTTTTTTGGCGGTGAAAAACGGCACTTTGAACGCAAATTTCTGGCGTTCAGAAAAAAGCCCATAAACTCCACTGCTCATTAAAGCTAAAAAACTTCCATGTGTGCATGGACACATAGGCTAATATAGAGTGGCGTTTATGGTCTTTTAAAAAAAAACGCCCAAACTCCAATAAACTGCAGTTTATGAGCTTCAGTGTGCATGGAGCCTAAAGCAGTGTGAAGCATGTAATGTAGTTCACAGTGAACATAACTGGACAGTCTAAAGTTTACAGCGAAGGGAAAAGACACTGATCCATTCACCCAGTACATTTAGCACACCCACAATGAATGGGCTACAGGGGGAAATAGAGGATGGAGGTTGAAAAAAGTATCAAAGAAAGTAAACGTTCATCCAAGAAAATATTTCTTCAAAATATGTTTATACAGAACTTCTGTCATTAGTAAGTGTGTTTTGAAGTTGGGAAAAGCTTTATTTCCTTACAAAATGTGCACATGGATCAGAAAGGAATAATCTACTCTATTTAAACCAACTCATATCTAATGAGTCAAATGGTCAATAATTGTTATGTATTATAGTGATGTTGTCACATTAGGGATCTACTATCCTTTTACATTCTTAAATAGGGCGTTTTCTACTTTACAGAATAAACTGCAAGATATCCTTGAAGTTTTAAAGTGGGGGGACACCCTGAAAACAAAAACTTAAAAATATGTTAGTAACCATTTAAAATGAAAAAAAAAATAAAAATTTTTTTTTTTACTTACCAGAAATGGCTGTTGCTAGGCAGATCGTCCTAATCTGCCTCCTCCAGCTCCGCGGTGATCTTCTCTTCTTCCGTCTTCTGTTGAATGGGGCGCGATGTGTTATGGGAACTATGTCCCACAACACATCGCGTTCCCCATTCACAAATTAGAGTCGCGCATGCGCAGTAGGCCGCGCGCTGACTCGCGCATGCGCAGTCGGCCGCACGCCGACTCGCGCATGCGCAGTCGGCTGCACGCCGACTCGCGCATGCGCAGTCGGCCGCACGCCGACTCGCGCATGCGCAGTAGGAAACGTGAAGCCGTTTCCCTTACCGAGGATGGCGGCGCTGGAACCGAATCGCCGAGGGACAGCTCGTCCTCCACGACGGACATCGCGGGCGCCCTGGGAGGGTAAGTGTACTTTTTAAAAGTCAGCAGCTACTTTTTTTTAGCTCCACCCTAGACGGGATGCTCCGCTTGTCTTCCCCCCCCCCCCCCCGCTGCCACATTTGGCACCTTTTGGGCGGGAGCGTGTACCTGGTTTTGACAGGTACTCGCACCCACCGCGAACTGATCCGGAAGTTCAGCCCCCCTCCTCCTTCCCCCGTAGCCAGCCCATTCACAGCGCACATCGCGCTTCATGCATGCGCAGTAGGGAACCGGCTGTCAAGCCGCAAGGCTTCACTGCCAGTTTCCTTTAGTCAAGATGGCAGCGGCAGCACCCGATAGCCGATTGAAAAATCGGTTTAGGTGAGGACACCACTGGATTCCTGGACAGGTAAGTGCCTTAATATTAAAAGTCAGCAGCTACAGTATTTGTAGCAAAATAGGGAAGAAACTGCGCTACGGTATGTAAATGCATGAAAAGTGCATGTACAACTGTGTATAGTAGGTCTATATGAGGACCTATTGGAAGCTGCAACTTAGCTGTATCACATAACTACAGAAAAGACCAAAGGACAAAATATAAGCTGCGCTAAACCAGTGGAACATATAATTGTGAATGTGTGTTATAACCTAACCTTTGTGATGAGTCTCACTGGCCACACTCAAGTGGACAGAGTGACCCAAAAGAACAAAGGGCCAATCTGTAAATGGCTAGGTATGCATTAAAGTGCTAAAAATGATCCAATAAAACATATGAACAATATTGGTGTGAACAATGTGACAATAAGTGGAGAAAATTCTCACACAATGGAAACAAAAAAGCAAACAAAACATGTGCAATGAACTAAAAAGATGATAGCCTTTAGATATAGTCCAATATGTGTGACTTTAAGGCCTACACCCGTGCATAACTAACAAAAGTAAGCTGAACATAAAAAGTCCATCCATAAAGACAGAATCTTCAAATTAAAAGCTGTGTGCAATCCACCACCAATGCATGAAGATTCACTTCTTACCAGAAGTCTATGACCCCCCCCTTTACAGAGGATCACAGAAAGCATGTGTTGATAATACGTTGATAATATGCCCTGCTGATCTCCTGCTGAACTCCTTAATGTATACTCTTCATCTCATAAGTAACATGCATTATCTCACATAATGCAAGGCTCATGGATGAGTGTAAATAACATGCAAGAGATAAGGGCTCCAACAGTGTAAAATTTTCAATTTATTTAAAACATGAAATGCAGCGTTTGCACTTACAAAAAAAACTAAGAATCGGAAGCCTTAAAGTGGTGTTGCCACCAAAAAAAAAAATTGTCTTAAAAATCATAAAAAAAATAAAAAAAAAAAATAATTGAAAAAAAAAATTTTTTTACTCACCTCTAAATGCCTGTTGCTAGGGGGTCCCTCGTAGTCTGCCACCTTCAGTGCCCGGGCACTGACGTCACTTCCCCTAGGCACCGCACAGTCCTCTGGGACCTGTCACGTGTCCCAGATGAGTGAGCGTCGAATCACGGCGCACGGCGCCGCTCGTGCATGCGCAGTGGGTGCCCGGCTGTGAAGCCACAGCCGGGTGCCCACATTAAGAATGCCGGCGCCGCGAGCGGAGCGGGGAACGAGGGGGGGCCTCATTCCCCCGCATCGCTGGACCCTGGAACAGGTAAGTGTCAGATTATTAAAAGTCAGCAGCTGCAGTATTTGTAGCTGCTGACTTTAAATTTTTTTTTTTTGTGGGCCCTCCTCTTTAAGTCCGGTGCACCGGTCGGTACACACACGGACAACCCCGTCCTTCCTGGATCCTCCGACCACAAACACGAGGTGACGTCAGCGCGTCACCTCGTGTTTGTGCATCTCAACACAAACACTTTTTGAACCATTAATGACCCCCAGAATAATAAAAAAACACAGCATTGTAGACATTGACCACAATGATAAACCCCAGGATTGGTATCAGTGAACACAATAATAATCCCTAGTGTCAGTGACTACAATAAAAACCCTTAGCATTTTCATCGCAGTGTGGCAACAATTCTACCCATTGTGCCACTTGGCAGGTAGTACTGCCCTGAATACGTAACCCATGCAAGTGGTGGGCTGTTAACAGGAAACTGTTGGCCCGCATGCAGCCCCAGTGATGGGCAGCAGGGGCCTAGGGATTTAACAACAGCAACCTTCAATTATAGTGCAGTGAGGACACCCCTCGGAAGAGGCAAAGATGAAGAGGATCCATCTGCAAAAATGGCTGGGGGGCTTAAGTACGGGGGGGGGGGCTCAATTGAAGGGACGAGTCTGGTTTTGGACTTGAAACATTTTACAATCTTTTACATTCCTTTACAGTCAGAAAAATCCCCCCTCCTTTTCTTTCATCTCTCTCCCCCCCCCTCCTCCCCTCGGTCAATCCCCCCCCTTTTTTCTCTTTGCTACTGCTGCTCAACAGCCTTCGCCCCTGTGTCACTCGCTTTTCCCAACTTGACTCTCTACTGCATACCTCTATGTTACGCTAAGACTTGGTAGGCGGACGAGTGGAATAGGCTCCCCCCTCCCAAGGCCCTTGATCCACCTCTCGACCCATTGGCCCTGAGTTGCATTCCCCCTTCTCAATAACCATGGCTCTCTCATTACCTGGGGTGCCTTTTCATTCGAATTTTATGTTTTCTTTTGAATGCAACATGACTAGAAACCTCTTGTGTCAAGGCGAGATCTCGCCTGTAGAGGTTCTATATGTTCTGTAATTTTGTGTATGACTATCCATATATCAGTGCTTGTTGTGAAACTCTTTCCAAAATAAAACTTTTGTGGGAAGAAAAAAAAAAGAAAAATAATACATTTTGCATATGAAATATTTAAAGTTTACTATTTAATGTCAACAGATAGAGGTAGTCCACCACATCCATGTTATGTTACTGTTGTGAAAATCCTGTATTTGTATCTCCTACTGCTTAAAGCGGGACTGTACTGAAATTTTTTTTTTAAAAGCCAGCAGCTACAAATACTGCAGCTGCTGACTTTTAAAAAATGGACACTTACCTGTTCCAGGGTCCAGCGGTGTCGGCAGCAGAGGCCGATCGATCGCTCGGCTCTCTGCTGTAGCCGGCGCCATTCTCGGTGAGGGAATCAGGAAGTGGCTTCACTTCCCGATTCCCTACTGCGCATGCGCGAGTCATGCGGCGCAATGAGAATCTTCAGCGCTGTCTGTCGGGACACGTGTGTGTCCCGGCAGACAGCGCGCCGGGACAGGAAGTGATGTAAACTCCCGTGGGAGTTTATGCCCGGAAGTGGGTGCAGATACCTGTCTTAGACAGGTATCTGCACCCCCCTCCCCCCTGAAAGGTACCAAATGGGACACCGGAGGGGGGAGCGTTCTGAAAAGCGGGAGTTCCACTTTAGGGTGGAATCCCACTTTAAGTCTATTTACAACATACAGGTGGATGCGTCACAGGGGGGATTTACACCTTCTGAGTTTGATAGGTCACATGACCCCAATAACGTTTATCGAATACAGTGAAGCAGGCATCATTTAACCACTTCCAGACCAGCCTCGTTTTGGATTTTAGGTGTTTACATGTTTAAAACAGTTTTTTTTTGCTAGAAAATGACTTAGAACCCCCAAATATTATATATTGTTTTTTTTCTAACACCCTAGAGAATAAAATGGCAGTCGTTGCAATACTTTTTTTCACACCGTATTTGGGCAGCGGTCTTACAAGCGCACTTTTTTTGGAAAAAAGTCACTTTTTTGAATAAAAAAATAAGACAACAGTAAAATTAGCCCAATTTTTTTTTGGATTGTGAAATATAATGTTACGCCGAGTAAATTGATACCCAACATGTCACGCTTCAAAATTGCGGCCGCTCGTGGAATGGCGTCAAACTTTTACCCTCAAAAATCTCCATAAGCGACATTTAAAAAATTCTACAGGTTGCATTTTTTGAGTTACAGAGGAGGTCTATGGCTAGAATTATTATCACATGTGTGGTTTGACTACCGTTTTCATATGCGGGCGCTGCTCACGTATGCGTTTGCTTCTGCGTGCGAGCTCGTCGGGACGGGGTGTTTTAAAAAAAAAAAATTTTTGTTTTTTCTTATTTATTTTACTTAATTGTATTATTTTTTACACTGTTTAAAAAAAAAAAATTGATCACTTTTATTCCTATTACAAGGAATGTAAACATCCCTTGTAATAGAAAAAAGCATGACAGGTCCTCTTAAATATGAGATCTGGGGTCAAAAAGTCCTCAGATCTCATATTTGGACTTCAATGAAAAAAAAAAAAAAAATGTCATTTAAAAAAATGACATTTGTAAATTCCCCTTTAAGACGTATGGGCGGAAGTGACGTTTTTGACGTCGCTTCCGCCCTCCTATGGTATAGAGATGAGTGGCGGCCATCGTAGCGTCACTCATCTCTATGCACAGGCAGGGAATGGACCCGATTGCCTCCGCCACTGCCGACGGTTCCGGTAAGCGGCGGAAGGCACGGGAGAGCGGCGGGAGGGGGGGGCACCTCTCTCGCCGTCGATAACGGTGATCTCGCTGCGAATCTGCCGCGATGACCACCATTATCGGAAAGGGGACCGCTCACTGTGAAGAGGGATACCTCGGTTGTGGCAGCAGCTGCTGCCGTTACCGAGATATCCCTCTTCAAAAAAATGACGTATATATACAGTGAGCGGTCGTGAAGTGGTTAAGCAGGTTTCTAGGCTTTCCTTTCAACTCAACACACAGCCATTAATGTCTAAACCTCTGGCAACAAAAGTGAGTACACCAAAGTGAAAATTTCCAAATTGGGCACAAAGTTTCAATATGTTGAGTGACCACCATTATTTTCCAGCACTGCCTTAACCCTCTTGGGAATGGAGTTCACCAGAGCTTCACAGGTTGCCACTGGAGTCCTCTTCCACTCCTCCATGACAAATTGTGAACTAATATATATACGGAAAAAGTGTGGTGCTAAATAAAACATGTGAGAACACTCCTTGTGGACGAGAATGAGAAAATCTCGACCACTATTGAGTGTTCAAGTTTAATGTGAAAAAGTGAAATGGACGTCAGTCCTTTGTGCACGACATGAAAAAACGTGTACCATTCAAAGGCAGTTATCATCTAGTGCACATTGTGAAATCAACAAGATCAACCAATCTCCATGAGAGGAGAGGGTGACACTATAAGTTAGCACGGTGTACTAATCATAAAAATAAGTGATAACAAATAACTATGATGTGTGAACCATGATGGTCTCAGTAGGGGTCAGGCGCTCTTAGCGAGCGGTAGTGGCGATCACGGCCGACTAGGTATGAGGGTCCACACAAAAAAACGAAACAGGGTGAATAAACAATATATGACAAATATAGAAATTATCATTTCTAATGGCCCAGACTGGTTAGACGTAAAAGTAGAGTGCCTTTCTTTGCATTTAAACCATATTCATAGCATCATTCGAGGTGATGGAGAAATATGCTGGGTTATGCCAGGAAAGACTTATAATGCCTCAAATCTTGTACATGAAACTAAGGGCAAACACATCAAGATTGGCATATATATGTACACTGTCTCATTGGAAACTGTTCAGACACTATTTTAAAATTATAATGATGTCCATAACATATATGGGTTCAAACGGTTTCACATAAAGAAGCTTGAAAACTGTGTCCTCTTAATGTCGGATTCAGTTGCAAACAGGGAAGTGTAGAAATGAATTCGGTACGCTTACCACATCCGGTGGACCCACTAACCGGTGGTGAGGGGTCAAACGAGCTTTAGACTGTAAGGCTTGAGCCTGTACTGGATCGATGCATGAAGTGAAGCTCAGCAGCAGGTGTCACTCTACACTCACCGAACAGCAATGGATCACCAGGAAACAATCAACAGGTAAACTTTCACCGCCACGCATAGATCATCACGACATGTGGAGGTATGTGGATAAAGAAAAAAGAGAGGGCCTCCTCATCGCGTAAAAAAGTCCAGGAAAGGACTCAATTTATTACTAAAAAAATTGCATTAGCTTCCGGAATACATTTTGATAAAAAATATTTAAAAGCAAAGCAAAAACATGGAAACGCACTAGTAGTAGTATATCTGCAAGGTTCTCCCCTGGTTCATTTTTTGGAAAGCGCAGCTATCCACCCACACTCCTCCATGACGACATCATGGAGCTGGTGGATGTTAGAGACCTTGCACTCCTCCACCTTCCATTTGAGGATGCCCCACAGATGCGCAATAAGGTTTAGGTCTGGAGACATGCTTGGCCAGTCCATCACCCTTAGCTTCTTTAGCAAGGCAGTGGTCGTCTTGGAGGTTTGTTTGAGGTTGTTATCATGTTGGAATACTGCCCTGCAGCCCAGTCTCTGAAGGGAGGGGATCATGCTCTGCTTCAGTATATCACAGTACATGTTGGCATTCATGGTTCCCTCAATGAACTGTGGCTCCCCAGTGCCGGCAGCACTCATGCAGCCCCAGACCATGACACTCCCACCACCATGCTTGACTGTAGGCAAGACACACTTGTCTTTGTACTCCTCACCTGGTTGCCGCCACACACGCTTGACACCATCTAAACCAAATAAGTTAATCTTGGTCTCATTAGACCACAGAACATGGTTCCAGTAATCCGTGTCCTTAGTCTGCTTGTTTTCAGCAAACTGTTTGCAGGCTTTCTTGTGCATCATCTTTAGAAGAGGCTTCCTTCTGGGACGACAGCCATGCAGACCCATTTGATGCAGTGTGCAGCGTATGGTCTGAGCACTGACAGGCTGACCCCCCCCACCCCTTTAGTCTCTGCAGCAATGCTGGCAGCACTCATACGTCTATTTCCCAAAGACAACTTCTGGATATGATGCTGAGCCTGTCCACATAACTTCTTTGGTCGACCATGACGAGGCCTGTTCTGAGTGCAAGCTGTCCTGTTAAACCACTGCATGGTCTTGGCCACAGTGCTGCAGCTCAGTTTCAGGGTCTTGGCAATCTTATTATAGCCTAGGCCATCTTTATGTAGATCAACAATTCTTTTTGAGACTGAGAGCGATAACACCAAATTTAACACACCTGCTCCCCATTCACACCTGAAACCTTGTAACACTAAAGAGTCAGATGGACAAAATGGCTAATTGGGCCCAATTTGGACATTTTCACTTAGGGGTGTACTCACTTTTGTTGCCAGTGGTTTAGACATTAATGGCTGTGTGTTGAGTTATTCAGAGGGGACAGAATATTTACACCTTTATACAAGCTGTACACTCACTACTTTACATTGTCACATGAAAAGAAATAATAAAATATTTACAGAAGGGGTGTACTCACTTTCGCAAGATACTGTATATGTTTGAACATCCCAACCATGGGCATTAATATGAACCCCCCCCCCCCCCGCTAAAACAGCCTCCACTTTGTCCTCAATACTTTGAATTGTCCATGGAAATATGTGCCCATGCAGCCCAAATTTTATGAGATCAGGTACTGATGTTGGATAGGAAGACCTGGCTCATAATCAGCATTCCAATTCATCCCAATGGTGCTCATTAGGCCTGAGGTCAGGGTTCTGTGCAGGCCACAAAAGTTCATCCATATTAAACTTATCAAGCCATGTCTTTATAGACCTGGCTTTGAGTACATGGGTACATTCAAGCTGGAACAGAAGAGGACCTTTCCTACAAGGTCGGAGTGGCACAATTGTCTAAAAGGTCTTTGTATACTGTTACAGTAGGGCCTCTTTCACACAGCCGTGGCTGCCAGATTCCTCTAACAAGAATCTGTGGATTCTTGCTGCTGTAGAATGAGCAGGGTATGCCATCAGCAGCAGACCCTCAGCCCATTTAAATTAATGACAAGCTGACGCGGCTGCTGTTGTTCACATGTAGCCACATACAGAGCAAATAGCTGCGGTTAGGGACAGATGTCTGAGCCTGGACACAGTCAGACAGGAACATGGTGGTGCATATGTTAAATGGAAAGCTGAAGAAGCGTGGTTGCACATAAATGGGAGGCTTAAGCATTGAGGTATCATGAAAAAAATAAAAGATATACAGTATGAAGCAGCAGGCCATTACTACAATGAAAGCTGTGGGGGAGCCAAAAGACTGACATCCCTGCAAGTGTGGGTTTCCTGGCAAGACTTTGGGGGGTCATTTCTCTACATATTTCTACTGCAACTCCCTCCTCATTGGCTTACCTTTAAATATGCTATCCCCTATTCAGTCCATCATGAATGCTCATGCAGACTCATCCACCTTACAACCCGCTCAGCATCTGCTACCCTTCTCTGCCAACCCCCCAATTGGCTTCCAATTATCCAACAAATGAAATTCAAAATACTAACAACTTACAAAGCCATCCACAACTTGGCCCCTCACCTACAAAACTAACCTAGTCTCAAAATACCAACCAAATCATTCTCTTCGTTCCTCCCAAACCTCCTGCTCTCTAGTTCCCTTGTCATCTCCTCCCATGGTCACCCCCAGGACTTCTCCTGAGCCTCTCTCATCCTTCAGAATTCCCTACCCCAATCTATCCAGCTATCTCCTACTCTATCCACTTTTAGGCGATCCCTGAAAACTTTTCTCTTCAAAGAAACTTATCCTGCCTCCACCTAACAACTGTACTTTTATTTTGTCCATCAGCTCATGCCCCACAGTTAATACCTTTTGTATTACTTGACCTTCCCTTTTTGATTATAAGCTCTAACGAGCAGGCCCTCTGGTTCCTCCTGTATTGAATTGTATTGTAACTGTATTGTTTGCCTTAAATTCTTCCTCCTATCCTGATCACATCACCAAGCTATGTCCTTGGCTTCTTCTGTCTGCTGCAATAGTTGGATGTGATAGCTATTGTACAATTCTTAATTTCTTGTTATTATTCATAGCATATCATGTAGAAAATACCTAATCTTGATTCTTCCCAGGAAAGATGTTGAAAGTGTTCCTTGAGAGCAAAAGAGCGTATACCTTTCTGTTGGTTTACCATGACTTTCCCTTCTAATAAATGAAAATATAAGATAAGGTTATGGGTATCTAGCTGATTTAGAATTACTTTTATTAATAGCCAAAACTCATTTTTATGTTATTGCCATGTAGCATGAGAATGTTACTGAAACCTATTAGGTATATTTTTATAGACGATAACTGTGGTTACATTTAAGTGCAAACTAGACTTTGCAGAATGTTTACTACCTTGCCACATAAGGAGCATCAATGCAGCAACTAAAATTTATCTACAGCCCAGAGCAACTGTTCCACTTGGGGATATTATTGTACAATCGTAGCTGTTTCCAAGGACCTCTGTAAGATATAATGCCTATTTGGGATCTTTTATTGCTAATTGACATTATTTTAGAGCCCCCCAGACAGCTGTAGTTCGTGCTCGTTGAGAAACAGTAAAAAAGCATTTACAGCATCGACTTGTGCATGTTACCAGATGGGCTCATATATCTCAGGCACCCAAGTTAAAAAGTTAATGAAGAAAATAAACTTCTATAAATACGGCCAGAAAATCCAAATGTATTTACACGTACAAAGGAATTAATTAAATCGAGCAACTTGAAAGATGTTACACTCAAATGAATAATTAAATCTTAACCAACAATGTACTAAATAACCATAAAATGGAGTAATGGGTTTTAGCTAAATCAATGATGTGTTTGACTTGATATGTTAACTAAAATATTAATTGTGCTGTGGAGAAGAAGCCTAAGCCAACTGTGCGTTATAAAAAAAAAAAAAAAAAAGTGTGCCATATAGTAATTAAGACCTGCATTTTTGGAAAGGCAAACCAGCCTGGTGCTTAGGGTAGAAATATTTCAGGGTGTAGTACAATTTTAGGCTGCAGCTAAATAATACATTTTTCTCTTTTCTCTTCTAGAAGTCTTCAAAGACAATAATAGTTCATCACATATAGAATTTACTCACTTACCAAGATTTGTGGTCACAGGGAGAGGTATAAGAAGACTAGCCTACAGGAGTATATAATTGGATTCTGGCCCTGACTGAAATAGAACGTGGCAATAACTACAGTAGAAACGTGCGTAACATTATGTGGTTTCACGCTGTAAGGAAACATATTTCAACACTCCGACTTTCAACATTAAAGATCCAATAACTGACGCCAGTGCTTATTCCCTTCTGTGTGGTTTACATTTACTTGAACCCCATACCAAAAATTGCGTTCTTTCCAGCTGTAAGTATCACTGGCCTTATAGTTATGGCCAGGCAGTTCTGTATCTCTTTGCAACCAATGAAAATGAAATACAACAGTTCGCTTATAAAGCTATACATGGATCAAAGACACATGCACAAATTAAAGGGTGACTTTCGTGGGGAAAAAAATAGCAAATAAGGAAAAAAATATAGCGTATAAAATTGCGAGTCAAATTGTAATTGAATGTTATTAAAAATTATCTTTCCTTTTCAAGCTACAGCTCTGTAATTTTCTAAAAATGCAATGCAATATGGCTACCTGGAGGTATTCTGTCCACAGAATGTGTACTGAACACCCCCCAGAAACATAATTTCCTACTTAGCTGCACAGCTGATTCATAATTATGAAACCACTCCTATTAGATTAATTTTCCCACATGGATACAGACAAACACACATGGATCTCTTCAGAATAACAAAAAAAAAAAGAATCTGCAACAAAGTTTGTTAAATCCTTGCAATGTACATAGATCACCCGGGGGAATGTTTTTTTCTCAACAAAAGCAGAGCTACTCTTTAATGCAGCTCTGTATTCAATGATACATCATTAAAAGGGTTGTAAAGTCAGAAGGTTTTAAGATAAAAAGCCTTCTGCGTGCAGCAGCCGCCCCAGCACCCCCTAATACCTACCAGAGCCCCATCTCTGTCCAGCCATGTCCATGAGTCTCTGGGCCATCTGGGACTCTCCCTCCTCATTGGCTGAGACACAGCAGCAGCACCATTGGCACATGCTGCTGTCAATGTCAGTTAGCCAATCAGGATAGAGAGGAGGCGGTGCCAAACCATAGCTCCGTGTCTCAATTGACACACGGAGCTGCAGCTCGGCTTGGGTGCCCCAATAACATACTGCTTGCTGTGGGGGCACTTAACAGGAGGGAGGGGCCAAGAGCACAGAAGAGAGACCTGAGAAAAGGAGGATCTGGACTGCTCTGTGCAAATCCGCTGCACAGAGCAGGTAAGTATAAATTGTTTGTTATTTTAATAGAAAAAAATGGGACAATCACTTTAAAGTATTTTAATGCAAGAAATATAAATAACTGAATTTGATTTTGTGTTGGTCCCATACAGTCCCTTTACAGCAGCGCTCAGGCTGGGAAAGGCACAAGGAGCCATTCAAGTGTGCTGCAGTAATCATGTGCTGACATGGACCATGCCAAAAGGAAGAGAGAGCAGAGTGACTAAGCTCATCAATCTACGGCTTCTCTTTTCACTGTCCAGTCACATACTATGGGAAGGACAAGACCTGTAAATGTTACCTACCTGCAGAAAAGAAAAGTCAGGTCTTCTGCCCTGCCAGACAGGCCTGTGATGTGTGACATAGCTGTGTAAATCTCAAATGCGGAAGGACAGAAATATAAATCCTTTGGGAAGCAATACAGCTCCAGCATACATAGTTCAGCTGTGTTTGGCTGTTTGCCCAAAGTGCAGACTCAAATCAAAGCACCTGAAATCGTGTGTGAAATGGTGGTCCAAATACACCTTAACTACAACTGGTACAGGGCCCCTCCATTGTTCCAAGCAGTGGTGTATTTAGGTTTTGTGACTAAACTCAGGCACCCCCTAATTTAAATATGACCCACCCCTTCCTGTTAAGGCCACACCCCTTCTTGTTTAAGACATGCCCTATCATCTGTAAACCACACCCCTTACTCTTTAGGCTCCGCCTTGTCCTCTTAGAGCTCCACATCTTGCTCTCTGTAGATTAGCACACACAATCAGTGCCGCCTATCAGTGCAGCCTCATCAGTGCCCATCAGTGCAGCCTCATCAGGGGCCACCAGTGCAGCCTTATCAGTGCAGCCCTATAAGTTCAGCTTAAGAGTGCTGCCTCATCTGTGCCCAATAGTGCAGCCTATCAGTGGTCATCAGTGCAGCATATTAGTGCAGCCCCATCAGTGCAGCCTAAGTGTGCTGCCTCATCTGTGCCCAACAGTGCAGCTTTCTTCTCATCTTCTGCCCATCAGTATAGTCTCATTAGTGCAGCCTCATCAGTGTTGCCTTTATAAGTGCTCATCAGTGCAGCCTACCAGTGCTCATCAGTGCAGCCTACCAGTGACCATCAGTGTAGCCTACCTGTGCCCATCAGTGCAGCCTACCAGTGCAGCTTAAGAGTGCTGTCTCATCAGTAGCAATCAGTGCAGCCTCGTCCGTTTCAAAATATCACAGCTTACTAGTGTATATTAATTATGTTTTGATTATAGCATGGAGCACTTTGCAGTTCATGAATTTTCACTGGATGTGGACTGTTTAATGAGCTTGCACTGATTTCAGCATGGAGCACTTTGCACATGCTGAAATCAATGCAAACTAATTAAACAGTCAACATTCAGTGAAAGTTTATGTACTGCAAAGTTTGCAGTACATGAACTTTCACTGAATGTGGTCTGTTTAATGAGTTTGTAGCATGCATAGAGAAATTTATTGCAATATCATCTAAAAATATGCATTTAATCCAGGTTGAGGACTATATGGACATGATGACTATAAGGCCCCTTTCACACGAACAAACCATTCAGGTCCGCCTGTCAGTTTTTTAGGCGGACCTGAATGTACACTCCATGCAGGTCTGTAGAACGACGGATGTCAGCGTTTACCATGTCCGCTGACATCTGATCCGCCAAAATCAGACGCATGGCGATAAGTTTGCATCCGTCCTGGTGGATCAGATCGGATAATATCTGATGAAAACAGACATGCTGTTTTCGTCCGATCCCTCCATAGGAATTGGCGGTGCTCTGACAGGCCTCTCCCCGCTCAGTGAGCAGAAACGGACCTGTCTTCCGCCGGCTCAGCGGAGATCAACAGAGAGATCTCCTGCTGAGCTGGCAGACTCTGCTGAGCAGATCCGCCTCGTGGGAATGAGTCCTAATACTGTAATTGTAATTAACTGTACCTGCTGTCCTTGCCACCACCTGAGTTCCTGTCATCCTCCTCTCTCCTCCTACTATAGTCACAGTAAGTCTCCGCCCCGGGCCGGGGAGAAGATCCATTGTAAGGATGTCGTGCGGAGGAGGGTAGGCGAAGCATTAGGCTCCTCCTCCTCCACTTACAGACTGCCCGCCGTCATTATACGTCGCTATTTTGAAGAGAAGTATCGTTGTTATGGCAGCAACTAGCTGCCATATCCCCAGTATCCTCTTCTTCAGTGGGTGGTCCACTTTCAGATAAAAGTGGTCTCTGCGGCGGAGGGCCTCCCCCTCCCGCCACGCTCCGTTGTCCTCCGTCACTTACTGGAGCCGTCGGTAGTGGCAGAGGCGATCGGATCCTTCTTCCTGCTAGGCATGGAGATGAGTGAGGGGAAGATGGCCCCCACCCGTCTCCATATCCTTGCAGGGCGGATGTTTACATTCCTTGTAATAGTAATAAAACTTTTTTTTTTTTTTAAAGAACAGTGTAAAAATAAAAAATAAAAAGGTAAAATAAATTAAAAAAATGTTTTCTTTTTTAAACGCGCCCCGTCTTGCCAAGTTCGCGTGCAAAAGTGAACGCGTACGTAAGTAGCACCCGCATATGAAAACGGTGTTCAAACCACACATGTAGCCACGCCAATTTGTGCGGGAGGCGGCCGTGGGAGCAGGGAATCAGGAGGACTGGTCGGGGGGGTTTCGTGCGGGGAGCAGATTTTTTGAAGCCGCCCTGCAAAGTGCCGCCCTAGGCCTTGTCGGCCAAGACATAGCACTGGTTCCAAGAAGGCTCTAATAGCTAGGGAACATTTGAGAAATGGAAAATCATCTATAATGTTGCTCTTGTTATTGTTAGTTTCATTGTAAGGACTTTTAACCATACAAGTAACTTTTTGAATCCTTTAAAAGCTCTCCTGTACCATTAAATTATCCCATAATTTCAAAGCAATAAAAGGTGTTTGTGACTCGTTACATTTAACTTCTAATAAGGCTTTTGCTCCAAAAGTGTGAACAGAAAGAACGACTAATACAAACAAATTTAATTAAAATGCTTGTATAAATAAATGTGAATTTGCTTCGTATTGTACAGGGATTCGTTTTTGTTCTGTTTCTAATAAGACTGAACTAATATACACAAATATGTATAAGGTCAGTTTCCATGAAATTAATAATATATAATTCAACACAAGACCTTAAAAGATAAGTGCAGAACGAATTCTGCTGTTTGTTAACTATTAAAAGATTTCCTTTTTTAATTACATAAATGAGTTATGTTGTCAGATACTGATGTCTCTTGGCACGTGTATATTATGGTCTACTCTAGACTATTCTGCAGGAATCTGTTACAATATAGGTTAGCAACTGGAGGCCCAGTGGGAGAAGCCTGGGACTACACTTGTAGAGTCTGTGTGTTCTGCCAAAAACAAACATATGAAGTGCCAGAATGGGGAGACTACCATTCTACTCAATGAGGAACGAGAAAGAGCTCCTATTTGCTAGGTTACAGAAGTATTTGGTTACTTATGGAGAGTAAGGGCTCATTTACACAATTGTTGCTCTCTGAAGAACATTCCCTCTGAGGACCCTTCTTCATTGGACAGACAGTAATGCCTCCTCACCACCTGTTTTAACCCAAAAAATTCTTGGTTCCTTCATAGTTCATGGTTCCTAGTATTTTAATAGATGGCACAGTGGGCACTATGTTGGGGATAAAATTGGACACAATATGTACACCTCAGTCCCCTGCCTTAGCAGCTAAAGGTGAAGTGGTTAGGGATGGGGGGTGTCTTAAAAAACACAGCTCAGCCACATGTTTTTACTTTCCCCAACCACAAGTGTACACAAGACCTTAATGTGCCTAGCTTTGGAAATGGGAATGTAGTACCTGCTAAGGGAAGGTTGAGCAAAACTATGCTGCAGGTTTTGAAGGCATGTTATGTAAGGTAACCCAATTCTTAAAAATTAAATCCAGAGACACCCTTCTGGTCATGCCCACGTTTAATGTGGGCGAGGCAGCGGGGAGTATGGGGAAGGGCTAATGGCTCCATGCATAGCATAATGCTCCAAATAGTGTGTGTGGCCTTTTTTAAATGGGTATGGTTACATAAAATCTGAGCCTATTCTGCACTGGGTCAGCAGTGATACAGAATGAACTTTGCCGACTTGCAGATGTCAGAAAAAATATCTGCAGCAAGTTAGAAGTGTCCCAAGACATCTGGGAGCTTCAGTGGTATAGACAATGCAAAATGCACTATGTACATAAAGCTGCGGAATCATGTTCTGACCCTAAAGAATACTTTTGTGGTTACACCTCAATGTCACAGGACCTAGGAGTAATGTTCAGTGCCATATTAAATTAATAATCAATGCAGCATTGCAGAAACCCTTGCTATATATAGGGGAGAAGAGAACTTCAACATAGATTGTGCTGTATCAGCCACTTACCTTCTGATCAATAAGGTTATGCCAAATTATTTTCCAAAAGAGCTCTTAATTACTTACTCCCTGGCTCTCCGCTACTTTGTTGCCTTGGTCAGACTTCTCCTTAGTCAGGGTGCTTGTCTCTGATCTCCACAATTTGTGAGATAAAGCCTAATATTTAGCTTCAGTGTAGAGCTTACCAGTCTGTTGATTCTACGCCCGATATGCAGTTTAAGGGCTTTTTTGGCCCTCCTTCTGCTCTGTCAGACTGTCCTGTGCCAAAAGGCACACTTCTCCCTTGCACGCCTGGACTCCTCGGGAGGGTGGAGCCTAGAATTCTGGTCCTGGCAATGCTATAAGCCCAGGACCCACCTTTACAAACAACAAGCCAGACTGCTGGCTGTTCCCAAAACTCAGTCCCATGATTAGAAATTCCATCCCACCCAGATTGCTATGAAATCTCCAGGCTCCAGGTCCCCAACTGTATTTTACCAACCACAGAGGAAACTGATAAAACAGTTTCCTCCAAATTAAATTATCCTCCTGGAGCCTTTCAACCTGCCTATTTGAGAATCCTGGGCGACAATTACTAGGACAGGGATCCGTACTGTTACATATCACCCCCTTTTGACCCGGAGGGAGAAACACACAACTTTATATTGGCACCTCTGTGCAAGCTACCATTTACAGATGTCCAATCCTGTCTAACCATACTTTTTTTTCTCTACCCAATGCCTCCTTTGGTGTTTCCCTCTAAGCCTCACTGCCACTCTGCTACAGGCTCTGATGAGTCCTTCCCAACTTTTTTTCCGGATACTCTTTCAAAAGCACTTTCTCTTCTGAAATTTTAACGGGGTCCTCTTCCAAAAGCACTTTCTTTCCTGAAATTTTAACGGGGTCCCCCTGGCCTTTTGATCAACCCTTCTATCTCCACGGTTCAAGTTCCCAGGTTTCCCAAAACCTCTCTCAGCATTACTGTCCTGAGACTGTAGGGGGCCTATTTCTATGGTGTTTATAATGGGACCCCTCCTCTTATTTCTGGTACCTGACTGAGCAGTCACCAATTGTTTTCCAGGTTTACCTGTACCTTTGGACACCACATTATTATGTACTATTAACACATTACTTGGTTCATCATGAACAGACATATTCACACCGACATTACACCATTCCATGTTGCAAACGTCATCAACCTTTTCCCCAGTGTTTGTTAGGGCAGGGTCTTCAGAAGGCACACACACACACCAGAAGGTGACCATCACCTATGGGAACCTCACCAGATTCCACCTCCTCAGGTGTCGCCCACTCTGCAGGCAGCTGTCCTATCACCTGACATTTTCCAACACAACCTGGATTTCTTTTTTTTTTTCATAAAAGATTTTATTAAAATGATCGTACAGAATGCGGTTACATAGCGTTTAACATGTAGAACAAAGTAAGCTTCCATGGAATATACAACAATGCAAGGTCTTATATCTTAAGTCATGGAAAATCAAACATTGAGGATCATTTACAATCAAGTATAACTAGTTATTGAATAAGCCTAGTAATTACAATCGATACAATAAACTCTTAAACAGGGATACCCTTTTTATGTCAAGTCTTATCTTAACTGATAGCATTACCACTTAGACCACTATCTACAGGTTTTCTTGTGGTAGTAAAAAAAAACAAGCGGGACATTCAACTTGACTTCTCTTAGTTCAGGTAATGTTTGAGTAAATATGATGGGTCGTTTTAGACTGGTCGTTTAGCTATATCGTTGTGTGGATTTTTGTATTTTGACTGGTTCAAGGAGTGGGGATCAAAAGAAGTTTTGAGAGGGGGAGAGCTGGGAAGGGAACAGAGGGGGTGAGAGTAGGGAGGTTAAGGTGGGGGAAAGAGAGAAAAGGGAAGGGAGGAAGGAAAGAGAGGGGGTGTGAGGGGCGCTCTTCGGTTGTGCGTCCCCTCCCCCGTCCTAAATGTGGGGGGAGGGGGGTGAGGCGGGATAGTTTTTTTTTATAAGGTTCTGGATTGACAAATTTTATACTGGGGAAAAGGATTTATAGCAATCTGATGTTTTGAAGTGAGTCCAGGGAGCCTACGTGGTTGTGAATTTTTGTATGCGCTCTTGGGCAATAAATATCAGTTCCTACCATGGCCAAGGATTTGTGGTATTCGTGTTTGGATAATGTAGTATGGTGTAAAAGGTATCGAGCCAGACTGTATTTCAGAGTGTACGTGGTAACTTGTTCTATGATGGAGTGTACCTCCCTCCAAAAAATCTGGATGGAGTCACACTCCCACCAAATATGTATCATGGATCCTACTGCTTTTTTACATCTCCAACATACGTTAGGTATTGAGGGTGAGAATTTGTGTAATCATGATGGGGACCTGTACTTTTTGGTTATGATTTTAAATCCATTTTCTTGGATTATTACATTCATTGAACTCTTATGTGCAAAAGTGTAAATGGTTTCCCAGTCCTCCTCCGTCAATGTCAGTTGTAAGTCCTTTTCACATGAATTACGTGGGATTTCAGTTGTTGCTGCTAGGGTGTTGTCTCGAAGGAGGGAATAGATGTGTGAAATGAGGTACCTTTGAGGTGTGTTGCTTGAGCATAGGGATTCAAATGGAGTTAATTTCCTAGTCCATGTTGTGCTTGGTGTTGGGGATGTTAGAAAGTGTCTTATTTGTCTGTATGACCAGAAAAGAAATGTGTTTGTTTGAGATTCTGATATTAAATCCTGGTACGTTCCGATGGCCCCTTTATGAAAAAATTGGTGAGCCCTTATCTCCTCATGTGGCCATTCCTTTTGTAGGAATGTGGTGGTATCTCCAGGAGGAAACTCTGGGTTTCCACGTAGGGAAGTTAGTGGTCCTGATTGTGTAGACAGGTCATGTAGCGATATGGCTTTATTAACCACTTCAGCCCCAGAGGATTTTACCCCCTTCCTTACCAGAGCACTTTTTGTGATTCGGCACTGCGTAGTTTTAACTGACAATTGCGCAGTCATGCAACATTGCACCCAAACAAAATTTACGTCCTTTTTTTTCCACAAATAGAGCTTTCTTTTGGTGGTATTTGATCACCTCTGCGGTTTTTTTTTTTTGCGCTATAAACAAAAGTAGAGCGAAAATTTTGAAAAAAACACAATATTTTTTACTTTTTGCTATAATAAATATCCCATTTAAAAAAAATAATAATAATTTTCCTCAGTTTAGGCCGATATGTATTCTTTTACATATTTTTGGTAAAAAAAAAATCGCAATAAGCATATATTGATTGGTTTGCGCAAAAGTTATAGCGTCTACAAAATAGGGGATAGATTTATTGCATTTTTTTTTTTTTACTTTGCTCTGATCTGCAATTTTTTTCGTGACTGTGACATTGCGGCAGACACTTCGGACACTGTTGACACATTTTTGGGACCATTCACATTTACACAGCAATCATTGCTATAAAATTGCACTGATTACTGTGTAAATGTGACTGGCAGGGAAGGGGTTGACACTAGGGGGCGCTGCAGGGGTTAATGTATGTTCCCTGGGAGTGATTCTAACTGTAGGGGGAGGGGACTCACAGGGGAGGAGACCGATCGGTGTTCCTCTGTACTAGGAACACACCATTGGTCTCCTCTTCACTGACAGGATGTGGATCTTTGTGTTTATACTCACAGATCCACGGTCCTGCTGTGTTCCCGGGCAATCGCAGGTGCCCGGCGGACATCGCGGCCGCCGGGCACGCGCACCTGGTCCCGAGCGGTCCCGAGGAGGCCGGGAATGGGAGGACATCATATGACGCCCACCCAGGATGGGAGATCCACCTTGTGGGCGTCATATGACTATGGGTGTGTATTGAAGCGGTTAAAGGCCAGTAGCCGTGGGATATATGAGAGGATGTGTCTTGAGGGTCTGGGGCCACAATCGGGTTGGTAGCCAGTGTAGAATATGTGTAGAGGTGTAGATAAAACGTTTTTCTATTGTAACCCATGCTTTTTCTAGGTGATGTATCTTCCAATCTACAATTGTGGTCAATTGGCAAGCTAGATGATACTTGTAAAGGTCAGGGAGGCCAATTCCTCCATTGGTTTTGGGATGTGTTCGTCGGGTGTATTTTATGCATGGTGGTTTGCTTTTCCACAAGAAAGCTGTGCACATTTTTTCTATTTCTGGATTTCTATCCACATCTTGAACAGACAAGCTCTCTCCTGATCCACATACAATTTTTATCGCACTTCTTATCCATTCCCCTGTCTCAGAGACCTTATCAGGTTTGTCACATAAACCATTTATAGGACTGGGGACCCAAGTTCCTTTAACCACCTCTGTCTGAGCCCCGGTCAGGATTTCTGCTGTCTTCTGGTCCATGCTCGGCCCCTCAATCTCATGTGGTTTGTCTACTGGTGTAGTATACGCCCCCTTCACCGCCACCGACAACTGACCAGCAGGGATGAGCTTTATGTTCAAGTTGAACTCATGTTCGACTCAAACTCATGTTCGACTCGAACATTGGGTGTTCGCCAGTTTGCCGAACAGCAAACAATTTTGGGTGTTTGCGGCAAATTCGAAAGCCGCAGAACACCCTTTAAATGTCTATGGGAGAAATCAAAAGTTTAAAATTTTAAAGGCTTATATGCATGGTATTGTCATAAAAAGTGTTTGGGGACCTGGGTCCTGCCCCAGGGGACATGTATCAATGCAAAAAAAGTTTTAAAAATGGCAGTTTTTTCGGGAGCAGTGATTTTAATAATGCTTAAAGTGAAACAACTATTTCGTACCAGGGGGTGTCTATAGTATACCTGTAAAGGGACGCATGTTTCCTATGTTTAGAACAGTCTGACAGCAAAATTACATTTCTAAATGACATTTCTAAAGGAAAAAAAGTCATTTAAAACTACTCACGGCTACAATAAATTGTCGGTCCGCAATACACATAAAAGTTCATTGATTAAAGCGGCATCGGGATTTCCCCACAGGGGACCCCCAAACCAAAAAAATAAATAAAAAATGCGTGGGGGTCCCCCTAAATTCCATACCAGGGAATCCCGCGCCAAAATAAAAAAAATGCCCCAAAAAAATGGCCTATGGCTTTCCCCGTGATGTCAGAGGGGGCGGGGTCACCCGTTTACATAAACGGGTGACCCCGCCCCCCTCTGACAGCACAGGGAAAGCCATAGGGAAGTCTCTGTGCGTCAGAGGAGGGCAAGGTCACCGGGTGGCCCCGCCCTCCATTATTTAAGAAGTGTCAGAAAAATCGAAGCGTCACACGGCTGAAGACTCCCACAGAGGCGGATCATGTGTAAAACTTGTGCTTCAAGAGCTCTGCAAGTGTACAATTTGCCAGTGAAAATGTGCAGCAAGTTAACAGGCTTACAATTCAGCACTGCCAAAAACATGTGCCAAGTTGTCCTTGCTATCTGGGTTATTGTTATTTCCCACATAAGAATGCAAACTGAAGACCCAAAATCTGAAAAATGTGGCTATAAAATTAAGTTTTCTCATGTAGCTTGTTTGTTATCATAAGCAGGCATACTTCGATAATCATTTATTGTCTTGATTAAAATAGAGCCTTTTATGCATATTTTACCTTGACAGTGGCGGCAAGAAAAGAAAAGGTCATTCTCATTGTTATATATACATATGTGTGCTGTGCTATACTAGATATGACATTGATGCATGTACTTGCAAGTCTTTTGGGGTCAGACTCACATCAGAAAAGTTGATTGGGGAAAAATAATTGCAGCTTAAATTTAGCTTTTAAAATTAGATACTTTGGGATGTATTCGTCAAAAGGATAATGAGCTTTGGGGTTTTCATATAATTGACTAGACAGTGCATCCTGCTGTGTTCTGCAGAAATATTTGAGTGACATTACCATTATGGACTTAACGTCTGTGACAGTAATGTGACTACTTTCTGCTAGCAATCCCATAGATGATATTATCTCTATTTCAATACTGTTTGTGAGTTTTACACCTTTCTAGATATAAATCCATGAAAAGACTAGCTCCAGACACAAAATTGGATTTTCAGAGGACCGTAGCTAAACACAATGTGAAATTAAATGTATTTCTCATAGTGTATACATTGCATTTATTTATTCAGCAATGTTTTCCCACTACTCTATAGCATAGTTAAACAACTTCATAATCAGTCAACATACATATAATATAATAAATAGTACATATGCACAATATGTTATTAGATTAGAAAATATAATGCTTACATAGATTACTCAGCAGTCGGCATCCAATGCATTGTGCTTACCTACCCTCCCCCACCACAGACACATACTTACCTTCTTCAGGTAGTCTCTGGTGTTTGATTATATCTAGTTCCACAATTCTCACATTTCTGGCTACACCTGCATATTACAGCCGCCTAAAATTCTGTGAGACTGTAATGTGCAGATGTGCCAAGACAATGAGACTTGAGCCTGTCAGTCTCAACCCCTCCAGATGCGTTGAACACCCATTCTTTGAAAACAGAAGGACTATTACCTATAGCACATGTTCTGTAAGCTCTAGCTACTGGTCCATCCTTCATTTCTGGAGTCTTCCTTTACTTCAGAGGTTGGTATCCGAGCTAGGGCAAAAATACTTGTTGACCATTATGGACAAGCCATACGTGAGTGCTAACTTGGGCCATGCCATTTCACCACCACCTGAAAAAAGTTTGCAATGCCTCCCTTAGACATCCTCTGCTGGTGGCACCACTACTGTTGGTGCCTGCTTGTCCTTACTAGATAACACAGATGTGTTGGAAACAGAGGCATCCCTTCCTTCATTAGGAATGTCTATATACATGCACTGTAAAATTAGCTCCTCATAATGACACATTTTGTTTCCCCTCTTTTGTGGGGGGATGCAATCAGCCATTTTGATCTTTCCTTATATCTTTAGCCTTTAGATGTCACTATTCACAGTTTTTACATGTATGATACTTTCTATACTCTGTAAAAATGTATTCCAGTTCCTGTCCCCATAATGAGATACTCAGAAGCCTGCACATGTCTTATGGACACCTGAACTTTATTAAACCACTCTATAATTACACTGCCTCCCAATCTACAAGACACAACATGATTGGCAATTAGAATGTATTTTCTTCTTTTCTATCTATACAGCAGCATGTACCTTTATTTCACATCCTGGTGAGCCGGCAATGGATTGGTATGTTTGAGAATGACAAACTTGCTGTTAATCAGGACGAGTCACCTACTGTGACAAAGTTTGCCTTACTTATTTACTGTCTGTGAGAAAAGGACAGCATAATTTGTATAGTCTACCATTAGCAGAGGACACTTATGATGTGTGCATTAACATTTTGAGCCCCAGAAATATTTCTTCCTAAACCTTTTTGAGTCCTGGAAGATTTTTTTTCATTTTGGCAATGTCCCGATTCAATACATTATATCTTTTAGCTTTTGTAGTCTACCCCCACATACAGTTTTTTTGGGACATACGTTATAGGACTCCAAATATGTGTATCCAAATCTGCTACCAAATACATTTCCTTGGTCTTATTGGGAAAGAATGATAAAAGGTTTTCTACAAATTTTTTCAAAAGCAGCAATTATTTAATTTGCGCTCCCGAATATATTTATGCAGGGCTTTTTTTTCTCAGAAAATAGGTGTAGGAACGCAACCACAACCCCACAAAAAGGCTTATATGCAGGTTATTGCCATAAAAATTTGGGGACCCGGGTCCTGCCCCAGGGGACATGTATCAATGCAAAAAAAAAAAGTTTTAAAAACGGACGTAAAGTGAAACAATAAAAAAATAAATATTCCTTTAAATAAGGGGGATGTCCTTAGTATGCTTGTAAAGTAGCACATCTTTCCCATGTTTATAACACTGCCACAGCAAAATTACTTTTCTAAAGGAAAAAATGTCATTTTAAACTGTAATGTATTGTAATGTATTGTTGGATCCCGGCAATATGGATAAAAATACCCAAAATACCAAAAAAAGGGCGTGGATATCCCCCCCAAAATCCATACCAGGCCCTTTAGGTCTGGTATGGATATTAAGGGGAACCCCGCACCCAATTTTTTTTTTAAATGTCGTGGGTTCCCCCTGGCACTATATACTCTGAACAGCAGCATACAGTATATACTATACGGCCTGCCCTATATACTCTGTAGAAAATTAGGCCTTATGTGTTGGTGATACTTGTCTTGTTTTGTTTAAATATTATATCAAAAATTGTAATTACATGCCCCCATTAAACAGGGGCAGAAAAATTGGGCCTTGGGTGGTGGTGCCACAACACTGTAACCCCTCACAGGTACTCTTGTTGGGCGCAGGAAAGGGCCCTGCTGTAAAATATTCTAAAAAAAATTGTAATTACATGCCCCTGTTAAACAGGGGCAGAAAAATTGGGCCTGTTGTAGTGGTGGTGCCACAACACTGTAAGCCCTCACAGTTAGTCTTGTTGGGTGCAGGAACGGGCCCTGCGTTGAAATATTACATCAAAAATTTTAATTACATGCCCCTGTTAAACAGGGGCAGAAAAATTGGGCCTTGGGTGGTGGTGCCACAACACTGTAACCCCTCACAGATACTCTTGTTGGACTTTTGGTGGTGGTGATGCCCTAAACCAAAAATATTGTCGGAAGCTAGCATCATCAAGATTGAGGAGGAATAGTAAAGTCAGCATAGGCAGTCCTCTCAGGCACCCAAGTACAGTCAGTGACCTCATCATCCCCTCCCTCCTTGTCACTGGAGCAAATTTGGTAGTATGCTGCATCTGGGGGAGCATGGCTGCCAGTTTCTTGTCCTTCTTGGGCACCCCCTCTCTCTAGGCTCACGTTACTCCCTTCATCAACCTGGGAACCAACATCAAAGCCTTCAAATCGCTGCACATCCTCCAGCAGCATGTACCCGACACTGTCGTCAAACAATTCTGGGAACTCTTACGTGCGCGGTGGTGGGGCAACGGAAAGAGTGAATGTGAACAAGGAGCCGGTGGAAAAGGCTGCTTTGGCAGCTGCATTGGAAGGCAAACTATCCTGAGCCTGGGTGACAGAGGATTAGGAGGATGAGAATGGCTTTGTTATCCACGCCACTAACTCTTCTGAATGTTCTGGCTCAATAAGACGGCCAGCAGCAGAAAAAAAGGACAAGCATGCCCCTCTGCCACCTGCAGAGGATGCACCATGTCCATAACCACCACTGTTGACTGTAGACACAGAAGCTGCTTGCCCTCTTTTAGTGGCCTGTGAGCATCTGTCTCTCCTTGGGGGCCTTTGGCACATGATGTATTTTTTGTTTTGCAACACCACACTACACTGTATTAGATACTGTGTACACCGCCTGAAGTGTATTAGAAACTGTACACACTGTATTAGATACTGTGTACCCCGCCTGCACTGTATTAGAAACTGTGCTACGGCGTACTGGTGTACTGTGTACACCACCAGAAGTGTAGTAGAAACTGTACACACTGTATTAAATACTGTGTACACCGCCTGCACTTTATTAGAAACTGTACTAAAGCTGCACTGTATTGTGTACTGCGTACACCACCAGAAGTGTAGTAGAAACTGTACACACTGTATTAGATATTGTGTACACCACCAGAAAAATAGTAGGCACTGTATTGTTTACTGTGTATACCACCAGAAGTGTAGTAGAAACTGTACACACTGTATTAGATACTGTGTACACCACCAGAAAAGTAGTAGAAACTTTACTACGGCTGCACTGTATTGTGTACTGTGTAAACCACCATAAATGTAGTAGAAAACTGTACACATTGTATTAGATACTGTGTACACCTCCGGCACTGTATTAGAAACTGTACAACGGCTGCACTGTATTGTATACTGTGTATACCACCAGAAGTGTAGTAGTTCACTAGGGGCTATTTGGCTTTTGATGTTTTTAGCTTTTCTATATGTAATGGTGCGTTTGTTGCTTAGAGAAGGTTGAAGGTGGGGGTCTTCGAGCAATATTCCCCAATGTTTGTGGAGGATATGCTCCATCTTTTTGTGTATGAAATTGAGTGACAAATTTGGTAGTTTGGGAGGTTACTGGATGATGGCTGTTTGTCAGAGGTGTTTCATTGAGATAATGTGTGTATGCCTCTTGGATCAATGAGGAGGGGTACCCTTTTTCCAGAAACTTTTGTTTAAACAGATAACCTTGTTCTATATAGTCCTCCGAGCCTGTACAGTTGCGCTTTAGCCAACAGAATTGGCTCTTAGGGATATTAGATATCCATCTGGGGTGGTGGCAACTACTGAAATGCAAGTAAGAGTTCCCCACAGTAGGCCGAACATAATTAGTAGTTTCAGTGTGGCATAACTCCAAGTCCAAGAAGGTCAAGTTGTCCGGGGTCACAGACTGAAGTGAATGATAAGCCTAAGTTATTGGTCTTACAGTAGGAGACAAACTCATCAACCTGGGATCAGGAGCCATATCATATGACTATGTCGTCTACAGTGGTGTGAAAAAGTGTTTGCCCCCTTCCTCATTTCCTGTTCCTTTGCATGTTTGTCACACTTAAGTGTTTCGGAACATCAAACCAATTTAAACAATAGTCAAGGACAACACAAGTAAACACAAAATGCAATTTGTAAATGAAGGTGTTTATTATTAAAGGTGAAAAAAAATCCAAACCATCATGGCCCTGTGTGAAAAAGTGATTCCCCCCCTTGTTAAAACATACTATAACTGTGGTTGTCCACACCTGAGTTCAATTTCTCTAGCCACACCCAGGCCTGATTATTGCCACACCTGTTCACAATCAAGGCATCACTTAAATAGGAGCTGCTTGACACAGTAAGGTCCACCAGAAGATCCTTAAAAGCTACACATCATGCCGAGACACAAAGAAATTCAGGAACAATTGAGAAAGAAAGTAATTGAGATCTATCAGTCTGGAAATGGTTATAAAGCCATTTCCAAAGCTTTGGGAATCCAGCGAACCACAGTGAGAGCCATTATCTACAAATGGCGAAGACATGGAACAGTGGTGAACCTTCCCAGGAGTGGCCGGCCGCCCAAAATTACCCCAAGAGCGCAGCGACGACTCATCCAAGAGGTCACAAAAGACCCCACAACAACGTCCAAGGAACTGCAGGCCTCACTTGCCTCAGTTAAGGTCAGCGTTCATGCCTCCACCATCAGGAAAAGACTGGGCAAAAATGGCCTGCATGGCAGAGTTCCAAGGAGAAAACCACTGCTGAGCAAAAAGAACATCAAAGCTCGTCTCAATTTCTCCACAACACATCTTGATGATCCCCAAGACTTTTGGGACAACATTCTGTGGACCGATGAGACAAAAGTGGAACTCTTTGGAAGGTGTGTGTCCAAGTATATCTGGCGTAGAAGGAACACTGCATTTCAGAAAAAGAACATTATACCAACAGTAAAATATGGTGGTGGTAGTGTGATGGTCTGGGGCTGTTTTGCTGCTTCAGGACCTGGAAGACTTGCCGTGATTAAAGGAACTATGAATTCTGCTGTCTACCAAGAGATCCTGAAGGAGAATGTCCGACCATCTGTTCGTGTACTCAAGCTGAAACGAACTTGGGTTCTGCAGCAGGACAATGATCCTAAACACACCAGCAAGTCCACCACCGAATGGCTGAAGAAAAACAAAATGAAGACTTTGGAGTGGCCTAGCCAAAGTCCTGACCTGAATCCTATTGAGATGTTGTGGTATGACCTTAAAAAGGCCGTTCATGCTCGAAAACCCTCTAATGTAACTGAATTAGGACAATTCTGCAAAGATGAGTGGGCCAAAATTCCTCCAGGACGCTGTAAAAGCCTCATTGCACGTTATCGCAAACGCTTGGTTGCAGTTGTTGCTGCTAAGGGTGGCCCAACCAGTTATTAGGTTTAGGGGGCAATCACTTTTTCACACAGGGCCATGATGGTTTGGATTTTTTTCACCTTTAATAATAAACACCTTCATTTACAAATTGCATTTTGTGTTTACTTGTGTTGTCCTTGACTATTGTTTAAATTGGTTTGATGTTCCGAAACACTTAAGTGTGACAAACATGCAAAGGAACAGGAAATGAGGAAGGGGGCAAACACTTTTTCACACCACTGTATGTATCATCCAAAAAACACAATGTTTTTTGAAAAGGGGTTATCATGCCAGATGAATCATTGTTCCCAAAGGCCCAAAGTCAGGTTGGCATAGCTGCTGGCAAAAATAGCCCCCATAGCTGTGCCTTGGTTCTATAAGTAGTACTGGTTGTTACATAAGAAATAGTTGTGGGTTAAGCAGAAATGTGTAGAATCTAAGACGAATTGGGTCTGCCTTGGGTTGAAAATATTGTACTGCTTCAAGTCCAATATCATAGGGAATAGATGTGTATATAAAGAGCTAACATCTAGGGATACCCACAAGTAAGTGGGTTCCCAAAGGTATGTTTTTAAGGTGTCTAGTGAGTGAATGCCATCACGTATGTAGGCACTAGGCAGGACGGTTTTGGGCTAGAGGCTGTAGGAAGTTGTCTATATATATGGAAAAGTAGTTTGTGATGCTCTCCATAGCAGCCACAAAAGGGCATCCTGGAGGGTCATTGGGAGTTTTGTGAATTTTCGGGAGATGATAGAAATATGGTGTCAGATAATTATCTTGCTGGAGGAAAGCAGCCTCCATTTTGGTAATGATTCCATCTTTAAAGGCCTCATCGCCCAACTTACGTGCTTATAGACTATATTGGAGTAATGGATCACTGGGGAGTCTAGTGTAAGTGTGGGAGTCAGACTGGAGTCTGAGAGCTTCTCTTTAGGTATGCATCTCTGTTTTGGACCACAATCCCACCTCCTTTGTCCACAGGTTTTATAATAATATTGGTGTTATTGGTGAGGGCCTTAAGGGAAGATCTTTCTTGTGGGAAAAGGTTAAGGTAGTGTGGAGTAGTCGGGGTCAGATTACACATGCGCTTCATGCTTGATTACACATGCGCGTGAAAAAACAACCTGATAAAAACTCTGAATGTATGGGCCCTTAACATGGGTGGGGTTAAAAATTTATTTTTGTCAGAAAGTGGTGTTTTGTACTGGTGGAAAAGTGGGGAGATGTTGTGTTAGATAGACAGCGTATGTGTCAATATCTCCTGTAAATAATTTTTTCCAAGAGTGCTAGACAAGCAATGACAAGCAGATCAAGAGCAGACTCAACTCAGGGCTCTCCGTAGGATTATTATTGGCAGATTTGATATTGTACATAGTTACATAGTTAGCAAGGTTGAATAAAGACACCAGTCCATCCAGTTCAACCTGAGTGAGTGTGGGTGCGTGTCTACAATTGTCCCTATCCCTGTACATTGTGTCTCATTAAGATGCTCATCTATTATATTATTATTTATTTAAGGCACCCATATAGGGCCGTCAATTTATGCTGCGCTCCACACATACATCGCACTCTCACATTGGTCCCTATCCTCAAGGAGCCCAAAATCCAAGGTCCCCAACTCACATTCATATACTAGGATCAATTTTTGGACAGAAACCAATAAACCTACCGGCATTTCTTTGGAGTGTGGGAGGAAACTGGAGTACCCGGAGGAAACCCACGCAGGCACAGGGAGAACAAGCAAACTCCAGCTAGGTAGTGTCGTGTTGGGATTCGAACTAGCGACCCTTTTTACTGCTAGGCGAGAGTGCTACCCACTGTGCCACCCACTGTGTAGTATCTCTTAACTGTTAAATTCTGAACAAATTTATTCAGATTCACAAATAGAGTAAAGGGGTTGGGTCATGCTGAGGGGGCAAAACTAAGTCATTTACTCAATAGGGATGTATCCTCAAGGGTAAGTGTACGAGGGGACAGATTGAAGATTTTCAAAGTTTGAGGGATTTCCCCTTTTGTTTTATTTCTTCTTTTCCTCCCTCGTCTTCCTCTTCGTCAAGATTTCTTTTTAGGGCAGGTAGGGGTATCTAGCACTTCATACACACCCTTATCCTATATACGTGATACTTCACTTGCGCATGCAGGGGGCTCACGCGACTGCCGCCGGGCCACTTCTGCTTTGATTATTCACAGCAGAAGCCGATCTGCGGATGCTGGGCACTCACTGTCCACCGGCACCCACCGATTCCTCATCAACATGGGGACAAGGTGCTTTGGGGTTCGGCGTAGGGATTCCCCTTTAAATCCATACCAGGTGACGGGGCTAGCGCGGCGGCATTCACTGCCTTCGCTAGTCTTGTCTACCTGCAGTCACGTTCTAAATGAACGGAATTTCCGATCGTGTGTCGGCAAGTCTGTTCATTTCAAAAGTCCCGCAGACTTTTTCCCGTGGATTGTCCGCCGGAAAAGTCCGGGCGTGTGTGGGCAAGTCCACACGCTCAGAAAGTCCAGCAAACCTCTGCTGGAAAGTCCGGCGGTTTGTCCGCTGGACTATGTCCGACGGACAATCCCGCCGGAAAGTCCGAGCATGTGTACGTGGACGCAATAGGTGACAGATAAAATAATAAATCTAAACAGAAAAACTTCCAGCCTATAACAAAAATGCAGCGGCCAGTGGGTAAGCACAAAAACGTGACAACTCTTCACTATAGCATTAAATCATTAAATCAGCAAAAATTCTATACACATTCAGTATTCTCATAAAGTGCATATGGTGAAATAAAGTGCATAGTCCAAAAAGTGAAGTTAGGCTCCAGTGTGGAGGGAGCAAACTTTCATATAACAGTTCATGCAAAAAAAACACAAAGTGCATGTGCAAAAAATATATTTGATCGGTGTCAACTTCCTCCAATCATTCACACAATCCGTGGTGCGCCACATGATTCCCCCAGCCTCTCACCTCTAATGGAGACCCTTACTGGTCAAGTCAAGCCTTCATTATGGAGTAAACAGATCACAGCAATCACGACAATTGAGGATTTTTGGAAGGTGACTTCAGGCTTAGCCAATGCGGTGAGGACATGCAATACAAAGGGATGGCTCCATCGTGCAGTATTTGCAAAATTTTTATTTAAAACGAACAACAGAAACTTACAATTTAAAATTCGTAATTGCAGCTAACAGCAAAGTACTTCCGGTCTCGGCCGCGACCAGAAGTGACGATACCTGGCTCCTCGCTGATGCGTTGCGTCACTGATCACACGACTTCATCCAAGGGTGATGGAGTCAGGTGTCTGGTGTTTGTTTATATGGTCCGTTCGGCTGTCAGAGCAACAGCTGTGTAATTAATACATCCTCAGTATACATAAAACATTGCATCCAGGTGCAGAAATAATATTAAAATATTCCTAAATTAAAAAATAATAAAAATATGATATCTAAAAAAACGGTTTAAATGACCTGTGTGAGCCACCATAGGACAGCGCCATCAAGTGGGGGCCATCAGAGGACATGGAAACCGAGAAATAACACTGGTGACATCAGGTGGTAACAAAGTAGTAAGCAGTTCCTAAAGCACAATTCATAAAACATCCTCCATAGTAATTCGATATAGTAGACAAAGTATACACATATACTGCACCATCTAATGGATACATAGCAGTAAGCCATTATGAACAGACATGAAAATTTAGAGTATATAATAACTACCTCAATATGCAAAAAATAGCTGATATAAATAAGAAATTTCTAAAGACATCAAGCAATATTAAAGAAGACATAAAGTCAAGATTAACCCTCCAATGACCACATTCAATCAATATTTCAAAAAAGAGGGGCATAAAGTAGAGGGGAAAATGAGAGTGCTAAACTAATAATTGGATATAAAGCAGTTTAGATCGAATTCTACGTTGTGTCCCAATGGGGTCAAAGTGCATAGCTCATGTATCCATCAGGACTCTGATTGACTGATTTTAATAACCTTATTGTCTCCTCTCCAATGGGGTTTATATTTTTCAACGCCACATACCAGTAAAGATGAGGGGTCTTTGTTATGAAATTCTGTGTAATGTCTTGACAGACTATGCTTTACAAAGCCATTTTTTATATTTTGGACATGCTCCCTCAGTCTTTTCCACAATTCCCTTTTTGTTCTCCCAATATATTGGATCCGGTACGGGCATTCTAACAAATAAACTCCCTCCGTTCGGCATGATATGAAATCTTCTATCACATATTCTTTTGTGGTTACAGTAGATATAGGGTGCACCAGCCTTGTGCATTATCCTTTGACACATTTTTTTTAAGAAAAAAACATAATTAAAACTACTCACAAAAAATCTCTCGCCAATCATTTCTGCCTGTTTGAGAAGCAATACCACATTTTTGTTTAAAGAAAATTTTCTCGAACCAGAAATAATTAGAATCTAGACTACCGTATTTATCGGCGTATAACACGCACTTTTCCCCCCTAAAAAACGGGGGAAAGTCGTGGGTGCGTGTTATATGCCGATACCCCCAAAAAAAAAATTCAAAAATGGCAAAAATGGCAAGCGCCGCCAAAAAATAGCGAGCGCCGCCGAAAAAAACCGAGGCGCGGCCGAAAAAACCCGAAGCCGCGCCGCAATAGACCGAGCAGACTGTTCGGCTCTACTCGGAGTCCCGCCTCCCTGCGCTCGTTCCGGAAACAGCAGGGAGGCGGGACCGCGATCGGAGCTGAACAGTCGGCTCGGCCTTTTCCGGGGCCGCTTCGGTCTTTTTCGGCCGCGCCTCGGACTTTTTCGGCGGCGCACGCGACAGAGTCTCGGCGGCGGGAAATTTAAACCCGGACCGGACTTCTAATGTAGCTGGGCATGGCTGCAATGACGCTGGCAAGGTACAACGTCCCTGGGCAAGGCTGCAACGATGCTGGGCAAGGCTGCAATGACCCTGGGCAAGGCTGCAATGACGCTGGGCATGGCTGCAATGACGCTGGGCATGGCTGCAATGACGCTGGGCAAGGCTGCACTGACGCTGGGCATGGCTGCAATGACGCTGGGCATGGCTGCAATGACGCTGGGCAAGGCTGCACTGACGCTGGGCATGGCTGCAATGACGCTGGGCATGGCTGCAATGACGCTGGGCAAGGCTGCACTGACGCTGGGCAAGGCTGCACTGACGCTGGGCAAGGCTGCACTGACGCTGGGCAAGGCTGCAATGACGCTGGGCAAGCTGCAAATGACGCTTAAATGTAAGTTTTTTTTTTTTTCCCTAAACTTCCCTCCTAAAACTTTTTTTCCTTAAAATGCCCTCCTAAACTTGGGGTGCGTGTTATACGCCGGTGCGTGTTATACGCCGATAAATACGGTATATCCCAGACAATCCAGAATTAACTTCCTTTGTATACATTTCAAATCACTAAGGCCTCTCAAAGCCCACTTGGTCGCTTGGATTGCCTCTTCATGGTCGATGATTGTATACAGTAATGTAACTCAGCTGTTGCTATATAGACAGGCCCATCAGTCATCAGTAATATAGTATAATAGTTGGATGAGATGTTTAGTGTCTGTGAGGTATGACCTGTTTTTTTTTACCACCGGTTGTAAGAACCTGTCAATATATAGTCCAATCCTCGCACCAACTGATTGGATCCCATTAACAATGGGTCTCCCGGGAAGTTTAATTTTATCTTTATGGATCTTCGGTAGTGTGTAGATTACTGGAATCCTACACACATTAGGCTGAAGATACTTTACTTCTTTTTTATTTAATAGGCTCTTTTGAGATCCTTTCTGTACTACCCTAGCCAATTATTTCCTGTATCTCATTGTGGGGTTGCTGGTTGGTGTCTTCATCACTTAATTGTCTATTTATTTCCTCTTTATAGACATCCTTAGATTGAATGACTATGGCCCCTCCCTTGTCCGCCTTCCTTGTCACAATCTCTTTTCTAGCTTCCAGTTTTTTAAACCCACTTTTTATGTCACCTGGATCATAGGCCTTCTTTAATTTCAAGTCATATAAATCCTTCAGGATAATTTTTTTTAAAACCTTGATATGCCCATCATTCCCGATTGGTGGATTGAAGAGAGATTGATTACGGAGACTGCTGAATAGTATACAATTAGTATCAGGGGCACTTCTTCCTCTGCCCTCTCCAGGGTTACTCTACATATATTTCTTTATGTGGAGGCTTCTGGCAAATTTATTAATATCGACATACGTGTTGAATTTATTAAGGTTCTTTTTAGGGCGAACTTCAGTCCCTTATCAAGCACTTTGATTTCCTCTTTTGTCAATTCTATTCCACTGATGTTTATGATCCCCTCTCCTACTATTCTCTTTTTCTTTTGTTTTTTGACCCCTTCTCGGCATTCTCTTCTCGTTTTTCATTTCTTCCCGGTCTTTTCTCCATAGATCTTCTTGGAGTTCTTCTCTGCCATTCTTCTCTGTCTCAATCCATCTGTGGCTCTTGGTTCCTCTCCTCCCCTCTTTTCGTATTTCTTTCCAATTTGGGATCTTGGGTACGTCTGATGTGCCTCCGAGAATCCCACTCCGAGTGATGGCGCCTTGGTGACTCCCGGTGTCTTCTCTCTAAAAAACGATAAGGAGTTCTATCTCGTCCGTATCTTTCTTGTTGAAACAGTGGTGATCTCCCTCTCTCCTCGTACCTTCTTAGTTGTTCAAATCTGTTATGAACAGGAACGGTATTATAGTTGTTTTGTACTGATCTTTCTCTTCTCTCATCATGATGGTGTCTATCATCTCTTCTCATTCTATCATCTCTTCTCGTTCCATCAGGGTAATGTTGATTCCTCCAAGGAGGCGTGGGAGATCTCCTAGTATAAGGGGGTTGGTAGTAGGGTCTTGCTTCATAATTATAGTTGTTATTTTGCCCATTATTCTTCCAAAACTTTTTTTTCCAATTATTATTGCCATTCCACCTCTGTTTTTGATTTGGAGTGTTATATGAATTGTGATTTCCTTGTATGTTATTTAATGCGAAAAAATGAAAATTGAGAGGTGAGAGGCTGGGGGAATCATGTGGCGCACCACGGATTGTGTGAATGATTGGAGGAAGTTGATACCGATCAAATATATTTTTTGCACATGCACTTTGTGTTTTTGAACTATTATATGGAGGTTTACTCCCTCCGCACTGGGGCCTAACTGCACTTTTTGGACTATGCACTTTATTTCACCATATACACTTTATGAGAATACTAGATGTGTATAGAATTTTTGAATTTTTTTCGCATTAGTTCAATTACCTGCATCTTTTATGAATGATTTAATGCTATAGTGAAGAGTCATCACGTTTTAGTGCTTACACACTGGCTACGGCATTTGTGTTAGCGGCTGGAATTTTTTCTGTTTCGATTTATTATTTTATATGTCACCTTAGTTAGCGCCACATACTTTATTTATTTATTCACTTTTTTCTGTGTGGGAACACTTATATATGTTGGTGGCTTCTCACATCCTTTAATTATTGTATTCAATTTAGTTTGGCTATGCGCATTAGTCCCCCCTTCTTTTCTAGTTTAAAATATTGATTACTTGTGGCTCCTTGTTTAACGACCAATTCGTTTAACGACCTGGTCGTTGAGTGAGGAGAGCCTGTTCTATCTCGTCCGTATCTTTCTTGTTGAAACCGTGGTGATCTCCCTCTCTCCTCGTACCTTCTTAGTTGTTCAAATCTGTTATGAACAGGAACGGTATTATAGTTGTTTTGTACTGATCTTTCTCTTCTCTCATCATGATGGTGTCTATCATCTCTTCTCATTCTATCATCTCTTCTCGTTCCATCAGGGTAATGTTGATTCCTCCAAGGAGGCGTGGGAGATCTCATAGTATAAGGGGGTTGGTAGTAGGGTCTTGCTTCATAATTATAGTTGTTATTTTGCCCATTATTAATTTATTTATTTACTTTTTTCTGTGTGGGAATACTTATATATGTTGGTGGCTTCTCACATCCTTTAATTATTGTATTCAATTTAGTTTGGTTATGCGCATTAGTCCCCCCTTCTTTTCTAGTTTAAAATATTGATTACTTGTGGCTCCTTGTTTAACGACCAATTCGTTTAACGACCTGGTCGTTGAGTGAGGAGAGCCTGTATTAGTGTCGCTAGTTCCTGCAAAGTGTCAAAAGTGTCTGTTAGTGTCCAATTGTCCGCTGCAATATCATTCCGCTATAAGTCACTAATCGCCGTCATTACTAGAATAAAAATAAATAAATAAAAATTCCATAAATACATACCTTAGTTTGTAGCTATAACATTTGTGTAAACGTATAAATGTACCCTTATTGGGATTTTTTTTTTACCTATAACATGTAGCAGAATACCTATTGGCCTAAATTTATGAAGAAATTAGATTTATTACATTTTTCATTGGATATGTTTTATAGCAGAAAGTAAAAAATATTGTTTTTTTTTTCAAAATTGTCGATCTTTTTATATTTACAGCACAAAAAATAAAAAAGCGTAGTGGTAATCAAATACTACCAAAAGAAAGCTCAATTTGTGGGTGGAAAAAATACATCATTTTTATTTGGGTACAGCGTTGCATGACCGCACAATTGTCAGTTAAACTAACTCAGTGCCATGACGCAAAATATGGCCTGGTCATGAAGGGGGGTAAATCTTCCGGAAGTCAAGTGGATATACACACCCATGGTCTTACTTTCACAGCAAAAGTTTTACATTAGGATTTGGGATGTCTCAGTGAAAAACATTGTTGTTTTTACGCTGATAGGGACACTTCTCTCTTCACAGATCCTAGAGAGGGCAGGAAACAGAAAGATGAAAGGATGATTCCCACACTTGAAGTTTATATTTGCTTCTAAATTTTGTAAATGGAGAGAACTACTGTCATGTATACTTCACCTGATTCTGTGTATTTCTTAAATGAATTCTCTTTCTTCTTTTTTATGTGAGGTATACATCTAGAAGATGAACAGCTTTCTTATAAATTATCTTGCTCCAATTTTCCTGCCTTTGGCGGCAGCATCACTTGGTAATACGGAGCTTGGGAAAAAAATACATTTGTATTCTACAGATAGTTTCCCCAAAAATGTCCAGTTCAGGCATTTCAAATTAAAAAGTCTGCACTAAGTTACAGCGTCCGTAACGTCCTGAAGAATTTGCAAAACAAACCATTTTAAAATAGTTTTTCGTGGAAGGAATAAATCATTCTACACTGGCTTCAATGAATATTGAAAAATGACCTAATAGGAGATTAAACTGTCCCTCTGATATAAAACTTTACTGTAGCAACTTGAGCAGTAATATATTTATGTGTGTATGTATTTCTTTATGGCTCCACTGAGTAAGCAGGGTTTGCAATTTCAAGCAACACTTTAATATACAAAGACAGATTGCTTCTATCCCAGCCTGTAGAACTTTGCATTAAAAACTTTAGAAAATTAAAACTGGAAAAAATATGTCTGACAGGCACCAGAAGTTGTCAATATCATCAGATTCGAAGTTGTCTGTGTTTGGACAGCATGCTGAGTTAGTGAAAAGGACTTTAGATTTGGAGGACTGAGGTCTTGTATTTAATCTATACATACGGTATATATTACATGTACTGTATACATACACTCACGGCCACTTTATTAGGTACACCTTGCTAGTACCGGGTCGGACCCCCTTTTGCATTCAGAACTGCTCTAATTCTTCGTGGCATCGATTCAACAAGGTGTTGGAAACATTCCTCAGAGATTTTATTCTATATTGATGTAACACCCTCTACCTAAAGATAGGTGCTAGAATAGGATTTTTCTAGTTCAGGGCTCAAGTGCAGGTAAATTTAGCCAGGCCTGTGCTTTAGGCTAGGCCTGGTTGTTTTGATTTAGTGTAGTGGTGGGTGTGGTCACCTGTGCTCTGATTCAGAGATGCCTCCCCTGCTTTCAGAAAGATGGTTCTGGAATGGGGGTTGGACCTGAAGAGTGGCAGGCAGCTCATGTGATGGAGCCCTGACCAATTATCTTTCGGTATTGGCAGGGGGCAGGCCTCCCATATAAGCTGGGGCCACATGCTGCCAGGGAGGAGTCTGGAGTAAAGGAAAGACAGCATGGAGTAGTGAGGTGCTGTTCCGGGCGTCCCCACGCTGGGATGCGCCGAGCGCGGAGGAGGGATAGAGGAACCGCGGAGAGGGAGTCTTAGATAAATTAGTCTTTAAAAAGGTATCAAGCTGCTGTGACTGGGGAACACAGGACTTGAATGCTGGACAAGATCGGTACAGAAGAAGTAGCAGTAAAGCAGAAGAGAGTAGAGCAGCGTTCTGTGACCGGGGACACTGAACGGCCAAGTAACCAAAGGTCAGTGTACAGAACAAGAGAAGTTATCAAGAATAGTGTAGAATGCTGTGGCCGGTGAATACAGCATTGATAGCAGTAGTCCGTCTATTACCATGTGTCAGGCCATCAGGGGGAGATACCGTGCTATCTCTGGTCTGGTTAGCACATTGGTAAGATCTTCCAAAGACTGTGTGGCTGTCTAACTCATTGCTCCATCGGGAAGAGGTTGTGTTAGGCCTCTGGATCTTTGATTCTTAGAAACCATCATAGTCTGCAAGGTGGAATTATTCAGAGTGATTCTTCTTTGTCAAAATTGGAAGTGAAGAAGTACTGTTTCAATAATTTGCTGAGAATACTAGATGTACAACAACTTTCAAGCTAAGGCTATTCAGTATTGTCAAGCAATACACCAACTTGTCCATCTCATATCACCCTTTTGTTCCACCCAAGTTGTATCCTGCAATAAACGCAACAAAACCATGCAAATGACTGTTCCTTGTCTTATGTGAATGTGGGGAGCCTGGCAGCAGGGTGATTGGCGGATTGCTAAGTAACCAAATCAGTAGCCCTTACGTGGGGTACCGCTACATTGACATGATAGCCTCACGCAGTTGCCTCAGATTCAGCTGCACATCCATAATGTGAATTCCCCATTCCACCACATCTCAAAGGTGCTCTATTGGATTGAGATCTGGTGACTGTGGAGGCCATTGGAGTACAGTGAACGCATTGTCATGTTCAAGAAACTAGTTTGAGATTATTTAAGCTTTGTGACATGGTGCATTACCCTGCTGGAAGTAGCCATCAGAAGATGGATACACTGTAGTCATAACGGGATGGACATGGTCAGCAACAATACTCAGGTAGACCATGGTGTTTAAATAATGCTCAGTTGGTACTAAGGGGCCCAAAGTGTGCCAGGAAAATATCCCCCACACCATTACACCACCACCAGCCATAACCGTTTATACAAGACAGGATGGATCCATGCTTTCATGTTGTTTATGCCAAATTCTGACCCTACCATCTGAATGTTGCAGCTGAAAATCGAGACTCATCAGACCAGGCAACATTTTCCCAATCTTCTATTGTCCAATTTTGGTGAGCCTGTGCGAATTATAGCATCAGTTTCCTGTTCTTAGCTGACAGGAGTGTCACACCAGTCTGGTCTTTTGCTGCTGTTGCGCATCTGCTTCAAGGTTCGATGTGTTGTGCATTTAGAGAAGGTATTCTGCATACCTTGGTTGTAACGAGTAGTTATTTGAGTTACTGTTGCCTTTCTATCATCTCAAACCAGTCTGCCCATTCTCCTCTGAACTCTGAAATCGAACAAGGCATTTTCGTCCACACCACTGCCGATATTTTTCTTTTTAGGACCATTCTCTGTAAACCCTATAGACGGTTGTGTGTGAAAATCCCAGTAGATCAGCAGTTTTTGAAATACTCAGACAAGCCCACCTGGCACCAACAACCATGTCACGTTCAAAGTTACTTAAATCCCCTTTCTTCCCCATTCTCAAGTGCTCGGTTTGAACTTCAGTAAGTTGTCTTCACCACGTCTAGATGCCTAAATGCATTGAGTTGCTACCATGTGATTGGCTGATTAGAAATTTGTGTTACCAAGCAATTGAATAGGTGTACCTAATAAAGTGTCCGGTGAGTGTAGATGCATATGCTTTTCTCCTAAATATAAAAAAAGAACTAAAAGCAAACCCATTTTTTTTTATTTAGAACAAAGTAAGGGAGGACCATAACCTCTGTAAGATTTTTCTTTTTCTTGCCATCTGTGTCCAATTGGGAATATTTCCCTTTACTTGTTGTCCCATATCCAAAACAGTAAGTGAAAGGAAATTCCTCCAAAGAAGTGAGGGTTGCACTAGGGTCATCAGAAATAGTGTCCCCATTGGAAGATTTCCACTCTATTCCTGTTCTGGAGACAACCAAAAATCTAATTTACTTTCACTTTCAGTGATAAGGGTAAACAAGCAAATGGAGAAGCTCACACATCATTGGTGTCAGTGGAAGGAATAGTGTCCCATTGTTTATGTCAGCGGGAGGAATAGTGTCCCATTGTTGGTGTCAGTGGGAGGAACAGTACACCAAATACAAGCAAAGAGCCACTTTGCATTGGTGCTCTGGATTGAAACAAGTACACACTATAGAGGGATATGCTTTGCAGGCAGTCCCCATGTTAGGAACAGGTTAGGGACTGCCTGTTTGTTCTTAAGTCGATCTTGTTCGTAATTCCATTCTTAAGTCGGTTTTCCGATGTTTTACGCTGTTTTTCGGCGTTGTTTTCCGATGTTTTACGCTGTGCCCGCCGGCGCCGCCTGCCGTTCGTAAGTAGGAGTTGTTCGCAAGTCGGAGGTTCATAACTCAGGGACTAATGCATCCCAGGAGGCTTCAGATCAAGTTATAGCAAACTGTGTATGTGCAGTGGAATATCATCAAGGGTCTGTCCCCAAGGACTCAAAAGATAGAGCTAGCTCCCAATGATGTAATAAAGACGATGTTAGCAGGGGACCTGGCTGCCTTCAGCAGATTGCAGTAGGACAACACTGGATTATCTAGATCAGGGCTCCCCAAACTGCAGCCTGGGGGCTGGTTGTGGCTCTTTGCTTGTATTTGGGGTACTGTTCCTTCCATTGATACCAAAGACAGGGCATTATTCCTCCCACTGACACCAACAATTGGACACTATTCCTCCCACTGACATAAACAATGGGACACTATTCCTTCCACTGACACCAATGATGGAGCACTATTTATCCCACAGACACCTATAATGAGGCACTATTCCTGCCACTGACACCAATGATGGGGCACTATTCCTCTCATTGACACCAACAAAGGGGTTCTGTTCTTCCCACCGACACCAGAAATGGGGAACTAATGCTCTCACTGACACCAATGATGGGGCACTAGTCCTCCAACTGACACTAATAATGGGGCACTATTCCTCCCACTTATACCAATGACGGGGCACTATTCCTACCACAGGCACCAATACTGTGATTTTTTTACTCCCACTGACCACCAAGCCTATGACATTGTTTTCTCCCACTGATGCCAAGGCATTTTCTGCCTCCATTGGCCACAGTCTGCCCCTCCCACCCCCCCCCCCCCCCCCCACAATATTTGAAGGGCAGTAAACTGGCCCTTTGTTTTGAAAGTTTGGAGACCCCTGATCTCAATGTGTATGTGTTTTTAGGATACAACACAGGTAAGAGGGGGGGAAAAATAGTACGGGAGTGAAGTATAAACTGACCTTATTGTTTGTGTCTGTTCAGTTATGGCAAGGCTTTTAGACTGTAGATAAAATAATATTTGCAATAACTTAGTTGTGGACAATTGGGACAACACAGAAATATTCTTGTTTAATCTTTATTTTTGCTTTCTTGGTACCTCTGAAAACAAATATGTGAATCCAGCATCAAAGCACTGGGAGTGAAGGTTTAGAACTACTTTGAGGAGTCACGAGATGCCCTCTACCTTAGAAAATAAGAATCATCTTTTCCTACTCCTACTAAGTAGCACATTAGTATATTCCTTTTCACAGTCATAAATATGTAACATGGTTTGTGAGGAAATGGGTGTATCACTCATGTGTAACTAGAGCAGCAGGAATGCTAACTATTGCCCCAGGACAGAAACTAATGAGAATGCTTTAACATTATATCCTAAAGACTGCAGAGCATGTTGGTGTTATGTACATACATAGATAACTTAAAAAAACACTTCTTGTTCTAATGTTGATTTTATATGGATTGTGGATGATGTATATGTGTCATCAAGGTCTCTGATTCATAGTGAGAGGCTCCAGGGTTTCTTCTGGTCTGAAACTTGGAGCCTGGAGACTTTGTAGAACCTTGGTTAAGATAAAGACGCCAATCCTAGGACCCAGGTGGTCCACGTTTTACCTGTAAGCCCAACATCACTTATTAGTCAGCTGTCCACAGGCATTTTTAGATCTAAGCTGTCTTATGCTAGAGGCTCTCTACCGCTCTCTCTGCTACATGAGAGACTGCTGCTTAATGAAAAGACCTTATAATTTGGCGCTCAGATACGGGCAGTGCCTTAAGGAGACAGATGCCTATAATTGAACAAAATGCAAGAGCTGTAAAACAACTCATATTGCCAAATGCTAATCAGCAAGAGACTATCACCCAACCACCCAGCAGCTACAAAAGCTGACTGAAGCCCACCAGGCCTCCTTAAAGGAACAGTGGGCCTGTCTACAACAGAAGATACAGGCTCTGTCAGAGAGGCAGATAGTGGCACATGGACCTAGATCCACACCTTGATAGATGGTGCAAAGAGCATTATGCAAATTGTCCCTGGAAGATAATGTGAAAGCCCTCCTCAGCATCTTTGAGAGAGCCCTTGAAGAGCAACAGGTAGATGAACTAGCACAATTGTTTAATGGGGGAGCCTCAAAATGCCTACTTTGACCTGCAACCTCATGATGCCAGGAAGTGTCCTAAACTCAAAGAAGAAATCCTATTCAGGCTCTGGGTTACCATGGCCGCCCAAGTGCAGTATGTGTTTTCATGGGGATATGATCCTGGAAAGTCTGTGAGGTTACAAGTGTATGATTTGCTCCACCTTACAAACAAGTGGTTGCAACTGGAGATGCTGAATCCTGCACTAATTGTGGAACAAGTTGTTTATGACAGTTAAATTGGAGCCTTGCTAGTTAAGATACAGCAATGCATTGGACACATCAAACAAGAGAATAGATGAGCTGGTGTCCCATTAGGAGAGAGTTATTACAAGAGGTGCAATCTAGAGTTTATAACTGCTGTACTTTAATCAGAGATTACAGAAAAAAAATCCCGAAAATCAGTGATGTCAGCTACCAAGTATACCAACTCGGAAAGAGAAAACTTTTCCAAATATACTATGTTATCTTAATAAAAACCTTGAATGATTGGGAGGCTCTCTCAGCAGAAAGCATCCCTAAAGTATTACCAGTGAAAGGTTAGAATCTCAGATACTCTTTCCGTTACTCAGATTCAGGAGACGGGAGAGTTCTTGCAGAGAAATTGAGAGGTGTTTTTATAATTACCTGGATGTTCTAAGGCAGTTTACCATGACATTGTAACCCAATGCAAAGTAAAGTTAAACCTTATTGGGTACCTGAAGCTCATTGTAAAGCCATTTCAAAGGAGGTACAGAACATTTTAGCCCTTGGGGTTATAGCAGAATTTAATAGCAAGTAGTCAAGTCCCATAGTGCTCATTCCTTAGCTGGATGGCAGCCTAGGTTTATGCAATGACTTCAGAAAACTACATTGAATATTCAAATTTGTTGCTTCTCCCACGCCATGCATGAAGTGATGGAATGCTTTGGTCCTGCCAGTTACATTAGCACACTTAATCTTACTAAGGTGTATTGGTAGGTTCCCTTGACAGACAGAGCAAATGAGAAGGCAACTATTGTAATACCACATAAGCTGTACCAGTGTGCGGTCCTCCCTTTTGACTTACATGGGGCCCTCAACTCATTCCAAATAATGCACATAGTCTTAAGCCCCACAAAGCATATTCTTCAACATAGCTAGATGATGTTGTCATTGTCAGTCTAGACTGGAATTCACAAAAAAGATCCAAGCAGTTTTAGATTCCATGTGTAAAACCAGGTTAACAGCCAATCCTAAAAAAAAAAAAAATGTGCAGTAGCCTTGGAAGAATTCCCAGTGTTTGGTCTACAGCATTGAGCAGGTGGGACATAAAGCCTCAGAGGCAAAAGACTGAAGCAATTTACAGCTGGCTTTTGCTAGTATAAAAATAGTTAGAACCTTCCTGGGAATTTCAAGACACTATCAGAAGTTTGTGCCTAACATTGCTATTACAGAAGCTCCAGTAATTTCATCAAGGAGAGCAAGTCCACCACGGTGAAGAAGCAGAGAAAGCTTTCCAAAGCTGAAGGTAATATTGTGTAAGCGATAACTGTTAATCACCCCCAACTTCAGTCAAGAATCAGGTGGCCCTGATGCTTGTCTGGGAGCAGTATTGTCCTAGGAAATTAACGGGTAGATTAAGGGCTCTTTCACATGGGGCGGATCAGTGCAGATCCGCCCCGTGGATAGCCGCTTGCTCAGCGGGGATCGCCGGAGCGATCTCCGCTGAGCAGAAGATGACAGGTCTGTCTCTGCACTCCGTGCAGGGACGGACCTGTCAGAGCGCCGCTCTCCCCTATGGGAGATCGGGTGACGACGGACCGTAGAGTCCGTCGTCACCCGATCCGCTCTGCAGACGGATGAAAAAATGGGGTTTTCCTCCGTCTGCAGAAACGGAGCAGAGCGGGCACGGACGAGAGCGGGTGTCAGCGGATGCTCATCCGCTGACACCCGCTATCCCATAGGGATACCTGTATGTCCGTTTTTCATCCGAAAACGGAAGGATGAAAAACGGACATACGGACCGTCCGTGTGAAAGAGCCCTAAAGGGCCAGTGTCATACCTCAGCTGGAAACTAACACCTGCAGAGAGGTACTATTCAATTGTGAAAAGGGAGTGTCTGGCCATAAAGTGGGCATTGAGTAATTGAGGTATTACCTTTTTGAACATATAGTTCTGATGAATTACAGACTATTTACCTCTACAATGATTAGCATGGAACAAAGGAAACGATGTAAGGGACACATGGGAGGAGATTTACTAAAACTGCAGCACTCAGAATACGGTGCAGCTGTGCATGCTAGCCAATCAGCTTCTAACGTCAGCTTGTTCAGTTAAGCGTTGGCAATAAAACCTGGAAGCTTATTGGTTTATATGCAGAACTGCACCAGATTTTGCACCGTCCAGTTTTAGTAAATCAACCCCATTGTGTTTTCTGACTCTGCAAGACCTCAAATTGTATGTTAAACACAAACCAGGGACCTACAGAAAACACGCAGGCGGGTTCATGATGCCTTAGAAATCCCCCAGGTGACAATAGACATTCTAGCATGTCATTAATACCTCACACATTAAATGTCATCTGCAAAAATTATAGGGACTTTACATGCAGCAGGATTGAAAGCTTCAGGGATGAAGAGGTCACATGTAAGATGATAAATGTTCCTGTTGATGAAATCATTCCTTTCTAGGCAATCAAAGAAGCAAGACAGCAAGATATTGGCAGTAACTTCTTCTCAAATACAGAATTGTATGACCCATAGAGAACTCTGTAGGTGGAAAATTTCCTGCGCTGTAAACTAAAACAACTAGTGCAACCATTTTCTTGTAGCAGATGTTTTATACAGGGACAAGAAATTGAGATCCAGTATTAATTTTGTGCAACAAATGCAGAGAAACTACTACAGTTAGAAATGTTAAAATTAAAGAAAATGTATGTTTTGTATATATTTTCTTTATCTGTAATATTCAGGACTAAAATACACAATTATTTTGTCAGGTAAATATGAAATATTGTATATCTGCATTAGTTATACTGGCATTTACAGTTTGGGAACTACTTTTCATTTGGGACTTTTTATAACTTGAGGTCCCTATGTCTATATTGCTGCACTAAGGCAGCATTGCACAGTGCTCTTCACAAGGTTACAAGACAAGCATCATTCACAGGTGGGATGGTAAATTCCTTTTACAGGTACGCAGCCTCAGTAGTGAAGAACCTTACTACTCTTATAGCATCATAACAGATTCCACAATATTACTTCCATGGGCTATTTATGGAGCTGGGGTTACACTATGTTATGTATGGTGTGGGACTGTGGGCTCCACTCACACGGTCACGTCATTCCCAGTTTCCAGTAAATGCACGCCTATGAGTACTATCATGAGTACAGAGTACTATCATCCATTGCAGCTGATGACTTATAGATCTCAATGAGCTGTGAGGGTGCTGGTGAGTGCTTTGGTAGTCCATTTATTCTTCCTGCCCTCAGATAACTGCCTACCTGTATGAGTAATGAGCAGAAAACTATGCTGAGAGTCTGCAGGAGCCAGACATTGCACCCACGGTCTTCTGGACTACAGTGCTCCTTGTGGACAATATATACTATGATCCTTTGTGGCTGCATAGCAAGCCCTCCCCCTGTCAGTGATTGGCCCAAGCACTGCTGCCAAAAGGGATGAGGAGAAGGGGGGGTTTCACACACAGGCACTCCAGCAGCACAACCAGCAGAGAAGAGGAGAAAGCCAGCTGACAAAATACACAGCCCAGCTCTCTGACACAGTGCAGTGTCATGTACCAGATAGAAGAGCCTGCCACAATGAGGAAGGCCTCTCCTACACCTATGGCTTGAGGCCCCTGATAGAGTGGACAGATGGCACACAAACACATGGTAGCACAAGTGCCTGCAAATATTGCTAGCAGTGGAGCCAAATAGAATATCCAGGCCAAGCGGCAGGAAGCCGATGATAGACCATAGTAGAGCAGGTGAGCTGGAACAGGCTGGCACTGGTGACAGGAGACAGGGAAGGCACAGACTGATAGCCAACAGTTGATGAGAAGGCACTAACGGGTAGCAAACTATGCTTGCAGCAAGAAGTCCCTGCAGGAGATAGGAAGTAGCAGAGTCAGGCAAGCCGGGTCAGATACTGGTAGACAGATCAGATGTAAGTGCATAGGCAGGAGCATAGTCAGGGTACAGGGCAGAGTTAACAACACATCAGTGGCACAGGGGCAAAAGGAAAAAGCAAAAGCCGAGGTCAGGAGACAAGCCGGGGTCAGTACAGGTGCATTTTAAGGAATTGTCAAGATAAGCCGGGTCAGTCACAGGAATCAGATTCAGAGTAACAGTATGGGTTGTATACCCAGACGCGTTTCGTCATAGGTTGACGTTTTCAATGGGAACGTTCCCATTGAAAACGTCAACCTATGACGAAATGCGTCTGGGACGTACGTGCTGACGTCACCACGCCATCGACGAGAACGGGAGTGTTTTTGTTTCATGTTGCCGGCCGGCTTCTAATTTACGCTACAAGCAATCTGCTTTCTTGTAAGTGCATATATATTTTTTATTTAAATAAAACTGTCCAAAGGTACTTCACTATGGTCTGTTGCTTTGTCTCCTTTTGGGTGGATATAAGTTACTGTGCATAGGAGAAGGGGTACCGATCGCTGTTGTGGACCAGGATCATCCACTTTAAACCACCTTTACCTGGGAGATAATACGCATTTATTGGCTCTATTTCTGGTAAGGAGCCCCTCTGTGTGGTGACGGGACACAAGTTAATTTGTTTGTTTTGGATCACTGGTGAATATCCTATGGCACAAATTCTTTTTGGTATTTTTTGCTTGTATGGAGTCACATCTTGGTAATCTGAACTAAGCTAGCTACACCGGAAAACCCAGGCTGGGTTTAAGGCCAACTGCTCATTTTTGTTTTTGTCTGGTAAGCGCAATATTTGGAAGGTGGAGGTGTCTTTTGTTGGATCACACCATAGCTGTTTAATTTGCACACTGGGTGCTTTTACATTTTCCTTTTTTCACTCTAATCTTTATATTTAATATATTTTTTGACAATATTACGCTATGTTGCTGTTTTTTTCCCTTTTTTAACATATGCACAGAGTTATAATCTTGCTGCAAGTGACTATTCACAAGCTGCTGTATCCTGGTTTATCAAAAGGCCCAGGCTGGGTATAAGCCAACTGCACATCTTTGCTTTTTTCTGGTAAGCATATAATTTGGAAAGATAAGGCGTCCTCTTTGAATGCAAGTCGGAATCATCCATTTTCATCACCTCAGACCTCCTTTTGAAGAATTGAGGCTTCTTGCATTTTTTAAAGATTTGAGTTGTGGACTTTCATTTGGAACTGTTTAAAAATAGGGTTTTTTCCCCCCTGTTTTTTTTCCTGCTTCCAGTCCTTGTGCAAACACTTTGGGATCACTATACCCACTGTTTAAATTCATTTCAACATAATTTTTATTTTGTGGATGTTAATTTTAAACCTATCTTTTCACTAGAAAGTCAATATCACTGGTGATTTCTATTTAGTATTAACTAGCGCAACTTCTCTTTATTACTGCATTTTGACAACAGAGGTCATCTTCTTTCCTTTGTATGACACAGGCGGAAAAAAGTTCAAATATGGTGTAGAATACCGTATATACTCGAGTGTAAGCCGAGTTTTTCAGCACATTTTTTTGTCCTGAAAATGCCCCCCTTGGCTTATACTCGAGTCAAGCACTTTTCTGCAGCAGAGAATGACATTTTCTGAAATTATTTTGGGGCCCTGTATCTCGGGGCCACCTAGTACTAGGAACCCCAAATTTGGTGTGCAAACCCAGTGGAACCAGCACTATAACATATCCAAAGCTAGACCCAAGTGGCCCCGATATACAGGGCCCCAAAGCCGGTTCGGAAAATGTCATTCTCTGCTGCAGAAAAGTGCTTGACATTTTCCGAACTAACTTTGGGGCCCCGTACCTCGGGGCCACTTGGTGCTAGGAATCCCAGCTTTGGATATGTTGTAGTGCTAGTTCCACTGGGTTTGCACCAAGCACCAAGTGGCCCAGAGATACGGGGCCCCAAAATTGGTCAACTGTGTCCATCTGCAGCAATGTCATTTCGAGACCCTTTGGGTCCAGAGACCCCAAATTTTGGCTGCAGCTAGGGGGCATCTAGGAACCCTTAACTACGAGTTTGAAGTTTGGGGTGCCTATGGCTGCAAATGGGCACAGTGAGGCATGCAAATGGGCACAGTGAGGCTGCAAATGGGCATCGTTGACACTCTTTTCCACTTACAGTAGCTGCGCATTTCTCACCCTAGGCTTATACTCGAGTCAATAAGTTTTCCCAGTTTTTTGTGGTAAAATTAGGTGCCTCAGCTTATATTCGGGTCGGCTTATACTCGAGTATATACGGTAGGTAATTCTTTCTGCTACTCATTATTTTATCATGCACACTACAGGACCTCTTGAATGCTACGGTAGTGATTTTCAATCAAGCACTATATTTCAAGTAATGAGATTAAACATTTTGATTTGCCCATCACATATAGGAAAAGTAAATGCAAAAAAAAACACACAGCACAGGGCAGTATCCTCACTTAATGGATGACCTTGTTTGAGAGCTTGTTAACTCAAATAAAAAAAAGAAAGTGTGAATACTTTAATGTTCTGAAATCAAAACAGTTTAAATGATCATAAATCTGTGAGTTAATAATACTAATATATTCAGATTTATTACCCAAGTTGGAGTTAAAAAAATACATATGAAAATTATTATAGTTTATCACACTGAAGCTATGCAATGAAACATCATGATATATTAGACCTTCTTAATCATTATCAATTCTATTTATGTGAAAGTGTCAGAACCATTTTTATTATGAATTTAATAAAAAACATGCTCATCATAGTAGGCCAAAAAAAAGAAGACTATGGTCATAAAAGCAGCACCTGTATTAGACAGCAGTGCACCTTCTGCAGGCCCTGGTTACCAACCAAGCCCAGTTAATGACCATATGTAAGTTCTAACTTGATGCCAGCTTATAGATTTGGTCTTCTTTACCGGCATGCCAAATAAAAACATGTCAGGTGTCAGTAGACAAACATGCACACTGCATTTATGGGGGGAAGGGAGTGCCAGAATTCAGAAGTCAGAATTTGAATATGGTGTGCACTCACATTTGTGGGACCGGCAAGGATTCAGAAGCAACTTTGCAGATGTTTAGTCACATTTTGGTGTCTGCTGTCAGGTTCATAGTTTACATCAGAGGTGGCAAACCAGTGGCCTGGGGGCCACATGTGGCCCGCGGAGCCCTCTCATGTGGCCCTGCTCTGGAATGGTGGGTTAGCAAGCCCAGATCGCAGGTTGCCGACCCGTCATACCACAGCATCAGTGTTGTGAATGAAGCTGGTGGTAGAAGAAGAAAGCGCCTGCTGAGCAGAGCCCCATAAGCCGATGCTTCCTGTACAGCGCTGGCTTTTGCCACAGGCAAAGTCTATGGCAAAGTTCAGTTAACCTGCAGGATAGACACAGGTGCACTATGCTGCACCCGCGGTGTGGGTAAACCACAGCACATCAGTGTGAAAGCAGTTTAGGCCCTTTTCACACGATCGGCCCTACCCAATCGGACCCTCAATTCACCTCTTGAGAGCAGCTGGTTGGATCGGATCGGAGGGCCTATAGAGTAGGCATGACCTGACATGTGCCCGCTCCGCTTCGCTCATTGTGGCCCGCGACTGGGTTACCAAGTTGCTTAAGTGGCCCTCGCTCTTAAAAAGGTTGGGCACCCCTGGTTTACATCTTTCAGCCTGCTTTAGCAGCCTGGTCATTGGTAAGATTTGTGACTTTTTGAAGTACCAACAGCAAACCCTATTTAGTAGAAATACAGTTATAAGCTCCTAAAGGAAACTCGCACTGAGAACTGTGTGGCAGGGTTGCCAACCCCCTAAAGTGAAATTTACTGACAGGGTGCCCAAAATTTACAAACAGTACCGACAAAAAACGTGATATTTATTGACAGACACATTTTTACTGACAATTCAGAAGTTTCCTGACAAAAATCATGATATATATTGACAGAGACACATTTTTACTGACAATTCAGAAGTACATAAAGTGACCGTTGTCAGTGCAAATATCTATATTTAAGCTACAAACATATAGCTAGTTCAATTTTGCAATGTGTTTAAGGTACAACGAAAAGAAAAAAACATATTTCTCTATTTACATGAGGATCAGGTTAATATAACCCAGCACAGAATCCCCCCTTACATCAGAGTCTGCAGGATTCCCCTCACAGTGCAAGGGGAAACTCTGTGGACCCTAAACAAAAGGGGAACTCTGCTGCAAAGGAGAACATTGTGGAACATAATGTAAGGGGGAATGATGTAGACTTTGGTGTACAGAGGAACACTGATATAAGGTGGGCTCTGGTCATCAAAGCCCCCCCCCCCCCTTACATCAGAGTCCACAGCGTTGCCCTTTACATCAGAGTTCCCCCTTGCACTGTAAGGGGGAATTATGATCCCGGCACTACTTCATCTAATTCCACTGATAGATCTTGTCCTGTCGGATACAATCACTCTCTGAGCTGTAACTTTTATCCCAGTTTCAGATCTGTGCCCTAATTCTTATGTCCCCTAAAAAGGCTTTTGCCACCTCCAGGGACCATGCAGATGTCCCAACCCACGCAGGCACAACCTTGTGCATTGCAAACAGTTTACTTGAATGGCTCACATTTGGCGGCAGTCTGGAGAACGTCCTGCTGTTTCATCTTTGCCATAGCTGCAATGCTTAGGGCATAGCCCTCAGTAGCTGCATCTCTCTGTTTAGGTTGGGGGGGGAGGAAAAAAATGCGTCTAAAGCCCCTAATTTTTTTCACCCCTTACCCTGAATGTTCGTGTGATTAAGCCCTAATTGTGTTGCTAATTTGCTTAAGCAATGTCCCCAACGCAAGGAGGGTGAAAAAGAAAGGCACTGGAATAAAGCAGCATATTTTCTTCTTGCAGAATAATCAATTAGCCATTTTAGCAATTTCTGCCATTGATTAGTCCTATTCAGAAAGTATATTTGCTCAGCTGAGCAACATTAGCAATGGCATTTGCCATATGTATTAAATAGCCATGGTTATAATCACTGCTGGTAAAAAATGTGTTGTCTTGAAATGATAAATCTCTAGTTTTATCATTGATTCATCATTGAATTACTGAAACAGGACAGCAAGACCAACTAGAACCACTAGAAGCCTGCTAAATGTGGCTGCAATTAATTATATAAACCTCTTTCTGATGTTAGCACAGCTGCTGCGTTTCAAAACTAAGATTAGCCATTCACTGATCAGTTTCGTTCTCGATTAAGATCCTATTTAAAAAAAAAATATGCATTGATTATTTTTTTGAAAAAGTGAACTTATCCTTTAAGGTCATCACAGACGACAAGGGGGCACACTTTATCTCTAAAGGAAAAGAGATTTAACCTCCAAAAACAGAAAGAGATGTGAAAATAAATGTTGACTAGACCTCAAGACCTGCTTCTGTCCAGCTCAGTAGATTTTTAAAAAAAGGCCTGGATTATTTCCTAAATGTACAATATAACTGGATACTAACATTTATGGCTAAAGTTGATCCAGGGGGGTCAGGAAGGAATTTATTCTCCCCGCCAGAGCAAATTGGATAATGCTTTATTTAAAAAAAAAATTTGCATTGCTTTGGATTAACTGTGGGTATAGACCTGTGTATATTGAGGTTTTCTATTTGTGTGTTATTTTATTAAATTTTTTTTCTCTGTGGGTTGATCTGGATTGCGTTGTGTCCTTTTTCATCAAGACTAACTACCCTGTTTCCCCGAAAATAAGACCTAGCGCGATTGTCGGTGATGGCTGCAATATAAGCCCTGCCCCATTTCCCCAAAAATAAGCCCTACCCTAAAAATAAGACCTACAAGGACTTTAACTAGGGCTTATTTGGGGGGTAGGGCTTATATTGCAGCCATCACCGACAATCACGCTAGGTCTTATTTCCGGGGAAACAGGGAATGCAGCTATAAAAGTATTTTCCTTGGTTGCTGAATACAGGGGGTCCCCGGGTTACAAACAAGACAGGGACTGTAGGTTTGTTCTTAAGTTGAATCTGTTTGTAAGTCGGAACAGGTAAATTTTTTAAGTGTAGCTCCAGCCAAAAAATCTATTTTTAAGTTTTTTAGATAACATAGAGAAGGGTTATCACCCCTGTAACATTTGTTTTGCTGTCTGTGCCCCTGTTCAGAAGATTTCACCTCACCTTCTGTCCCAATGACAATTGGATTTTGAAAATTTTGGGTTGTTAGGGAAACATGGACTGGTGATAAAGCATCAGTGGAGGCACCTTTTTCCCATATTAACACTTACAGGAGTGAATTTCCCTTCCTAGGGGTGGATTTCATCTCACTTCCTGTTGTCTCTCTCCGTTTGTAAGTAGGAGTCGTTTGTAAGTCGGATGTTTGTAAGTAGGGAACCGCCTGTATATATATTCTAGATTGTAAGCTCTAACGGGCAAGGCCCTCTGATCACTCCTGTATTGACTTGTATTGTAAGTGTACTGTCTGCCCTCATGTTGTAAAGCGCTGTGCAAAATGTTGGCGCTATATAAATCCTGTATAATAATAATAATAATCATAATATATAACACCAGAAGGGTATTCACACTATAATAACTCTCCTTTGAGTTTGAAATAGGGTTTTTTGCTCTGTGTCTGAAGGGTTACTCTGTGCATTTGTGAAGACTGCTAATATTTAGATGGTAGATATCAATATTTGTTTAGTTTAATTTGTCTATTCTATATACAGTGCCTTGAAAAAATATTCATACCCCTTGGATTTTTCCACAATTTGTCATGTTACAACCAAAATAGTAAAAAAAAATTTATTGGGATTTTGTTTGATAGACCAACACGAGGTGGCACACAATTGTGAAGGGGAAGGAAAATGATAAATGATTTAACATTTTTTTACAAATATCTGAAAAGTGTGGCGTGCATTTGTATTCAGCCTCCTTTTTTCTGATACCCCTAACTAAAATCTAGTGGAACCAATTGCCTTCAAAAGTCATCTAATTAGTAAATAGAGTCAGCCTGTGTGTAATTTAACCTCAGTAAAAAATGCAGCTGTTCCGTGAAGTCCTCAGAGGTTTGTTAGAGAACATTTGTGAACGAACAGCATCATGTATGCAAAGGAACACACCAGACAGGTCAGGGATAAAGTTGTGGAGGAGTTTAAAGCAGGGTTAGGTTATAAAAAACTATCCCAAGCTTTGAACATCTCACAGAGCACTGTTCAATCCATCATTCGAAAATGGAAAGATTATGGCACAACTGCACACCTACAAAGACATGGCTGTCCACCTAAACTAAAAGGCCGGGCAAGGAGAGCATTTATCAGAGAAGGACCAAGAGGCTCATGGTAACTCTAGAGGAGCTGCAGAGATCCACAGCTCAGGTGGGAGAATCTGTCCACAGGATAACTATTAGTCGTGCACTCCATCTGGCCTTTATGGAAGAGTGGCAAGAAGAAAGCCATTGTTGAAAGAAAGCCATAAGAAGTCACGTTTGCAGTCTGCGAGAAGCCATGTGGGGGACACAGCAAACATAGAAGAAGAAGGTGCTCTGGTCAGATGAGACCAATATTTAACTTTTTGGCCTAAAAGCAAAACGCTATGTGTGGTGGAAAACTAACACTGCACATTACCCTAAACACACCATACCCACTGTGAAACGTGGTGGTGGCAGTATCATGTTGTGGGGATGGTTTTCTTCAGGGATACGGAAGCTGGTCAGAGTTGATGGGAAGATGGATGTAGCCAAATACAGGGCAATCTTAGAAGAAAACCTGTTAGACTCTGCAGAAGACTTGAGACTGGGGCAGAGGTTCACCTTCCAGCAGAACAATGACCCTAAACATACAGTCAGAGCTACAATGGAATGGTATAGATCAAAGCATATTCATGTGTTAGAATGACCTAGTCAAAGTCCAGACCTAAATCCAATTGAGAATCTGTGGCAAGACTTGAAAATTGGTGTTCACAGACACTTTCCATCCAATCTGACAGAACTTAAAGCGGTTCTGCACACATTTCATTTAGTAAATCTCTTTGCCTTCCAAATCAGGCAAAGAGTACTAAATGAAATGTGTTTTTTTTTTTTTTTTTTTTTTTTTTTTTTCACTTACCTTGTAATCGATGACTTACGGTCTTCTGTCTCTGCGGGGGTGGGCGGGGTCTGTGCGGGGATCCTCGTCACGCCGCACTGTCTCCTGGGATCTGGTGTCATTGATCCCAGGAGTCTGTGCGGGCATCTTCCGAAATCTCGCGAGATTTCGGTCACATCTTCCGAAATCTCGCGAGATTTTGGTCACATCCTCCGAAATCTCGCGAGATTTCGGTCACATCTTCCGAAATCTCGCGAGATGTCGGCATTGTGGGCCAGCAACCCGGAAGAAAGGGGCCTGTGTGGTTTCAGGTGCCCACACAGAAGATGGAAGCAGTCATGAACCGGTTTTCAAACTCCACATTGCAGACGAAAAACAGCAGCAGGAACACCAAGAACTCAAACAGGTGAGTAATAATTATGCAAAGCACATTACTGCACATTACACGAAAAAAAGAAAAACTTCAAACACAGTGTTGAACCGCTTTAAGCTATTTTGCAAAGAAGAATGGGCAAAATCATCACTCTCTGGATGTGCAAAAATGGTAGCGACATCCCCAAAAAGACTTGCAGCTGTAATTGCAGTGAAAGGTGGTTCTACAAAATATTGACTTAGGGGGGCTGAATACAAATGCACACCACACTTTTCACATATTTATTTGTAAAAAAAATTGAAAACCATTTATCATTTTCCTTCCACTTCACAATCATGTGCTACTGTGTGTTGGTCTATCACATAAAATCCCAGTAAAATAAATTTAAGTTTTTGGTTATCACACAGAGCTCCTATATATTCTTCTCAGCAGCACCCCCAACTTCTATGTTTTTAGTCATCACACAGAGCTCCTCTTATTTCTTCAGACACCCATCTACTTCTAGTGCGTTAGTGATGGCATCACACAGAGCGCCTATATATTCTTCTCAGCAGCACCCTCAGGACTTCTAGTGTGTTAGTGGCATCACTCAGAGCTCCTCTATTTTCTTTGCATAAGCACCCACAGGACTTCTAGTGTGAGTGGCATCACACAGAGCTCCTCTATTTTCTTGGCAGAAGCACCCATAGGACTTCTAGTGTGTTAGTGGCATCACACAGAGCTCCTCTATATTCTTTGCAGCAGCACCCATAGGACTTCTAGTGTGTTAGTGGCATCACACAAGCTCCTCTATTTTCTTTGCATAAGCACCCATAGGACTTCTAGTGGTTAGTGGCATCACACAGAGCTCCTATATATTCTTCTCAGCAGCACCCACAGGACTACTACTGTGTTAGTGGCATCACACCAAGCTCCTCTATTTTCAGAGCATAAGAACACACAGGACTTCTAGTGTCTTAGTGGCGTCACACAGTGCTCCTCTATTTTCGTTGCATAAGCACCCACAGCACTTCTAGTGTGTTAGTGGGATCACACAGAGCTCCTCTATGTTCTTTGCAGCAGCACCCACAGGACATCTAGTGTGTTAGTGGCATCACACTGAGCTCCTCTATTTTCTTTGCAGATGCACCCATAGGACTTCTAGTGTGTTAGTGGCATCACCCAGAGCTCCTATATTTTCTTCTCAGCAGCACCCACAGGACTACCGACTTCAATGGCTGGAAGACCGCCATGGGGAGGCTGAGCGTGCAGAGCCAAGAACTCAGGGCAGCAGGCTCTGTTTCTAGTGGACGTGGCCGTGGACGTGGATGCCCAACGATTCGAAGGCTCGATGACGATACCCAGCTTGAGGAATCTGGCAGTACTGTTCCACCAGCTGCAGCGTACTGCCAGGTTTGCTCTAGTTGTGAAGAGGGAGGGGATGATGATCACTGACTCCACGTGGGTGCCTCAAGGGAGAGAGGATGAGGAGGAGGGCGAGGAGGAGGAGGATGCGGCGTCACATGTCCAACGAGGCAGGATGCCCCCTGAGGCCAGGTAGAGGCCAGCACAGCAACTGTAAAACACCGCAGAGCTCCGCCTGTGCAGGGCGCTGCCTCTGCACGTTATCAGAAAAGTTCTTTGGTGTGGGCCTTTTTTGAGACGAGTGCAGCAGTTCGCACCACTGCTATTTGCAATATTTGTCTCAAGCGTATCTCGCGTGGCCAAAACATCAGCCGCTTGGGCACGACAAGCATGACCAGACATATGGCGACCTGCCATGCAGCTCGTTGGCAGGCACACATAAAAGACCCACACCAAAGAACTAAGCGGACCTCTCCTTGCTCCTCCTCAGCTGGGATCTCCATCCCCACTACACCTTCAGTCCTCTCTGAAAGCTGCTCTGAGAGGACTGAAGGTGTAGAATTCGGTGTGTCACAACCAAGTACTTGCAGTACACCGACGTCCGAATGCAGCAGGCAAATTTCCCCTGCCCCAGCTGCTGGACCGTAGAAAGAAGTACACTCCCAGCCATCCACATGCCCAGCGGTTGAATGCTAGCCTTGCTAAATTGCTAGCACTTCAACTGCTGCCTTTTCAGTTGGTAGACTCGGCCCCCTTCCGTGAGTTTGTTCAATGTGCGGTTCCTCAGTGGCAGGTTCCCAAACGCCACTTTTTCTCGCGGAAGGCGATTCCGTCTCTCTACCGTCATGTGGAGGGCAATGTCCATGCCTCGCTGGACAGGGCGGTCAGCGGTAAGGTGCATATTACCGCTGACTCATGGTCCAGCAGGCATGGACAGGGACGGTACCTTTCTTTCACGGCCCATTGGGTCACTCTATTGCAGCTGGGAGGGATGCAGGACAAGGTGCAGTAGTGTTGGAGGTTGTTCCGCCACCACGCCTCCAAAACGCGACTACTGCTACTGGTTGTGACACACCTCTCTCCTCCCACCCCCTCCTCTTCTTCTTCCTCCAGTGCTCTGTCCTTGGAACCAGCGGTGCTCCGTAGGCGTACAAGGGGCTACGCAAGTACGCAGGCAAAAAGATGCCATGCCGTGCTTGCGCTGGTGTGTTTGGGGGACAGGAGCCACACTGGGCCAGAGGTTCTGGCAGCTCTGCAGGGGCAGGCCGAGAGGTGGTTGACGCCACGTCAGCTTAAGCCAGGAATGGTCGTTTCTGACAATGGCACCAACCTCCTCTCCGCCCTGCGACAGGGGCAGCTCACCCATGTGCCCTGCATGGCTCACGTCCTCAACCTGGTGGTGCAGCGGTTCTTGGGCAGGTTCCCAGGCTTACAGGATGTCCTGAGGCAGGCCAGGAAAGTCTGTGTGCATTTCCGCCGATCTTATAATGCCAGTGCTCGGCTGACTGAGCTGCAAAAGGAGCTGAACCTGCCCAAGAACCGCCTAATATCTGACATGCCCACCAGGTGGAACTCAACGTTGGCCATTGCTGCAGCGACTGCACACGCAGCAGAGGGCCATCAATGAGTACCTTTGCGACTACGGCACCAGGACAGGGTCAGGGGAGCTTGGTTTTTTTTCCCCACGTCAGTGGAGCATGATCAGGGATGCATGCACTGTCCTCTCACCATTTGAGGAGGCCACGAGGATGGTGAGCAGTGACAGTGCATGCATCAGTGACACTGTCCCTCTTGTCCACCTGTTGGAGCATACGCTGCGTGGGATAATGGACAGGGCACTTGAGGCAGAACAGAGGCAGGAAGAGGAGGGACTTCCTTGCCTCTCAAGGCCCCCTTTATCCGGACAGTGTTCCTTCTGTCCCACCCATCACACAGGAAGAGGATGAGGAGGAGGAGGAGGAGGAGGAGAGGAGGAGGATTGTGTGAGCATGGAGGTGGAGCCTGGCACTCAGCATCAGCAGCAGCAGTCTTTTAGGGATGATGTACAGTCCCAACAAGCCAGTGGACTTGTACGTGGCTGGGAGGAGGTGGCTGGCGATCATGTCATCCTCAGTGACCCAGAAGACTCCGGACCGAATGCCTCAGCTAACCTACGCTGCATGGCCTCCCTGATCCTGCAAAGCATGCGGAAGGATCCTCGTGTTCTTCGGATCAAGGAGAGGGACCATTACTGGCTGGCCACTCTCCTTGATCCGCGGTACAAGGGTAAGGTTGCGGACCTTATCTTGCCGTCGCAGAGGGAGCAGAGGATGAGACATCTCAGGAGGCCTTGCAGAAAGGTCTGTGCAACGCGTTCCCAGAAACTGGGAGGCTACAAACTCCTGGTCCTGGGCGACGAGTTGCTGAGGCTTCGGTCAGTGGCAGAAGGAGCGGTGGGAAGGTGGACGTCTGACCGATGCGTTCAGACAATTTTTTAGTCCGCAGCCCCAAGGTATGATCGGTTCCAGCAACCATCGCCAGCGTCTGATATACATGGTGCAGGAATACCTTGGGGCAAGGTCAGACTTGGACACCTTTCCCCACCGAAAATCCTCTGGCTTACTGGGGTCCTGAGGATGGATCACTGGCCAGAGCTTGCACAGTATGCAATTGAGCTACTGGCCTGTCCTGCCTCCAGCGTTCTTTCCGAACGCACATTCAGTGCTGCTGGAGGATTTGTGACTGATCATAGGGTGCGCCTGTCCACCGCCTCGGTTGATCGACTGACATTCATCAAAATGAATCAGTCTTGGATCACCACCAGCTACCAGGCACCTGAGGCGGATATAACCGAATAATTTTTAATGTCACATCCCTTCAAGAATGCCTATGCTGATGCTGAGTGAATGTCCTCTTATGTTCACTGACTATCCTCTTCCCCTCCTCAATGATCCATGCCACAGCACCAGTGCCTAAGGCACAATTTTTCAGCCCCTGTTTAACAGGGGCGTGTACTTACAATTTTTAAAAAAAATGCTTCGCAACACGTGTGACTGCTGTGCTCCAAGTACAGTCTCTGTGAGGGCCGTGTTGCAGTGTTGTGGCACCAGCACCAGTGCCTAAGGCACAATTTTTCAGGCCCCTGTTTAACAGGGGCGTGTACTTACAATTTTTTTAAAAAATGCTTCGCAACACGTGTGACTGCTGTGCTCCAAGTACAGTCTCTGTGAGGGCCGTGTTGCAGTGTTGTGGCACCAGCACCAGTGCCTAAGGCACAATTTTTCAGCCCCTGTTTAACAGGGGCGTGTACTTACAATTTTTTTAAAAAATGCTTCGCAACACGTGTGACTGCTGTGCTCCAAGTACAGTCTCTGTGAGGGCCGTGTTGCAGTGTTGTGGCACCAGCACCAGTGCCTAAGGCACAATTTTTCAGCCCCTGTTTAACAGGGGCGTGTACTTACAATTTTTTAAAAAAATGCTTCGCAACACGTGTGACTGCTGTGCTCCAAGTACAGTCTCTGTGAGGGGTTGCAGTGTTGTGGCACCAGCACCAGTGCCTAAGGCACATTTTTTCAGCCCCTGTTTAACAGGGGCGGGTAATTACAAATCTTGATCTAATAGTTCACAGCAGGGCCCATTCCTGCGCCCCACCAAGAGTAACTATGAGGGCCTGCAGTCTTGTGGCAACACCGTCCACACCACCGCCAAAGGCCCAATTTTTCTGCCCTGTTCATCAGGTGCTTGCAATTACAAATCTTGATCTAATAACTCACAGCAGGGCCCATTCCTGCGCCCACCAAGAGTAACTATGAGGGCCTACAGTCTTGTGGCAACACCGTCCACCACCACCGCCAAAGGCCCAATTTTTCTGCCCTGTTCATCAGGTGCTTGCAATTACAAATCTTGATCTAATAACTCACAGCAGGGCCCATTCCTGCGCCACCAAGAGTAACTGTGAGAGCTTACAGTCTTGTGGCAAAACCGTCCACCACCACCACCACCACCACCCCCAATTTTTCTGCCCTGTTCAACAGGTGGAAGCAATTACAAATCTTGTTAGATTTAATTTGGAAAAAGGTATCTCCTCTCTACTGAGTCTTTATCACCAATCATTGTTTCAATTAAAACCCCACTTTCTCCAAAAACATTTGTCATTGGCCCGGAAAGTGAGGTGACATGTTCTTAACAGATGTGCAAAGACAGCAAAAGTTACAGGGGTGATAACCCCTCCCTAGGTTCTCCAAAAAGCTTAAAAATAGATTTAATTTGGGAAAAAGGTAGCTACTCTTCATAATGTACCTGTTCAGAATCTACTTAAGATCAAACCTAAAACCGCAAGTGGTTTTAAATGGCATCTTTTTTTCATTTACAAATGTCATTTTGTGAAGGACAGTTCTAAACACGGGAAACACAGCCCACTTCACAGGCATACTTTGGACTCCCCCCCAGGTACCATATTTAAAGGGAAATGTCACTTTTTTTTTTTCACTTTATGCATGATAAAATGTAAAATGGTCATTGGTAAGATTTGTGACTTTTTGAAATAACAGCAAACCCTATTTAGTTTTTTCAAAGCACTGTATGTCAAACAGAAGTCCCACGGGCCGAATCCGGCCCCCCAGGCATTAATCTGTGGCCCTCACTGCCAGTTTTGCAGCTGGAATGAGCCACCTCCCCCTCTCATTGTCCATTGACAGATCTCCAGAGAGAGAGAGAACAATCTTTCTGCAAAGTGAGGCAGAGCCGCCTACACAAGGAGGTACTAGAGCCAAGCCAGGTAGGAGGGAGAGATATGAGAAAGCTTTGGGGGGGGTTGGGGTTGCACACACACCTGCACTCTGTACGTAGCACACCCCTGAACTCTGCACTCTGTACGTAGCGCACTCCAGATACAACTAGCCCTTTGAGGGCAACCATACTGCTGATGCAGCCCACATTGAAACTGAGTTTGACACCCCTGGTCTATCCTATCAAAGCCTTGTGATTGACCTGAAAAAAAAGATTGAGGCAGTAGTATTATCATTGCTGTCATTGTTATTGTCATTGCTGCATAATGCTGCGATTGACTATTTGTTGCACTTACATTGCCACAATTTGTGTATTGACACTAGCTGCTCCTTTACTTAAAGTCCCTCAGACTTTAGGCCAATTTGGCAACATTCACCATTAGCTTTACCCACCACTCCAACCCCATGTTTAGGAATTATGCTGTAGCATTACATGCACTGTACCCCACATGCTGGGGGAATATTTAAACACATTTAGAGCAAGTATTTCAACAAAAGACAACACATCTTAAAAGGGAGTGTACATTTTAGGATACAGTTTATTCCCACTGGAAAGAAGTATACAAGTCACAACAACAAAAACATGGTTCAGGTTGGCTCTCTGAATGTAAAAATTATTATTATTATTATACACAATTTGTATAGCGCCAAAAGTTTACGCATCGCTTTACAATGTAGAGGGGGGGGGGGGGCAGCACAATTACAGTACAGTTCAATACAGAAGGGACAGGAGGGCCCTGCTCGTAGAGCTTACATTATAAAGGGAGGGGGTGGTGGCACAAAAGGTAATAGCTGCGGGGGATGATTTGATGTGGGTGGCTCGGGTACAATTCTTAGGTGGGTGTGGGATAGGCTTCCCTGAATAAATGAGTTTTCGGGATCGCCTAAAGGTGGACAGGTTAGGGGCTGATCGGACATACTGGGGCAGGCAGTTCCAGAGGATGGGAGAGGCTCTGGAGAAGTCCTGAAGGCAAGCATGGGAGGAGGTAACAAGGGAGCTAGAGAGCAGGAGGTCCTGGGCACAGTGGAGTGGACGATTTGGGTGATATCTGCAGATAAGGTTGGTGATGTAGCTGGGGGCGATGTTGTGGATGGCCTTGAATGTTGTGGTTAGTATTTTGAATTTTATATGGTAGGGTAGGGGAAGCCAGTGAATGAATTGGCAGAGAGGAGCAGCAGTCACGGATCAGTTAGTAATGTGTATTACTCTAGCAGCAGCATTCATAATAGACTGAAGGGGGGATAACCTGCGTAGGGGTAGGCAATTAAGGAGAGAGTTGCAGTAGTCGAGGCAGGAAATAACCAAGGAGTGCATAAGTTGCTTTGTGGTGTCATTAGTCAGGAAGGGTCGAATTCTGGAGATGGTGCGGAGGTTAAGGCGGCAAGATTTAGCTAACGATTAGATGTGGGGGCTGAAGGAGAGGTCAGAGTTAAGGATTACACCCAGCACCCTGGCATGTGTCAAGGGACCAATGGTTGTGCTGTTGATCTTAATGCTACAGTCATGGCGGGGGGACTGGGAAGGAGGAAATATAACAAGCTCAGTTTTAGAAAGATTGGGTTTGAGAAAGTGGTGTGACATCCATACTGATATGTCATTCAGTAAGTTTGAGATCCGTGAGAAGATCGAGGGGGTTTTATTGTAAGATGTGGAACTGCAGAACTAGTCTGGCAGTTCTGGTAGACATGTCAAACTTAAATGAAACACTTGAATTGCCAAATTGAGTGAAAAGATTCCTCAAGGGTTCACATTACATCTGCTGAGGGCCACACCTACATCATTCCAGAAAAAGATTGTATTACTGGTAAGGAACATTAAAGTAATAACTGCAATCTATAACATTTTATCCCACCAAAGTGGGCCATAAAGCAATTTCTGAATGAGAGGGAGAATCAAATTCCATCTATAAAAAAAAACACCAGCCTGACCTACATTCTTGAGATCAATTCATGAAAGGATTTCATGCTTTTATAAAGGAATAAAATATAAATAGTTATTTGGAGTGTTGTTTCTGGTGTTTATGTAACTACACTTTAGAAATCTTACCCCATCAAAGCGGATACACCCTTGTCTTCCAACGGATCAACTAGGATTTTCTAAATGGTATTTTTTTACATTTTTTTTCATTCATACCTCTATGTCTCTTCTTGACTGAACAATTATCCATAGAAGTATGCAACTAAAAATGATGGATCTAAAAAGAAAAGATGCTAACGGCCAACACCATCCTAAAAATCCCCAATAAATGTACACTTTGTGCAGTCCTTTCATCAGGGGCATTCAGAGTGGATTGAAATTAACATAGCATATTCTGAAAACAAAAAACAAAAAAACATAATAGTAATAATAATAATGAAAATAATGAAAATCATAACAATAAGATAGATATCTACAAGTATGCACATAGACACATAGTGCCCACACATTCATAGATAAATACATCTAAAAAAGTATATATACACACAAATAGAATAGATTAAATTAAAGTAAAAGATAATAAGAGAATATAAAAAAAGTTCATGTTCGTTTTTTTCTTTTTATTTCTTTCTTTTTTATTTTGCAGAATATATGCTATATTAAAACGTATGTCCATCTTCAACGATATTTTGTAGACATATGGCTTTGAACTACTCTATATTATTACCTAAAAAAACCTTAATCACTTTGAACGGAATAGCCATTAACGCTCAGGTACTCTGCACAACATGTGATGTGCTTGTGTCGATCATATTGTACTAGTCGCTAAGTCCATCTGGAGGTATATGCTACACTGACTCTCATGAATCGGTAGGTGACTGTCTGACCATGGTCTCAACGATGCTCCCTAATTTTCCTGCCCCCATTCATGATGAAATGTTTGGTTTTTCTGTGTTCTTATTTTATATTCTCTTATTATCTTTTACTTTAATTTAACTTATTCTATTTGTGTGTATATATACTTTTTTAGATGTATAGATCTATGCACATGTGGGCACTATGTGTCTATGTGCATACTTGTAGATATCTATCTTATTGTTATGATTTTCATTATTTTCATTATTATTATTACTATTATGCTTTTTTTGTTTTTTGTTTTCAGAATATGCTATGTTAATTTCAATCAACTCTGAATGCCGCTGATGAAAGAACTGCACAAAGTGTCCTGAAACGCGTCGGGATGAACACATACTATGCATAAATGACTCATGTTCATAACTTGCTGTTTTTATGACCTATATATTTTTTCTGGTGATGTTTGCACCGTAATCTAACAGCTATTTTTAGATACAAATAAATAGATTTATATCAAGATAATTTATGTCTACATCCTTTTCTCTGTTGCCTTTTTTCTTTAAACTAATCCTTGGGATTGGCAACCAAATATCCTTACTGGTGGAATTATAATCTAAATAAATGTACACAGGATTGGTTTATGCTAGCTTGCTATTTCCATGTGTTAAATATGAGTTCAAGCAATCCTTGCAATGAGAGTAAAATATATATAAGGTTTATATAAACCTTAATAATTAACTTCTTGAATTTGCTCCATTTTGGTCTGTAAAATATAATATTAAATGTACTATTTCTATTCAAAAGTGAAAAAAAAAATACTCATTGATCCTGCCAGAAATTCTGTTTGGTGATAACCTTATTTACACTCAGCCCCTGTTGCACTGAAATCTCAAGCACTGTTATAAGCCCTGCTCAGTTTTCTTTGTGAGCTACAAAACAACTCTCTCTGTATTATTCCCATACAGCATGGATAACTTGCCACAAACTTGTGGCCGTGTTGAATGGTAAGTCTGTTAACTTGCTACACATTTTCACTGGCAAGTTGTACACTTGCAGAGCACCTGAAGCACAAGTCCTAGTTCACATTTTCCAATTTGTAGCAATTTGAAAGTTTCTAGCCACTTCCCATCCAGGCCAATTCTGACATTCCTCTCCTACATGTGAAATTCATCATTTTTTTGCTAGAAAATTACATAGACCCCCCAAACATTATATATGTTTTTTAGCAAAGACCCTAGAGAATACAATGGCTGTCGTTGCAACTTTTTATCTCGCACGGTATTTGTGCAGCAATTTTTCGAACATGTTTTTTTTGGGAAAAAAAACTGTTTCATGCTTAAAATAAAAAAACATTAAACTTAGCCCAAGTTTTTTAACTTGCATAATGTGAAAAATTAAGTTACGCTGAGTAAATAGATACCTAACATGTCATGCTTCAAAATTGCACACGCTCGTGGAATGGCGCCAAACTTCAGTACTTAAAAATCCCCATAGGCGACGTTTTAAATTTTTTTTTTACTGGTTACATGTTTTGCGTTACAGAGGAGGTCTAGGGCTAGAACTATTGCTCTAACGTTCGCGGTGATACCTCACATGTGTGGTTTGAACACCGTTTCCATATGTGGGAGGGACTTATGTATGTGTTTGCTTCTGCATGCAAGCACACAGGGACAGGGGCCCTTTAATTTTTTTTTTTTGTTGTTAATTTTACTTTTCCTTTTTAGAAAAAAATAAATAAAAATGTGATAACTTTTATTCCTATTACAAGGAATGTAAACATCCCTTGTAATAGGAATATGGCATGATCGGTCTTATTTACAGTGAGATTTGGGGTTAATAAGACACCACATCTCACCTCTAGGGTGGGAAGCCTTAAATAAAAAAAAATAAAGGATCTCGGCGCCATTTGTTTCAATGCAAAGGCCAGGGCATGACGTCATAACATTGCGCCTGGCCTCCGAACGATCAAAGAGACTCTGGCGACCATCTGGTCCACCAGAAATCTCAATGGTCACCATCCGGAGGCCAGCGGATCCTGTCTCTGACTTTACCAATGGAAGCGGTTAGTTGGTAGAAGCACCGGAGGGCGGCGGGAAGGGGGACGTCCCCTCTTGCCGCCCGTAAGAACAATCAAGCGGTGGAACAGCCGATATGATCGTTCTTATGGTGTAGGGAATCGTCAGCTGAAAAAGCCGATATCTGAATGATGACTTTGTGCGGGTATATCTAAATGATGCCTGCAGCTACAGGCATCATTCAGATATACCCGCACAAAGTCAAGGACGTCATATGACGTACCTTGGGTGGGAACCGGATAGGAAGAGCAAAGTTGCAGTGGTTAGTCTACAGCAAGAGCTCTGCAAGTCTACAGCAGGAAAATTCAGCCACAGTGACCTCCTGTGGTGGGATGACTATTGCACAACATAACTGAATGAGAACTTGCAGCAGACTTGCAGAATGTTTGCAAAGACAGTTGATTTGGAGTCATGCAATGTGGACTTGCTGCAATTGTGCAACATATTTGTGAAGCCTGGCAAGTCCAGCAATAGCTTAGCAAGTCATTTTCAAACTTGCAGCTCAATTTCTTGCTATCTGGCTTGGAAAAAGGAAAGATACAGTAGAGTGAGTGTTGTTGCGTTAGGACAGGAAGTGTGAATCACAGGATGAGAATAAAGGAAAAAGCATGAAAAAAATTAAAAATAAAACAAATTCAACCCTAACATCTAAGGACTGGTAAGCTGCAATGCATTTAAAGTTTGTTCTGGAATTTGGATCCACTTGCATATTTATAACATGAGAGATTGAATTGTATATATAAGCTGTACTACATATCTACCAACACCCCCATATTTCCCATGGTGCTCATATTACAGACAAACAAGCGGTAAGTGCCCTCTTATGTTTCCAGGCAGCTCAGAACACCCCAGCCTTATATCACTATGAGAGACAAGCACATTATCGATGCATAGGCTTTGCCCGCTAGACATGTGAGTAAAACGTTAAGTAGTGGCAGACACAGTAAAACAAAGAGTAGAATTGTTAAAATAAAGGACCTTATAAATATTTAATCCTGCCTTGTGACATTATGAGACCCGGGCTCAAAATATTTGTAATAGCGCAATTAACTAAAGGCACATTATCTGGCTAGTATCGGTTCAGTATTTACTTACAAATGATCCCGCAGGGGATTAATACTGTCCTATCTGGGGAGGAAAAGATGCAATCCACTTCTAAATTTTTAATTTTTTAATTTAAATGCCGTATTCTAAGCAGAGCAAGTCATTAAAAGTGTATGAAGCACAAAAAACCCAGTGCATCTAGTTATAGCACTATTGATGTATGTTGTAATTACACTGCTGTACAAAATACATTGCTTTCATGGTAAACTATTGTTATGAGCGGGGGATTTTAATGTTTCCGCACATAACTTATGATTGGTATTGCTTAAGCAGTGTAAAATCATTTATACAGCGCATGTAAATCTCTCTGGGGAATGCAGGTGCGGAATACATAATTTACTTTTTTGGGCATTACAATTTTTATGTAAAATACCGGAGTTATATAATCATAAAGTGTTGTGCTGGAAAGACAGATTTACAGAGTTATAAGCTGCGAATGTTGTCATAGCGCCATATTTTACTGCGCCTTCAAAGGAAGGATTGCTGAAATTGACTTTTTTATCTTTAGTGTGTTATCTTTAAGACATATGAAAATAATAATCTTGGATGGTTTATACTGTATTTTACACGACATTACAGATTTCGTGCCGGAAGATTACAGAAGCAAGAGGTTTTTTTATTTTTTTTCACAAGAGGTTTAATGCTGTGTTAAGATGCAGAGTGATTCCCATTACTGTGTAGTCAGCCAGGTGGTAATGGGAACATATAGCCATTAGGAAAACGATGCATGAAAATTAGGAAAAATGCACAGAAAAAAAAGATTTAGATTGTTTGAGGTGCAAATCAAATTAGCAGAATGATGATAGCATATTCTGAACTGGTATACTATGTATTATCTATACTCATGGAACTTCATTTGTAGTATCTGCACTATTGGTAAACAGTCACCATGATGCAATAGCAAGATTGCCGTCTCATACTTCTTCCAGTTTAACCAGAGTTCGCAAGGTTGAACTCTTGAACCTCTTCTGACCTCCCTCACTTTTCTTTTGGTCAAGAATACCAATGAGAAGGCACAGGAGGCAAGGGAAAGCCAGAAGCTTGTCCTTTCCAGCTGTGGTCAGTGTTTTCATAAAATATGGGTGCCCTAAAATAAGCCTAAAAAAAAAACCTACATCAGGGGTGGCCAACCAGTGGCCCGGGGGCCACATGTGGCCCGGGGGCCACATGTGGCCCGCGGAGCCCTCTGATGTGGCCCGCAACCTCCTGCTCTGGAATGGTGGGTTAGCAAGCCCAGATCGCAGGTTGCTGACCCGTCATACCACAGCATCAGTGTTGTGAATGAAGCTGGTGGTAGAGGAAAAAAGCAGCTGCAGAGCAGAGCCCCATAAGCCGATGCTTCCTGTACAGCACTGCCAATTCACCTCTACAGAGCGGCAGATGTAAACAGACTTTTGTCCGTTTACTCCTGCCTGCCTCCAATCCGATCCTCTAAAAAAAAAATAGAAGGGAATTCGTCCCCTTCCATCTGGGTGGATCGGATCGGAGGGCCTATAGAGTATCGGTGACCTGTCATATGCCCGCTTTGCTCCGCTCATTGTGGCCCGCGACTGGTTACCAAGTTGCTTAAGTGGCCCTTGCTCGTAAAAAGGTTGGGCACCCCTGACCTACATGCACCCATAGGTTCCAGCTATTGCATTGAGGTGACAGTTTACAAAGAACGTACTACAATTGATTTTGCAGAATTTAAAGCAAATTAAAAAAAAAACGCTTATGCAGAGGTACATATTATTGTGTATGTCCAGCCAAAACTTTTTTGGGTAAGGATTAGAACTCCTGTTGGGGTTTTTTTAAATTGAAATTTCCCCTTACATACTGCACTCACAGAAATACCAGTTTCATCAGAAAATGTGCTATAATCTTAAACTGAGCTCTAACTGTGCTAAGAATAGCAGTAAAACCCAACATGGGTCGATATCATTCTCCACTTTATAAAAAAAAAAACAACCACAAAAAAAATTAATTCTGGACATGAACATTAATAGCTTCTACATCCCTGTCAGATCAGCTAACAAAAAAGCATAGCCAAAGAGCAAAGGGTAGATCTAGCACTGAATTTTCCATATATACCAAGTGTAGTTAGCAATATAGTGCAGAATAAATCTCGCAGAGATTCTTCAACAACTGGAGAACCTGTGTAGAATTGCATCTGTCCCTATGTAGCACCCTCAGTGTACAGAGTAGCTAAATTTGGTTTGACTCATAAGCAGAGGATCTGGGGTTAATTTGTTTTTGTTTAGCTGTGCAGAGCTCTAAGGCTACTTTCACACTGGAGCGGTGGGGGCGCTGGCGGTAAATCGGCGCTATATTTAGCGCCGCTTTACCGGCGTTTTAGCGGCGCATTGCGGCCGCTTGCGGGGTGTTTTTACCCCCGCGAGCGGCCGAAAAAGGGTCAATACCGCCCGCAAACCGCCGCTGCAGTGGCGTTTTTCGGGGGGGTTCGGCGCGCTCCCCCATTGTTTTCAATAGGACCGGGCGCTATAGGAGCGGTAAATATACCGCTCCTATAGCGAGCCAAAGATGCGGCTTGCAGGACATTTTTGAGCGTCCTGCAAGCGCACCGCTTCAGTGTGAAAGCCCTCGGGCTTTCACACTGAAGAAACAGCAACAGCTGTTTCGGGTCAGTTTGTAGGCGCTATTCTTAGCGCAATAACGCCTGCAAACCGCCCCAGTGTGAAAGGGGCCTAAGGGTTGGGCCTCTGATACCTCCTCCTGGCTACTAAAACTTGCTGGATAGTTCCGGAACTTGGAGGGTGGAGGAACAGAGGCTAAAGCCTAAATATTTAGGGAGTTTCCACCAATCCCTGGGGAGGTAAAGCCCAGAAGATAGGGAAATATGCCAGAAATGTCCAGGAGCTTGACAGTGAGGGAGCAGAGTCCAGGGTCCAGTTGCCTGGAGGGGACCCCCGTGATGAGGGGCTATGCCCTGGGCAGACAACAGGAAAGAGAAGGAAAGAGCAATATGGGAAAGACACATATATAAGAGATAAAGAGAGCTGCACACCCGGAATACAAAATGTAAGGACGGAAGAATTTTCCCAATGGGGCTTTAAAACCGCAAGGTAGCAAAGTCGGATGAATGTACCGTAGTTATATGTCAGAATTATTTATTCGAAAAATGTCCAGTATCGTAGTATAATTTAATACAGTACGTACAATATAAAATCTGGTCCAAGGAAATACACAATATATATTCCACAATCCAATGAACGAACACATTTATACACATAATTATATAACATAATGTTGTATGATATTTTGAGTCTGACGCGTTTCGACCTGTGTACGGTCTCTTCAGGGGGACAGTGGGATCTAAAAAATATTACATATATTCAAAATTGAAAAACATGACGTTATAAATTGCATTGAATGAGCCAAAAGGGACTGAGGAATCTGCGCCTGCAATCAATACCCAATGATAGCCATTTAGTTACTAAGTAAAATTAAATGAATTAGCTCATGGCAGATCCGCCAGAGTATCGTTTATATTATAAATGTTTCTAAGTATATATGTAAAGACTGACGGTAGATAGGGGTTATCAAAATAAATATTAGGCACAATGTCTTACATGTCCCATAAAAGTAATACCTAACCAATGTTGGATAGTAGTTTCCTTGAAGCAGTGTAATGACAAAGTAGAAGTGCGTTAGTGATGTGTTGACAATTATAATGAATAATAATATGTGTAAAAGGAGAAGGAGAGAGCAAGTGGAAGAGAGAGGAGGTGCAACTGGAAGTCTCACCCCTTTACCAGCCTCAGCTAGGCTTAGCTGAAGTCATCCTGACAGACAAGATCCGACCTGTGTAGCAGAAAGCCTGTACAGCAGCCTCTTGGACTCCGGGATTCACTACAAAAGGGACTGCGTGAGCAACCTCCTTTTCATCATACCCCAAGCCTAGATAAAGAGGACAGCAAAGTGCAATATTTTGCTTATCCATAACCAAGGGACAGCTTAATGTCAGTACAAAGCTGTCAGAAGCCATCCCACACCTCTAGCTTGGGTCAGTAGCAGCCAGGTGCATCAGCATTTCTCCAAGGAGCAGCATCTCAATTCTTCACTTGGAACTTTTTGTTACTATTTTAGCTGTGCCAACAATCCTATCGGTGGACAGTATTGCTGATGTTAATACCTAACAGCAGGAGATAATAGCAAGTTCTCAAGATTTCATTACGTTCTACAGTTCTGGGCATCTTATGCCTTCCTATTCCCTATCCAAGTTTATCTTCTAAATAAACAATACCAAAACAAAGAACAGTGGACTAATTATTGAGCCTGTGACAGAGTCTCAAAATCCCCGTTGCCTGGCTGTGTGTGTGAAGGGAAGGCCCTAAAATACAGCTGCCCTTACAGGGTTAGCCCTGCACTCACTTAGTAAGGCAGTTCTTTACAAGGAAAATGAAGAATGGTGATGCTCTACAATCATTTACCCTGGCTATATTTCAAGACATTATACTTAGATTTTTGGAAAAGGAAGCAAGAGACCTAGAAAAAGAAGACAAATCACTTGCATTAATGCAGAATCCAGTAATCCACAACAGATCCGGTGTTCTATCGAAAAGTGTCCCATGTCGGATAGTGCCTCCGACGGCTGCGCATGTGCAGCAAAGTACTGCACTCCAGCTGATTTCCCAATCAACTGGTGTGACGGTGCATGCACAGATCGTCGGAGGAACTATCCGACAAAATGCTGAGGGCCGATGTTGTATCGAATACTGCCCCCCCCCCATCTGATATGCCTCTGATAAGTCTGTGCTGTTGCAGGGAATATTTTGTGTGTGTTGCAGGGTGGGTTCAGTGTGTTTTAAGGTGGCTTTTGTGTGTGTTGCAAGCCACCGTTAGACACAGGCAAAAGCGGCTGTTCAACACACTGAACCCGCCCTACAACCCACACAAAGCACGCCCCGCAACAGCGAGGCAGAATGTGACAAGTACGTTCTCCCTCGGCTCTTTGGAGTGACATTTGGTACTGTGCATGCGCAGACCCATTGGGGGCAATATTCGACAGGACACCAGCAGGATGGCACCTGACCGGAAATACTCACGGAAAGTAATAGCAATGTATAGCAGAGCAGGTCTCAGATGTGCCATCCGTGTCTGTCTTGAGGGTGCAGAATTTGGCCAGGACCCAAATGGGCAGGTCTCCAGGTAGAATGGTGTGTACCTATCCTTCCCCTACTCGTCAGGAACCTCTCCCTGAGGTTAATCACTGTTCCTGTCAGACGGGTGACCTGTCCATACACTCTTGCCACACAGATTTACTCCAGCCCTGAGAAATCTTCTTTTATTGTTCAGTTAGAAAAATTTTGACAAAGTGCTGAAAACTTTGTCAAAAACGACCCCTTGCTGTGAGTGACAGGTGATTTATATATCTCATGCATTAGCCTGAGACAGGCACAGACCAGAGTGAAAGAAAATGTATTCTCGAGTGAACAGCAAGAAGAATATAGGGGAGATGTATGTAGTCAGAGCTGGGCAGAGTAGAACATCCTGTGATCTGATGATTGTTATAGTGCAGTGTGTGTGTTTTGTTGATTGTGTGTTTTGATGATTTGTTATGTGGGGGAGGGGTGGATTTCTCACTTTTTATAAATACACAGGATGTCCCTGTCTCAGGCTAATGCATGAGATATGTAAATCACCTGTCACTCACAGCAAGGGGGCATTTTTGACAAAGTTTTCAGCACTTTGTCAAAAATTTTCTAACTGAACAATAAAAGAGGATTTCTCAGGGCTGGAGTAAATCTGTGTGGCAAGACTGGGCTCAAATGAAAGGAAATCTTATTCTCTACATTATGACATACACTTTAAGGGTTTACATCCACTTTAAGGCTTACCTGTCGGTCCAAGAAATATCTCCTAAACCTACACGGTTAAGGAGATATTTTCCAAAAATAGGGCACAGCTGTCTATGGTGCATGCGCCGGAGTGACGTCATCGCTGCTCCGGGAACACTCACAGCGCCGGAGCAGCGCTACCCGGAAGGAAGATGGACGATTCATGCTACTGGGGACAGCGATGACATCGCTGGCTCCTGTGTCAGGTAAGTGACACATAATGGGCTACAATGCGATGCATAGTAACCCATTATGCTTTACCTTTGCAGGGAAACAAAGAGGAAGTATACCCATCAGGGTTTACTTCCTCTTTAAGTAAATGCTAAGGGCTTAGGACTTTAAAAGATGGTATTTTTCTCCACCAAAGTTCCTAGATGGGTCTCTATGAGGAAAATGTCAAAAGCATTGGTGGCCATGCACTCTCCATGACCAGGACACATTTTTTAAGGGGCATTTTCAAAATTGTGGTCCCTTTTACTCATCCTTTCCTACGATCTCCCTTTCCTCCAATCTAGAGAAAAGACACTTGCTGGGTCTCTGCCAGAGGCAGTCAGAAAGAAAAGACAAGTCTTTAGAGCTTTGGAAGAACTGAGCCTCCCCATGTGACCAAGCAGTTAGTCCCCTACCCTACCATGAAAAAAGTGTGCAGGAGGATGAAATGTAAGATGGGCCAGACTATAACGTGACATGGCGCGATAACTATCTAGAGGGAGGTAAGAGGAAATACCCCCTGTGTTCCACAAGCTACTGAATTCAGGTGCACTGCAGTGCATTAATGACATTCATTCATGTGTGTGTAGGGGGAAAGGAGGGCGGGCTTTGTTGAAAAGAGAGTTGAGCTTTAGGGGGACCCCACATACAGTTTTCTAGTCTCTGCACATAACTCCCCTGTAAACCTTGATAGGAGAGGTGGCAGGGATAGCATATAGAGAAACCAATCCCATCCATTTTCCTTTTGCAGCTGTTGAAAGCCAGCTCCTCCTCCTCTCTCTCCCGCAGGCATTCTGTGGCTGCAGAAAGAAAATGGAGGGAAATGGTTTCTCTATATGCCGTCTCCACTACGTCTCACACCCTTAAAAATCCAATAAAGTAAAATAACATTAAAGTGGAGTTCCAACTGTTAGGAAAAAAAAATTTCTTAGATAAATATCTTTATTTAAAAAATCTTATTAATAGCACTCACGTTTCTCTTTTCAATGGCCGCTCAATTAGAGCAAGATCAAGATGTGCTTTATTCAAAGTTCTTGGTAATTTCCATCTTGCTTGTGGGCATGTGAAGCCCACAAGCACTATCTTCCGGGCTCTGGTGTAGCTAAGCGACCAGCATGCACCGCCAGTTCTTGCGCATGGCAGTATGTACGGCTCACAGCGCCGTACACTTCTGACGTTGCCATCACAATGGGTGGCGTCGTCGGAAGTTCCCATCCCATTGTGATGGCAACGAAGCTCTGCCCACTGACTCTTGGGAAATCATGACACACATCTCCCAGGAGCACTGGTGAGCAGGGAGCACCGAGGGCAATGACGTCAGGTGCCAGGGAGTGGAAGAGGCAGATTCCAAGGCACCCCTTAGCAACAGACAAACGTGAGTTAAAAAAAAATAAAATAAATTCCAAATGTTGTTTATAAAGTTTAATGCTGCTGAATAATGCAAAGTTATTTTTTTGGGTGGAACTCCGCTTTTAAGAAATGTGGAAATGTCTGAATTATCTTTTGACAATTTTTATATGATTTTATATAAAAATGTCAAAAGCATTACTTGAGTAACAGTGACATGTTTATTTCTACAGTCATAACATGTCAAAACAATTAGATTTTTACTGGCAACAACTATAAAGGACCCAATGGATGGGTCCATTTAGATTTTTACTGACAACCCAATGAAAGACACATCATAAATCACCATTTATGATTTCAAAAACTTGCTTGCTCTTGCAATATTTGTGTCTTTTATAGAAAAGAAGGTTAGGCAGTAAATCGTCGTTTGCAACAGAATAGTTCCAGTTTCTTTTGATACAGCAAGATATGTCATATTAATTGTATATTAAGTCTTAAGAGGAATCTATTTTTCTTGTATTTTTTGTTCATATATTTTCTCCAAGTGAATTTATATTTCCCTTCGGTTTTATTCTCATTTTATGAGCCATCTGCTTTCTGATTGGTTTAAGTAAAATCTGCATTATAATACGCCTCAACCAGCTGTTTTTGGCTAGTAAACGATAGCTTTATCTGTAAATAAAAGGCTGCAATTTAGCAATTGCTTGAGTGACGCATACGCACTTTGTTATGTTGAAAAGGACTTAACTTGTTTACACTGCTGGCACATAGTTTTATCACCAGCTTTTCGTTCATTTACATTATACTGTGCCTAGCAGCAAAATACAAATTTGAATACATAAAACATGGATGGAAATCGCTTTTGTCTCAGTTTGCAGATAGCTTTCCTAAAGAAGAACAGGGAAAATAATGAAAATATGTCACCGGTGTAATAAAACACATCGGTTTCTGTACATCATAAAATTAACCAACTTGTATTAAAGTATACTTCTCATGTGAAAAACACTAATGCCCCGTACACACGATCGGAAATTCGGGCAGCAAAAGACTGATGAGAGTTTTGGTCGGAAAATGCGACGGTGTGTATGCTCCATTGGACTTCTGCTGGCCGAATTCCCGCCAGCAAAAGATTGAGAGCATGTTCTCAATTTTACGATTGGAAAAAGTTTTGATCGTCTGGACCAATTCCGACGTGCAAAATTCCTACGCATGCTCGGAAACAATTTGACAAAAGCATTGAACTTAAGTTTCTTGGCTCATCGTAGTGCTGTATGGCACCGCGTTCCTGACGGTCGAAAGTTCAGCAAACTTATGCCGCTCGTGTGTACGCGGCATAAGGCTCCTAGTCCTCATCTTCTGAAAATGAGAGTTGCCTTGCTGCCATGCTGATCCTCTTTCTTTAATGATCTGAATCCCTGAAGCATGTAGATCAGAAGTATAAATTCCTTACAGTATCTGCATACTTGTTCTGGTCCTCTCAGCTCAAATTGTTGAAGCAGGAGGATCAGTATGAAAGCCAGACAACTAGCATTTTCAGTAGAGGAGGTTAGCAAAAAAAACAAAAAAACAAAAAAAAAATCAGCAGGCTAGAGAACTATAATAAGCAAACAGATAAGGCATTCTGACTTTCCTCTGCCCTTCCTGATCCTGCTGTATTATGATGTATTAAAGCCAGAGGGTCAACATTGCAGCCATACAAATGGTATTTTCAGAAGGAGGGGGCAAGAATGGCACTCAGTCTATTTCTCTCATAATAAGTCTATTTTAAAAGAGACGTACAGCCAAAGCTTGTTTGGCTTTAATTCTCCTGCGTATCACAGGAATGCAGTTCATTCTGCACTCCTGTGACCTATTTTCAGCAGGCAGCAGCCTGTAGCCCGCTGTCTGCTGACCTCAAAGAGCCAGTCCAGGCTCGGGTAAGATCACGACGATAAAGTAGGGATCCGCCCACATGCCTGGACCGTCACCCAGCTCACCCTTGCAGAGAGCCGCTGAGAGCCTAAGCCAGCCGCTCCTGCCCCCTCCACAGCCCAGCTCTTCAGTGAACGGGGGGGCTGGGCAGAGCAGAGAGTGGTGACTGACAGTCACCAGCCTTCTGCTCTGGGAGCCCTGGGAACCAAGTGATCTGCGGTGCTAGATCGCTCAGTTCTCAGTGGTTGAGCCAGTGAAGGACAGATGCAGCATTGGACCGATGCTGCATCCACCTAGGAAAGTATGATTTAGAAAAACAAATGAACCCCATACTTCTCATTTAATACTTTACCATTCTATTTGATATTGCTTATATTGTCAATAAGATGACTGGATGGTGTACCCATTACTTTCAAACTTAAAGTGCATCTATACTTTGTCAATACGGGTTCACTTTATTGCAGACTTCCCCTGTGTCTCATACTAACAACTCCTTGCACTGAAGAAAAGTCCAGTGTAAGGCCTTGTTCACACAGATGTCCTTAAAGCGAAGTTCCACCAAAAAGTGCTCCCACAGTATGTGTACAGGCAGCCCCCATTCATGTCAATTGGGACGCAGTGGCTGTAAGGACACAGCTGCTGTTTCCAATTTCCCATCCATGTGGGTGTGTGTCCCCGAACTCACACTGTCTGCGATTGGGGCCCATGCTTGCACACACCCACATCTACATGGATGTAAAATTGGGAGCAGCATATATTCAAAAAAGGCAAAAACAAACAAAACAAAAAAAGTTATATATATATATACAGGGGGTCCCCGACTTACGAACGCCCGACCTACGAACAACCCCTACTTACGAACGGGGCGCTGCGGGGACCCTCCGCCATTTTTCGCTGGTTTTCGCCGTCTTTCGGCCGTTCTGCGCATGCGCGGCCATACGGAGCCTCGGAAAATGCCGGAAATGTCCGTAAATTGCTGCGCATGCGCAGAACGGCATTAGACGGAACTTCGGAAATGTCCGGAAATCTCCGTATTTGTCGGTCTGCGCATGCGCGGCCGACTTACGAACATTTCCGACTTCCGTACAGGCGGGCAGTCCCTAACGAGTTCTTAACTCGGGGACCCCCTGTATATATATATATATATATATATATATACACAGTATCTCACAAAAGTGAGTACACCCCTCACATTTTTCTGTATATATTTTATTATATCTTTTCATGTGACAACACTGAAGAAATTACACTTTGCTACGATGTAAAGTAGTGAGTGTACAGCTTTTATAACAGTGTAAATTAGCTGTGCCCTCAAAATAACTCAAAACACAGCTATTAATGTCTAAACTGCTGGCAACAAAAGTGAGTACACCCCTAAGTGAAAATGTCCAAATTGGGCCCAATTATCCATTTTCCCTCCCCGGTATTATGTGACTCGTTAGTGTTACCAGATCCCAGGTGTGAATGGGGAGCAGGTGTGTAAAATGTGGTGTTATCGCTCTCACTCTCTCATACTGGTCACTGGAAGTTCAATATGGCACCTCATGGCAAAGAACTTTCTGAGGATCTGAAAAAAAGAATTGTTGCTCTACATAAAGATGTCCTAGGCTATAAGAAGATTGCCAAGACCCTGAAACTGAGCTGCAGCACGGTGGCCAAGACCATACAGCGGTTTAACAGGACAGGTTCCACTCAGAACAGGCCTTACCATGGTCGACCAAAGAAGTTGAGTGCACGTGCTCAGCGTCATATCCAGAGGTTGTCTTTGGGAAATAGACGTATGAATGCTGCCAGAATTGCTGCAGAGGTTAAAGGGGTGGGGGGTCAGCCTGTCAGTGCTCATACCATATGCCGCATATGGTTTGCATGGCTGTCGTCCCAGAAGGAAGCCTCTTCGAAAGATGACGCATAAGAAAGCCCACAGTTTGCTGAAGACAAGCAAACTAAGGACATGGGTTACTGGAACCATGCCCTGTGGTCTGATGAGACCAAGATAAACTTATTTGGTTCAGATGGTGTCAAGCGTGTGGCGGCAACCAGGTGAGGAGTACAAAGACAAGTGTGTCTTGCATACAGTCAAGCATGGTGGTGGGAGTTTCATGGTCTGGAGCTGCATGAGTGCTGCCGGCACTGGGAAGCTACAGTTCATTGAGGGAACCATGAATGCCAAGGTGTACTGTGGCATGCTGAAGCAAAGCATGATTCCCTCCCTTCAGAGGCTGAGCCACAGGGCAGTATTCAAACATGATAATGACCCCAAACACACCTCCAAGATGACCACTGCCTTGCTAAAGAAGCTGAGGGTAAAGGTGATAGACTGGTCAAGCATGTCTCCAGACCTAAACCCTATTGAGTATCTGTGGGGCATCCTCAAATGAAAGGTGGAGGAGCGTAAGGTCTCTAACATCCACCAGCTCCGTGATGTTGTCATGGAGGAGTGGAAGAGGATTCCAGTGGCAACCTGTGAAGCTCTGGTGAACACCATGCCCAAGAGGGTTAAGGCAGTGCTAGAAAATAATGGTGGCCACACAAATTTTTTAAACTTTGGGCCCAATTTGGACATTTTCACTTAGGGGTGTACTCACTTTTGTTGCCAGCGGTTTAGACATTAATGGCTGTGTGTTGAGTTATTTTGAGGGGACATCAAATATATACTGTTATACAAGCTGTACACTCACTACTTTGTAGCAAAGTGTAATTTCTTCAGTGTTGTCACATGAAAAGGTATAATAAAATATTTAAAAACATGTGAGGGGTTGTTGGAATTCAACATGAATTAATATCAGATTTCTGGATTTTATACATATGTTTACTATTTCCAAGCTCAGCCAGGCTGCCATGGTTTCACTCTCTGTAGGACTGACATATGGTCCCCACATTGGAATGTAGCCAGTTAAGCCTAACTCTGCATGACAATGCTGACTCCGATCTGTCTATGAGATTTCCTGATTCAAGCAAGCTTCAAAGAGAACTTAACTGACAGAGATGAGATACAGGGGATCGAAGTGGGACTGGCAATGGGGGGAGTTTGAATGAATGATGAGTGAATGTTTGTCAAAAAGGAATGTTGCAAAGAGCTCTGTCTCTGTTCACTGCAAAACCTTGCCATGAGGCTGTCTCTTCCCCTTTGGATCCTGGCCTGGGCCTAAACCTCATGGCGATGGCCCTCTCTTGGTCATCTGAGCCTAGCCGATGCTACAAAGCCTCACGGAGGGCCTTGTGATAAGTATATTCTTGTATTGTATGTCCGATTATTGTTATATGTTGTAGATATTTGCTGTTTAGTATATTTGTTCTGATTGTAAGTGAGGCAACATTGTAATACCTTTTAAAACTTTTATGTTGATTTCCTAATTCCTTGGGAAATAAATAAGAGATTGTTTTTACTAGCAGCAGTGTGTGTGTTTTCGTAACTAACTTTATATCAGTATACCTAGCAGGGTTTATAAACTAGCTAACTATGGGAATAGACAAGTTAATAGTAGTTTGTATATTGCAGCAGGTCCTTCAGGGGTGTACTCACTTTTGTGAGATACTGTATTTGCAAATGTATGCAACTAAACTCCTGTTCTTAACGCATATTGTTAGACAGGTAAATTTGGATGGTCGCTGGCTGGTTGGTGAGTTTAAGCTTGGAAATGCCTTTATATTTGTTTGACATATGTTGCCATTCCATTGCTCCTTGCTACAAAGACCAGTCATAGGTGGGGGCAGTGGCCACTTTTTTGTACTACAGGGGGTCCCCGACTTACGAACGCCCGACCTACGAACAACCCCTACTTACGAATGGGGCACTGCGGGGACCCTCCGCCATTTTTCGCTGGTTTTCCCCGTCTTTCGGCCGTTCTGCGCATGCACGGCCATACGGAGCCTCGGAAAATGCCGGAAATGTCCGTAAATTGCCGCGCATGCGCAGAACGGCATTAGACGGCACTTCGGAAATGTCCGGAAATCTCCGTATTTGTCGGTCTGCGCATGCGCGGCCGACTTACGAACATTTCCGACTTCCGTACAGGCGGGCAGTCCCTAACGAGTTCGTAACTCGGGGACCCCCTGTATCTTACACAGGGCTATGGTCTCAACATGTGAAAGCACAGATTGGCCCAACCTTGCCACATGGAGTGAGTAACAATGCTCTGATACTTGAAAGGGTCAGGCATTTTTCATTTGGCCCCCAGCTTTGAACAGAGCAGTGGGGGAGTAAAGAAAAGTTAGATTGATGTTGTTGAGGATTGAGGACATTCCCCCAAAAAATACACAGGTGTGTTTTAATGAAACTCTAGCACTGAAATAAAAATTAAAAAACAAAAAGATCAAGTAAAGGTCCCAGCACCCGATTCTGGAATTTGTGCGCTGTTGCTGAGTATAGCCACTCCAAGTTTTTCCTCACATCTATCAGATGCCTGTGTTCCCCTCTTCGCTATGTGATTCCTTCCCCTGGCCCCCGTTATCACTGCTATGTCCTGTAGTGATAAAGAAGCTTGTAGAAATAACCATAGTTCTTATTTGAGTTGCTACCAAAGGAATCCATAAAGAATCTGCTATGAGGTCCCCAACATTTATTGAAGTGATAGACAACCAGCAGGTCTCCAGCTGATGGGGTTCTACTAACTGTTGCTAACCTTGAAACCAAATTTATTCAAGTTGTTTGTTCCTTTAAAGACAGATTTGTAAAATGACTTATGAAAATATTTCTTAAATGTCCTTGAAGAAGCTCTAGAGTATAATGAATGGAAATTTCTATATAGTTTTATGTTGAAATTAAGAAATAAATAGCTCGGGGACACACTCTGGGAAGCAGACCAATTACACTGACATTGCATGGAGATAATGCGCACAAATAATTCTCGATTCAATCAGTGAGTTTTTCTAAAAGGCATGTCATGTTTATATCACTCTGTGTGCTCACTGCTTACTTATCTTCACTTGTTATACAGTTTCCAATAGGGAAGGAGAGGGACTAAAAGAGTTTTGGGTGAAATTTACATAGATCAGCTATAAAAAAGGTGCTTAAAGTTGTTATAAAGTCAAATCATTTTTTACGTTAATGCATTCCCTGCATTAAGGTAAAAAATGTCCTACTGCTTGTTCCTTTCCCACTCTCCCTAACACTTACCTGGCTCCTCTTTCGACCCAGCACTGTCCCATCTGCAGTAGCACTGCTCCCTCTTCTCACAGGACAGATTGAGAACAGCGGGAGCCATTGGCAGTCAGATCCTGCAAAAAGGGATCATGGGAGAAGGGCCAAGCCGTGCTATGTGTTTATGGACACACGCAAAAAATATAAAACCTGTGCTACGTGCTCATGCAACAAACAATAAAGGGTGCATCTATATTATGTAAATAGACACCAGGATACATGAATATCAAAACTACAGTGTAAATACAAAAAATTTGTTGCACTGTTTTTCAAGAGAAGCAGTGATAATCACAACACATAAAATAAGTGCAATGAAGTAGCATAATAAATTATATAAAAGTCGCTTTTTCCCTGATGAAGTCACCTGACATGAGACATGTGACGCAACGCGTACTATGGAGCCTATGGGATCACAGACTGGAAGTGATGCCATACCAGGAAGAGCGGTATCCCTGTTTAACTACATAAAATGGCAGATTTTTTTACTTTATATGAGTGTTATTTTAACTTAATAAAGCGCAGCTATTAATATACTACACTATTAGGAGCAATACTTTCTGTCTTATCTTGACATTGACAGCACTGGAGTGACATAATATGGCAACACGTGGATAAGGCTTTCTTAAAGGGACCAGCACCCAATCTCCTAGGAGGAATATCCTACAGGACACAGGCACCCTAGTGATTCGGAGGCTTTATTGCAAGTGCACAGAGGTTCCATTATAAGATATTGGCTGGAAAGATTCAAGCTGTATAAGACCATACAAGTGCTGTGTCATATCACTAAGGTGAGGGCACTGAGAGCACAGTGGTGAATGGGAAAGAGGTTCTTTTTAATCATATGTGGATGTTTTGAGTCAAGAACTTCACACTAGATAACATTCGTTGATGAACTGTCACTTTTTACAATATTTGATGAACTGTCACCTTTTAGTAATGTATAGGTGCCACTGTGGGGTCGCTGCGTGTTCTAGCATCCACACATCACCCTGCTGGTCAGACATACATTTTAGGCACACTTTTCCAGTCAATAAACAGTCTCTTGCTTGTTTTTTTATTTTTTTATTAGGGGATTAAACTTGGATGGGGAAAAGGGAAATGGGATGCCCAGATAATGAATACTTCTCAATGAATCATATATTGGTTGAATCTAGATCTGACAGTCTCTTCCCCTGCACATCTCCTCCAGCACACTACTTGAGATCACTTGGTTCACTTCACTGTCCAAATCTAGGTTCCTGTCGCACATGGATAGGCCTCACTCTGAATAAGTTCTAACGTTTTCCTAATAGCCCATTACAGGCAGGGGCCTGCAGTCCCTTTAGAGGTAGCAACTATTTTATTAGAGAAGAATGAATGTGCTAACTGACACTTGGTGGACTACTGATCCCAGCACGTCCGATGCAAATCCTGCCAGTCCTTGTGGCTGCAACGACTTGACTCCAAAACAACACCACGGTCTCTACCTCTGGCTCCACATCCAACTCCTGGCATGTCTTGCCCAGAGCTTCACTCTGTGTTCCTCACTCACCGACCCTGGCATGGATCCCTCCTGAATGACTTGCCTGGCAGTGCTCCCAACTGTCCTCTTCCCTGCACCTGTTCAAGGAGACCTCTCAATGACGTGTAGAGAGAGGCTCCCTCACAGCTCCCGAGTTCCAAACCCCCCCCCCCCCCAGAAAGGGGGTTCCCTCAGACCACGACAAAACACTCCATCATTCAGTTCTTCCACCCGACAACTCCTCCCAAAACAGGCTGACCATGGGTATATATATATAGGAGGCCTGCCCCCTGCCAATCCTAGTTGGGGATTGGTCAAGGCTCCAAAATTCACCCCATGTCACTCCAGCACTCTGCCCTGCCTCTTTTTCAGAACATTCTCACTGGAAACAAGGGAGGCGCCAGAGAGATAAAGTACATGTCAGTCACCTGCTGCTACACTAAACCACTCCCCTGCCAAAAACAAACAGGCCTAGCTCTCAGCTAGGCCTGCCTAGATTTACCTGCACTGGTAGTATACACAAAAACCCACCACTCTAGCACTTACCTAAAGGTAGAGGGTGCTACACTAATATTTGTTCAGAATAAGAGCAGACTGCATATGTATCACTTTTATAGTTTTGATTTATAGTATAAGCCTAGAATTTTGAAAGATTGGTAGGGAAAGCACTCATCTATTTATTATATTCTTGAAATTGTGGAAAACGCAATTTAGTGCTTGCTGGCACCACATTATTATTAGTTGTCTTTTGTATATTATTTGTTTGGGTCACTAGGCTTGATTTGGGAGCACAGAAGTTACTCACACGAATTGATATAAAAGTCCCAATGATGACAAGATGGAGACAAGTTTTGTCTTCAGTGCCACAATAAATACTTCAGTGCTTCATCAGTGCCAAATAAAATGTCAATGCTCCTAAATCGACATATACAGCTGCTTGCCAGAATCCTAGGCCCCACACCATTAGATGTCTAACAGATCCCTGATGGATGGATAGATGGATCTACTCCTCACCACGTTTCCCAATGGTAGTTTCCAAGAAAGTTCAGTATCGCACAGAGGAATCATAAAAGGTGAGGTAAATCAAGACAAAATTTTATACAAATGACAGATACTCACAAAACACAAGTCAACTTCAGAAAGATCACAGTAGCTCACCAAGCGGGTATGATGATGTCACTGCCATGCTCTGCTCGACACATTTCATAACAAGGGACCTCGTCCGGGGGCATCAGAGAGGGAGCTGTGCTTTTGCAATCTGTCCGAACTGACTTGTGTTTTGTGAGTACCTGTCAGGGACCTGTTGGTCACAACGCAGCTGGAGTTCCAAGGCGAATGCTAATGCGCAGGCGCGGCTCTGCGGGTGCCTATCTTGATGGGCACAGGCGCACACAAAAGCACAGGCGCACGCGCGCATTAGCTATTGACACTGGCGCCAAGTGGCCTATATAAGTCCAGCAGCTGCACTAGTCCATTGCTGTCGGATCTGTAGCTGTACCCATGCTCCTGTATCTGATTCTGCTGACTTCTGTGTTTGACCTGGCTTGCTCCTGACTTTGCTTGAAAGCTACCTGCCCTGACCTTGGCTTGTCTCTGGACTTTGCTTTGTCTTTTGCCCATCTGCCTGATCTCGTGTTGCCAACCTCTGCCAGTATCCTGACTACTTTCTGCCTGCTGTCTATGTCTGTATCTGACTGTCTGCTGCTGTCCTGGCTTGTCTGACTACGCATCCAGTTAGTTTTCCTGCCCTGCTTCCAGCTACCCAGCTCCCGCTTCCTCTACTGTGGGCCACCTGTGGGCCACTTCCTGCACCTGCTATCAGACGTTGCCTACTGCTGCCTGTTGTCTACCAGTCCAGGATCTGCTGTTCCATCTGTCATGTGCTGCCCCAGGTATCTGGCCAATTCTGGTGATGCACTTATACCTCACCGCGCTCTTGTAGCCACTGTTGCAACATCAGTAATCCCCGAGCTGGGGCTGTATGAGAACCCTTCCTCTGCACATCAAGCTCAGCCACAAGGTACGTGACAGTACCTGTCCTCATTTGAATAAAATGTTGACTTGTTTTTTCACATCATTGGGACTTTTATATCACTTTATTACACCACTTCATTGCACATATTGTATGTGTGTTTATGTGTCTATTTAGGATTTTTTTAATGATTGTCACCTTCATTGCTTCTCTTGAAAAACAGCGCCAATGAAGACCCCAGAAGAGGAGGTAAGGGTCTGCTCCAATACCATTACACAGAGCAGGTAAGTATAAAAGTAATTAAGAAAACAAATTGACTTTACAACCACTTTAAAATATGTCTAAAACCAAAAGGCAAGTTATTTTTTAGGTCAGAACCTCTATCAGGTTGTATTACTGTATGTGTGTTGTGTCTACAGGACAGTAAGGGGACTGGGAGTCTCCCAATGGGACAGAGACAGCGAAAACAAATACTGGTTTTATCCATCTCATACTCAACTCAAAACTAAAAAAGCATGGACTAGATATATTTAACTTCTGTCACCTGTAAGATCATAAGTGTTTTCTTACAAGGATTACTAATTAGTGCAGCTGTACCTCTGTTTTGTACACAAGTTAACATGGGGGTTTGATGACTGGAGTTGAGCACCACTAGCATATACTAATTATATACTTATAAGCATATATTTATTATATAATAATATAATTGCTTGTCCAAAAGCTAGAGACTGTTAGGAGCATTTTCTAATTTCTAAATAGGTTTCCGAATGTATACAGGAAACAGACCTATAAGACCCCTTGCACACTGAGCCGGGGCCGTGTTAACGCTAAAGCACCACTCGCTTTAGCAGCGCTTTAGCGCTGTTTAAGCAGCGCTTTTCGCCCACTAGCGGGGCGATTTTAACCCCAAAGAAGGGGTTAAAAACGCCTGTGTTGCCGCGCTTCCGAATCACTTTTCAGGAGCTTTGGATGCGCTGCCCATTCATTTCAATGGGCAGGGCATTTGGGAGCGCTGCTTGCAGGTCTTTTCCTAACGTTCTGCAAGTGCACCACCCCAGTGTGAAAAGATACACTGAAATTAATGGGAGGCGGTTCTCAGGCACTATTTAGAGGCTGTTTCAAGCACAAAAAACGCCTGAGTGTGAGAGGGGTCTTAAAGTAAATTGATGCTGCAGAGAGATATGGAAAAGCATAAGCATTTTCTTCTTACATGTACACAGTATTTTTTGCATTTTAATTTGATTCTCTAAAATAGCTATATTATAGAAAATCCATAAAAACACCACCAGGAACCTGTAGAAGGATGCAGGTATACATACAGTATATAATGTGTTGATTTGTCCTATTTGGTGCAATGTGAGCTGAACTGTTAATACATACTTATGGAGGCATGTATATGACAGTGTTAAGAGACTTACAACCTGGGCTTTGAATGTAAACTACCCACCTAAAACATCTACATCCAAGTATTAAATTGATATACCGTAATTTTAACGGGAAAGTGACTGTGGAATGGAAAGGGAGGGTTTGGGACTTTAAATATACCCCTAGTGTCACTTATGTATGATTCAGAACATATTAGGTAATAAAACACAATTATTTTTATTTTTTTTTGTTATCAAATAGTTTATTAAATTTTTTTCAATATACAAGAAAACATTTCCATCAAACAACCCCACCAAACAAAAATGTTTTTATATTTGCGCCCACCAGGCTACACTTCAACCATTGCTCAGGACCCTCCATCACATCAAACGCAATAACCACCCTCCTCCCAGATAAGGTTAACAGCATTATGAAACTAACCAGAGTATTCAATTTAATTATTACGCCTTACCGACACATATATACATGTGCAGTTATCCCCTCCACAATTTTATTAAATACCATTAAAAACCATATAGAAATCATAATAGACATTAGATACATCACGAAGACAAACAATCTGTGTCCTATCCATAAAGTCGACATGTTTCACAGATATACCGCTTCTTCAGGACCCCCAAAGGTATTGTATATTCAGAGAGCTTGTTTACAATCATAAAAACAAATCTACAGAGAAAAAAAGAGAAAAATCCATAAACAAGACAAGCTATCACATTGGCATATTTCATAGGTACAAGGCCAGTCACATTGTACATGATATATATGGTTATATCAGTATAAAAATAAAAAGTAGGGCGGGTTTGTGTTTCCTGGGAGAAGCCTTAAATCAACTCGGGGTTGGACCCCGGATGTTACATAGGATTATGGCCTTATATTCCAACTCTAGAGCTCAAATGGTATACTCTCGAAATAGAGTACAATTATCAAATGGTACCCGACAAAGTTGTCCCCTGTCTTCCTTGCTATATGTGATAGTAATGGAACATTTCACTACAGCGATTCACAATAATAGTGATATTCAAGGAATCAAGGTTAAAGGAAAAGAATAGAAAATGTCAGTATATGCGGACGATTTATTAATATATGTCACCAATCCGATAATGACACTATGTAATCTCAATCTCATCCCAAGTGTCTTTCTATTATCTCCCTGGAGTCAACACAAAATTCAATGCCAAGAATGGCTGGGAGAACATTCCGATTTCAAACTAAGATATTGGCTTTAAGTGTGATTGGTCATCAGTGTATAATTTAAGGCAAACCTGCTGTACTTTTCCAGTTCAAGGCAAAATCAGTGTTTGTATGAGAGCCCACCTCTCTGTTACTGATAATGACACTCCCCCTCCCTCCTCCTTCTCCATGTCCTTCTATTGCTAAACACTATGGGGACGAGAATAGCTTAGTTTTAATATAACTCAGTATTAAATATATTAAATGTAATTGCTAATACATGTAAAGTAAAAAAAAGAGCCTTGGATGCAAATGCCCTCCGAACGAAATGAAAGCTAGTATCAATCATCTCTGACTCGCCTACACCATAATAATGCACAATAAATACACATGAGATGTTCAATAAAGATTTATAGGGAGCTGTAAAACAGTTTTGGATGTTTATAAATTAATTTGAATTGCTCTTCTGAAACTGTTCTTTTTTTTTGTCATGTGGCCGGCACAGTACCAATCAGGGCTAGTCAGACACAGACTCACACTGTAGAGAGCATACACCAGAGGAGTAATAGAAACAGACAAAACAGACCACAGGAATAATGTTTCCTAAAGAAAAAAAAAGTGACAGTATTTATTTATGTGAATTAATTACTGTATTTCGGGGGCCTCCAAAATGTCTTAACAAAGGGTCAGTTTACTGCCTCTCAGACCTTAGGAGGGCCAGACTGTGGCCATTGGAAGTAGAAAAAATCCTGTCTATGAGAAAAAGCAATGCCCCATTGGGGGGTGTTACTGGATACCATTGTTGGTGTCATTGGGAGAAATTTTGCCTCATCATTGGTATCATTGGGAGAAATTGTGAACCATTGTTGGTGTCATTGGGAGAAATTGTGTCCCATCATTGGTGTCATTGGGAGGAATTGTGCCCCATTGTTGGTGTCATTGTCAGGAATTATGCCCGTTAATTAATGTCAGTGGGAGAATTTGTGTCCCTTCATTCTTGTCAGTGGGGTAAATTATGGCCCATTATTTGTATCAGTGGATGAAATAGTGCCTCAAGGGCTGGATAGAAGCAAGCAAAGGGCCAGATCTGGCACCTGGGCTGCAGTTTGGAGACAACTGAATTATGGCAATTAACAGTTCTCTGTTTAGTATCACTTTAAATACACTAACAAACTGAAGTGTAACTCCAGCTAACACTTTCTAAGCAGTTACAGTAATCATTTTATTTTCCTTTTATGATAAAGGTGATCCGCCTACTGCAGATGTACTGCGGCAGGTTGGCTCTATTGCGAGAAACGACGTACCTGTACGTCATTTCATGCAATAGCAACTGGGGGGTGCCCATGTGCTGCCAGAGGCATGTTCGCACGCCGTCCGGATACAGGGGATGCCAATCAGCGGGTCAGGCGGACCTGATGTCCACCGGCAACCCACGATCATTCCCCAGAGAGGCAGAACGGTGATCTGGTCGTGTAAACGAGGCAGGTCGCCGCTCTGACAGGGGAGAAGATAGAGATCTTGTGTTCCTGCTAAGCAGGAACACAGATTTCTGTCTTCATTCAGTTAAGCCATCTCCACACAGTTAGAAAGCATACCCTAGGGACACATTTAACCCTTTGATCGCCCCTGGTGTTAACCCCTTCCCTGCCAGTAGTACAGTTTATTTTTTGCACTGATCACTGTAATAATGTCACCGGTTCCAAAAAAAGTGTCAAAAGTGTCAGTTAGGTGTCCAATTTGTCCGCTGCAATGGCACAGGGCCGCTAAAAATCGCTGATCGCTGCCACTACTAGTAAAAAAAATTAAATAAAATAAATGCCATGAAAACATCCCAGAGTTTGTAACTTTTGTGCAAACCAATCACTATACGCTTATTGGGATATTTTTTTACCAAAAATATGTAGCAGAATACATATTGGCCTAAATTGATGAATACATTTTATTTTTTACTGGGTATGTTTTATAGCAGAAAGTAAAATAAAATAAAAACTGCAGAAGTGATCAAATACCACCAAAAGAAAGCTCTATTTGTGGGAAAAAAAAAGGACATCAATTTTATTTGGGTACAGTGTCGCACAACAGCGCAATTGTCAGTTAAAGTAACGCAGTGCCGTATCTCAAAAAATGGCCTGGTCATGAAGAGGGTAAAACCTTCCGGGGCTGAAGTGGTTAAATAAATAAAAATTGTTCATTGCAAGCACCCCTGCCAGTGGTAAATGGTTTGTCTTATCCCTGTAAACCAATACATTTGCAGGAGAGCTTGTTCTTTTGAAAGACAACGGCTTACTGGCTGGATCACCAGATGAAAAGAAGGGAAAGAAAGCTCAAAAATGAAAACAAATGCACCCATTACATCTAAAAATTGGTAAGCGGCAATATAAAAAAGTTTGCTTTTGGGTTTGTTACCACTTTAAGGGTTGTACTGAGAAAAAAATAAGGAAGGTTGTGGCAGGTTAGGAAAAGATCCTGCATAGTGAACATTTTGTGCATGTTTTCCGCTATATGTATTATAGAGCCCTTAGACTAAATGCAACATTATATGACCATAACTGTAATATTGTTTATTAGCATATCTGAATGCAAAAGATCCACTTGAAAAGATGTGAAATTCTCATTCTGTTATTTATGGGTTTCATATGGGCAACACAACACATAACCCCTCTATCTTCATGCTAGTGATGGCTCTATCTTTTGGCGTATTTTCCTGTAATGCATCCATATTGGTCAATAAATCTACATTAAGTCAGTGGGCACCAGAGGTCACAATCCAAATCATCATTTAATGCAGACAAATGGAAACAAAAAGCATGAAAAAAAAATCTATTAGACCAATGTAGCATTGGCAATAATAATGTTAATTGTGACCTATTTTCACATGTGCCATAGGCATCCCTGTGACTACAGTCAACATCTCTTATTCATTATATTTATGTTCAGCTTTGTTTCTTTGTTTTTTTTTTGTGTTGCAATGAATTCTCTATATATCATATTGCAGACATTTAATGTCAATGGCAGGGCTAAAAAAAAAAATACATGCCAGTAGTACATGCAACAGAAAACAGCCAAACATATAGCATGCTCCTATTTTCCTGTTTAAACTTTTCTGCATTGAAATCCTAACCAAACCCTGCCTGCTGGAGTACATGACTACATCCATATTCTACCCCTCTTTGTCCCACTCCACCTGCATACATTGATTTCCTTTCCAGAAAACCATTCTGCTTTCTGGAATCCCAACAGCCTACCCCAACACTGTATGTCAGGAACAGGCTCATTGAAGATGTGTGCCTACATAATTAGAAACTGAGCTTCAAACAGTTGCCATTGCAAGAATTGTGCCTTCTTTAAATGATTACTTTTACAGAAAAACTGACCTAACACTGGAGCCCCCCCAACCACGGTCCATGTGATGTCACTGACCACTTAGAATCCATCTGGTTCAGGGGCGTATCTACCACGCTGCTGTATGGCCACCTGAATACACAGCTCCGCTCCAAAGACGGGAATCAACAGCATCTGGGGTGACACCGATTGCCTACACACCCGCCATCATCTGCCTGAAGGTACTGTCTCCCTCACAAGATGACCCACAAAAGAAAAGAAGCGGCCCAGCCAAAGTAATTGAAAGATTTCTTCATGCCGGCAGCCCGCGATCTGGGCCATAATGGCACCGGGGACTCCTTCTGGCTCTCCTTCTCTCTCCAGCGGCTCTCTATCAGCAGCTTCGAGCCAGGGATCACAAGGAGGTTCCGCCCGACGTTCCCTCGATGTCTCTACCCCACTCTTTCCCAGCCCAGTGAAGTCAAAACCACACATGGCTGAAGACATCCAACCGGTGAGCACATGTCAGGACTCCATGGAGGACACAAGGGAGCTTGTGGATCCCATCACTGCATTCCCCGCCACTAACAAGCCTGTGTCACACACTGCTCTCAAGGATATGCTTGTCTCCCTCCGCAGCTCCATGCATGCAGACATGCTGCAGTGTATCAACAACTTTAAAGCTGAAGTGGGAGAGCTGGGGGGACGAGCAGACCACATTGGGAAAAAATTGGGGGACTTTGCATCCTCACACAATACGCTGATCGATGCTCATAATGATCACTCTGATGACATAACCTGGCTCAAAGCTAATGTGGCTGACCTTGAGGACAGGTCCAGGAGGAACAATGTTAAGATCAGGGGGGGTCCCAGAGGCTATACAACCCTCACAGCTGCAGCAATACGCCTGTGACATCATCTAAGTGTTCCTGCCCTCCATACCTGAGTCCGAACTGATCATTGATCGCATCCACCGGCTACCCAAACCATTCCATCTCCCCGACAACATTACTAGGGATGTTCTGATGCGGGTACATTTTTATCACACTAAGGAGCAACTTATGCTATCCTTCTGCAAAAATCAACAACCTCCAGAAATATTCTCACATATCCAACTATATGCGGATCTTTTGCAGTACATGATGCAGAAATGCAAATCACTACTGCCTGTGACTAAGGCCCTACGCAATCACAATATCCCATACCGCTGGGGATACCCCAGTAAACTGACAGTCACCCATGATGGCACTACCACAGTGATTACGTGTGTGGAAGAGGGGCTAGCACTACTACGCTCCCTAGACATACTTCCTGAGCACACCTCCGAAAACTCTTCTCCCCCAGCAAGGCTGCACACCCTGACTGGCAAACGGTGTAGAGAAAGAAAAGCAACAAAAAACACAACACCTAAATACCCCATTCATAGTTCTATCTACATCTGACAAGATTCCTACAGCACTCTGGAGTACCCAGTGCGCAATTCTTCCCTCCTGAGTTATGGGCAGCTGTTCTGCCTTCAGATTTTTGTTTGAATCCACTTTTCTATTGACTTTGTTTTCTTCTCTTACCCTGGTTATCTTCCCCACCCACCGGTCTGATCTGCACGAGAAATACCTCACCACTACTGAACTGGAAGTGAGAACTCCACCCTCTTCTGTATACTACCTGGAACCCACTGCAAGAGGACCTATTGAAACACGTATAAGGTACTGATAGCACCCTCACTTACTACACATATGGCTATTAAAATAGTATCCTTCAACGTAAATGCCCTTAGCCACCCGGCCAAGAGAGCCTCGGTTTGGAGAGAGGCACTTAAACTCCAAGCTGATGCCCTCTGCATCCAGGAGACCCATTTCTCAGCCTGCAGTACTCCCCACTTGCAACGCAAAAAATGCCCCCATACTTTTTTCACCTCAGCCTCTACAAAACAGAAGGGAGTTCTCATTGCCATCAGGGAATCTGTGGCCTTTTTTTTTTTTTTTTTAACATAAAGTTTATTTATTTTTCAAAAAAAACAGAACAACAACTTAGACAACAACTTGCACAAGTATTTCAGACATGTACATCAGGGCAATTTTTACGGAGAATTCAGATTTACATACTACAAATTACAGATTACATACAGAGAGGAAGCTATACCATCTAATGCAACCTAGAGGGTAACTGCCACTGTGAATTCCCTCAAGAGGGGGGGGGGGGGGACAGGCCAGGCCCATCCATATAATCCTGTCTATTCATAAATCTTGCTGGGGAGCATAAAGCTTCCCTGTAAACAGTATAAGCCGTCTGCCAAGTGTGAGTGTGCGAAGACCATTTCGTCATTAGTCTAAGGTCAATTCCCTAGCCGCTACCCATGGGGCCCAGATCTTTTCAAACTTAGTCGGGCAGTTCCTACCCATGTACGTGAGTTTATAGAGAGGTATAGCGTCGTTAACCAGGGTCATCCAGAACTGCTTGGTGGGAGGCAGGGTTTGGTTCCATAGCAGAAGGATGGCTTTCCTAGCATAGAATGAGGTGTAGAAAACAAAAAGTTTTTTCCTCTGAGGGGCTTCAATGAGATCGCAGACCCCCAGTAGGAGAGTAGTTGGACTGTATGGGACCCTGATCTTTCCTATAGAGTTAATATCGTTTAGGACCTCTTGCCAGAAGGCCGCTATCGGTGGACATGACCATACAACATGAAAGAAGCCTGCGTCATCTTGTCCACATCTGGGGCATACTGCTGAGCGGCCAGGATATATTCGTGCGAGGCGAGCTGGAGTGTATTGAGTGCGGTGTAAGAATTTCAGTTGTGTGAACCTGTCTCTAGCTGAGATCATCAGTGGTAGGTACTGCTGAATGCCCTCCTCCCAGTCGTCATCTGCTAGATCCGGGATGTCAGTCTGCCATGCATTGTATAGCTGTGTTACCTTCGAGGTGTCCAGCACCGCCAGCATGTTATAGAGGGCAGAGAGCGTGCCCTTTTGTTCACCGGTTCTTAGGGTCATTTCTAAATCTGTCATTCGTAGCTTAGACCCTCGGGGAAATTGAGAGTGGTATGCGTGACGTAGCTGGAGGAACCTGAAGAACATGTGGTTCGGTAGATCCCTGTCCCTCTTCAGCATGTCAAAGGAGGTCAGGTGGTCCGCCACCACTACGTCCTTCAATTGTGTAATGCCATATCTGACCCAGATAACCGGGTCCGGGATGGAGTGAAAGTGGGGCAGATTCGGGTTCCCCCACAGTGGAGTATGAGGGGACCACGTATCCGGTTCCCGCACCAACGCGTGAACTGTGTTCCACACCTTAAGAGTCGTTCTCATTGGTGCAGATACCCCTTTGTTGGATTTGGGGCCCCTGAAGATCAGACTCCTGAGCTCGTCATGGGATCCCAGGAGTGCGGCCTCTATTGCGGACGCAGGGTTGCTCGGGACCTCGGCCAGCCACCACCTGACAGTGACCAGCACTGCTGCCCAATAGTATTTTGTCAAGTTAGGCAGAGCCAGTCCCCCGAGCGTGAGCGGGAGTTGAAGGGTTGTTTTCGCTATACGAGGGGTTGTCCCTTTCCATATAAAGTTGGTCAGGATGCTGTCCACCTGTCGGAAGAATGTAACAAGTATGGGCACCGGGCTTTGTCTGAAAAGATAGTTAAATTTGGGGAGTATCGTCATCTTAATCAAGTTAACTCGTCCAATCGGTGACAATGGAAGGGACTTCCATATCGCGCACCTCTGAGACATGTGGGACATTACCGGGGATAGGTTTAGTTCGATGAAGTGGCCCAGGTCCCGATGTATCTCCACCCCAAGGTATCTAAATTGGGAGACCCTCTTGAGTTTTGAGTCCGATAGGCTAGGCGCGCTGCCAGAGTGTAAGGGAAATAAAATGGACTTACCCCAGTTGATACACAGCCCGGAGTGCCCCCAAAGGTATTGATCACCAACAGCGCCCTCTGGAGGGAGACATCATCATCCCTGAGATATAGAAGGGTGTCGTCAGCGTATAACGACACCTTTTCGTGTAGTGCACCCACTTGGATTCCCTGTATGGTCTGGTTGGACCGTATGAGGGCCGCCAGTGGTTCTATTGCCAGTGCAAACAGTCCCGGTGATAGGGGGCACCCCTGTCTCGTACCCCTGCCCAATTTAAAGGGCGGGGAGAGAACAGTTCCCGTGCGGACTCTGGCTGTCGGATCCTTGTACACGGCCTCGACCCAGGAGATGAAATTGGGTCCGAAGCCGAACTTGCGGAGGACCTCCCACAGATAGGGCCACTCGACCGAATCAAAGGCCTTCTCCGCATCTAGGGAGGCCACTACCGCCGGTTGAACATTTCCACTCCCCGAGGCCAAGACCGCGTACAACCTACGTAAGTTAATGTCCGTGCCCTTACCAGGCATAAAGCCCGTTTGGTCTCCGTGGATTAACGTATGTATTATCTCGTTTAGTCGTCTGGCAAGAATCTTGGTGAGGACTTTGGCGTCTGAGTTGAGAAGGGATATGGGCCGGTAGGACGAGCACAGCTGAGGGTCCTTGCCCGGCTTTGGAATAACTACTATTATGGCTTGGGCCATTGATGGGGGGAGTGCTCTTTCTTGTAGGGTTTTTGTGAACATGTCATGGAGTTTGGGTACTAGTTCTTCAGCGTATTGCTTATAAAATTCTGGTGGCAGCCCGTCTAAGCCCGGAGTCTTGCCCGTCTGCATTGAGCCAAGCGCTACCTGCACCTCCTCAATGGTGATTGGGGCATCCAGGAGTTCCCTCTCAGAAAGTGTGAGGGTCGGAAGGGACACTGTGTCCAGGTACGCCCTCAGTTCTCCCTCTGTGGACCGGACCCTCGGGGAATACAGTCTGTTGTAATAATCTACAAAACATGTGTTAATCTCCACCGGGTCCAGGGCCAGAGTTCCATTGCCTCGCATTATTCGTGGAATAGCGGAGACTGTGGACTGTTCCTTGGAGATCCAGGCCAGCATTCTCCCAGTTTTGTCTCCCTGTTCGAATATCCTCTGCGTCTGGGTCAATAGTCTCTTGTTGGCCTTTGCTGTTCTAAGCAACATGACCTCCCTATATGCCACTCTCATGTCTTGTGCCGTTACGGGGTTGGCCGTTTGTGCAAAACGTATCTCTAACGCTTGGGCCTTCTCCTCTGCTTCTTCCAAACATATCTGGTCATTCCTACGTTCCCTATTTATAGAGGTGATATAGCAGCCCCTAATATAGGCTTTAAAAGCCTCCCAGTCTGTGGCCGGGGAAGTGGAGCCCCCATTTATCAACCAGTATTGTGCTATCTGCTTGGCCATCTCAATTTCTAGGGTTGGGTGATTTATCCAGTATTTAGATAGTCGCCAGATTCTGTCTGCCTGCGGTGTCGCGGTTTGTATTGTGCATAGCAATGGAGAGTGGTCGGAGATACCACGGGGGAGCATTGCAATATCCCGGATTTTGGTCAGTACGCTAGGGCTACCGTAGACAAGGTCAATACGAGACAGGGTATTGTGCGATGAAGAATGGCAGGAGTACAGACGTTCCAGGGGATGCTTCCACCGCCATATGTCCACCAGACCATAGCTCTGTGCCCATCTCGATAAAGGTGAGTCCACAGCAGGGTCAGGAGAGAGCCTGTCTAGAGAGGGATTCGGGGTCATGTTGAAGTCCCCTAGAAGGAGTACGTTGTCTGTCGGGAGTGTTGTGAGGATAGTGGCAATAGATCTTAGGGTCGTGAGGGTTGCAGGGGGGGGTATATAGAGCCCGACTATCACCAAGTCTATTGTGTCAACGACAGCCTGTATAACCACGTACCGCCGAATCTGTGGCCTTTACCCTGCAAGAAACCCACATTGATCCAGCAGGACGGTACCTAGTCCTTGTTGGAGAACTTAACAATAAACTCTACACTATTGTAAACCTGTATGCACCCAACTCCCATCAAATCCGCTTCCTGAAAAGAATATTCCGCGGAATTGCTACCATCCAAAAAGGATTCCTGGTAATGTGTGGAGACTAAAATGATATGATAGACACCACCTCTAATGCCAAACATCCACTACCTATGCTACAACCTTTGCTACACTCGGAAGACATCTATGATGCCTGGAGGTGCCAACACTTGAACGAAAGAGACTACACCTTTCACTCTTCCAGGCACAATTCATATTCTAGAATTGATTTAATCCTTGTGTATAAGGGGTTGTTGCAGACAGTGTCCTCCTCCACCATACATGACATTACGTGGTCTGATCACGCACCTGTCTCTATAACTTAGGTGGAGGGGCACACTCCAAGTCCTGCCTATATATGGCGTGCCAACTCTCACATATTTCAAATGCCTGCACATACTGCCAATATTGCATAAAACCTAACTGAATTTTTTTCAATGAACCCCCACTCTGTCTGACCCAGCAGTGCTGTGGTGTGCGCATAAGGCCTTTATTAGAGGAATTCTCCTGCAAATATGGGAAAAAAGGCAGAGGCTGCGAAAACTGGACCAACTCCTTAGTGAAGTTAAAACTCTAGAGTCCCTAAACAAAAACAATGCTAATGCACATTTAGCACAGAAACTTTCCCAACATCGCTCTGATCTCAGGCTCCTGCTCATTTGAGCAATATAATAAACATGTCCAGTCACTCAAATTATACCACTACTCCTCAGGTAATCGCACTGGTAAATTTCTTGCCCAAAGACATAAAATATGTAGACTCCATCTGGTCCATTCTAGCAGCATGGTTTATTTATTACAGGTACTTATATAGCACTGTCGATGTATGCAGCGCTTCACATACATACAGAATCTCACAAAAGTGAGTACACCCCTCACATTTTTGGAAATATGTTATTATATCTTTTCATGTGACAACACTGAAGAAATTACACTTTGCTACAATGTAAAGTAGTGAGTGTACAATTTGTATAACTGTAAATTTGCTGTCCCCTCAAAATAACTCAACACTAGGGATGGGCGAACGGTTCGGCCTGAGCATAAGTTCGGGACGAACTTTCGCTGTTTGGACGTTTGACGAACAGCCGAACAAACGGGTCCACTGTTTGTTCGGCCCCCCGAACCGACCACAATGCCAATCAGGGCACAGAGCACTGTCAGAGTCATGATTGGACACTGTCATCATGACTTTATCCAATCATGGCTCATTCCAGCCCCACAGTATAAAAGTATTATTTCAATGGCAGCCATTTTCAGCGTGATTTCAGCGTGGAGAGACATAGAACAGGGCTCTGTTCAGTGCTATTAGTTAGTTAATGTGCTATACTCTGCTATTTTGCTTCAATTGTCAGTGTAGAATATTAGTTTAGTGTCAGTCTAGGGATAGTGTGAGTGTAGTGAGGAGGACTATCATTCAGCTTTGCATAGTGTGCAGCTAGAGTTGGGACAGCTCAAATAGTTTCACTGTAGTGTAGTGAGACTGTGTCATTCATACATACATTAGTGTAGAGTAGGGACAGCTCAGATAATTTCACTGTAGTGTAGTGATGCCAGACCTGTGAGCTCGAACCCCCTCCTCCTCCTCCGCCACCTCCATGCCCTCCTCTGCAGAATTGTCCTATGAACATCAGGTACCCCTAAGCGTTCAAAGGGCTATTCCCAGAGTCAGGCTAAAAGGTGCCGTGCCAGATAGGTAGTGCTGTTATTTGGGATCTGAACCGATGACCCTAGTACTGCTAGGCAGAAGTGCTAACCACCTAGCCACTGTGCTGGCCAGAGAAAAGAGAAAACAGAGAGGACTTCTGATAGCCAAGGATCCCCGGCAGTACATACAGCAGAGACCGGTGAGGGTGGGAGGGTGTGGGGATGAGGGGGCGAGTGTTAGGTCACCTCTACAATTTCCTGTAAAGGTGAACCAACCCTTTAAACCTCTTGTAATCCCCTTGCTGCAGAGTACATGTGCTGACAGGAGGAGAGAGCAGAGCAAGCAGATTGCAGCTGACAGTAAACTATGTAGACTTTTTGATATTCGCTAGCTAGCATTAGCAGCCGCCTGATTGGTCTTGCTTGTTTCCTTAAAATGATCTTTAAATCACATTCTACTGAAGGATAAACTATAAAAAGCGGAGAGGTTTGATGACTTTTGAATTCTACTTTAAATGTAAAACAAATCAAATTGCAATTCAGCACACAGGGATCTTTGATAAGTAACCTTATCATCTTTCAAAGAACCAAATATTCCCCCCATGTCCCATGTGTAAATCACTGGTGAATCTGATTTAAATACACTGGCCCTCTGATTAATTCTTTCAAAGGATTCTTCTTATGCATCAAGTCTATTTTTAATCTAGCTGTATAATCCATTATCTTTCTCTTTGAGAAAAGATAAAAGACATTCCCATCATTTATTAGATAATAGAAACTGAATTAAGTCTGCCTGTGAAGAGTTTAAGTATTAAAATTGTAACATGTGTAAGTTTATTGTTCATTTGCATCCCCAAGGACTAAAATTTAAATTTGAGGTCAGTGACAGTCTGGTAAAGGAAGGGGATTTTATAGCATTTTTGCAATCCCATACATAAAAATTACTTGTTAGCAGTGTAAAAGATAAATACAAATATCACTATATACAGTTGTGCTCATAAGTTTACATATCCTGGCAGAATTTATGATTTCTTGGCCATTTTTATGAAGAATATGAATGATAACACAAAAACTTTTCTTTCACTCATAGTTAGTGTTTGGCTGAAGCCATTTATTATCAACCAACTGCGTTTACTCTTTTTAAATCATAATCACAACAGAAACTACCCAAATGACCCTTATCAAAAGTTTACATACCCTGGTGATTTTGGCCTGATAACATGCACACAAGTTGACACAAAGGGGTTTGAATGGCTATTAACCACTTCCCGACCGCCCCCTGTATATATACGTCAGCAGAATGGCACGTACAGGCAGAAGCACGTACCTGTACGTGCCATTCTTCAGGCGGTTGGGGGGTCCGATCGGACCCCCCTCCGCCGGCGGGGACGGTCGGGATGGCTTCAGAAGCGATGCGGGACGAGGTAACGGCCAGTCGTTTCTGGCCACCCCCTCCCGATCGCTCTGGCCAATGGGATTCGTCCGCTTCCTTCCCCTTCCTGTGTAATTGTAAACACAGGCAAGGGGAAGTGATGTCACGCTCCTCGTGTCGGTCTTTCTGACCGGGACGCGGAGCTGTGAAGACATCAGGTTAGTGCACCAACACTACACTGACACCAGGCACACATAGGCACATATTTCACCCCCCTGTCACCCCCTGATCACCCCCCAGATCACCCCCTGCCCCCCCTGTCACAGTGTCACTGATTGCAGTGATCATTTATTTACTGATCACTGCATTTAGTGTCAGTGTGACTGCAATAACTGTCAGGGCAGTTAGTTTTAGGCCCCTTTAGGTCCAAGGTAGCCCCCTACCCCCCCCCAATAAAGGTTTAACCCCTTGATTGCCCCCTAGGTAACCCTTTCACCCCCTTTTGCCAGTGTCACTAAGCGATCGTTTTTTTTTGATCGCTCTATTAGTGTCACTGGTGCCGCTAGGTAGCCAGTTTTTTTTTTAGGTAACCGCCAGGTTTATATAGGATTATAAATAGGTTTATAGGTCAGGTACCCCCATATTACAACCTAAATAAAGGTTTTAACCCCTTGATTGCCCCTAGAGTTAACTCTTTCACCAGTGATCACAGTATAAGTGTCACTGGTGACGCTGGTTAGCCAGTTAGTTATTTAGTTATTTAGGTTCCCCGTCAGGTTTTTATATATCGTCAGGTACCCCCATATATTACCTAATAAAGGTTTTAACCCCCTGATTGCCCCTAGTTAACCCTTTCACCAGTGATCACCGTATAACTGTTACGGGTGACGCTGGTTAGTTAGCTTATTTTTTTATACTGTCAGGGCACCCGCCATTTATTACCCAACTATCGGTTTAACCCCCTGATCGCCCGGCGGGTGATATCAATTAGGTGTTAGGGTCAAATAAGGTCTGCGTCGCCCCAGGTTAGTGCCAGTACCGCAAACACCCACGCGCAAAGCATACACCTCCCTTAGTGGTATAGTATCTGAACAGATCAATATCTGATCTGATCAGATCTATACTAGCGTCCCAGCAGTTTAGGGTTCCAAAAAACGCATTGTTAGCGGGATCAGCCCAGATACCTGCTAGCACCTGCGTTTTCCCCCTCCGCCCAGCCCAGCCCAGCCCACCCAAGTGCAGTATCGATCGATCACTGTCACTTCCAAAACACTAAGCACACATAACTGCAGCGTTCGCAGAGTCAGGCCTGATCCCTGCGATCGCTAACAGTTTTTTTGGTAGCGTTTTGATTCATTCGCCAGCAGCCTAGGAGCTTTTTTTCCTGTGAATCTCACTAGTGTACTACTAAATTTAGAGCCCAAAATGGCAAATCGCAAGTACACTAGTGAACAGGCCTACTTGTTTCTGAGTATGTCAGATAGTGAAGAGGAGGTCACTCATCTGTCAGAATCAGGCTCAGAATACGATCCAGTAGACGACAGTGGCTCCATGACAGATAGCTCTGACGACGAAGGTGAGGTCCCTGCTAAGGTCAGGCGTACCCGATCCCGATCTTCTGATGTTGTTGAGGTGCAGGAACCGCAGGTCTCTCGTATGGAGCAGAGAAGTACTAGCGCCGCTATTCCTTCTGGTGAACTGGCAAGCACCAGCGGCCTAGTACACCCTGGACGTAGTCAAACCAGCACTGCAGTAACACTTGGTGACGTGGCGAGTCCCATAAGTGCAGTTCAAGCTGGCGAGGTGGCAAGCACAAGTAGTGTCCCGCTGCCACCAAGAAGAAGACAAAGGCAGGCCCGTCGATCACATAGTGTCCTTCCTGCAGAATTCGCCAATCCTGATTGGGTGCCCACCACTTCTGCAGAACCCGTACTTCCCCCATTCACTGGCCAACCCGGTATTCAGGTGGAAACAGCTGATTTTAAGCCATCCGATTTTTATTCGCTGTTTTTCACGGAAGATCTCTATAGATCTATTGTGGACCAAAGTAATATATACGCTGGTCAACACATCGCCGCTAATCCCCAAGTGCCTTCCCTTGCCAGAGATTGGAAACCAATTACGGTTTCCGAATTTAAGACCTTTCTGGGCCTTTCCCTCAACATGGGCTTACACAAATTCCCGACGCTGAGGTCTTATTGGTCCACCTCACCGCACCACCATATGCCCGTGTTCTCTGCCTCCATGTCCAGGGCACGATACGAGATGATTTTGCGCTTCATGCACTTCAGTGACAATGAACTTTGTCGTCCTCGTGGAGACCCTGAATTTGATCGGCTCTACAAAATTCGGCCCCTCATAAACCACTTCAACCAATGTTTTGCAGCCTTGTTTACGCCCAATCAAGTTGTCTGCGTTGACGAGTCCCTGATTAAGTTTTCTGGCCGCTTGTCTTTCAAACAGTTCCTTCCCAGCAAGCGTGCCAGATACGGGGTCAAGCTCTACAAGCTCTGTGACAGGGCAACAGGCTATACGTGGAGCTTTACGGTTTATGAGGGAAAAGATAGTCACGTAGAGCCGGAGAACTGTCCAGATTACATAGGGAGCGCTGGCAAGATAGTGTGGAACTTGGTGTCACCCTTATTCGGAAAGGGGTACCACTTGTACGTGGACAATTATTACACGAGCGTGCCACTGTTTAGTCACTTGTTTGATCATCAGATTGGAGCATGTGGCACCGTGCGACCTAATCGCCGGGGCTTTCCCCAGCGGCTTGTAGATTCCCGTCTTAGGCTGGGGGAGAGAGCCTGCTTGAAGTGTAATAACTTGCTCGCTGTGAAGTGGAGGGATAATAGGAATGTTTTCGTTCTTACCTCCCTTCATGCAGACACGACAGTCCAAATTCGTACGGCGGCTGGTGTTGTGACGAAACCCCTCTGTATCCACGAATACAACCTTAATATGGGGGGGGTGGACCTCAACGACCAGTTGTTGGCGCCGTACCTAGTTGTCCGTAAGGCTAGACGCTGGTACAAAAAAGTGTCTATTTATTTATTCCAATTGGCTTTGCTGAATGCTCATGTGCTATACGGAGCTTCAGGCGGGACGTTACCCTTCCTTGAATTCCAGGGAGCGGTTGTCATGGAACTCCTGTATCCAGGCGATTCCACACCTCACCATCCCCTACCAAATGCAGTAAGCCGGCTGCATGAGAGGCATTATCCTCATGTCCTCCAGAGTACCCCTACCCAACGAGCCCCCCAAAGAAGATGTCGTGTCTGTACCAAGCGCGGATTTAGGCGTGACACCCGTTATTATTGTCCACGCTGTCCTGACAATCCTGGTCTCTGCGTTGGTGAATGCTTTGAACGCTACCACGAACTAGTGAGGTTTTAGCGTAGGGTACAGCATTTCACAGGCTAGGATACACTTTCACAGGGTCTCAAGAATGCCATCGCATTTTGAGACCCGACCGTTGCAGTTAAAATTATAGTTACAGGGTCTCAAGAATGCCATCGCATTTTGAGACCCGACCGTTACAGTTAAAATTATAGTTATAGTTTAAAAAAAAAGTGTAAAAAATAAAAATAAAAAAAAAAAAGTACAAAAAAAAAAAAACCCCAAAAAAAATATAAATAAAAAACCAAAAATAGTTGTCGTTTTATTGTTCTCTCTCTATTGTTGCTCTTTTTTACTCTATTCTATTCTGCAATGTTTTATTATGTTTTATCATGCTTGCTTTTCAGGTATGTTTTATTGTTAACCATTTTTTTGTTTTCAGGTGCGCCATTCAGTTGCAGCGTGGATTTATTTATCTTGACAGCAACAGCGTTTGCTCCCACGATACATAAAGCCGCGACTCCAACACTGTAGGAGGTGATTTCACCACCACAGTTAAAAAAAAAGAGCATATATGCCGAAGCATGGGGGCAGCAGAGGGCGGAGGAGCGATTTTGCTCCTAATGCCACGTACATACGGTCGAAAAAAGTCCGACCATGTGTACGTGGCATAACTTTTTTGCGGGAGGATGCCCCCATGCTTCGGCATATATATATTTTAGGCACCGGTTGCGTTAACAAAATGTTTTATTTTTTACTATGTTTTTTTTTTTTGGTATTTGCTTTGCAGGTATGGTATGGTAAGGTCTTACTGTTATACTCTAATGTTACTTTGTTTTAATGTTAACCATTATTTGCTTAGCAGGTACGCCATTCAGTTGCAGCGTGGATTTATTTATCTTGACAGCAACAGCGTAGAGGCATGTTCGCACGCCGTCTGGATACAGGGGATGCCAATCAGCGGGTCAGGCGGACCTGATGTCCACCGGCAACCCACGATCATTCCCCAGAGAGGCAGAACGGTGATCTGGTCGTGTAAACGAGGCAGGTCGCCGCTCTGACAGGGGAGAAGATAGAGATCTTGTGTTCCTGCTAAGCAGGAACACAGATTTCTGTCTTCATTCAGTTAAGCCATCTCCACACAGTTAGAAAGCATACCCTAGGGACACATTTAACCCTTTGATCGCCCCTGGTGTTAACCCCTTCCCTGCCAGTAGTACAGTTTATTTTTTGCACTGATCACTGTAATAATGTCACCGGTTCCAAAAAAAGTGTCAAAAGTGTCAGTTAGGTGTCCAATTTGTCCGCTGCAATGGCACAGGGCCGCTAAAAATCGCTGATCGCTGCCACTACTAGTAAAAAAAAATTAAATAAAATAAATGCCATGAAAACATCCCAGAGTTTGTAACTTTTGTGCAAACCAATCACTATACGCTTATTGGGATATTTTTTTACCAAAAATATGTAGCAGAATACGTATTGGCCTAAATTGATGAATACATTTTATTTTTTACTGGGTATGTTTTATAGCAGAAAGTAAAATAAAATAAAAACTGCAGAAGTGATCAAATACCACCAAAAGAAAGCTCTATTTGTGGGAAAAAAAGGACATCAATTTTATTTGGGTACAGCGTCGCACAACAGCGCAATTGTCAGTTAAAGTAACGCAGTGCCGTATCACAAAAAATGGCCTGGTCATGAAGAGGGTAAAACCTTCCAGGGCTGAAGTGGTTAAATAAATAAAAATTGTTCATTGCAAGCACCCCTGCCAGTGGTAAATGGTTTGTCTTATCCCTGTAAACCAATACATTTGCAGGAGAGCTTGTTCTTTTGAAAGACAACGGCTTACTGGCTGGATCACCAGATGAAAAGAAGGGAAAGAAAGCTCAAAAATGAAAACAAATGCACCCATTACATCTAAAAATTGGTAAGCGGCAATATAAAAAAGTTTGCTTTTGGGTTTGTTACCACTTTAAGGGTTGTACTGAGAAAAAAATAAGGAAGGTTGTGGCAGGTTAGGAAAAGATCCTGCATAGTAAACATTTTGTGCATGTTTTCCGCTATACAGTGGTGTGAAAAAGTGTTTTCCCCCTTCCTCATTTCCTGTCCCTTTGCATGTTTGTCACACTTAAGTGTTTCGGAACATCAAACCAATTTAAACAATAGTCAAGGACAACACAAGTAAACACAAAATGCAATTTGTAAATGAAGGTGTTTTATTATTAAAGGTGAAAAAAAATCCAAACCATCATGGCCCTGTGTGAAAAAGTGATTGCCCCCCTTGTTAAAACATACTATAACTGTGGTTGTCCACACCTGAGTTCAATTTCTCTAGCCACACCCAGGCCTGATTATTGCCACACCTGTTCACAATCAAGGCATCACTTAAATAGGAGCTGCTTGACACAGTAAGGTCCACCAGAAGATCCTTAAAAGCTACACATCATGCCGAGACCCAAAGAAATTCAGGAACAATTGAGAAAGAAAGTAATTGAGATCTATCAGTCTGGAAAGGGTTATAAAGCCATTTCCAAAGCTTTGGGAATCCAGCGAACCACAGTGAGAGCCATTATCCACAAATGGCGAAGACATGGAACAGTGGTGAACCTTCCCAGGAGTGGCCGGCCGCCCAAAATTACCCCAAGAGCGCAGCGACGACTCATCCAAGAGGTCACAAAAGACCCCACAACAACGTCCAAGGAACTGCAGGCCTCACTTGCCTCAGTTAAGGTCAGCGTTCATGCCTCCACCATCAGGAAAAGACTGGGCAAAAATGGCCTGCATGGCAGAGTTCCAAGGAGAAAACCACTGCTGAGCAAAAAGAACATTAAAGCTCGTCTCAATTTCTCCACAACACATCTTGATGATCCCCAAGACTTTTGGGACAACATTCTGTGGACCGATGAGACAAAAGTGGAACTCTTTGGAAGGTGTGTGTCCAAGTATATCTGGCGTAGAAGGAACACTGCATTTCAGAAAAAGAACATTATACCAACAGTAAAATATGGTGGTGGTAGTGTGATGGTCTGGGGCTGTTTTGCTGCTTCGGGACCTGGAAGACTTGCCGTGATAAAAGGAACTATGAATTCTGCTGTCTACCAAGAGGCCCTGAAGGAGAATGTCCGACCATCTGTTCGTGTACTCAAGCTGAAACGAACTTGGGTTCTGCAGCAGGACAATGATCCTAAACACACCAGCAAGTCCACCACTGAATGGCTGAAGAAAAACAAAATGAAGACTTTGGAGTGGCCTAGCCAAAGTCCTGACCTGAATCCTATTGAGATGTTGTGGTATGACCTTAAAAAGGTCGTTCATGCTCGAAAACCCTCTAATGTAACTGAATTAGGACAATTCTGCAAAGATGAGTGGGCCAAAATTCCTCCAGGACGCTGTAAAAGCCTCATTGCACGTTATCACAAACGCTTGGTTGCAGTTGTTGCTGCTAAGGGTGGCCCAACCAGTTATTAGGTTTAGGGGGCAATCACTTTTTCACACAGGGCCATGATGGTTTGGATTTTTTTTCACCTTAAATAATAAACACCTTCATTTACAAATTGCATTTTGTGTTTACTTGTGTTGTCCTTGACTATTGTTTAAATTGGTTTGATGTTCCGAAACACTTAAGTGTGACAAACATGCAAAGGAACAGGAAATGAGGAAGGGGGGCAAACACTTTTTCACACCACTGTATGTATTATAGAGCCCTTAGACTAAATGCAACATTATATGACCATAACTGTAATAGTGTTTATTAGCATATCTGAATGCAAAAGATCCACTTGAAAAGATGTGAAATTCTCATTCTGTTATTTATGGGTTTCATATGGGCAACACAACACATAACCCCTCTATCTTCATGCTAGTGATGGCTCTATCTTTTGGCGTATTTTCCTGTAATGCATCCATATTGGTCAATAAATCTACATTAAGTCAGTGGGCACCAGAGGTCACAATCCAAATCATCATTTAATGCAGACAAATGGAAACAAAAAGCATGAAAAAAAAATCTATTAGACCAATGTAGCATTGGCAATAATAATGTTAATTGTGACCTATTTTCACATGTGCCATAGGCATCCCTGTGACTACAGTCAACATCTCTTATTCATTATATTTATGTTCAGCTTTGTTTCTTTGTTTTTTTTTGTGTTGCAATGAATTCTCTATATATCATATTGCAGACATTTAATGTCAATGGCAGGGCTAAAAAAAAATTAAAAAAAAAAATACATGCCAGTAGTACATGCAACAGAAAACAGCCAAACATACAGCATGCTCCTATTTTCCTGTTTAAACTTTTCTGCATTGAAATCCTAACCAAACCCTGTCTGCTGGAGTACATGACTACATCCATAATCTACCCCTCTTTGTCCCACTCCACCTGCATACATTGATTTCCTTTCCAGAAAACCATTCTGCTTTCTGGAATCCCAACAGCCTACCCCAACACTGTATGTCAGGAACAGGCTCATTGAAGATGTGTGCCTACATAATTAGAAACTGAGCTTCAAACAGTTGCCATTGCAAGAATTGTGCCTTCTTTAAATGATTACTTTTACAGAAAAACTGACCTAACACTGGAGCCCCCCCAACCCCGGTCCATGTGATGTCACTGACCACTTAGAATCCATCTGGTTCAGGGGCGTATCTACCACACTGCTGTATGGCCACCTGAATACACAGCTCCGCTCCAAAGACGGGAATCAACAGCATCTGGGGTGACACCGATTGCCTACACACCCGCCATCATCTGCCTGAATATACTGTCTCCCTCACAAGATGACCCACAAAAGAAAAGAAGCGGCCCAGCCAAAGTAATTGAAAGATTTCTTCACGCCGGCGGCCCGCGATCTGGGCCATAATGGCACCAGGGACTCCTTCTGGCTCTCCTTCTCTCTCCAGCGGCTCTCTATCAGCAGCTTCGAGCCAGGGATCACAAGGAGGTTCCGCCCGACGTTCCCTCGATGTCTCTACCCCACTCTTTCCCAGCCCAGTGAAGTCAAAACCACACATGGCTGAAGACATCCAACCGGTGAGCACATGTCAGGACTCCATGGAGGACACAAGGGAGCTTGTGGATCCCATCACTGCATTCCCCGCCACCAACAAGCCTGTGTCACACACTGCTCTCAAGGACATGCTTGTCTCCCTCCGCAGCTCCATGCATGCAGACATGCTGCAGTGTATCAACAACTTTAAAGCTGAAGTGGGAGAGCTGGGGGGACGAGCAGACCACATTGGGAAAAAATTGGGGGACTTTGCATCCTCACACAATACGCTGATCGATGCTCATAACGATCACTCTGATGACATAACCTGGCTCAAAGCTAAGGTGGCTGACCTTGAGGACAGGTCCAGGAGGAACAATGTTAAGATCAGGGGGGGTCCCAGAGGCTATACAACCCTCACAGCTGCAGCAATACGCATGTGACATCATCTAAGTGTTCCTGCCCTCCATACCTGAGTCCGAACTGATCATTGATCGCATCCACCGGCTACCCAAACCATTCCATCTCCCCGACAACATTACTAGGGATGTTCTGATGCGGGTACATTTTTATCACACTAAGGAGCAACTTATGCTATCCTTCTGCAAAAATCAACAACCTCCAGAAATATTCTCACATATCCAACTATATGCGGATCTTTTGCAGTACATGATGCAGAAATGCAAATCACTACTGCCTGTGACTAAGGCCCTACGCAATCACAATATCCCATACCGCTGGGGATACCCCAGTAAACTGACAGTCACCCATGATGGCACTACCACAGTGATTACGTGTGTGGAAGAGGGGCTAGCACTACTACGCTCCCTAGACATACTTCCTGAGCACACCTCCGAAAACTCTTCTCCCCCAGCAAGGCTGCACACCCTGACTGGCAAACGGTGTAGAGAAAGAAAAGCAACAAAAAACACAACACCTAAATACCCCATTCATAGTTCTATCTACATCTGACAAGATTCCTGCAGCACTCTGGAGTACCCAGTGCGCAATTCTTCCCTCCTGAGTTATGGGCAGCTGTTCTGCCTTCAGATTTTTGTTTGAATCCACTTTTTTATTGACTTTGTTTTCTTCTCTTACCCTGGTTATCTTCCCCACCCACCGGTCTGATCTGCACGAAAAATACCTCACCACTACTAAACTGGAAGTGAGAACTCCACCCTCTTCTGTATACTACCTGGAACCCACTGCAAGGGGACCTATTGAAACACATATAAGGTACTGATAGCACCCTCACTTACTACACATATGGCTATAAAAAAATAGTATCCTTCAACGTAAATGCCCTTAGCCACCCGGCCAAGAGAGCCTCGGTTTGGAGAGAGGCACTTAAACACCAAGCTGATGCCCTCTGCATCCAGGAGACCCATTTCTCAGCCTGCAGTACTCCCCACTTCCAACGCAAAAAATGTCCCCATACTTTTTTCACCTCAGCCTCTACAAAACAGAAGGGAGTTCTCATTGCCATCAGGGAATCTGTGGCCTTTACCCTGCAAGAAACCCACATTGATCCAGCAGGACGGTACCTAGTCTTTGTTGGAGAACTTAACAATAAACTCTACACTATTGTAAACCTGTATGCACCCAACTCCCATCAAATCCGCTTCCTGAAAAGAATATTCCGCAGAATTGCTACCATCCAAAAAGGATTCCTGGTAATGTGTGGAGACTAAAATGATATGATAGACACCACCTAATGCCAAACATCCACTACCTATGCTACAACCTTTGCTACACTCGGAAGACATCTATGATGCCTGGAGGTGCCAACACTTGAACGAAAGAGACTACACCTTTCACTCTTCCAGGCACAATTCATATTCTAGAATTTATTTAATCCTTGTGTATAAGGGGTTGTTGCAGACAGTGTCCTCCTCCACCATACATGACATTACGTGGTCTGATCACGCACCTGTCTCTATAACTTAGGTGGAGGGGCACACTCCAAGTCCTGCCTATATATGGCGTGCCAACTCTCACATATTTCAAATGCCTGCACATACTGCCAATATTGCATAAAACCTAACTGAATTTTTTTCAATGAACCCCCACTCTGTCTGACCCAGCAGTGCTGTGGTGTGCGCATAAGGCCTTTATTAGAGGAATTCTCCTGCAAATATGGGAAAAAAGGCAGAGGCTGCGAAAACTGGACCAACTCCTTAGTGAAGTTAAAACTCTAGAGTCCCTAAACAAAAACAATGCTAATGCACATTTAGCACAGAAACTTTCCCAACATCGCTCTGATCTCAGGCTCCTGCTCATTGAGCAATATAATAAACATGTCCAGTCACTCAAATTATACCACTACTCCTCAGGTAATCGCACTGGTAAATTTCTTGCCCAAAGACATAAAATATGTAGACTCCATCTGGTCCATTCTAGCAGCGTGGTTTATTTATTACAGGTACTTATATAGCACTGTCGATGTATGCAGCGCTTCACATACATACAGAATCTCACAAAAGTGAGTACACCCCTCACATTTTTGGAAATATGTTATTATATCTTTTCATGTGACAACACTGAAGAAATTACACTTTGCTACAATGTAAAGTAGTGAGTGTACAATTTGTATAACTGTAAATTTGCTGTCCCCTCAAAATAACTCAACACTAGGGATGGGCGAACGGTTCGGCCTGAGCATAAGTTCGGGACGAACTTTCGCTGTTTGGACGTTTGACGAACAGCCGAACCGACCACAATGCCAATCAGGGCACAGAGCACTGTCAGAGTCATGATTGGACACTGTCATCATGACTTTATCCAATCATGGCTCATTCCAGCCCCACAATATAAAGGTATTCTTTCAATGGCAGCCATTTTCAGCGTGATTTCAGCGTGGAGAGACATAGAACAGGGCTCTGTTCAGTGCTATTAGTTAGTTAATGTGCTATACTCTGCTATTTTGCTTCAATTGTCAGTGTAGAATATTAGTTTAGTGTCAGTCTAGGGATAGTGTGAGTGTAGTGAGGAGGACTATCATTCAGCTTTGCATAGTGTGCAGCTAGAGTTGGGACAGCTCAAATAGTTTCACTGTAGTGTAGTGAGACCGTGTCATTTTTACATACATTAGTGTAGAGTAGGGACAGCTCAGATAATTTCACTGTAGTGTAGTGATGCCAGACCTGTGAGCTCGAACCCCCTCCTCCTCCTCCGCCACCTCCATGCCCTCCTCTGCAGAATTGTCCTATGAACATCAGGTACCCCTAAGCGTTCAAAGGGCTATTCCCAGAGTCAGGCTAAAAGGTGCCGTGCCAGATAGGTAGTGCTGTTATTTGGGATCTGAACCGATGACCCTAGTACTGCTAGGCAGAAGTGCTAACCACCTAGCCACTGTGCTGGCCAGAGAAAAGAGAAAACAGAGAGGACTTCTGATAGCCAAGGATCCCCGGCAGTACATACAGCAGAGACCGGTGAGGGTGGGAGGGTGTGGGGATGAGGGGGCGAGTGTTAGGTCACCTCTACAATTTCCTGTAAAGGTGAACCAACCCTTTAAACCTCTTGTAATCCCCTTGCTGCAGAGTACATGTGCTGACAGGAGGAGAGAGCAGAGCAAGCAGATTGCAGCTGACAGTAAACTATGTAGACTTTTTGATATTCGCTAGCTAGCATTAGCAGCCGCCTGATTGGTCTTGCTTGTTTCCTTAAAATGATCTTTAAATCACATTCTACTGAAGGATAAACTATAAAAAGCGGAGAGGTTTGATGACTTTTGAATTCTACTTTAAATGTAAAACAAATCAAATTGCAATTCAGCACACAGGGATCTTTGATAAGTAACCTTATCATCTTTCAAAGAACCAAATATTCCCCCCATGTCCCATGTGTAAATCACTGGTGAATCTGATTTAAATACACTGGCCCTCTGATTAATTCTTTCAAAGGATTCTTCTTATGCATCAAGTCTATTTTTAATCTAGCTGTATAATCCATTATCTTTCTCTTTGAGAAAAGATAAAAGACATTCCCATCATTTATTAGATAATAGAAACTGAATTAAGTCTGCCTGTGAAGAGTTTAAGTATTAAAATTGTAACATGTGTAAGTTTATTGTTCATTTGCATCCCCAAGGACTAAAATTTAAATTTGAGGTCAGTGACAGTCTGGTAAAGGAAGGGGATTTTATAGCATTTTTGCAATCCCATACATAAAAATTACTTGTTAGCAGTGTAAAAGATAAATACAAATATCACTATATACAGTTGTGCTCATAAGTTTACATATCCTGGCAGAATTTATGATTTCTTGGCCATTTTTATGAAGAATATGAATGATAACACAAAAACTTTTCTTTCACTCATAGTTAGTGTTTGGCTGAAGCCATTTATTATCAACCAACTGCGTTTACTCTTTTTAAATCATAATCACAACAGAAACTACCCAAATGACCCTTATCAAAAGTTTACATACCCTGGTGATTTTGGCCTGATAACATGCACACAAGTTGACACAAAGGGGTTTGAATGGCTATTAAATGTAACCATCCTCACCTGTGATCTGTTTGCTTGTAATTAGTGTGTGTATAAAAGGTCAGTGAGTTTCCGGACTCCTGACAGACCCTTGCATCTTTCATCCAGTGCTGCACTGACGTTTCTGGATTCTGAATCATGGGGAAAGCAAAAGAATTGTCAAAGGATCTGTGGGAAAAGGTAGTTGAACTGTATAAAACAGGAAAGGGATATAAAAAGATTTCCAAGGAATTGAGAATGACAACCAGCAGTGTTCAAACTCGAATCACGAAGTAGAAAATGAGGGGCTCTTTTGAAACCAACCACGGTCAGATAGACCAACTAAAATTTTAGCCACAACTGCCAGGAAAATAGTTTGGGATGCAAAGAAAAACCCACAAATAACTTCAGGTCAAATAAAAGACTCTCTGAAAACATGTGGTGTAGCTGTTTCAAGATGCACAATAAGGAGGCACTTGAAGAAAGATGGGCTGCATGGTCGAGTCGCCAGAAGAAAGCCATTGCTACGCAAATGCGACAAAGTATCCCTCTTAAGTAGAATCGTGAGTATAGTCTTTGGTAGTAGACATAACTTAGTTAACGCGTATCATCATCCATTATTGTTATAGAAGCAAGGGGTTATTAAGCTATAAACGCAGGTGCTGATTCTGCGTCTATGCAGCTTATCACCCACGGGACTTTTGAAAAAAAGGGGAAGAAAGTTTGGACTATCTTGGTACTTGTAATGGGTAAATAATTATATAGGATAGGGGATATAATAGCAGAATTTTTTTTTAATAATAAGAAAACACATACATGAATAAAAGATGTACAATGTACAAATCAATTCAATTGTAAAAACAACTTGTAACCACTCCTAAACACATAGAGAACAAAGATGAATGCTGGGCTTGCCCGCAAACTTTGCATTTGTTTAAACGTGAAGGGGTGGTTCCTCGACCGGTTTCGCGGTCTAGCCGCTTCGTCAGGAGTGATGTCTGAAATAGATCGTATATATAAACATATAGCATAAACACAGCCGAATAAATTCATTAAATATAAATATACATCGTTACATGATAAAGTGGACCAGCTCACCAATGCATGTGGAGACACCTTCCAGCGGAATCCAATAAACGCCTTCCCCGGCGGATATGGGGGTATTTTATGGAATAGGTTCTGACATTAAAAAGGGGGATATTGGTTACAATGATTATACCAGTGGGTAATTAACTTCACACCACCGAGTGTGAGAGGGTTGAAATAATGGTGTGAAAGAGAGTTCCCAAAATTGTTAGAAGGGGAAGAAGGAAAAGGAGGGGGGGGGAAAAAAGGGGGAAGGAACAAGGGGAGGGAGGAAAGGAAGATATATGCTAGAAGGGGATAGGATAGGAGGTAGAAGGGGGGAGGGGGAGGGGGGGAAGAGAGGGTTGGATTTGGAATATAGGGGGGAAAAACGTGGGGGGGGAGGAAAGGAAGAGGAAAGGAGGGAAGAAAAGGGGGGGGGAATAAAGGGGGGGGAGAAAAAAGTGAAAAAAAGGGGGGAAAGAAGATAGGGGAAAAAAAGGAGGGAAGGGGATGGGACCAGAGAGATGGGGGGAAAGGGAAAAAAGGGGGAGCAGAGAGGGAAGGATAGGGAGGGATAAAAGGGAAAAGTTTGCGGGCAAGCCCAGCATTCATCTGTTTTGTTCTCTATGTGTTTAGGAATGGTTACAACAAGTTGTTTTTACAATTGAATTGATTTGTACATTTTATTCATGTATGTTTTCTTATTATTAAAAAAAAATTCTGCTGTTATATCCCCTATCCTATATAATTATTACCCATTACAAGTACCGAGATAGTCCAAACTTTCTTCCCCTTTTTTTCAAAATTCCTGTGGGTGATAAGCTGCATAGACGCAGAATCAGCACCTGCGTTTATAGCTTAATAACCCCTTGTTTCTATAAAGTATTCCTCTTACAATATGCCAAACAGTACAGAGACAAGCCTCAAACCTTCTGGCACGAAGTCATTTGGAGTGATGAGAGCAAAATGTAGCTTTTTGGCCACAACCATAAACACTACATTTGGAGAGGAGTCAACAAGGCCTATGAGGCCTATGATGAAAGGTACACCATTCCTACTGTGAAACACAGAGGTGGAACGCTGATGTTTTGGGGATGTGTGAGCTACAAATGCACAGAAAATTTGGTCAAAATTGAAGGCAAGATGAATGCAGTATGTTATCAAACAATACCGGAGGAACATTTGCATTCATCAGACAGGAAGCTGCTCATGGGACGTACTTGGACATTCCAACATGATAATGATCTAAATCACAAGGCCAAGTCGACCTGTCATTGACTACAGCAGAACAAAGTGAAGGTTCTGGAGTGGCCATCTCAGTCTCCTGACCTCAATATCATTGAGCCACTCTGGGGAGATCTCAAACATGCAGTCCATGCAAGACAGCCCAAGAATTTACAGGAACTGGAGGCTTTTTGCCAAGAGAAATGGGCAGCTTTACCATCTGAGAAGATAAAGAGCCTCATCCACAAATACCACAAAAGACTTCAAGCTGTCATTGATGTGAAAGGGGGCAATACACGGTAATAAGAACTGGGGTATGTAAACTTTTGATCAGGGTTATTTGGTACTTTCTGTTGTGATTTGGATTTAAAAAGAGTAAACACAGTTGACTGATAATAAATGGCTTTAGCCAAACACTAACCATAAATGAAAGAAAAGTTTTTGGGTTACCATTTATATTCGCTGAAAAATGGCCAATAAATCATAAATTCTGCCAGGGTATGTAAACTTATGAGCACAACTGAATTTTCTTTATTTAAAAAAAAAAATACATATATATACTCTGGTTATAGGTGGATCTTTATTTATTGTCTTCCTATACTGTATTATATTGTTCAGGCTTAGTTTCTGCTCCAAAGGTACAGTATGTTGTATAGTAGCAACAATAAACATTGTGTATTGTGCTTGTATTTATTGTACAAATATAAAGGCCATATTCAGACTGTTGTGGCATCTTACCCCTTCATTTTCTCTTGGCTGCAAGGGCACTACAATGCAGTTTTAAAGGACCTGCACCATTTTTTCCTGACGCATTGCTCACAAATTCACAGATGGATGTGCTGGCTGGGAGAGTTGGGGTACCATTTTAAATTAATTGTACCACAATACATTACACCTAATTGTTTATTTTCCCCAAAAAGGTCCAAATTGGCCCTAAAATCAATGAAAGCTTTGTGATTCAATGGCCTGAGCATCAAGAAATCTGCAGTGATTCAAATATATTGCTTTTGTTTGATTATCTATGTATGTAAAATGATTGTTACCCAGTCTGGCTGATAATGTTTGGCCCAGTAAATTATTTATAATACACTATATTGCCAAAAGTGTTGGGACACCTGCCTTTACACGCACATGAACTTTGTCATCCCAGTCTTAAGCCCCATACACACGGTCGGAAAATCCGACCACCAAATCCATCGGATTTGGTCCGACGGATTTAGTCTGACACTGGTGTTGCATACACACGGTCGGAGAATGTTGTCGGAAAATCCGATCATTCTGAACGTGGTGACGTTTGTTGCCTACGACGGGACTACGTAGAGGCTAGTAGCCAATAGCTTTGGTCTTGTAATGTGATCTGAGCATGCGTGGCACTTTGTCCATCGGAATTCGCTACACACGATCGGAATTGGTATGATCGGACTTTGTTGTCGGAAAGTTTATAGAGCAGGAGATAGAACTTTGTCCGTCGGACAATCCGATGGAAACTGTCCGATGGTGCCTACACACGGTCGGAATTTCCAACAACATTGTCCGATAGGACAGAATCCATCGGAAAATCCGACCGTGTGTATGGGGCTTTAGTCTGTAAGGTTCAATATTGAGTTGGCTCACCCTTTGCAACTATAACAGCTTCAACTCTTCTGAGAAGGCTGTCCACAAGGTTTAGGGGTGTGTCTATGGGAATGTTTGATCATTCTTCCAGAAGCACAATTGTGAGTTTGGCACCAATGTGGATGAGAAGGCTTGGCTCGCAGTCTCTGCTCTAATTCACCCTAAAGGTATTCTATCGGATTGAGGTCAGGACTCTGTGCAGGCTAGTCAAGTTTCTCCACCCCAAACTCACTCATCCATGTCTTTATAGACCTTGCTTTGTGCACTGGTGCACAGTCATGTTGGAACAGGAAGGGGCCATCCCCAAACTGTTCCCACAAAATTGGGAGCTAGAAATTGTCCAGAATGTCTTGGTATGCTGACGCCTTAAGAGTTCCCTTCACCCCTTCACTGGGGCCAAGCCCAACCCCTGAAAAGCAACCCTGCACCATAATACCCCCTCCACCAAATGATTTGGACCAGTGCACCAATCAAGGGCCATAAAGACATGAATGAGTGAGTTTGGGGGGACTATGAGCTGTCAGCAGTATTTTATGTTTTCCGAGTGCGGCTGGAGTATTGGTTTTATTTGAGCACTTAGCACAGGTTTTCTTATTAGCCTTACTGCTGCCTCCAGGCTTGACTGGGACTGTTCTCATGTGCACCAATGGTACAATTAGGCCCTATTGCTAGCTGGCTGAAGAGTTAGGAGTAAAGACTGCATTTACACAGCAGCTACACACAAACATTTACCTATTGCTTATGCTAAGAGGTACCTCTCAGAGACTATTGCATTATATCCTAGTCATTCTCCTGTGTGTGCTCTAGACTAGTTTTAGTGTTATTATACATTACAGTTAATACTTAAGTACACTGTGTATTGCTGACTTTGCTAATTTACATGTTTATTCCAATCTAGTGGTACAGAACAAAATTCTACAGTTGTGTGAAAAAGTATTTGCCCCCTTTCTGATTTTTTTTGCATATTTGTTACACTTAAATGACTCAGATCATCAAACTAATTTTATTATTACACAAAGATAACCAGAGTAAATACAAAATGCAGTTTTTAAATGATAGTTTAATTTATTAAGGAAAAAAAAGCTGTCCAAACCTGAAAAAGTAATTTCCCCCTAAACTTAAAGTAGAGTTCCACCCTAAAGTGGAACTTCCGCTCATTGGATTCCTCCCCCTGAAAGGTGCCAATTGTGGCACCGGGGGGTGCAGATACCTGTATAATCCAGGTATATGCACCCACTTCCGGGAATAGCAAGCCGCAGCTAGCCGCAGATGCCCCCCCCCCCCCGTTGTGTTCTGGGACACACACAGTTCCCAGGACACAATGGGGACCAGTGAAGACGCGCAGAGCGACTCACGCATGCGCAGTAGGGAACCGTGCAGTGAAGCCGCAATGCTTCACTTCCTAAACCCCTAAGAGAGGATGGCGGCAGGGGCAGCTGAGAGATGAGCGATTGCTCGTCATCTGCTGCCGACATCACTGGACCCTGGGACAGGTAAGTGTCCATTTATTAAAAGTCAGCAGCTGCAGTATTTGTAGCTGCTGACTTTTATTTTTTTTAAGGTGGCACTCCTCTTTAATAACTGGTTGTGCCACCCTTAGCGGCAACAAATGCAATCAAGTGTTTGCGATAACTGGCAATGAGTCTTTCACATTGCTGTGGAGCAATTTTGGCCCACTCTTCTTTGCAGAATTGTTTCAATTCAGACACATTGGAGGGTTTTCCAGCATGAACAGCCTGTGAAAGGTCATGATACAGCATCTCAATTGGATTTAAGTCCGGGCTTCGACTAGGCCACTCCCAAACCTACATTTTGGAGGTGGACTTGCTGTTGTGTTTCGGATCATTGTCCTGCTGCATAACCCAAGTGCACTTGAGCTTGAGGTCACAAACTGATGGCCAGACATTCTCCTTTAGGATTTTCTGGTAGAGCTCAGAATTCATGGTTCCATCAATTATGGTAAGTCGTCCAGGTTCTAAGCTGCAAAGCTTCCCCAGACCATCACGCTACCACCACCATGTTTGACTGTTGGTATGATGTTCTTGTTATGAAATGCTATATTAGTTTTATGCCAGATGTAACAGGATGCACACCTTCTCATCACTCCACAGAATATTTGCCTAAAAGTCTTGGGGATAATCAAGATGTTTTTTGGTAAATGTGAGATGAGCCTTTGTGTTCTTTTTGGTCAGCAGTGGCTTTGGCCTTGGACCTCTCCCATGGATGCCATTTTTGCCCAGTCTTTTTCTTATTGTTGAATCATGAACACTGATCTTACCTGAGGCAAGTGAGGCCTGCAGTTCTTTAGATGTTGTTCTGTTTATTTTTATAACCTCCTGGATGAGTCGTCTTTGTGCTCTTGGAGTCATTTTGGTTGGCCGGACACTCCTGGAAAGGTTCACCACTGTTGCAAGTTTCCTCTATTTGTGCATAATGGCTCTCACCATGGTTCCCTCGCGTCCCAAAGCCTTATGCCGCGTACACACGAGCGGACTTTTCGGCGGACTTTTCGGCGGACTAGGTTCGGCGGACTATCCGACGGACTTTGCTGCGGAGGTCCACCGGACTTTCAAACGAACAGACTTGCCCACACACTCCAAAAGTCAGACGGATTCGAATGTGATGACGTACGACTGGACTAGGATAAGGAAGTTCATAGCCAGTAGCCAATAGCTGACCTAGCGTCGGTTTTCGTCTAGAGACTAGCACACAGATGACTGGATTTTTCGACCGGACTCGAGTCCGTCAGAAAGATTTGAAACATGTTTTATTTCTAGGTCCGTCGGACTTTTGGGAAAGAAAAGTCAGCTGGAGCCCACACACGATCGAATTGTCTGACGGATTCCGGTTCGTCGGACCTAGTACATCGAAAAGTCTGATCGTGTGTACACGGCATTAGAAATGGCTTTGTAATCCTTTCCAGACTGATATATGTCAATGAATTTGTTTCTCATGTGTTCTTGAATTTCTTTAGATCACGGCATAATGTGTTGCTTTTTGAGATCTTTTAGCATGCTTCACTTTGTCAGATGCTTTTATTAAGTCTAGGTTCAAACCTATGCAGCTACGTTTGATGGGTTTTTCAGTGTATTTTGTGTTTTTAAACCACCATTATTTGTGCGCTTTTGCATGCAGTTTTCATGCTCTTTAAAAGCACTGCAAAACACACTGTATAAAGCTGGTTTCTAAGGAGGAGGTCGCGTCCTTAGCAACCAAGGAGTCATCAGCTGTCAGCGGGGTTCCCTGCTGACAGCTGAATGTAAAAAAAAAAATTGCCGGCAAAATATTATGCAAAAAAAAACTGTGTCCATACCATGCCCTTTGGGTCTAGTATGGATTCAGAGGGGGACCGCCCCATGCCAAAATAAAAAAAAAAAAAACAGCACAAAAACAGCAAAATCCATACTAGACCCTTATCCGAGCATGCCGCTTGGCAGGTCAGGAAAGGGACTAGCGAGTGCCCTCCCCCCTCCTGAACCATACCAGACCACATGCCCTCAACATGGGATGGGTGCTTTGGGGCGGGGGGGCTCTCCCTCTAGTATGGATTCAGTCCCCTCCGAATCCATACTAGACTTAAAGGGCCTGGTATGGACCTGGAGGGGAACCCCACAGCGTTTTCTTTGAGAATTTTTTTGACGCCAATTTTTTTTTTACATTCAGTTTTCAGCGGGGAACCCCGCTGACAGCTGATAACGCAACAGTTGCTAAGGACGCGGCAGGCGGCTTCCCAGCCCCCTGCTTAGCAACCAGCTATATACAGTGCTAAAATAGGAAATGCAAAACACATCCAAAATGCACCCCTTGCATTTCTGGTGCAGCTTTATTGAAGTCTATTAGCCACAAATGTCAGGAAAAAAGTCCCAGACCCGTTCCAAAAACACACTAGCCGCAAAAAGAAAAAACTAGTACCATAGGAAACCATGTTAAATGGACTGTAGTGCATTTCTGCGAACTGCAAAACACATTAAAAAATGCATAGGTGTGAACGTAGGGTCAAGTGATTCACTCATTCACATAGGGTGTGGGGCCAGGACCTGGGGGCCCCCTTGTTAAAGGGGGCTTCCAGATTCTGATAAGCTCCCCATCCGCAGCCCCCGACAACCAATGGCCAGGATTGTCGGGAAGAGGCCCTACAGGAATCGGATCGCATAGGTCAAAACACCCATGCAATCCGATTCTAGTGCGGGGAAAAACAAGTCCCTGCACTATTTTCTGTGTGAATCCAATGCGAGTTCAGCCATACAAATGTATGGCTGAACTCACATTGCTCAGAGAACACATGTGATCGAAACCTGCAGTGCGAGCGTGAATCACATGCGATCTCTGAGATCACTCTATTGTGAACCCAGGCTTAGTGCCGGTTCACACTAGTGGGATTCGAGGACCCTGCAAATCCAGTGTGGGTTCCCGCATCGCACCTGAATCGCATAGTGGCTCACAATGAGATCTGCAAACCGCTGTGGGTGTCAATGTAAAGTTAACGGCACCCCCAGATTGGTCAGCAGATCGCAGTGCGAACTGTGAAATGGTGCAGGAATTGGATTGCATAAGTGTGAACACCCATGCGATCTGATTCCACTGTGGACATCTATTAGAATAAAGTTGTATCTGGACCTCTTAGCTGTGACATGGCTCTTCAATTTCTATTTTATTATATTATACCACACGCCAAGAAGACTAGATATCCTCTGGGGTGAGGAAGCCACCTGCCTGGGAACTATATTATTTATGTCAACACCAATACTTTAAGATAGCAATACCAAATACATAACCATATGAGTTCATGCTATTTCTCCACTTTCCTCAACTAGCTTAAAGTGGTTGTGTAGGTTAGTTTTTTTTTGTTATACTTACCTCCAATGTGCAGTTTGTTTTGCACAGAGTGGCCCCGATCCTGCTGTTCTGGGGTCCCACGGTGGCTGTCTCGGGTCCTCCCCACAATAGATAACCCCCCCAATAGATAACACAGAGTGTATGTCTCGGTCCCGCCCCCCGCGGCCGCGTCATTTGGATTTGATTGACAGCAGCGTGAGCCAATGAAGAGCCGAGAAGACCGGCCGAGAAGAGCAGAGAAGCCAGCGCGTTCTCGACACGGGACTTTCAAGGGCTCAGGTAAGTAAACCGGGGGGGCTGGGGGGCCTGTAACCATCAGATGTTTTTGAAAAAAAAACAGAAGTTTACAACCCCTTTAAGTGCTTAAAGGCTCATTACAGTCTTTAGGATGTGACACAGAAAGTAGTACACCAACTGAACTCATTAGCACACGCCCTGCATCATCTACCCTCCTACTATAGGAGATCCTCACCACCCTCCTCCTCAGGTGCACGTTTTTCAAATGCAATCGATGATCAATGTTTCAATTTTTTAGTTTTATTTCGTTCATTTGAGTGTGCAGGAGCTGAGCGATCAAACTACAGCATATGTGGATAGAGCTGGGTACTTAGTGGGAACAGTTATCACTGATTACATTTAAAAAACTTGCATCTGAGGAGGTGGGTGGTAGTGATCTCCTGGAGTAGGAGGGTAGATGATGCAGCGTGTGTGCTAATGAGTTCAGTTGGTGAATCGCTTCCTGTGTCATGTCCTAAGGCAGTGATGGCGTACCTTGGCACCCCAGATGTTTTGGAAACTACATTTCCCATGATGCTCATGCACTCTGCAGTGTAGTTGAGCATCATGGGAAATGTAGTTCTAAAACATCTGGGGTGCCAAGGTTCGCCATCACTGTCCTAAGGTATGTCCAGGAAGAAATGGAAAAGTTTTTTTTATACAACAAGCAGTGACACTAAGGAAGGACTGTGTAGGATAAATAGAAAGCTTTTTTTATTTCTGCAAAAGAAGTACGTTAATGCTATATTGGTACATAGGGGAGTTGGAATTTAGAAAAAACAAAGGTGGACTTAGCCTTTAAGCTGTCATTTACTGCTAATAATTTGTTCCTAACTACCTTGGAGGTAGTGTTCCCTCGTCTAAATGTAAAATAACGACAAAACTCAAAAGGCAGCGTGAGGATCCATTATAATGACCTCAGCAGATGAGCATACCAAGAAATTCAAAGACAGAGGATTTACTTTTGGAGTCTCTGAGAGATGTAAGAAACATTTAGGTGGCTTAGGTGATAATAAGAAGTAATTAAAACAATATGCAGATCTAAATAGCAAGGAGTATACTCTGGAGGTAAAAACTAAAGTAATTCAACTTTGTAGAAGTATTCATAAATACTGTAATATTTTGATGCACTCTTTGATTTGTTATAGAAAGAATTATGTGAATTATTTTGCAAAAAATAAAAAACTTAGTGCTAATAAAATACCACTAAAAGAATCTGTCTCAAATAAATGATACAAATTCCGTTTGGGTACAGCATTGCATGACTGCGCAATTGTCATTCAAAGTGTGACAGCACTGAAAGCTGAAAATTGGCCTGGGCAGAAAGGGGGTGAAAGTGCCCTGTATTGAAGCAGTTAACCTCCCTGGCGGTATGATTATGTCATTAATTTTGTACCAAAAGCGGTACAATTATTTTGCATGGAAATTTGGCGTTTTATATTGTAGGCCTGTAATTCTTAGGAATAACTCACTTAAATCTGTCCAAACCAAAGTCTAGTAGACATCCCGGGTATGATAAAGTTTGAAACACAAAATCATAAATTATAATATAATAAATAACTATTAAAATGATTTAATAATGTAATCAAATCAAAAACACAGAAATTTGCTCAGTTGCAGAATTGTCGCTGTCATTAGATTTAGTGTTTGATGATGAATTGTGATTCTAATTTATTATCATTGTTTTCTAGCAGGTCTAAAACCACTTTTGACATAAAGGGACACTTTTTGGTTGCTATGGACAATCTCCAAATTCCAGGCAGAAATTTTTCTATTTATAATATAAAACTACATGCAGGGCACTGGACAGACCACTAGGGACAAAGGGGATGTGTAATTTATTTATACAGTACTGTAATCTGTAAGATTACAGTACTGTATGTATATTGTGTGTTTTTACTTTTTTGAATTTGAGGCCGATCTCCGCTCCCGTGCGTTATAACGTCGCAGGGAACGGAGCTCAGCGGCACTCGGCACTGTGTGAATCGAGCGGAGGAGCTCGCACACACAGCAAGGAGACATCGCAGGATCCAGGGGACAAGGTAAGTGACTTCCCCTGTATCCTGCAATGCGATCCCGAGTCTGGCTCGGGGTTACCGCTTATGGTACTGAAATTCCACCCCGAGCCAGACTCGGGAATACCGCCAGGGAGGTTAAGAAACAAGCATCTACACTATGGGGGTTATTTACTAAAGGAAAAATCCACTTTGCACTGCAAGTGCACTTGGAAGTAAAGTCGCTGTAAATCCGAGGGGGACATGCAAGGAAAATAAAAAACAGCATTTTAGCTTGCACATGATTGGATGATAAAATCAGCAGAGCTTCCACTCATTTCAGATCTACCCCTCAGATTTAGAGCAACTGCACCTCCAAGTGCACTTGCAGTGCAAAGTGGATTTGCCTTTCGTAAATAACCCCCTATATTACAGATATGAAGAATTTATCAAATCCTTTCTCAGTTTCTATGTATTTGTTAGGGTGTAATTTTCATACATTTACATATCCCGTGATATCCATTCAGTGGGGCGCAGTCAATGAAGGATTGGTTGCTTGGAGTCCATTATATTGATCATATGTAATATCAAGATTGGCCTGAGGAGCACTTTCTTCCTTGCTCCTTTACCAGGCGTTTGAGGAAGGTCCCAACCACACACAGAGAGAAGTGATTCTAGTGTCAAATGTTTTTATAACGTTTTCTCATTGCTTCCCTTGTGCAATGGACGTTTCATTGGAAACAAAACAATCCTGATTGCTGCTTGGTAAAAATAAAACACAATAGCTTTTGCTCTTCTATAAATACAAATTAAACTAGAAGCTATAAAACAGGAAGATATTGTAGGTTTAAAAATGACCCTCTGGATTTTGACAATAGAAAACAATAGATAATCAATGCCGGCTTTGTCTCCAATGTATTTATATACAAGACAAAAGCATACATATCCATTCTGTGTACAACTGAGCCACAGCAGTTTCTCTTGTTAAAAATAAAATAAAAAATCTAACCAGCAGAAGGTGTAATTATGTATGTTGAATAAACATGATAAGAAACACTGTACTATATAACCATTCATTAGCTATGCGTGTTTAGTGGATATTGCAGAATACCGTACAGCTATGACCTTATGACCTTTGGTAATAGAAGCAGCTTTTCATTTGCCGTCAGCTTGAGTATTTGGGGTTGATTTACTAAAGGCAACTAGGCTGTTCTCTTTGCAAGGTAAATTGCACCAGAGCTTAGTGAATGTGGTGAAAGTGGTTGTAAAGGCAGAAGGTTTTTTAGCCTAATGCATATGCATTAAGATAAAAATTTGCCGGCTACAGTCTAGAGCTGGTGGTGTGCTGCTGGTAAATGTGCTGCTGGGACACCCTGTGCTATGCCATCATCCCTGTCAGTGGGCTGCTGAGAGGTAATGACTCAGTATAGCAGGGGTAGACTGAATTTGGTAAGGAGGAGGAGGAACAGATTTGGGCCCCTTTTGTGTGACTTTTAGGTGCTCTTGCCAACGGGGAGAGTGGTTAGACGTTAAATGCCTTATTAAGCATGTGGTACCCAAATGGCTGGTGTTTTTGCCACGTTTGATGTGCCTGAGACACAGTTTACAGATAGCAACAGTGCGATCTGCTGCAGATGTGCTGAAAAAGGCCCAGACAGCTAAGCTTTGGGGAGTGGGCCGGGAGATAACAGATGCAGAATGTGATGGAATAGGGTGGCTGCTCTCTACTCTTTCTTGATGTCTGCCTCCTTGGGGTTGTGCCGCCTCACCTTCAGTTTCCTCCTCTGCTCTGGTACACAAGTCGCATCAGTGACCTCATCGTCATCATCATCTCCATCTCCTCCATCTTCATCATCATCATTACCACTGGAGACAACTTGGCAATACGCTGCAGCTGGGGGAACATGAATGCCAATTTGTCTACCGGTGTTCTCTCCTCTCTCTAGGCTCATGTTCCTGACAAGATAACAGGTTTTTGTGTCTCCCATAGAGGGTTTGTCCAGGCCAAGGCTCTCTCAGAAAGCAAAGGTATCACAAAACCTACTTTGCTTCTGTCCGTGGGAAATGCCTGGGGCAGCATCTCAAAGTATATCTCAACCTGGTTGAGAAACCCTCTGCATTGGACTGGATCACTCCCAAATCACTGGGGAAGCAGAGCGGAACAGCAGCAGGGACGGCCTGCAACACAGGTTGTACCGGAGCAGCCAGAGATTCGGTGATCCTGCTCATCCAATCTGGAAAAATATTACCAACAACTGGATTGACTGTATCTTCTGAATTCATGGCCTTCGCCTACAGTCAGAAACCGTGAAATCAGACCGAGACAGAAGTACAAAGTCAAAACATAGCCAGAGTTCAGGAACTGGAACAGATAGTCAGACAAGCCAAAATGTCAGGGAGCCAGAGATGAGTGTATAACAGCAAGCTGGATCTGGAGCCAGAAGGAATGTCAGCCAAGCAAGTCTTTAACAGGAACACAGGTGAGTGTATCTAGAGATGTGACCAAGGCAAAGGCAGAGATCATCTGGGCTGGACAGCTTAAGTAGGCAGGACTGATGAGCAGGATATCATCAAAAGGTGAATCACTTGGAGAGATAGGAGCTGGCAATTAGCCGACAGCTGAGCGGCCAACTTTGAGAAAGAAGGGCTGAGCCCAGCCCTAACAGCTTCAGTATGTAAACAAGGCCAGTGTGACGCAAGTTGACATCTTCTTCCGGTTCTGGGTTTTTTATTTATAGCGATTTTAACACGTGAGTGGATATTGTTTATTTTATTGAAAAATAAACGGAATTACGCTATATTGCTTTTCTCTGCCATTTATTTACACCCTTATGAACGCACAATGAGGACAACTTTAGTTGCAGCCTGACACACAGCCTGAAGGACAACAAAGCCCAGCCATCTACACAAGCGTAGAGATTTCTGTCATGGGAGTCCATAGCATCTGAGTGAGAGGGCACACAGAGGGAAGCATGGATTGCATGGAATAATCTGTTTACAGCACTTGGCACTTTTATTTTTCACAAATGAAAATTTGAATCAGCACTGAAGATTGTGGAAATATATGAACTTTATATGGACTTTATTTATTAGTTATTGTTATGTATTGAACATTATTGGATTTCACCTACTGGAATCTTGATTCACTAATGTCAACTGTGTTATAGTGTATGAATTAATGTTGAGTAGCACTCGTATATTGATTTTCACTTTCAAAGGCACAGTCACCTTTGGAGAGCGGAAATCCATTAAAGTGGTTGTAAACCCCCATTTAAAAAATAAATAACAAACATGTCATACTTACCTACACTGTGCAGTTTGTTTTGCACAGAGTGGCCCAGAACCTCCTCTTCTGGGGTCCCTCAGCATCGAGTGTCCATGTTGGAGAAGTGCTCTCCTTGGTGGATACCCGTGCAGTCGCGCTTCCGATTCCCGCATCATTCCTGTGTCAGTTCACACAGAATTCAGGACTCGGCCCCGACCCCTGGTGCCGCATCATTGGATTTGATTGACAGCAGCGGGAGCCAATGGCTGCGCTGCTATCAATCTATCCAATCAGGATACGAGACACCAGCTACAGATGGTGTGCTCGTTCCCGGCCAGAGAAAGATCTGTGTCAGGTAAGTAAAACGGGGGGGGGGGGGGGGGGGGGGACTGGGGGGCTGCAGCACTACAGAAGGTTTTTCACCTTAATGCATAGAATCCCCTTTAATCTAAGTTTTTTGGCACATTTTCCAAATAATATTTATACAAATTAATTAAATACGCTTATTAAGTTATATGCATCCTGTAGCGCAGGAGAATATATAGGTGTATTAACACATTTATATACCTATTATTGCCAATTCAGATTGCCGTTCTGTGAGTATAGAAGACATGGATCCTTTTTTCCTGTAAAGCAGGAACACTGATCCATGCCTTCCACTAGTAAAAGCACCTCCCCCACTACACTGAAGCACAGGCTAGGCACACAGTTAACCCTTTGACCGCCCCTGATGTTAACCCCTTCCCAGCCAGTGTCATTAGTACAGCGACAGTGCATATTTTGTTAGCTCTGATCACTGAATTAGTGTCACTGGTAGGGATGGGCGAACGGTTCCGAAAGGCGAACGGTTTGGCTCGAGCATAATTTCGGGCCGAACTTTCGTTTTTCGGACGTTTGGCGAACATCTGAACAAACAGGTTGTTTCGACCGTTTGTTCTCCCTCCCAAACCGACCACAATGCATTGCGGCGCTGAACAGTGCATTGCAAGCCCTGATTGGCTAAAGCAGTGAAAGCTTCAGCCAATCAGGGCACAGAGCACTGTCAGAGTCATGATTGGACACTGTCATCATGACTTTATCCAATCATAGCTCATTCCCGCCCCACAGTATAAAAGTATTCTTTTAATGGCAGCTATTTTCAGTGTGATTTCCGCGTGGAGAGAGATAGAACTGGGCTCTGTTCGTCTCCCCCTCCTCTCTGCGGCGCCAGCATTGTAACTGTGGGCTCCCAGCTGTGGGTTCACAGCGCGAGCCACATGACGTGACTGGCCGGGCAATCATCTGGGACCTGTGACATGTCCCAGATGATTGCTGAGAGGGAGGGGGAAGAGGTGACCTTCCTTCCGGTGCACTGGGAGGAAGTGGGAGCTGGGACCCTCTAAAAAGAGGGTATGCGCTCCCCCCCAAAAAAAAATTACATGCCAAATGTGGCATGTCAGGGGGTCACCTCCCTTAAAGCGAAGTTCCATTTTTGGGTAAAACTCTGCTTTAACCTCCCTAGCGGTAACCCCGAGCCTGGCTCGGGTCCAGCTTTTTGTGCTGGGAGCGGTAACCCCGAGCCAGGCTCGGGCTTGCGTGCAGGATGCAGGGGGGAAGTTACTTACCTTTTCCCCTGGATCCTGCGATGTCTCCCCGCTGTGTGAGCGAGCCGTCCGCTCGCTCGATTCACACAGTGCCGGTCTCCGTTCCCTGCGACGTTCCGACGCACGGGAGCGGAGATCGGCGCCAAATTTAAAAAAGTTTAAAAACACACAACACATACAGTACTTAATCTTACAGATTACAGTACTGTATACAAAAAATACTCACCCCCTTTGTCCCTAGTGGTCTGCCCAGTGCCCTCATTTTATATAATAAAAATATTTTTTTTCTGCCTGGAAACTGGAGATTGTCCATAGCAACCAAAAAGTGTCCCTTTATGTCAAAAGTGGTTTTAGACCAGCTAGAAAACACCGATAAAAAAAATAGAATCACAATTTATCATCAAACAATAAATTTAATGACAGCAACTATTCTGCAACTGAGCAAATTTCAGTGTTTTTGATTTGATTACATTATTGAATCATTTTTATATATAATTTTTATTATATTATAATTTATTATTTTGTGTTTCAAACTTTATCATACCCGGGATGTCTACTAGACTCTGGTTCGGACAGATTTAAGTGAGTTATTCATAAGAATTGCATGCCTACAATATAAAAACGCCAAATTTCCATGCAAAATAATTGTACCGCTTTCGGCACTAAATTCCAGCCAGAATCATACCGCCAGGGAGGTTAAGAAGGCTTCAGAATCAAGGGGTACAACAGAGCAACACTGTGGATAAAACAGAGTCACAATGCTGTCTTTGTGTGCTATGGCCCTGAAAGGGCTTCAAATATATGAAGGATGTTTGTGTCCTTACAAATAATTTTATTTCTCATGGTAATGGCTTTAAAGTGCCCCCCGTGCCCAGACTACAGGCATTAATATATTTCCATATTTTTAAATTATATGTAAACCCAAAATCTATTTTTCAGTATATTTCACATCATGCCTGATTGTATTCAGTTACCTAACATAAATATTGTTTTGTGAATCTATTGCAATGTTTCCTAACTTTAAATTCTGCCAGTAACAGCATTTCCTGTTGCAGGCTGTCAGCAATAAGTCAGTGTTCCACAATTTGCAGCTGTGTTCTCAACCTGCCATGCATGCTCCTTCAGTTGGCCACTTGCTGCCTATCAGGGATGCCCATATATCCTGCAGATCTGATAGGATAGAACTATGGCAGGCTGATAACACTGCTAACTACAATTAGTGGCTTGGCGCTGTCAGCTTGCAATAGGAAGTGCTGTTTCTAGCAGGATCTCCAGGTAAGAAACGTTGCAACAGATAAAAGATATTTGCCTAGGAAAACTAAATACAGTCAGGCAGAAAGCCGAGCATACTAAAAAATAGATTTGGGGTTTGCATACACTTTACCAAGCAGTAAGTAATTCCTCCTGCTCATTTCTAGCTGCATGCAATGTAAAGTACTTCATTCTCAGACATCCTCACAGCGTTCGTATTAGAGTTGTTGCCTCCTCCTCTATCCAGATGCCCTTTGATATTTAAATACCTGCAACCAGCATGCACACATTTACCTCCGCTGATTACATTGTTATAATTTCACTCAAAACAGAGGTGTTACTAGATCCGAGACCCGATCAAAGCCGATTGTGGCATTGTTTACGTCTCCGGCCGGGGCAGGAGGAGCCATGGAAGGTGGCAGAAGGGGGGAGTTAGGTCCGCTGCTTATGACAACGGTCGAGTGGATGCTTAGCTGGTACAGGGGTGATGCGTGTAGCTGCATGCATCACCCCGGTACAACCCCTTTAAGCCGAAGGCCGCATATTTGCATTACGCCGGCGTGAAGGTGTTTAAACTGACCACTCTAGGTATAGAAGCAGATCCTCCCTAGTGTGATCAGTTTTCCGATTGTGCTGGGATAGACAGCCTGCCTATCCTCCAATGGTCAGACTTGTGCTAGCACACACCCCTGCACAGCTATTCACTGTGAAGATTAGTGTAATGTTCTGTCTCTAAGCCCCCTGCAGCTGAGATTATATGATCACTTATATATATATATAAAAAAAATAAGTATTTATATATTTTTTTGTATCTATACACAAACATTTTGCCTTGCATTGCATAAAGTGAATGGGCTGTTTTACAAGGTAAAGGTTCACATATACCGTACTTTAATTCTTTATTAATAACATCTCATTTTATGTGACAATTTATGAATGTTTTTCTTTATCTATGTTTTTTTAAATCCGCATTTTTTTATGATATTCTGTGTAAATATCCATTATGATTTATGTCTTTTTTATAGACCAGACGTAGAGGGTGGCTTTTTTTTTTTTTTTTATATAAATCTTTATTTTATTATAATTTTTCACATACAATTACATCTTCATTCTTTTAATATGTACATTTATGTTATTACAATCTTTTTGTATCCAACTTTCTTTACAATTATATACCCTTGTTTATTCTATTATTGACTTCAACTTTCATTCACTCCTCATCTTGTTCCTTCTCACTTCCTATCTCATCATTACCACTCCCTCATTCATTCACCTCGTACTATATTAAAAAAGGAAGAAAAAAAAAAAATGTTTTTTATTTAAAAAGATTTCCTCTCTCGGTCTCCTCCAAAGGGTGGCTTTTTTAACCCCGAAACATGTTAACTTTTTTATGTGACTGTATTACCAACAATCAAAAACACATTGAGCTCTTTCACTTTGTGGTTTGGTGCCTATTTGTACGTCTGTTCTTTGAGTTGCTTTCAGGTACCCATTGAGGGTGGCCTGTGTACTTGAGAGCTGCCTTAACAAAGCCAGTGAGCTCGTTTGAGGATCTCCTTGTGTTGAACCATTGACATTGAGACCCCAGCACATCTTAAATGCATTTTTATGGAGTTTACATTAGATGGCTGATAAGCTGCCATGGGTCTGTGCCCACAGAAAGTAACAGGAAAAAAAAATCAAGCATTCCTGCCTCTTTTGTGAACTTTTAAGATAAATATCTCCACAACACTTATAACCGTTGAGGTGAATGATGGTTTGTTTTTAAATGCAATGTAATAGTTTCAGGGCTACATTATCGCTTGCTATTAGGGATGAGCTGAATATATCTGGGTTTGGTTGGAGGCAGGTTTGCAGAAGGTTAAGTAAAGTTTAAGTCCAACCCCATTGATGTCAATCAATGGTGACGTAAACGGGCGACCCAGCCTTTCTCTGACGTCAAATGGTGTCAGAGGGGGGGGCGAGGTCACCCGTTTACATCGCCGGATGGCCCCGCCCTCAGCTATATAACAGCTGTCACCGAGAAGAAGCGTCACTCGGCGGGAGCCTCCCATGGAGGCGGAGATGTTGCAGCTTTTTTTTTTTTTTTTTCGGTCCGTCGGGCGGCGTGAGATGGATCTGAATCGCGGGAAATTTTTATTTTATTATTTTTTAGGAAAGGACTTGTCCCAAAGTGTCTCCTGTCTTTTTTACTATCTTTGACACTTTTTTTGTGAAATGGTAGGGGGACAATGTACCCGTTACCAATTCCCATAGGGGGGAGGCCAGGATCTGGGGGGGCTACTCCAAAGCACCCTCCCCATGTTGAGGGCATGTGGCCTGGTATGGTTCAGGAGGGGGGCCTCTCTCTCGCTCCCCCCTCTTTTCCTGCGGCCTGCCAGGTTGCATGCTCGGATAAGGGTCTGGTATGGATTTTGGGGGGACCCCTACGCCATTTTTTTTTATTTTGGTGCAGGGTTCCCCTTAATATCCATACCAGACCTGAAGGGCCTGGTATGGAGTTTGGGGGGACCCCCACACAATTTTTTGAGGAATTTGGTTTGAGGTACCCTTATATTCATACCAGACCCAAAGTGCCTGGTAATGGACTGGGGGGGGGGGCCCATGACATTTTTTTTCAATGAGTTTTATCTATATTGCCGAAACCCGACAATTCATTACAGCCACGATCAGTTTTAAATTACTTTTATGCAGCCTTTGCCTAGCAGGTTTTAATGGACACCATACACTTTGTAATTCAACTGTACTTCAGCTCCAATGTATTTTTAGTGACCTGGAAATCTCCTCCCCTGTGCTTTTTTAATTAACTTTTCACATTGCTGCTTGGAGTGTTCTTCTTGTCTTTGTGGTGCAGATTAGATTATGCCATAATAGACTAACCAGAATTTGGACCTTCCAAATTTATTTGTATTTTTTTTTACTACTATCACCTTAAACCATTCTCATATAGGTGATTTCCATTTATTTCGTGATTTTGAAAAATATTTGGCTGCACTAGTCACTTATTTATTGCTTTTTAAATTGTAATAAACCACTTTGCAGAAGTAGGTTTTCACTACGACATTAAAGAGTATGTTTCTGTTGCTTTAATGTACTAGGACAAAAAAATAAAAAAACATGATAACTGCCATGAGAGGTGAATACTTTTAATAGTCACTATATGAAAATGTAGCCTGCAAAAAGTCCTTTGGTTTAATCAACTCAATTTAAACTCTCTAGATAGAAATCATTTTGTCTACCATTCCTGGAACCACCACAGCAGTAATGCTCTTGTATGCTGTGGGAGGTGAATTTCCCTGCCCAGAGAAAGTGAAGACTTGTTCCATCTAAAGCAGCATCGGGAAAGATCCAGAAAAGACAAGTTAAAATTGGCGCTATAGTGAGAGCAGATAGATAACAAAACATCAGCAGAAGGCATGGGAAAACATCATCAGTGGCACCCAGGAAAACACAGGACCATAGAAAAAAAACAGAGAAGGGTCTGGCAAAACACAAAACAATTCCCAGGAACACAGCAAAAACAGTGAAAAACAGCCAACTAACCAAAACTAGTAAACATTTGAAGCCAGCTCAGGGACACAGGACCAGTGGCTCTGGAACCCAACTGTTGCGGTTGATATACAGAATTAGGCTCCACCATGACACTCAGCTACAAACAGCCTCATGCTTTGCAAGCACTGTTCCCAAGGAAGTCAATAGAGACCAAGTGAAGTGCAGTGCTATTGCAGCAAAGTAATGCTTTAAAACATAACTGGGTAGACACTGCACTCGTTGACAGCTGGAAAGACAATCTGGGATATCATATATCCAGCATTGAACTCTCAATAGCTGCAAGATAAAACAAAAATAAAAAATTTGGAGAAGTTTTAATCCAGCAGAGCATCTGAGGACACCAAGCTACACTGGCTACTATAGGAGGCTGGCCCCTTTTTAGTTTTTCATAGTATCCATTCCTTCAGTAAGATCCACGGTCATGAACCATAAATAAGCACACAGTATATACATATTCTACATACAGTGCATCCGGAAAGTTTTCACATCGCTTCACTTTTTCCACATTTTGTTATGTTACAGCCTTATTCCAAAACGGACTAAATTAATAAATCTCCTCAAAATTCTACAAACAATACCCTATAATGACTAGAAAGCAGTTTGTTTAAAATATTTGCAAATTTATTAAAAATAAACCCTGTTGGGGTCAGGAGTGCACCGCTAAGGTAGTGGACCCTACAGCTGACTGCCGCAGATGGAACTCTGGGTGGTTCAGGAAAGCAGGTACTCTGGAGCACCAGCACGGATCACACTGGGAGCTAGAGCATGAGATTTCCCAGGGCACAGACTCTAAGAGCCAGCGGGTGTTCACCAGGGCCCCTGATGGTGGGGATGGACTTCGCTGCAGTCTGGCTCCAGGTCGCGACCCCAAAGGTCTACCAGCTCACGCTCATGGTAGACGGCTGGAGGATGGGGAGAAAGCAGCAGACCGGGACAACAAGCATAGTCAGGAGATAAGCTAAAAGGCAACAAGCAGATAGGGATAGTCAAAGAACACGCCAAAGGTCAGGATATGAAGCAGACGAGGACAGTCATAACAAGCCAAGGTCGATAAACAGGATCAGACGTAGGACACACAGCAATGAGCACACAGAAGCCAAATACTCACAATATTGATCAGCAAGGTTGACTTTCAATGCACAGGTTAATATAGTGTTCCTAGTTAGAGGCTGGGGTGGAGCCATGCTTGAGGGAAGATTACTTAAGCAGCCAGGTGAGAGGCAGCCAGTATTTTAAGCTGATCACACAGAGAAGTAAGCAGACAGAAACATTACTGCAGATTCATGACAGTGCTCTGGAGCAGGTTTTCATCAAGGATGTCTCTGTACATTGCTGCATTCATCTTTCCCTCGATCCTGACTGGTCTCCCAGTTCCTGCCGCTGACAAACATCCCCACAGCATGATGCTGCCACTACCATGCTTCACTGTAGGGATGCTATTGGCCAGGTCATGAACGGTGCCTAGTATCCTCCATACATAACGCTTGCCATTCAGGTCAAATAGTTTAAATCTTTGTTTCATCAGACAAGAGAATTTGGTTTCTCATGGTCTGAGAGTCCTTCAGGGGTCTTTTGGCAAACTCCAGATGGGCTGTTATGTGCCTTTTACTGAGGAGTGGCCTCTGTCTGACCACTCTACCATACAGGTCCGATTGGTGGAGTGCTGCAGAGATGGTTGTTCTTTTGTAAGGTTCTCCTCTCTCCACAAAGAAACACTCTGTCAGAGTGACCATCGGCTCTTGGTCACCTGTTTAATACATTTGGAAAGATCGCAAACAAACGTCTTTCACATTGTCATTATGTTTTGCAAAATTTTAAAGAAAAAAAAACGAATTTAATCCATATTGGAATAAGGCAAACTTAAAGAGGAAGTAAACTCTCTTAAAAAAAAACGGAAAAAAAAAAAAAAAATACCTGCAAGACAAAGGCATAATTAGCTAGTATGCATAGCATACTAGCTAATTATGTATCACTTACCTGAGATCGAAGCCCCGGCATCGGTCCTCTTCTCCCCCTCCGACCGCCGACATGTTCTCCCGGAGTGACTTCCGGATATCGCGGCTCCGGCGCTGTGATTTGCCAGAGCCGCGATGCCGTCACGCACATGCGCACGAGAGCGGCATATCACAACTGAAGCATCGGCATATAGCGCCGTTGCTTCAGTTGTCGCAAGTGCGCATGTGCCGCATGACGTCGGCACATGCAAATACAGGTATATCTCCTAAACCGTGCAGGTTTAGGAGATATCTTTGTTAGCTACAGGTACGCCTTAATATAGGCTTACCTGTAAGCTAAAGTTGTAAACAAGGGTTTACTTCCTCTTTAACAAAATGTCGAAAAAGTGAAGCGCTGTGAATACTTTCCGGATGCACTGTAATTATATGTAGAATAAGTATTCTTCAATGAACTGTGGAGAAAAAAAAACTTTATTTGAGAAAGCTGCCAGGGACATTATTTGACCATTTAAGACAAAGCAAAAGGAATGCTTTAACCCCCCAATCACAAGCGAAATATACTTACAATTTCTTCACTTCAGAATCAGGAGTCAAAAGGCAATACATACTACTTTTGGGTATAAAGAAGCATGCAACTCATGAGCTAGTCAGTGCTATGACAGGGGAGCTCATTTTGTGTATACCGAGATGCCAGGGATCTGTAGGCTACACAGGAATTTGCTTTCCACTCCCAAAGGATGAATACAGAGGTGGGGGAGAGAGCGAAATCTAAGTATATGCACCAGTGGAGGTCTGTAGTAAAGTGAAGATGTTGCTTTGAGGGTTTGGCCCATAATATATGTGGTTGATGCAGCTACGTTTCAGAGTCCAGGTTTAATAGTTGGGTATATGGTCAGGGTTTGGGTAACATATAACATGTGGCACCTCTTCTTCTCTGCTCTCCAAGAATGAGCAAGAGCCTCAGATTCCCAATATATATCTGTCCTAGCACATTCTATAGTACTGTGTTCTGCCCCCTGTACTTGAAACAGTCTGTTTTTTTTTTTTTTTAATTCTTTATTTCTTTACAGGAAAACAGAGATAGATCAAAAAAAATAAAAAATAGCAGTTACACACTGTCTCATTATCTTCATATTACATTTATAATTCAACTTATACATATTTTAAATCTGTAGACCTGTTGTTTTTATCCCAACATATCCCTCTTAAATTCCCCTTTATATCCCAGCATTAACAAAAAAAAAAAGGGGACCCCCCCCCATCGGTGGCCCCCCGGCCCAGAAAGGTTTGTTCATTATGTACCCATTTTATCCTCATTTTTGTGTTCTTCTCTGAATTACTCCCTATATTCCTCTCCAATCAACCTCTTTCCTTCCTGTTTGCAGAAAAAGCTCCCAAGGTGCCCATATTTGTTCTTTTCTGTCCATGGTCGTGAATATCAGATGTTCCATAATCCCAATACTTCTTACTTTGTTAAGCCACATGGATATCTGAGGTGCTCTTGGGTCTTTCCAACATGTGGTGATGCAGCTTTTAGCAGCATTCACCAAATGGCTTATCAACAAATTTGTATATCTCTCCGTTGGAATTTGTGAAGATTGCAGAAGAAAAAATGCCGGGTCCCCAGGGATCCGATATTCCATAAATAGTTGAGTAATTCTCTGAACTTCCTGCCAGAAGTATTTAATTATTGGGCATGTACAGAAAATATGTGCTATAGTACCTCTCTCTTGGCAGCCCCTCCAACACCTACCTGATGCTTTTTGGGAGAATTTATTCATTAATGAGGGAGTGTAATACCAAAGCGTTAGTAACCACTTCAGCCCCGGACCAGGCCCCTTTTTGCGATTCGGCACTGCGTCGCTTTAACTGACAATTGCGCGGTCGTGCGACGTGGCTCCAAAACAAAATTGGCGTCCTTTTTTTCCACAAATAGAGCTTTCTTTTGGTGGTATTTGATCGCCCCTGCGGTTTTTATTTTTTGCGCTATAAACAAAAATAGAGCGTCAATTTTGAAAACAATGCAATATTTTTTGCTTTTTGCTATAATAAATATCCCCCAAAAATATATAAAATAACATTTTTTTTCATTTTTGGGACCATTGTCCTGTATAAATGACAGTTGTAGTGAAGGGGTTAACCACTAGGGGGAGGGGAGGGGTTATGGGCTGTGATGTGTGTGTTTTTTTTACATTAGGGGGCGGGGCTGATGTCTGACGTCATTGATCGGCTTTCCCGATGACCGGGAACAGCCAATCAATGACAGGCAGAGTAGGAAGTGCGGGGAGAGGTTTGTTTACATAGACCTCTCCCCGTTCTTCAGCTCCGTAACCCGATCGCGGGACACCAGCGGCGATCGGGACCGCTGGTCCCGCGGCCGTGGTCACGGAGCTCCCGACCCACGGGCAGGCAAATGCACGATCACGTACAGGTACGTGATTTTGCCTGCCCGTGCCATTCTGCTGACGTATATATGCAGTGGCCGGTCGGGAAGCGGGTAATTGGTACATCTAGATGAATTTAGAGTTAGATGTATTATTTTCTGTCGTTGGTCTATTGTAAAGGTTTGTTCCAAATCTCTCTCCCACTTTTCCAAACTTAACATTCTGAAATGCTCCGGAGGGGCAGTCAACAGGGGATATATCTTGGAGATAATTTGATGTACTGATTTAAGATATTAACACTGCAAATCCCAGTATGATTTTTGGTTTGCTGGGGATTACTGGAAATTCAAAGAAACATAGATTGCACACAATCATATGGGTATTATTTCAAGTGGAACTCAAGCCATGTATTACGTTCTAGTTTTGGATAGAAAAAGGTTAAAATCAGTCAACATTTTAGTTCTAAATTATAATAGAAAACACACTGGCAGGTGCAAAATCAAGCTGGCAAAAAGCAGTCAGATACACTGTAACAGAAGAAATACATAATGTTCTGGGCTAACTGTGAAAATTTGCAAAATATACACTATTCAATGTGAAAACCAAAAAACAAAAAGATTTAAAGTCCATTTTGTGTATGTGCAAAATATAAATAACAGTCCCAATCAAGTAATAAAGCACCACTGTGTTATTGAAAATATGATGTTGAGTCAAATCTTGTGATTACCACGTGAATCATCACCACCATAAGGAAAGGACTCTTACCGTAATGGATAGACCCTATTACAGATTCAAATCAGCCCGATGACGTCAGTTATGACGATATGCGTTGGCTTGGGGCTAATATATGTGACGTCGCCAAGCCTGTTTGAACAGCTTAGAATACTTGCAACATTGCCTGGGAATGTTTATATACAAAAACACTGTTGTATGATTCAAAAGTAGTTTCATGTTTTATTTACACAATGTGGGCTTTACCATTTTGATATCATGGTGGATTGTTTAACGAAATATATGGTTGCTATTCATTTGTAAAATACACTGGAGAGTTGGAGGTACCACAGGAGTCCAGCTAAGCAGCATGGGTCTAAGACCTCCATAATGAGACTATCATTTACAGGATGATTTGGCTCTGTGAAAGGGTCTATCTGTTCTGGTAAGAGTCCATTCTTTACGGTGTTGATGTTCACGTGGTGCTCCCACATTGAGTGGAATATCTTTTATTTCTTGTCACTGTGACACACAATTTCTCCCTAGGATAGGAAGTTAGAGTAAATCTCCCAAATGCAGCAATTCTAAGCCTAACAGAGCATTTAATTCCTTCTGCTCACTCTATAAGCAATTAAAAACAGCTTTAGCTGGAGGTTTCACTTCAAACTACACTAGAAACGAGGAAAAAGAAAAATACAATGGCGTGATAAAATCGTGAACACAGCTTTATGGATAGAAGTGTTTTTTTTTAATTGATGTGCGATTTGAAAAGGTGTTTGCTCTTGTTCCACAGCAACAGGAGGAATGCAAGTATTGCATGCTGAGTCATGTACTATAAAGACAAATAAAATACAAATATAGTGTGCTGGGACTTCTAGATTTGAAAGGATGGGGGAAATCCAAGTATTTTGTACGGACTACAGGTTTTGAAGGCATATCCATGAGGCCAGCTGGGACTGTAGTTCCACAGAGTAGGAAACAGTCTGCATATGCACTAAGCAATAATGGCTGCCCTCAATTACTCATATAATTACAAATTCATTTTAGGGGGGGGGGGGGGGTGTCACCGAGTTTCTCTTTCCTCTCTCTCTTATAACTTGGCTGGTCTCTCAGTGAGTGGGCAAAATTCATCACTTACATTGGGATTGTCAGCACACTGCAGGGTTCAAGTGCTCAATTATGCCTAGAAGACTAGGAAAAGCTGCAAGACTTGTTCCCGCAACATCTTCTCCCTGTGCCCCAGCTCTCAGATGCCCTTCTAATGCCATCAAGACCAATGCAGATCCACTGCCAGAACATGAGGGAGTGCCATCTGACGGGGCCAGTTTACTGCCCTTCAGGCTTAAGGTGGGGCAAACTGTGTCCAGTGGGATTAGAAAATGCCCCAACGTAAGTGTAAGTAAACAATGCCCCATGGTTGATGTCAGTTGTTGAATCCTGCCCTTTCATTGGTGTAAGTGGAAAAATTATGTCCAAGGGCCACAGAAAGGCAGGCAGAGGGCAGCTTCCAGCCCCCAGGCCACACTTAGGAGACCTAAACCCCACAGCAAGAGAGCATTTTTACTTTTCTGGCAGTTTGTTTTTAACAAAACAGCTTGCAGCGGCTAATGGCAGATTTGAGTAATACATTATGGAAAACCTTGTAACAGTAGAGTTTTTCTTCAAGTAGTGTACCTAAATAAAGGTCATTCCTGTAGTGCTCTGCAGTGTTGGTAAAAAAAAAAAAACAAGTCACATCAAGAAAAACATTTTTTATATAGTGAAAACAGATTCATACAAAGAATTACAAATTGCATATAAATTAAAGTATACAATGATAGTGATGTAATTTATTTACAATTCATTATTACAAAGTTTAACCTGGTGTTCTTACAAATGTTATTACATGCCCCAAAATGACCACATGCCAATGAAAGTACATGCATTTCAATTTTAATTGCTCCGCAATTAACATAATGTGTGCATTTGTATTAAGAAAACAGAAGCTTGCAAAATATTAATGTTCATTTATTCAGTGCATTATGTGCTGAGAATTGAGGTAACAATCAAAAAATCTTGCTTTACATATACTGTATATATAAAACCCTATATAAATGCTTCAAACTACATAGCATGATTGTGCATGAACAGTGCAGATGTATAAAACGCATACAACACGGATATACACAACTGAAAGTCCTTTTATGATAATCACATTAAGTGCTAATATGTGTAAGTTAAAGTAGTGGTGATATGATAAGCAATTCAATGTCTGGAAGAACAAATCTGTGCTTTATTAAGTTTTTACATTGAAAATGTGCTAAGGGGCATACCATCTTCAAATGACAAATGTAATTGCTTGTGTTTATCTTTCTGCAACTTTCACTTTCTAGCTAAGCAAAAGGAAAGAAGTGTTATGTTGCCCAAAGCAACCAATAAGAAATGTACCTTTTTTTAACCTCCTTTAAAACATGACCTGAATCTTGTTGCTGAGGACACCTTTTTTCTCTTTAATTATTTAAAATAAATGAACCTTGATTCTTTTCCCTACACATAGATGTCAAATCCATAGACAACAAAATAATAGTGCCATGCACTGTTGTCATTTGGAAAATCAATTCTCAGCCCTGCCTTAAATGTATGTCACAAGACAGCTGTCAATGTTTGTCAGACACTTATCTGTAAAAAGAAGTGGACCTTGTACATGGTCAAGTTTATAGATAGGGCTTGCACATGGGCAAGTTTAGAGACAGGAGTTGTACTTGGCCCAGTTTAGAGGCTGGACTTGCCCACTCTTCTTCCATGCTGTAAAATTCATATTATCTTTCGAAGCGCAACTCTGTTTTATATAAATGTGGACTTACACATGTCTGATTTTAGAGGCTGGGCTTGCATTCTGCCAAGCTTAGAGGGAGGGCTTGAGATTAGAGGTTGGCCTTGCACTTGGCCAAGTTTAGAGGCAACACTTGCACATGGCCAATTTCAGAGTCAAAGCTTGCACATAGCCTAGTTTAGAGGCTTGGCTTGCACATGATCAAGTTTAGAGGTTTGGCTCGCATTTGCCCAGGTTCAGAGGGAGGGCTTGCACATGGCCGAGCTTAGAGGCAGGGCTTGCACATGACCAAGTTTAGAAGCAGGGTTTGCGCTTAGCCAGTTTTAGAAGGACTTCCACATCACCTTCTTCAGGCAGGATCTTAGGACTGTAAAAAGTTGCTGCTTTGATTCAACACTGGAAGAAAAGGCCCACAACTTCCATATACCAGTAATGTGGCTTAACCAATACGAAAAGCACAACTGGAAGATCTAACACTGTATATGAACTATTTGATAAAAGGCACTTACAAGAATGTAAATTAATCCACATGTGGACATCCCCCTTTAATAATATAGAGTGGAGATTTCATTATTTGAGACGGTTATATGCTTTAAACGACATTAAATTGTATACATCTTGCCATCACTGGCTGCTCATAATTGTCCTATAATTCTTTAAAATAAATTTGTCCAGAGGTCTGCTGGACCATTGTTACCCCCAAATATGAATAACGTTTAAATATACCAAAAAGTTTATTTTTTCACACAATTTTCCTCTAGAATTAACATTATTACACCATTCCAACTTATTGAAGGATATCTTATTGTGGTTTACTGTATTTATCTGGCATTATTCCCACATATAGAAATAAATGGCAACTTTAAGACTATGCCAGCAAATAGACATCAAAATAGTTTGCATAGCAAACATCTTTAACTTGCTACATTTCAGTGTCCAAATCTGTTGGTTGGTTGGTTGCACCTATGCAGTCTTAGTTACAAGGAACACTTGTCTCAGGAACACAGAACTGGTCTTGAAAAATAATGGATGCTTAGATTTCTAGACTGGCTTGAGGATCTGAAGCCCCCTAAATGCTTAAAAAAACTTGGTAAATAAAGCACCCCCTGCAAAGATGATAATTATTAACCACCTTTCTCACCAATCTCTGCAATCTGACACTTCCAGGAGTGTCGATTTACGGGTCCTCTGCTGTACTATGTGCTTTCTACAGCTGACCGCTAAGTCACTGTAGGACACAATAAGTGTGAAGGGGTTGGCAGAAGGAACCACAGGGCATGACCGGGGGCCAGGAAATCACCAATCCTGGAAATGTTGGATTCTTTAGGCAACGGTTTCTCTGCAATACAGTTGAAATCATCTACGTGGGCAGTAGGAGAGGTGAGAATTAATTATATTCTTTGCAGAGAGCACGTAAGTAAACAGTTTAGTTTTAGCAAAACATTCACTTTCATGATGATGGAAGAAGGCTGCTATTGCTGACCTTACCTCCTGAAAATGCTAGCTGCTGGGCAGTCCCACAAACCCTTTTACTTCAATCCTTTGAGTCAGTGACCTGCAGATAATGGCTCAAAATACTAACACCCTGTATTTCTGTCAGGACAGTTACCTGGATGTTAACGTGGTAATAAACCCAAAACCAAGAATGTAGAATATTGCAGCTTACCAATCCTTAGATGCAGTGGCTGCATTGGTTTCCTTTTGTAGGCTCTTTTCACCCAGTGATTTGATCAGTAAAATACCTCCTGTATTAATGTGTCTCCATTCTGGATAAAGGAGCACATAGGCATCTTTCAACAGCAGCACTGTCAGTCTGGGGGAGGGGAGTGTTAAATGTACTAGCAGATCTAGATACACTAACAAATTGAAGCCAAACTCCAGCTCACACTGCAGTTACAGCAATAGTTTTTTCTTTTGGGATAAAGGTTTTACATAAATAATTGAAAACTGATCATTTGAAGCACCCCTGTCAGTGGTAAAAGGTTTGTCTCAACACTCTTCCTCATGTTGAAAAAAAAATGACTTACTGGCTGGATAACGAGGTAAAAACAAAGGATAGCAGCCTAAAAATGTTTTGCAGGTATCACATCTAAGAATAGGTAAGCTGCAATATAATAAATGTTTGCTTTTGGAGTTATTATCACTTTAAGGTTATCCAATGGTGGCAATGACTTGGAACAAGTGTACTTAAGCTATAGAAAGCAAGGCATCTAGCATTTTCAGCAATGGCAAATTCCATATTCTCTCGGTCCAGATTTCATTTAACAACATCAGTAATGACTAAGTATCATCTATATAGCTTTGACACCTAAGCTAGATATGCTTGAATGCATCTAATAATATTTTACAGCTATGTATATATACATCTTTGCTTTCAATAGCTACAGCGTAGTTAAAAGCATATTTAGTGGCTTGTTATTTTCAGATTTGGTGAAGAATATTGTTAGGCTGCATATCATTACATAAAGAGATCTATATAGTTCAGTGCCATGGAAGGCGACAGGCTGAGAAGGGCCAGTATACTGTATAAATAAACCTAAATGGGAAAATCATGATTCGGTATACAGCGAGGTTCATACATTTTAATATTGTGAAGGCAATATAACCTGCACAGGAAGAGCAAATCCTTCACTGACTTTGTTATTTAAATGCTGCAATAAATAGCGTAGTAAGTAATCATTTATGGGAAAAATTTCACATATTTAACTCGCTGGGTGTCTGCACAATTTACAAGTGGCTGAGACTGAAAGATAATCATAATTTATGAGGATTTAAAGGAACCCTATTCCCTTTTTAAAGTGGAAAACAGCAGCTCCCTGTAAAGCAAGCAATTATTACCCACCTGTCCCACCAAGATCCATGGATTGGAAAGACAATTTTGCTGAAAGATATTTTACATTTGACATGATCAGGAGTGTTGGATGCTGACATATTCTGCTGCACTCTGAGGCTCCATCCACCCACTATGTTGTCACTCCAGGATACATTAGCGATGTAGAAGCCAGCAAAAGAGAACCAGAGTGCAAAAGGCGGCCATCAGATGCTGATTATCATTCAGCAAGTTTATCTCTTCAATGCAACGGAGTTCTGCAGAGCAGTCATGGCACAGGTGAAAATGAATTGCTTGCTTGGATGAGCCCTCGTTTTTCAATTTTAAAAAGGCATCACTTTAAGGCGACCCTCTCCATTTGCCCCGTTTAGCATTATCATTGAAAGAAAATCCCAAATGTTGGGTTGTCTATAGAAAAAAAAAAAGAGGGGAAATCCTCCAATGGGGACACGAGTTCTGATGACCTGGGGGCCCCAAGAGATTCCCCTAATTTGCAGGGATTTCTCTCATTTCTGGTTTTGTCTATGGGCCAGGAAGTGAAAGTAAATCTTTCCAATGGGATACAGATACCGGAAAAAAAAAATCTGACAAGAGTCCTTCCCCCTACCCTACTCTATACAAGTTGGAAAAAAGGTTTGCCTTTAGTTCTATTTTAAATAGGTAACCTATACAGTCATAATAATTTAAGTCTGAATAATCAGACCCTTATCTAACTGTGGTTGGCTGTTTTTGAGCTAGGGTTGCCCACAGTGACCAATACATCATAGTACTATTATGGTCACATTTGAGATAAGGCCATCACCTGTTATGAAATCTGTTACAAACCATAATATTTGTAACAGAAACCTCTGATGGAAGCAACTATCCTCTGACTTCCTGGCCACACATTAGTTCAGAAACAGTGACCAAAGCTGTACTATATGTAAATTCAATATTCCCAGAACTACGGTAGCAAGCAGACCAGAAGTCAGAAAATGCCAGCTTCAGTCTGAGCTTTTTCAAGCAGTTGTTTTTAACTTTGGGGCAGATCTGATTTGTAGTACACTAAGTTACACTGGGGCATATTTGATAATGAGACCTAATTATTGCTATAATAACAGGGGGCAAAGTAGACGGATATTGAATGCTTCTCACACATACACACTTTAGGCTCAATAACCAAAGCTAACACACCAAGTTATAGATACTTTTTTTTTTTTTTTTAAAGAGACGGTATTTTTTAACAAATGAGATTTATAAATAACAAATAATTAAATAAGTATTCTTATCGTTGGGTTGAAGCTTTGTGAGTTGAATCTTGTGTGTTGATGAGGTCCAATATGCTCAAACATGTGTATGATGTGTCAAAGTTGGCAGCATAATCAATACTGAGCTTAAAACAGGCATGGACAGCTACTTCAAATTAGAACATACTTCTTTTGTCTAAAAAAAAAAAAAAAAATGATGGTGGTATTTGAAAATATAATTCACTTATACACTTAGTTTTTTACTTATTACTTATATTATTTAGATTTGCCAGTTTTCTTTCATTTGAAAGTCTTCAGCCCAACAGCTGAAACTGTTTTTTTTTATGTTGACTTGGAGAACTTCTCCCTGGATTTATGGCCATCTTGGGTCCCCACTTTGGAGATGTCCCCTTGTTCTTAGCTGGGCCAGAAAATTGACAGGGAATCTCTCCAACGTGGACACAGATTACATAACATTTCTGTTCAGTAAAATGTGAGAGAATTAGAACCTCTGCAAATTTACTATTACTGCCCTCGTTGTCCTGTCCCGGAAATAACATCTCCCCTCATTTCCCGGGGTGAAATCTACCCAAATGAGTCACGGAAAACAATAAAAATGTATTTATTCTTCCCAAGTCTAAGCAAAACTAGAAAAATGTATTGGTTGAATTTGTGCTTTAATTTTTTTTAGCAGAAATATGCAAAATATGCATTTCTTTTTACATGTGCTGCCATGATATCAGTAGCTGATATTAAATTAACCCTGTCATAAAAGAAATACTTACCTGAAAACTTTCCTGAAACTTTCCTTACCTGAAAAACATTTCTGAAGACGCTAGCAGCCTGGCTTTAATGCTGATCTAATAAAACTTTCCAAGTCCTTGACCCAAAGCCCATGTGCATGCAGGTCAAAAAAGTAAAATGTCCTAATCTGTATGCTTGTTCCAGGTCAATGACTCTGCATATTAAAGCAAAAAGACCAGGCAACTTGTATTTTCAGAAGGACAAGTCAGGAATGTGAGCCTCCATGTGCTTCTAATGATACCTTTGTTAAGACTCAAGAAACAAGTCTGGCCTGGTTTGTGACAAATTGGTAGGCAATATGGCTGTTAATTAGCTGCATTTCCCATGACCCTTAGCACAGCAAACCATCATGTTTGTCCCAGTTCATCGGCAAGGATAACAGAAAAAAATCTGTACCTTGTGTACATGATGAGTCTAATGAGGAAGTGAACAATATTGTGCCGAGGAGGTGATCATTTGGTTCTGGCCATTTGAAAAATGAAACACAAGTGCAGTACAGTCATTTTAGCTGTGAGATTCAGGATAGCTGTGTTGTTTGATGTACATTTAATCTGCAGTCTGTACATAAAGGCACTTTTTATCTCTCGTCATGGTATAAGTCCTTATCCGGTTCCATGGCTGCTGTAGTCAAAGACTCCTTTCTTGAAGAATGGGGAGAACTCGCAGATTGTATGCTTGGAGAGAGTCAGACTGACCTTATCAATGTGCAATGGAGATGTAGGAGACTTCAGCATAACAGCGAAGAAGTTCCGCAGGTATTTCTAGGAAAGAAAATAAGAAACATTCAGTTATTAGATGGTGTTTTCACCCATTGAAAAAATGGACCTAAACTTTATTCCAGAACTAAAACAAGTAGTCAGAATAGATAGATTCAGTACAATTCTACTGAAGACAGTAACTGATCAGAAGCCAAAATAACACCAGGGAGCCTATCTCGTTTATATAGGACATGTGAACAGCCAGACTATGTTCCTAAAAGTAAAACATTGGCAGACAATCCTGCTATAGAAGTCTCATTTAATTTAAATCATTATCTTCTAACATTATACTTGATAGATGTTAAAGCACAATTACAGACTATTACAGATTATTATTTTGGTTTGGATGTAGCAGATTTAGATATTTTGGTTGCCATCTGTGCCTACACTGGGGAGGCATCACCTCACTTTCTGTCAGGAGAGGAATGGGATATCTAATGCCTCGTACACATGATCGGACTTTCCACCAACAAAACCGTGGATTTTTGTTCGAAGGGTGTTGGCTCCAACTTGTCTTGCGTACACAAATGTTGGCCAACAATTACGAACATAGTGATGTACAAGATGTACGTGATATCTTCATTACAAACGCTAGTTTTACAAGACCGAACGCTTCCGGCTCGTACTTGATTCTGAGCATGCATGGACCTTTGTGCGACGGACTTGTGTACACACGATTGGAAAGTCCGACAACAAACATTTGTTGGCGGAAAATTTGAGAACCTGCTAGCCACCATTTGTTGGTGGAAAGTCAGACAACAAATGTCTGATGGAGCATACACATGGTCTGACTTACTGCCAACAAGCTTGCATCCAACATTTCCCGTCGGAAAATGCGATCGTGGCATAACAGGGACTTAGACAAAAACAAAAATATATTTTTTAGCAAGTGAGGAGGGGATATCAATGTTGTAACTGCTGTCTGTGCCCTCCCGTGCCAGTAACACCCCCCCCCCCCCCCCCCCACACACACACACACACTCCCAGCATTTCTTGTATGGAAAGGACAGAAAGATAGGAAAAATGTCTTCAAAAGAGTCACAGACGGAGATAGAAACCCGATTGAAAGTAACTCTCCCCCACTCTATCCGAAACTGAAGAAAAAAAAAAAGGTTGGCTGGAGTTAGGCATTACTAAATGTTCCAGTGTCATTCTGAACAACTGGACTGAAAATAGTATTCAACTGCCACTTAGCATGGGCACAGAAGGCCCTTCCACGTGCCTCTAAGTTCTTTTTGATGTCCTGTAGATCACCTGGGGAGCTCAGTTATATAAAATAGTCACCATCTCTTGTGTTGGTCACTAATTCTGTCTAACTTCCACCCATACCTTCCTGTTGAGTTAGCAAGGTTGCCAATTACAAAAACGGGCAAAAAAATTAGGTTCACAAGGTGGGGCATATCCCCTAACTCCTGCAAGCACCTGTACAGTGTTACTGACAATTAAACACTTGCATTTACCCCTCATGTCTACATTAAAGTATAGGTCTAGCAAAAACATTTTCGGTTTGTTTCAATAGATTTTTATTGAAAAAATCCAGCTGTAATACATGTAAACACAATGGAAATCAATGGTATAGAGCACTGTGAAACTTACAGTGCCTTGAAAAAGTATTCATACCCCTTGACATTTTCCATATTTTGTCACGTTACAACCAAAAACTTAAATGTATTTTATTGGGATTTTATTTTATAGACCAACACTAAGTGGCACATAATTGTGAAGTGGAAGGAAAATGATAAATGGTTTTCCAATTTTTTTTCAAATAAATATGCAAAAACTGTGGCGTGCATTTGTATTCGGCCCCCCTGAGTCAATACTTTGTAGAACCACCTTTCACTGCAATTACAGCTGCAAGTCTTTTTTGGGATGTCTCCATCAGCTTTCCACATCTAGAGACTGATATTTTTGCCCATTCTTCTTTGCAAAATAGCTCAAGCGCTGTCAGATTGGATGGAGAGCTTCTGTGAACAGCAATTTTCAAGTCTCAATTGGATTTAGGTCTGGACTATGTCTGAGCCATTCTAACACATGAATATGCTTTAATCTAAAACAGTGGGCTCCAAACTTCAGCCGGGGCCGGATGCGGTCCTTTGCTTGCCTATATAAGGCCCTTGGGGCACTAGTCCTCCCACTCATATGAGAGACTATTCTGCCATCTAACACCAACATTGAAACACCATTTCTCCCACTGACACTAATAATAGGGCACTATTCCACCATATGATACCAACGATGGGGCAGTATTCCTCTAACCTAATACCAAATGTGGTGATGTTTACTTCTACTGATGCCAAAAAAAATTCCACTTCCGCGGGCCACGATATGGCCCCCCTGAAGTCTGAAGGACAGTAAACCGTGCCCTTTGTTTAGAAAGTTTGGCGACCCCTGATCTAAACCATTCCATTGTAGTTCTGGCTGTATGTTTAAGGTATTTTTCCTGCTGGAAGGTGAACATCTGCCCCAGTCTCAAGTCCTTTGCAGACTAACAGGTTTTCTTCTAAGATTGCCCTGTATTTGGCTCCATCTGTCTTCCCATCAAGTCTGACCAGCTTCCCTGTCCCTGCTGAAGAAAAGCACCCCCACAACATGATGCTGCCATCACCATGTTTCACGGTGGGGGTGGTGTGTTCAGGGTGATGTGCAGTGTTAGTTTTCTGCCACACATAGCATTTTGCTTTTAGGCCAAAAGGTAAGATTTTGGTCTCATCTGACCAGAGCACCCTCTTTCATGTTTGCTCTGTCCCCCACATGGCTTTCACAAACTGAAAACAGGACTTCTTATGGCTTTCTTTCAACAATGGCTTTCTTCCTGCCACTCTTCCATTAAGGCCAGATTTGCGGAGTGCACAACTAAGGCTGGGTTCACACTGGAGCACGCAGTGGCTCACAGCAGGAGTCTGGTGCGTCTCCATTCACGGTTTGGTTCAGCCCGAATTTTGGGCAGAATTCAAACCTGAAACGGACCAAAAGATGCACAGGGCTCCTGTGCAATTTGCACTGGAGCCACTACGGAAATGTGGGAACCGGCTCCATAGAGAGCCGGTTCACACATCTGATAGTTGATAGCCTGATAGTTGTCCTGTGGACAGATTCTCCCACCTGAGCTGTGGATCTCTGCAGCTCCTCTAGAGTTACCATGGGCCAATTGGCTGCTTCTCTGATTAATGCTCTCATTGCCCGGCCTGTCAGTTTAGGTGGACAGCCATGTTTTTGGTAGGTTTGTAGTTATGTCATACTCTTTCCATTTTCGGATGATGGATTGAACAGTGCTCCATCAGATGTTCAAAGCTTGGGATATTTTTTTTTATAACCCAACCCTGCTTTAAACTTCTCCACAACTTTATCCCTGACCTGTCTGGTGTGTTCCTTGGCCTTCATGATGCTGTTTGTTCAATAAGGTTCTCTAACAAACCTCTGAGGGCTTCACAGAACAGCTGTATTTATACTGAGATTAAATTACACCCAGGTGGACTCTATTTACCAATTAGGTGACTTTCGAAGGCAATTGGTTCCACTAGATTTTAGTTAGGGGTATCAGAGTAAAGGGGACTAAATACAAATGCACACCACACTTTTCACATATTTGTAAAAACAAATTAAAACCATTTCTCATTTCCTTCCACTTCACAATTATGTGCAACTTTGTGTTGGTCTATCACATAAAATCCCAATAAATACATTTATGTTTTTGGCTGTAACATGATATAATGTGACCAATTTCAAAAGAGGGATGAATACTTCAAGGCACTGTACAAAGACGATTCAACCTTATGGCAGAAATAATACAGTATAATTTTATTGCAATTCTTTGGCTGTTTATAATCCAGCCCCAATTACTGGGCAAAAAGAGAGGACAGTAAGGGTCCTTTTACACAGGGTGCTGCACTCCATTCAGCAGGGAATCCACGAGCAGATCAGAGCAGAACGAGACAGATGGACTTTTGTGACATCTGTGCCTATTCAGATTGTGTCTGCAATTTTTCAGCTTGTAGCAGATCCATGATGACTCAATGGGTGGGTGGATGTAAACAGACTTGTGTCAGTTACATCAGGCTACCTCCAATCTGTCATGTCTATTTTTTCTTTCCAGAGCTGGATGGACTTTGAGATAGGCAGATGAAAATGGTTACAAGTCGGTTTACATCCCTCTGCCCATGGAGCTTCCGATTAGGTCTTCCCAAAAAACTGACAGGAAGACCTGATTAGAAATCCTGTGCGACAGGGACTTGAAGTGGTTGTAAAGGCACAAGGTCTTTTACCTTCATGCATTATATGCATGAAGGTAAAAAAACCTGTGTGCAGTAGCCCCCCCCCCCCCCAGCACTCAATAATTACCTGAGCTTTCTCTTGATCCAGCGATGTCAACGGGAGCCTTCCCTCTCCGGGGACTTGCACTCCTGATTGGCTATTGGCAGCAGCTGGAGCCATTTGCTCCCACTGCTGTCAATCACAACCAGTGAGCCAATCAGGAGACGTAGAGGGTGGGCCAAGTTGTTGCTCCATGTGTGAATGGACACACAGAGCCACGGGTCAGGAGCACGCCTGCTTGGGCCCCCCCAGAGCAAGCTGCTTGCTGTGGGGGCACCCGGCAGGAGGGAGGAGCACCGGTGAGGGACCTGAGAAGAGGAGGATCTGGGCTTCTCTGTGCAAAACCATTAAGTATACAATTTTTGTTATTTAAAAAAAACTAAAATTTTATATAAAAAGGGCAAAAAAAGAAAGAAAAAACAGTAGGGGGAAGGAGTGAGACCAGTTAGCCAAAAATGTTTTTAAGTTATTTTTCGATGCTGCAAGAAGGGTCAGAACCCATGGAAAGGGTTTTACTGCTATCTGGTACTCCTTTAGAGCGATTTCCTATAATTTATTGTTCCATTGACAATATACAGGAATAAAAAAGCTCCAACAATAACACAAGCAGAAATAAAATTGTATTTTTTTCATTAGAGTAAGGGGAGGCTAGAACTCCTCTTGGCATTTTATGGCTGTCTGTGTCCCTGTTGCAGATATTCCCCCACTTCTTGTCTGATGAAACGGTTGTCCCCAGAACAGTTGGTGAAAATTCTCGAACTGCTCCTTGCATAGCAATTGCCCCTTGCATAGCAATTGCCCCTTTCCTATGCTATACTAATTAAAAAAAATAAAAAAAAATAAAGAATAGTTTAGGCTTAGCACACACTATGTACGAATCTTCAGTAAATTGCAGTTCATAAATCAACAAACAAAATGAAAAGTTGTCAGGTTTGGTCACACCTGTATATTAATTGGCAGCTGAAGACCTGGGCAGAATTCAGAATATAATAACCTGAAATATTAGGACTTCCAGAATAGATGTTGGAAAGAAGCACGCCAACAGTTCTGTGCCACAAAATAACCTCCAGGCATATGGCATACACAGGACATCGTCTTTCTTTTCCAGGTCCCAATTTACTTACTTTCTGGCTATTATACCTCATCCAGAATGTAGTTAGAGAGTTTAATGTTTTTTTGAGGGTCAAGAACATTTTCATATAGACATCCTGCTGCTGAGACAGCATAGGTCAGTAGACAGGAGCTAACACTCTATTAGTTTATCTTATTTAACTGGTCTGTGTGTTCTACATACCGATCAGCACAGCCTGTTCAGCAAAAAAGAGAATACAGCACTAAAAATGTATAGATGCATTTTTTTTTTTTAAATTAAAATTGATAAACTTCTCTGTTTTATGAGCGTTTTACGAGCTTAAAACGCTCAGGTGTGAATGCCTCAGTCAAACATGTCATCTGAACATTCCTGCTAGGTAGCACAACTGTCTGAAGACTACACTGTAAATAGGCAATGCAATACAGCCTGGTCTAGGACCCACAGCTAGGACGTGTCTACTGTTAGACGGGGTTACAATGTAAAATAGCAGTGTTGAGAAGATCAGTGCTTTTTATCTGCCTTCTGCTAACACCCAATCCCCACCACTTCTGCCCGCCCAGCTCGTCACAATATATTTCCATCCTCACATTTTACACTGAATTGTGTCTGTGCTCTGTTCAAAAACATCTTGATTGCTCATGCAGATTTACTGGCTAATAACTCTCCTAGTCCAGCATTTAGCTTCCTTACATAGATTCACACAGGAAAGCCCCATGTTGAGTCCATTCAAAGCTCCTATTTTAACTAAAGTTCTGATGAAGGGGGAATTTCTTCTGGCCACCAAAACGCATTTTTTTTTTTTTTTTTTAAGCGTAAACCAATAAATTAATTTGGACTTTATTTGATCTGGTACTCCTTCCATTGGTGCATGTTTTTTTTCTAGTAACCCATTGGGTACCCACAAAAGGGTAGCCCTGTCTGTTGTGAGCAGCCGAATCTGAGCCAGTAAGCTTTTCAAATGTCCTCTCGCTACTTTGTATGAACTCACATCCAACTCCCAGTGCCTCTTGGATGTTGTTTTCTTCATTCAAGGCAAAGTGACAGATGTCAAGACCCCCATCCCTCCTCGACTTACCTTTGCAGTGCTACTCTGTTGCAGCCAGTGCAAATCACCAGCTCCTGGCATTTGGCTGCTAGGCTTAAGCATCATGGGAAGAGGCCACATACACCCCCATACCTAGAAGAACCAGTATTTTACAGTGGCTGTAAATGCAGAAAGAAACGAGGGACACCTCTGAAGGAGAGTATGAATGGATTGAGATGTGGGCTTTAAAGAGGCTATCATTTTGCCCTAAAAAAAAACTTTGGCCTTTACTAAAAAGAATATACTCTCCAGGGGAGTTCACTGCACTGACAGCATTCAGGCACCCACGAAAGGAAGAACCAACAAATCTGTACAAGCAGGATCCCAAAATGTGAAAATCATGATAATTTCAGGTAAACTTCTAACTAAAAGCTGAAAAGAAATATTTCCTGAAAATGCAGGATTGTTTCTGTTAAAGGCCATGGCCATTAAATACAGATAAGCCAGTGCTGGGCTGCATGTGCCAGATGCTTTCCTATATTATGGGCTCCAACACAACTGTTAACTTGCGCTTCAGGCTGAAAGTATTCAGTCTCCCCATGTGAATTTTCCATTGACTCCTATGGAGTATTCAGATGGTGGAGCTTATATATTACATTTGGCCTGAAGACAAAAGTGATAGAATAGATCTCCTGAGGCAATATAAACAGCTGGCATCTGATCTAAATCACCATAATCCATCCAACACTGAACTTCCATTTTTCTGTATTAACCTAAACGAATACTTGATATTTTGAACAGACATGAGAATCTTTGAACACTAAAGAGGCTTTTTCAAAATGGCAGGGCCAAGTAACTTACATGGAAATCTTCTAGAAGGCTTTACTCAAAAGTATATGTAAACCCTCACCTTTTAAAGCAACCCATTCCATTTAAAATAGAAATGAAAGGCAAAACATTTGTGCATACAGTTGTGCTCATAAGTTTACATAACCTGGCAAAATTTATGATTTATTGGCAATATGAATGATAACACAAACTTTTTTCACTCACGGTTAGTGTTTGGCTGAAGCCATTTATTATCAATCAACTCTTTTTAACCGGTTCCCCACCGGCGCACACAGATATACGTCGGCAGAATGGCACGTACAGGCAGGAGGGCGTATATACAAGTCCCTCCTTAATGCCTGTCGTGCCATCGGGAGCGCGCCGGGAGCGGCACGCACCCGCGCCGGTCGGGACCCCCGTGAGGCCGGTCGTGGGTCCCGCGGACTCGATCGCCGCGGGGACACCCGCGATCGTCTCACGGGAAGGCTGAACGGGGAGATGCCGAGATAAACAGCATCTCCCCGTTCTGCCTAACAACTAGTGACGCCGATCTCTGCTCCCTGTGATTGGAGAAGAGATCAGCATTTACTAGCTGACAGCCATGCCCCCCCACAGTAAGAAACACACCCCTAGGCATACTTAACCCCTACACTGCCCCCTTGTGGTTAACCCCTTCACTGCCAGTGTCATTTATACAGGAATCAATGCATTTAAATAGCATTGATTGCTGTATAAATGACAATGGTCCCAAAAATGTGTCAAAAATGTCCGATGTGTTCGCCATAGTGTCGCAGTCACAATAAAAATCGCTGATCGCCGCCATTACTAATAAAAAAAAATTATTAATAAAAATGCTATAAAACTATCCCCTATCTTGTAAACGCTATAACTTCTGCGCAAACCAATCAATAATCGCTTATTGTGATTTTTTTTTTACCAAAAATTTGTAGAAGAATATGTATCGGCCTAAACTGAGGAAAAAAAATGTTTTTTTATATATATTTTTGGGGGATATTTATTATAGAAAAAAATAAAAAATAATGCGTTTTTTTTTCAAAATTGTCGCTCTTTTTTGTTTATAGCGCAAAAAATAAAAACCGCAGGGGAGATCAAATACCACCAAAAGAAAGCTCTATTTGTGGGAAAAAAAGGACGTCAATTTTGTTTGGGAGCCACGTCGCACGACCGCGCAATTGTCAGTTAAAGAAGTGCCAAATCGCAAAAAGGGGCCTGGTCCTTTGGCTGCAAATTGGTCCGGTCTGAAAGTGGTTAAATAATAATCACTACAGAAACTACCCAAATGACCCTGATCAAAAACACACACGCTGGTGATTTTTGCCTGATAACATACACACAAGTTGACACATAGGAGTGTGAATGGCTATTAAAGTTAACCATCCTCACCTGTGATCCGTTTGCTTGTAATTAGTGTGTGTGTATAAAAGGTCAATGAGTTTCTGGACTTCTGACAGACCCTTGCATCTTTCATCCAGTGCTGCACAGACGTTTCTGAATTCTGAGTCATGGGGAAAGCAAAAGAATTGTCAAAGGATCTGCGGGAAAAGGTAGTTGAACTGTATAAAACAGGAAAGGGATTTAAAAAGATATCCAAGGAATTGAAAATGCTAATCAGCAGTGTTCAAACTCTAATCAAGAAGTGGAAAATGAGGGGTTCTGTTGAAAGCAAACCACGGTCAGGTAGACCAACTAAATTTCAGCCACAACTGCCAGGAAAATTGTTAGGGATGCAAAGAAAAACTCACAAATAACGTCAGGTGAAATACAGGACTCTCTGAGAACTTGTGGTGTGGCGGTTTCAAGATGCACAATAAGGAGGCACTTGAAGAAAGATGGGCTGCATGGTCGAGTCGCCAGAAGAAAGTCATTACTATGCAAATGCCACAAAGTATCCAGCTTACAATACGCCAAACAGTACAGAGAAAGGTCTCAAACCTTCTGGCACAAAGTCATTTGGAGTGATGAGACCAAAAATTAGCTTTTTGGCCACAACCATAAATGCTTCATTTGGAGAGAAGTCAACATGGCCTATGATGAAAGGTACACCATTCCTACTGTGAAACACGGAGGTGGAGCGCTAATGTTTTGGGGATGTGTGAGCTACAAAAGGCTCAGGAAATTTGGTCAAATTTGATGGCAAGATGAATGCAGTATGTTATCAAAAAATACTGGAGGAACATTTGCATTCATCAGCCAGGAAGCTGCGCATGGGCCGTAGTTGGACATTCCAACATAACAATGATCCAAAAAACAAGGCTAAGTCGACTTGTCATGTGCTACAGCAGAATAAAGTGAAGGTTGTGAAGGAACTGGAGGCTTTTTGCCAAGAGGAATGAGCAGCTACCATCTGAGAAGATAAAGAGCCTCATCCACAAATACCACAAAAGACGTCAAGCTGTCATTGATGTTAAAGGGGGCAATACATGATATTAAGAACTGGGGTATGTAAACTTTTGGGTAATTTCTGTTGTCACTATGATTTAAAAAGAGTAAACACAGTTGATTGATAATAAATGGCTTCAGCCAAACACTAACCATGAGTGAAAGAAATGTTTTTGTGTTATCATTCATATTCTCTGAAAAATGCCCAAGAAATCATAAATTCTGCCAGGGTATGTAAACTTATGAGCACAACTGTAGATATAAAAAACATTACTTTGTTTCCCTTTTTTTATAAGTGATCAAAATTCCCTCTGTTATCACCTGCAAGAGGTGAGGGAGGAGAAAAAACAGCAGTACCAAACCTATTATGACATCAGGGGCGGTCCGTCCATTAAGGGAGCATGGGCGCCACCCCCCCATCCATACGTCCGGCCCCTTTCAGGTCACCGGCGCATGGATTACAATGCAGGGGGGCTGTTTTTTTGAAGCACCGATTAGAGCCACGGGCTCTAATAGGCTTCAATATAGGGTGGACTCGGGTTGCAGAGAGTGCACTCCGATCCCACCCAGGTGGGTTACAACAGCGAATGAATAGTCGCTGTTGTAACACTGATCCTCCTCCAGGTCAATCAGGAAGCCCGATTGGCTGAAAGGACAGGAGATCCTATTGGACACTGAGGAGGGGAGGTGCTGCAAGTTGCCATGGAGGAGAGGACACGTAGCCGCTGCACCACGCTGTCTGCCACCGCTGTCGCCGATGAGGTAAGCCGCTCAGGGGCATAGGTGCCGCTCGAGGGGGGGGGGGGTCAAAAAAGAAAAAAAACACCAGCCGCCACTGTATGACATTAGGACACAATTTCAGGTAAATTGATTTACTCATCTTATATGGAGCGAGGAAGGGTTAGAACCCTTATTCAGATTTTAGTACTATGTCCCCACTGGGAATAATTCTCCTGTTTATGTGTCAACAGGACATGATATAAAATGAAATGTACCCCAAAAAAACTGCACTACAAGTTTTTACGTAGAGTTGAGAAACGTCAGAATATCTGTCAGGTATTAGTAGTGCCTGAAGAGACTTCTGTTCACTTTCTGGTCCAGTGACATCCTTTGCATCAGAGTGTGACAATGGGGGTTATTTACAAAAGGCAAATCCACTTTGCACTGAAAGTGCACTTGGAGTGCAGTCGCTCTAAATCTAAGGGGTAGATCTGAAATGAGTGGAGGCTTTGCTGATTTTATAATCCAATCATGTGCAAGCTAAAATGCTGTTTTTTATTTTCCTTGAATGTCCCCCTCAGATCTACAGCGACTTTACATGTGATCAGCCAGCTGCTGGTGTGAATGGACCATGAGGATGAATTACTCCACAATAGCTACATAGGTTGGTGAGGGCTTATTTTAAAGCTTATTTATTGATTCTTAAGTGGCACTAGATTCTGGATTTAAAAAGTAAAATCTATTCATATCATATATCAAAAACAAAAAGCACCTTCTATTGCTCTCAGCCTCCTCAAAATTCCTTTATTTTACTGCTGTGATCCAACCATCTGTTAGCTGGTGGCTACGTTAGTTCTCCATATTTCCACTGTATGTAGGAATGTGGCCAGCCTGTGATCTTGGTTCTCCACTGACATTTCCCACCCAGCAGCCTTGCTCTTATGGTTTTGCATGGATTTGATCTGGGGTAAGGCAATTCTGAGCGATTTTACTCGTCCTACTGCCCCCATCACAATCCTACTAGGGTGCACACACTAAACATTATTATAATAACTCTAATGTATGACTGCAGTTTTTTTTTTATATCTGTCGTTAAACTTATTTTTACACATTCCGAACAACTTCTGACAGCTCTATTCTGCAATAAACAGTAAACAAAAGGATAATTACATCTAATGCCTTAATTACTATAGAAAAATTCATATCAGTTTTCACAGTTGTGGGGAAAAAAAATTAAAAAAATCACAAACCTATTAAATTAGCAAATTGGTTCACTTACATTTTCTGTCATCACCATGTATAACAACATAACATAACATTTAATCTTCTCATTATACTAGGAATATTTGCTTTTACTGAACATATCATGCAATAGAAGCTATCTGCACCTTTTGTATGATGTGAAAACAAATAAAAGTTATCATGCTTTGGCTTTCTTCCATCCTTTTATGTACAGATTGTTTCTCCTCACATGAGGTAAAGTTTCTGATTGCGGAGGGCATTGTGTGCGATTGTAAGTATGCTGCCCACAACACGTCGCTTTCTGTAGCTGGTACAAAAAGATATCGAACATTATCTTGTCTTCCAAATGGTGCAACCCAACCACAAAGCAAAAAAGTGAACAGCTTGTCCTTTTGCATGTCTAGGACTGAATTTCGCCATTGACAGGAGTTTCCCTTTAAGTCTCCCCACTGACTAATGAGTGAAGGGAAGGAGAAAAGATGGAATTTATCAGAAATGCACCACCCCCCCCCCCCTTTACTTTTTCTTTTAAGTAAAAGGCTGCAATAAATATCCCAGCTAGTGATGGAGATCAATCCTGTAGAGTACAAATCAAAACAAGTCATGTCACTGCTATTCACAAATGACAACAAAGGAATTGAATTTACCACAGAGTCTGGGCCAGTAGCGACAGCTTGTCATCTTTTGGAATGGCCTTGGCAAGCAGCTACCAAAGTGTTTGACATGAATCATCCTCAAAACCCTTTGCCCAGATGAGGGGAAAAAAATGAAGAGTGACAGAGTTTGCAATAAAAAGTATAAAGCTAGTCGGCTCATCAGCGGCATTTTCACTAGCAGGTACAATACGTTTCTTTTTGTACTAGAATATGGTAAAGCTTCACGCCGCAGAATGAGGAAGAAAGAAAGGAGGAATAAAAACTTAACTAACATTATTTTTTATCTAAAATAACATTATAGTTATTTTTATTTTATAGTTATTTTAGTTTGACTCAAAATACACAAAATAAATATTTGGTAATGTAATGTAAGCAGGTTGCCTACCATTTACTGGTTTACATGGTTGGCAAATGCTACCGCTTCTGCCTGTATTCATGTTGCTTGCTGCTACCTCCAAATCTTCTCTTCCACTTCCTGTGTCCACCAACAAATGTGCAACTTTAGAGAAGCATCCTTGTGGTCAGGGCACAGCCCCAGGCACTTATTAATTTCATGAAGTTTCCTCATCTCAGGATGTTACAAGTAATATGCCTTATGCCGCGTACACACGACCGGACTTTCAAGCGAACAGACTTGGCCACACACGATCACTCCAAAAGTCGGATTCGAACGTGATGACATAGAATAAGGAAGTTCATAGCCAGTAGCCAATAGCTGCCCTAGCGTCAGTTTTAGTCCGTCAGACTAGCACACAGACGACCGGATTTTTCGACCGGACTCGAGTTCGGCGGACAAATTTGAAGTCAGTCTTATTTCTAGGTCCGCCGGACTTTTGGGAAGAAAAAGTCAGCTGGAGCCCACACACAATTGAATTGTCCGACGAACTCTGGTCCGCCGGAAAGTTTGATCATTAAAGAACAGAAGTGATACCAGGTCTGAGAAAAGCTATTAGGCTATAGCAGTGGTCTCCAAACTGCGGCCCTTTGTTTGCCTTTATCTAGCCCTTGGGCACTTTTCCTTGCACTGATACAAGCCACTATTCCGTCTATTGACGTCAACAATGGGACACTAGTTCTCCCTCACTGGCACCAGGAATTGGGCACTGTTCCTCTTACTGACACCAAAGTTGGGGCACTATTCATTCCCCTAATATGAAAGATGTGGTACTGTTTATTCCCACTGACAACAGGACATTTTCTCCTGCCATTGCCCACAGTCCGGCCAACCTAAAGTCTGAAGGACAGTAACCTGGCCCTTTGTTTAGAAAGTTTGGAGACCCTGGGCTACAGATTGTTTTACACATGCCGAAACACGCATCACTACCAGTTTCAATCTGTAGAATAATAACAAACCATGTAGCTCTCAATGATCAAAGCCTAGAAAGTACGCTAAGCCAGCAGTATTTCAGGAATCATCATATAACAAACACCATGCAATACCTGAGATTGACCTATGTTCATATATAAAAAAGAAAGTCTGGGGGCCAATTGGAACTTTTCTTCCAGTGCAGCACATTACGACGCATTGTGGCCATTTTGGGTACCGTAGAAAAATTGAGCATTATATTGTGTTTGTATGCATTAAAATACATTTTTGTGTTTTTCCTAATGAAAATATGCATTTGAAAAATAGTTGCAAAACAAAATTGTGTTACATAAAAAAATTGCATAAAAATTGCATTGCGATGCATACTAGCACATTTTGACATTGCCTTGCAAGGTGAAAGCTTTATTTTATTCATGGGCACTATATTACCGCTTTAAGTGTATGTGTTTTTTTTCATGTTGCCATTTAAGTTGCATTAAAATACCCTCTATCTACTGAATGGTACTCTTAGAGAAAAATGTTTGCATTGGTACATATCCTTCATGGCAGTAGCAAGCTACTCATGCCTTTTTTTTAATAAAATCTTACACATTACCCTTGTAAAACGGCAGAAAAAAATAACAAGAATCAGCTCCCATAGATTTCAACAGGGTTCAGCATTACTTGTGAAATCCCTGATGGGGTCAGCCAATGTGCAACAAATCAAACTTTGCCCAGTTTACTCATCATCAGTGGTGACAACTGGGGACCATGCCTGCATATTGTGTGTTGAAACAATCATGTGCAGTCTCCATCAGAAGTCTGTATCAGGGTGACAACACAGGAGTAAAGTTGAAAGACAGGACACAGCGTGGTCACCCTATAACAGGAATTGCCTGACACAGAGGCCTTAAAGTGGAGTTCCACCCACTTTTACAACTCTTCAGCATCCCTCACTAAACTGTGCACTGTAAACAAATTGGATATTTTTTTATTTTTTTTTCAGCACAGACTGTATATCTGCTGTATTCATTTTTCACTTCCTCCTCCCTGGCCGCGGCCCATCGCATCATTTCCTGTTTGCAATGCCTCCTGGGAAGGGGCAGCAACTTCCTCTCAAACTGCCGTTGCTATGGAAACCTGACCTGAAACCTATTACACTGCTTATGCTGCACTGAGCATGTACGAGATCTGCAAGGATGAGATCCAGGAAGAAATACAGTCTGGCTTCAGATGCCCACACTTAAGATGGCCACGGCCTGCTGCAAGTTTATAAAATAACAAACTACTGCTAAAAACTAACAAAACAGACCTTAGTTTACAGACTAACTTTACTAGAATACATTAAGCTTGTGTATTATAGGGGTATTTTTATTTAAAAAGTATAATTTCGGCCGGAACACCGCTTTAATGGCAAGATACCCATGTATTATAGTTAAAAATATTCAATATGACTTTTGAAATTACATTAACTTCTTTAAACTTATACAAGATTTTAGTTATTGGGTTTACATATACCTGAAATGAATTCACAACTCCAAAAAGGCTACATCCAACAGCCTCTTAGGTTTAGTAAACTTAAAGTTTAGAGGTTTTTAAAGGAATAAAGGGAGTGGTTGGTATGGGCAGTAATAATGGTCCCTTTTCCTTCAAACTCTTTGAATCTTGAAACCTTTGGATTAATGGCAAAATGGTTGGCACTACTTGGTAGGTGAAGCGATGCCACGTAACTACACTTTGTTACAGGAATACTATACTTTGCAGTGCTTTAGTGAAAGACTCTTTGGTTCCTTTTAGTTCAGCTGAATACAAACTGAGTAGCTATTATAGCATGGTAACCCCCTGCTATAACATTTTCATAGAGCTGTGATTTCAATAACTTGCATATAACCTGTAACAGTTTTATGCAAGTTGGAATCAATGGCTCTGTAGATCTGTACTGTACTATAGTAGCAGTGGTTGTAGATGCACAGTAGGCTGAAGGGGCATAATGGAATGAGCTGCATGACGTTGAATATCATCATATAAGGAATAAAAGCCTTATTCTTTAGATGATGGAAGTGATGACAAGAACTATTTTTTGCTTTAAAGTTCATCTCTGGGAAACTGTTTCCTCTTTTCCCTTTACCTTCCCCCACGCAATAAAGTGAACCTGAACTCAAAAAGTGAAGGTTTCGTCTGGTATAGAAAACCTCTAGATATGCCAATTGTACCCTGCATTTGTATTCCTCCTGAAATATAGTAATAGACTTCCTGGTATGTAATTGTGCCTAGCTACTCCTGTACATACAGCCTCATAGCTGCATATCTGTAGTGTGATATCTAAAGTACTGTTGCCGCTGACAGCTAGTCTTATGGGATTTGGAGTGAGATTTAGTTATGTCACACTGTTGTGATGCTCACTGTTTTCCTTGTGGTAGGGTCTGACATGAGCAAGCAAAGTTCCTACTCTACCAAGATGGCCATCTCTAGTAATGAAGAATAAGTTGCAAGGATGCCACAGGCAAATTTGAGAACTAGATCTTTGCCCTTTTGGTAACAGCTTCCAGACTTCAGTTCCTCTAACAATTTAAAGAGGAAGTTCACCACCCCGCCAGCTCCCCCCCCCTATTTTTTTATTTATGCTTACCTGATGCTGGGTTGTCATCATATCAGATACCCACCCAGTGGATCCAGCTGATATGCACTTCTCTGTTGCCACCCCTTGGGTCCCACACTGCCAATTTTATTCAGTCATATCATTGGCATGCTGCCATCTGTTCCAGGCCACCACCCCCAGATGGCGCGCCACTAGGCACACCCCCCTCCTGTGTTTATGAATGGAAGAAGACTATGTCTCCTGGATTATATGACATGCATATAGCAAGAGGTACCGGGGAGCACTGAAGTTTTTTGCCTAGGCAAGAATGGAGATCACGAGAACACATATTTAGGCAAGCAAAAAGGGTGTTTAAGTATTAGTTATTAGTTAGAGAAACTAGTTAGAGGGGGTAGGGCTTAAAGGGTAATGGGAAGGGTGGTATGCCCAGAGATCAGCTTTAAGAAAGCAATACTGTACTCTACAGCACTTTAGTTAAGAAGCTATGATTCCATTTGGGCCACATCACCACAGGCTGACTAGTTATACTTGACTAGGAACAACAGAGTACAAAAGATCATTGTCCTGTGTTTAAATAAGAACCCCCATTAACTTGTTGAAACTCTAGTTACCACATCTTCCTCAGTACCCTACTGCTGTGTGCTATCTGAAAAGACTTCAGAAATGCAACACATCCTCAATAGTATTGCCATGGGGGTTGTGTATAATTCAGAGAGAAGTGTTATGTATGTCATTCTGTTACATGCTCTTATACATGCCCAATATTCATATCTGTCTCATTCTTCACTAACAATTTCAGACACAGGCATATCTGTGTCAGCTTTGTTCTTTTTTTTTTTAAATAAAGCTTGCCATTTTAATATGTTATGTTATCATTAATATAATACACAACCTGCACATTTAGTTCTACATATACTAAGCAAAACTGGAGGAAAGACAAGTTAAAGTGAAATTCATAGCAAACAACAAGTTCCAGGCTACCATTTTCCTTTAAAAGTATGACGTTTCTGCAACTGGCAATGCAGTAGCAGACCACCAGATCCTGCACAGTTATCAAAGACCATGGTCTAGTGCAGCAAGGCTAGGAGGACAGGCACACAGCCACCCGTGCATCATGCTGCTGTCAATAAAACATTACTATGTATTATAAAGAGATTCCAGATTATAACTTTGCCACCAGGGTAATCCAGTTGGATCCTTATTGTTGCCGTTGATGTATATTTAATTTGATGGAATAGTTTCCTGTGTACCCACAGTTTCACCCATATACTGGAACCCAACTGCAGAGAAGGGTGAAAGTTTTTCCTATTTTTCAGGTTACTGGTTTTAAGTGTTGCACGAGATCTGGGCACCTGGAGGATCCTCCATGTCTTGATAGTAGACACATCTAAAAATGTAGTGAGTCACTGAATTCTGCCTCTCTCTAGCCCAAGCAGAACACTCAGTCCTGGGTAGTATTTTGCTTGAAAAATTCTACAGTGTTCTTATAAGCTGCATATGCCTAATAATTAAAAATACACACAGATACAATTTCACTGGTTTCATTCCAGTAAACCTTTCAAACCTCTCAAGGCTTTCTGCTCAATAGTTCCCTTGTCATCTCCTCCCATGCTCACCTGCAGGACTTCTTCAGAGCCTCTCTTCCTCTGGGACTCCTTACCCCAATCTGTCCGACTTTCGGCAATCTCTAAAATCATCTCTTCAAAAAAGCCTATCCTGCCTCTAACAAATAAACTGTGCTTTTACTTTCTTCATTAGCTAATCCCTAACAGATATTACCTTTTGTATCACTTGACCAGCTCTCTTAGATTGTAAGCTGTAATGAGCAGGGCCCTCTGATCCCTCTTGTATTGAATTGCCTTCTAAATTAACTAATGGCTTAAAAGTGATATGGTCCAGAAATATTTAGACAGAATAAAGGTGGATAAAGCATCTGGACCTGATGGCATCCACCCACGGATCCTAAAAGAATTGAGCTCTGTAATTTCAAAGCATTGTATTTAATTTTTAGGGACTCATTAATGACGAGAATAGTACCACTGGATTGGCGCAGGGCAAACGTGGTGCCTATATTTAAAAAGGGAACAAAGTCTCTACCAAGTAACTATAGACCTGTTAGTTTAACTTCTATAGTCGGGAAGATACTGAAGCTATAATAAAAGACCACATAGACGAGTTCTTGCTGGAAAAAAACATTTTAAACAACAGACAGCATGGGTTCATGAAAGACAGAAGTTGTCAGACAAACCTGATTTCTTTTTATGAAGAGGTAAGTAAAACCTTGGACAGAGGGGTGGCGGTGGACATGGTATACTTGAATTTTGCAAAAGCGTTCCATACAATTCCCCACACACGGCTCATGTTTAAGGTAAGGTCTACAGGCTTGGAAATATCAGTTTGTAAATGGATAGACAACTGGCTAAAAGACAGAATTCAGAGAGTAGTGGTTAATGATTCTTACTCTGAATGGTCTTGGGCAGGGGTCTCGAACTAGCGGCCCTCCAGCTGTTGTGAAACTACAAGTCCCATCATGCCTCTGCCTGTGAGGAGTCATGCTTGTAACTGTCAGCCTTGCAATGCCTCATGGGACTTGTAGTTTCGCAACAGCTGGAGGGCCACCAGTTTGAGACCCCTGGTCTTGGGTTATCAGTGGTGTACCCCAAGGTTCAGTGCTGGGACCCTTACTTTTTAACATCTTTATAAATGATATTGGGTCTGGGATCAAAAGTAACATTTCTGTCTTTGCAGATGACACCAAGCTATGCAGTGGAATAACGTCCTTACAGGAGGTCTCCAATTTACAAGCTGACCTCAATACTCTGTCTAATTGGGCGACTATGTGACAGATGAGGTTTAATGTTGATAAATGTAAAGTTATGCACTTGGGGGCTAAGAATATGCATGCATCATACATGCTAGGGGGAGTACAACTGGGGGGATCCGTAGTGGAGAAGGATCTGGGAGTTTTGGTAGATCATAAGCTCAATAATAGCATGCAACGCCAAGCTGCGGTTTCCAAAGCGAGCAAAGTCCTTTCTTGTATTAAGAGAGGTATGGACTCCAGAGAGAGAGATATAATTTTGCCCCTGTTCAAATCATTAGTAAGACCTCATCTGGAATATGCAGTTCAGTTTTGGGCACCAGTTCTCAAAAAGTATATCGGGGAACTGGAGAAAGTGAAGAGAAGAGTAACCAAACTGATAAGAGGCATGGAGGAGCTCAGCTATGAGGAAAGATTAGAAGAACTGAATTTATTCACTCTTGAGAAGAGGAGAATAAGGGAGGATATGATCAACATGTTCAAATATATAAGGGGTCCATATAGTGAACTTGGTGTTGAGTTATTCACTTTACGGTCAACACAGAGGACAAGGGGGCACTCTATGTCTGGAGGAAAAGAGATTTCATCTCCAAATACGGAAAGGTTTCTTCACAGTAAGAGCTGTGAAAATGTGGAATAGACTCCCTCCAGAGGTGGTTCTGGCTAACTCAGTTGATTGCTTTAAGAAAGGCCTGGATACTTTCCTAAATGTACATAATATAACTGGGTACTAACATTTATAGGTAAAGTTGATCCAGGGAAAATCCGATTGACTCTTGGGGGATCAGGAAGGGATTTTTTTCCCCTGCTGTAGCAGATTGGAGCATGCTCTGCTGGGGTTTTTTTTTGCCTTCCTCTGGATCAACTGTGGGTATAGAATTGGGTATATTGGATTGTATTTTTTATTTTTATTTTTTTTATTTTTTTATGGTTGAACTGGGTGGACTTGTGTCTTTTTTTTTAGCCTAGCTAACTATGTAACTGTCTCCCTCCATTTTGCAAAGTGCTGTGCAAACTGCTGGAGCTATGTAAAACCCCAATAATAATAATATGGTGGCCCTCCTGGAAATGCTAGGTTCCTGACTGTTACACTGACCTCTGTTTCCACTACTAAGTCTTTTACGTCCTAGAACAGGAAAATCAGAGAAAAGTTCCTAAATGCAGATTTGTTCTGGATTACTGACTCAAAGTATTTGAAGCAAGACAATCAGCATGACAGCCAAACAGATAACACTTACAAATAAGAAGTCAGCAATGGCAGTCTCTGTATCTCTTGGGAAGGGTTTCCTTAGAAGAAGAGCTGTTGTCTAATTCTGTTCTATAGATCGTTGCTCACAAAGGCTTGGGTAAATTTTCTAAATGCAATTGTCCATCTATTTGTACAGCTTCTTGGCTTAGGGATAGCTGATACAAAGCAAATTACCAGTTCCCCAAGACCTTGACAGATTTAGTCTGTGCCACTGTCCTCGTGAGTTAGGATGACCAACAGCAGCTTAATGAAGCAAAGAGCAAAAAAGCCTGCGGTTTGTGAAATTTGGCATCAATAGAATCCCTGCTATACATAACATATCTGCCAATATTTGATGGAGTTTAGGTTGCCAGAGCTGTAAAATATAAGTGAGTTAACTTCAGATGGCATATGTTACTGGAAAAATGTGCACCTCTAAAGGAGTGTGAAGATGCTGAATTTTGTATATATATAGAAGCAGCAGGGATGCCCAAGATGGGAGAGGAGGAAGCAGAGGAGATAGATGGCCCAATTACATTAGAAGAATTTAAAGAAGCTCTAAAAACAATGAATACAGGTAAGGCACCAGGTCCCGATGGATACACCCTGCTCTATTATAGGACATTTGCAGAAAAACTAGCACCAGAATTTATTACAGCATTTAACTCAATTAGGGAAGGGGCAAAGATGCCGGTAGAGACATTAATGGCAAATATTACAGTAATTCCAAAAGAAGGGAAAGATCCAGCACAATGTGCAAGTTATCGCCCAATCTCTTTATTAAATGTGGACCTAAAGATCTTAACAAAAATATTGGCAACCAGATTAAAAGCACACATCCCAAATATAATACACCCAGATCAAGTGGGATTCACTCCGGAAAGGGAGGGCAGAGAAAACACTCAAAGAGTCTTAAGCGCAATATACTTAGCGCAATGTCAGGAAAGACCTACGGTAATGATTTCTGCAGACGCAGAAAAAGCTTTTGATCGGGTGGACTGGATATTCCTGGAAATGACATTGCAACATATAGGTCTGGGAAATGGGATGTTAAAATGGATCAAAAGCCTGTACTCCAATCCAAGAGCACGGGTCAAAATAAATGATACAACATCAGAAACCTTCCCGATGTACAATGGAACAAGGCAGGGATGTCCACTCTCCCCCATCATATTTATCCTGACACTAGAACCCTTCCTGAGAACGATACGAGCTAGGGCAGATATTAAAGGGATACCAACTCAAAAAGAAGAACAGAAACTGGCTGCCTACGCAGATGACCTGTTATTTTTTGTTACCTCCCCAATAACATCTCTTCCCTCTTTGCTAGCGGAGATACGTAAATATGGAGAGGTCTCTAATTTTAAGATAAATTATGGTAAATCCGAGGCAATGGGAATAGGAATAAATAAGGCACTCCAAAAACAATTAACCAAACACTTTACTTTTAAATGGACGGAGTCCCATATAAATTATTTGGGGACGAAAATAACAAATAAACTAGAGAAAATATTTGAATTGAATTTCCTACCCCTAATGCGACAAATAAAAGCAGACCTACAGCGGTGGGACAAGGAAACATTTTCATGGTTTGGGAGAATTAATATCATAAAAATGAATATTATGCCGAGATTGATCTACCTACTCCAGGCATTACCAATTAAGATCCCAGCAGGATTTCTGAAAGAGTTGAGAACGCGATTCGCAAATTTTATATGGGTAGGGAAACCGGCAAGAATTCGGAGGGATATTTTAGTTCAACCCAAAGATAGAGGAGGAGTGGGATTCCCAGACCCAGTGAACTATTACGAAGCGGTACACTTAGCAAGAGTAATGGAATGGTGTACAGTGAAAAAAGATAAACCCTGGTTAGGTATGGAACAAGCGATAATGGGCATACCCCTAGAAGGGATAGCATGGATAAGGGAGTCAGAAATTCCTCAGCAGGTAAAAAAACATCCCACAATTGGGACGACAATCCAGGTGATCAAAACGATATTCAGGAAAACGGAAATATCAATCTCCCCCAGTCCGATGACCCCAATCCTGGGCACACCGAGCTTTGAGCCAGGTCTAGTAGACGTAGAGTTTAGGAACTTAAGGAGAAGAGGGGTAAGTAGGCTCAAAGATTTTACGAGAGAGAACAGAGTGATGACAGGAGAGGAGGTAGACTCAGAATTCTCGGGAGAAATTAATTTTTTCAGGAGATTACAGCTCAAGGCATATCTCAGAGTAATAAAAACGCAAGTTACGGAAATAAGGACAATAACTAAATTTGAGCAGCTATGCCTGAGAGAGGATCCCGAGAAACATGGGCTATCAATTATGCATTCTTTATTGGTAGAACTTAAAGCTCCACAAGAGTTAACTTTTTTTCAGGCATGGGAAAGAGACCTGGGGATAAGGTTCATGGATACCCAGAAATCTAAAATATGCCACCTCACACATAAGACATCAAGGGCAACTAAATACCAAGAAGGTGGATATAAGATACTGACAAGGTGGTATAGAACCCCATCAGCACTGAAGCGGATATACCCACAACTAGAAAACACTTGCTGGAGATGTCAAAGGGAGGAGGGGACTATGGTACACATATTTTGGGAATGCCCCGGAGTGAAAGATTTTTGGAAGATGGTAAGAGAAACAGTGGAAGAAATTACTGAAGTACCACTGGGGGAAAATCCAGCAGTATACCTCCTACATGACACCCCGATAGCTATTGGGGAATATAAAAACTCATTAGTGGGTCATCTGCTGAATGCCGCAAAAGCATGCATTCCGAGTTTATGGAAAAAAACTATAGCCCCGACGAAAACACAATGGTTAGAAAAAATTTCAGAAATCCAATTAATGGAAAAATTCACTATGAAGATAAGAGAATAAGAAGAGAGATATCGGGAGATATGGACACCCTATAGGTTATATAGAGATCAAAACCGCCAGTAGCTTCGTGGGGGAGAAAAGCACATGTAAAACAAAGAGGGGGGGCCCGAGGCGGGGAGGAGGATGGATGGAAAGGGGGGGGCGGTCGCTGACCGGTCCGGGGGGACTTCGGTGAGGAGGGAGAAGGAAGGAGGAAGGAAAGGGGAAGAGAACCCCCTTTTTTTTATTTTTTACTTTTTTTTTTTTTTTTTTTTTTAAAAAAATTTTTTTTTTTTTTTTTTTTTTTTTTTTTTTTATTTTTTTTTTTTTTTTTTTTTTTTTTTTTTTTTTGTTTTTTTTTTTTTTTTTTTTTTTTTTTTTTTTTGTTGTTGCGTTTTTGTTTTGTCGTGTAACGGGAAATAAAAAGGGGAAAGGGAGAAGAGCATAGAAAGGAATATTATTGTTTATAGTTTAATCTGTACCTCAAAGAGAAGCGTTTAAGTGGAAGATTCTGATTATGAAGTTATAGAATTGTATACCCTGTACTTGTTAAAAAAACTTAAAATAAAGAATTTATAAAAAAAAAGATGCTGAATTTTGGAAAATAGCATAATTATTTAAACATTATATTTGTATATATGTGTTGATCACATGAATCAGCTAAGATTTGCTAAGGAAAGTCACATTCAAGCTAGCACAAGGATAAGGTCACCTTTGGGAACATGTTAGATGTCCCCCTCCGTTTTTAAGGTTGAACATCTAACAAGTTCCCAATGCTGCAGCCACCGCCCGATCCCCCTCTCTCCTTGACAGCAATACAGGGAGAAGTTTCCCATAATAGGTGTCAGTTTTTTAAATCAACGGCGCGTGGGGGTCCACCCACATGGCCACATTATTCACACACAGAGCTCTGTGTATGAATGAACTACAAACCCGGTCATCCTTTGTGGATGTCGGCTTGTAGTCCTCAATGAATTACCATGGTGCTGTGGAGCGTCGTGGTAGTTCATTGATTATTCCTGTCAGCATATCTGCTTTAGTGTATTTTTTTCCTGAAATATGAGTTTGATAAATGGTTGCGCAACAGAAAAGATTGCAACAGCTACCATTTAAACCTACAGGGCCTCTGCTTTTAGAAATTATATAATTGTTAGGGGTTTTCTAGCAAAAAATGCAGATTTTATCACGTGTGCAAGAAATTTAAAAACTGCCTTGATACTAGTGGTTAAAGTTCTAATCAGGGTTACGGGTTCTTAGGGTCCAACAGATGCAAAGACTGCTAACTTCCTGTTGAAGCCTATAGAACAGAGGAGTGAAAAGAATTTTAAGAAGTTGTCCAAGAGCCAAGCACCATTTATGGAGAGCTTCAGGAAGACCTGGAATTAGCAGGTACAATTGATTCAAAGAAAACAATAATGCACTCAATCGCCATGGCCTGTATGCATGCTCACCACGCAAGACTCCATTTCTAAAGAAATAGCATGCTGGTTTAAAGTTTGCTGCACAACATTTAGACAAGCCTGTGAAATACTGGGAGACAATAGTCTGGTCGGATGAGACCAAAATTGAACTGTTTGGATGATATAATACAAGTAAAAAAGGCGCTTCAGCACAAATATATATACCTCATACAGGATCACCAGATAGTCCAGGGATGGTCATAACATATGCATATACATATATATACTCTAAAAAGGTGTCGTTTGGTCAGTCAGGGCAGCCTCCCAGGAGAACCAGAGAGCGGGTTCCAGTGAGCTAGAAATATACAAGGAAAAGGGGGGCGCCTCTGAGTATGTGTAAAAAATTCAATTTATTAAACAACAATATCCACTCACATAGAGGTATACAAAGTCCCATTCAGGTCCTGCATGCTGGGCTGGGGAGGTGGGGAAGCTGCAGATCTTTAGCAAGTCCACTTCACTTTTCTTCCAGCTTAAGTCTTTGTCACAGGGATGTGGATTTGGCAGAGCGTAGTGAGGAGAGAAATTCCCAGGAGTCCAGATGCAGGTTTTAAAATAGTCCAGTCTGTGAGTGGGGCATAACAAAGCCCATTTTGCAGAGCAGGGGTTCCGGTGGTAGGGTTTCATTGTAATGAGGGGGCGTCAATGCCGGGACAGCGCCGGGGGATTGCTCAGGAAGCCGTCAGTCTCGCCAGGAAGATGTTAGAGACACGGCCGTGTACTGGGGTGACGAAAACGAGGCCTGGAGAGCAAACAGATGGCGTCGTCGCCCGGCTGTGACGTCACCGGTATGCGACGCGTTTCGGGATTGGCTAGCCACTGTATGGGGGAGTGGCCGCATTCCTTTTTCAAGCATAGTGGTATAGGGAGCTGGGGGCAGTTATATAGATAGATGGGGAGGGGAGGGGGCGTGGCCGGAACGGGATAATAAGGCAGAAAGTCACTGGAGCTGGGTACAGCATTTTCGACCATGTAGGGAAAAAAGGCACAGTGCAGGGAAGGAAAAAAAACACAATGTATATATACTATAAAGGGACATCCACGAGATACTATAACAAATTATTGGAGAAGGGGATGTTTGCATTTAATGTTGTTTACACGATAATAATTATTATCACTAATCATCCCCTTCTCCAATAATTTGTTATAGTATCTCGTGGATGTCCCTTTATAGTATATATACATTGTGTTTTTTTCCTTCCCTGCACTGTGCCTTTTTTCCCTACATGGTCGAAAATGCTGTACCCAGCTCCAGTGACTTTCTGCCTTATTATCCCGTTCTGGCCACGCCCCCTCCCCTCCCCATCTATCTATATAACTGCCCCCAGCTCCCTATACCACTATGCTTGAAAAAGGAATGCGGCCACTCCCCCATACAGTGGCTAGCCAATCCCGAAACGCGTCGCATACCGGTGACGTCACAGCCGGGCGACGACGCCGTCTGTTTGCTCTCCAGGCCTCGTTTTCGTCACCCCAGTACACGGCCGTGTCTCTAACATCTTCCTGGCGAGACTGACGGCTTCCTGAGCAATCCCCCGGCGCTGTCCCGGCATTGACGCCCCCTCATTACCCTGAACCCTACCACCGGAACCCCTGCTCTGCAAAATGGGCTTTGTTATGCCCCACTCACAGACTGGACTATTTTAAAACCTGCATCTGGACTCCTGGGAATTTCTCTCCTCACTACGCTCTGCCACATCCACATCCCTGTGACAAAGACTTAAGCTGGAAGAAAAGTGAAGTGGACTTGCTAAATATCTGCAGCTTCCCCACCTCCCCAGCCCAGAATGCAGGACCTGAATGGGACTTTGTATACCTCTATGTGAGTGGATATTGTTGTTTAATAAATTGAATTTTTTACACATACTCAGAGGCGCCCCCCTTTTCCTTGTATATTGGATGATATAATACACATCATGTTTGGAGGTGAAATGGCACTGCACATCACCCCAAAAACACAAACAGTGAAGTTTGGAGGTGGGGACATCATGGTGTGGGGCTGTTTTCAGCATACGGTACTGGCAAACTTAATATCATTGAAAGGAGGATAAAATGATGGTGGACCTTTCAGCAAAACAATGATCCCAAACACAAAGCCAAGGAAACTCTCAATTGGTATCAAAGAAATAAAATAAAACTGCTAGAATGGCCCAGCCAATCACCTGACTTGAATCCAATAGAAAATGTATGGAAAGAACTAAAGCTCAAAGTTCATAAAAGAGGCCCACGAAACCTTTAAGATTTGAAGACTGTGTGGAAGAATGGGCCAAAATCACACCTGAGCAATGCATGCAACTAGTTTCTCCATACAGGAGGCTTCTTGAACCTGTCATTACCAAGAAAGGATTTTTATACGAAGTATTAAATAGATTTCAGTTAGCGTGTTTAATACTTTTTCCCTGTGTCATTCCATTTTATTACACATAACTTAATTTCTGAAATTTTTGGTTTATTTATATGTATGGGTTGCATAAGTTGTTACCGACATGTGGTGAAAATTTCATGTCGATAGCACCTTTAGAAATATATTTACCTAGAAAAATGGTGATGTGTTCAATACTTACTTTACCCGCTGTGTGTGTATATTATATATGTATATATATATATATATATATATATATATATATATATATATACACACATACACATATATATTATATACATATATATATACATATACATATACATATATATATATATATATATATATATATATATACGTACATATACATAGAGAGAGAGAGAGAAAATGTGAATAGTGTGTATATATATTTATTATTAAACTTCCAGCTTGCCTTAAATGGCACTTAATAAAATAATTCAATTCAATTAATTTATTAAACTAAAACTTTGCCTCCATAACTCTCAATGTTATTTATTGTTGTTTATTGTATTTAGGATGCATTGTTAGTGCCATTGTAGATTGCTGAGCTGGATAAGAAGTAGAGTAGAGTGATGGATATGGAAGGGCTCAGTAATTCCATGAAGAGGCAGACCAGAAAAGACAGTTGTCAGACAGGCTGTGTGACCCTCTGACATTGCAACTGAGATCATTAGGAGTTTACAGCACAGGCTGAGACGAGAGGGGTGCCGTTCAATCGTGAAGATGTGAAAGGACAGTAGAGCGTGCAGCAACGGTTAAGCCTGCCTAACATTAAGCTAACTTGCTATTGATTCTTGATTTTCAAAAAGCCACTCACCACTGCATCCCATCCTAATTGAATTTCCTAAACCACAGTGTTATAAGACACAGAAGAATTCTAAAATACAATTTTGATGGCTGAACTATTCTGCCTTCCAGAATATCACATTTTTCTGTTCAGTCTCATATTGTCATGTAATTATACTATATTTATAACGACAATGGACTTTATTTAAGCAAAAGGAAATGTTATATTCACAGTAAAGCAATCAGATCTGTGTTCCAATTTAAATCCTGCCCTCTAAATACCAGTTGGCATCTGGGATGAAGCTTTGCTTCAGTTTTTATATCTGCTCCATTGGAAGACTGCATGGTTGTCTACGATCTCAGCAGTCCCATCTTTCAGTGCACAGCCAGCTTATTTGTATTTACAGCAGTGATGAGCTATGAAAGTGCAGGAACTCACAGTGACCAACCAGAAATCATTCTTGTTTTGACTGTAATAAAGTAAAATCTGATTGGTTACTATGGATTGCTGCACATTGCAAACCAATGTTGCCTATTGCACTACCTTAGAAAATGTAATGATTTGCCATCAATCACGTATGCTACTTTTAAGCTGTTATGTAACTCCAGCTAAGCTGAACTATTTACCAAATTACCAACATTTCTGTAACTCTTCTCACCATTTCTAGTGTCAACACAATTATACCATAGCTAGGAGACTGAGCTTAAAAAAAAAAAAAAAAAAAAAATGAAAGACCCCCAGTGTAATGCCCATAAAACTTGTTACCAATAGTGTGTGTATGTCTTATATGGAGATTGCTGCTGCTCAAAAGTGTGCCCTGATGCCACGTACTCACGATTGGAATTTTGGCCAGCAAAAGACAGATGAGAGATATTCAGCGGAAAATGCGACCCTGTGTAGGCTCCATCGGAATTTTGCTGGCCAAAATTCCAGCCAGCAAAAATTTGAGAGCATGTTCTCAATTTGTCCGATGGAAAAGGTTTCTATGGGAAATTCCGATCGCCTATAGCAACTCCGACGCGCAAAATTCCTACGCATGCTCAAACAATTCGACGCATGCTCGGAAGCATTGAACTTCATTTTCTCGGCTCTTTGTAGTGTTGTACGTCACCGTGTTCTTGACTGTCGGAATTTGGTGTGACCGTGTGTAGGCAAGACAGTTTGAGCGGAATTCCATCGGAAAAACCATCAGAGCCTTTTTTCGACGAGAATACGGATCCTGTGTACGCGGCATTAGGCTCCTTTATACCAATATATTCAATCACCAATAACTCCATCTCTCCATCAGTGAACCATTAATAAACTCTACATCTCATATGTCCCATATGTGTAACAAATTTACATCAATATTAAAAGGTCCTATATCGTGTTCACAATATTACCACATAAAACATCAATACTGTGTCCTAATACATATACGTGTACCACAAACATATGACCACTTTATATTATTAAAAAGTCCCAATCTTCCAGTGCCTTGTGCATAATATTAGCACAAAGTTCTATCACCATCTAGGGAACTAGCTTTTCAGGTTTCTAAACAGTTAGAAGCTCTGGGTTTTTCCATTGGAGTTAAATGTGAGTGGAGTAGTATTGGCCATCGTGGGAACCTGGTGAAAGACCGTGGAGGATAACAGCAAAGGAATACAGCTCATACCACAAGACCCTGGAAGGTTATATCCACCAGCGAGGCAGACCCTCTCTTGCTGTAAGGCAGGGGGTCCACAATCTCTGGTGAGTGTGGGAAAATCGGGGTCACAGAGCACTGCACTGGATCACAGTTGCATGAATGTTTAAAGACACAGCACTCGTGGACTTTGTGTTAATATTATGCACAAGGCACAAGAAGATTGGGACTTTTTAATACTAATATAAAGTGGTCATACATATGTGGTATACGTGAATGCATTAGGACAGAGTATTGATGTTTTATGTGTTAATATTGTGCACATGATATAGGACCTTTTAATATTGATGACAATTTGTTATGCATATGCGATATATAAGATAAAGGGGTTTATTAACGGTTCACTAATAGAAAGAAATAGCGATGTGGGTGATTGGATATACACTATATTAGGGTTCAATATTGAGTTGTCCCACCCTTTGCAGCTATAACAGCTTCAACCCTTCTGGGAAGTCTGTCCACAAGGTTTAGGAGTGTGTCTTTGGGAATGTTTGACCATTCTTCCAGAAGCGCATTTGTGAGGTCAGGCACTGATGTGGACGAAAAGGCTTGGCTCGCAGCTGTAGTTCATCTCAAAGGTGTTCTATCGGGTTGAGGTCAGGACTCTGCGCAGGCCAGTCAAGTTCCTCCACCGCAAACTCGCTCATCCATGTCTTTATGGACCTTACTGTGTGCAATGGTGTGCAGTCATATTGGAACAGGAAGGGGCCATCCCCTAAACTGTTCCCACAAAGTTGGGACCATGAAATTGTCCAAAATATGTTGGTATGCGGATGCCTTAAGAGATCCCCTCACTGGAACTAAGGGGCCAAGCCCAACCCCTGAAAAGCAACCCCACCATCAAATGATTTGGACCAGTGCACAAAGCAAGGTCCATAAAGACATGGAAGAGGTGGAGGAACCTGACTGGCCTAAACCAGACAAAACACCTTTGGGATAAATTAGCGCAGAGACTGTGAGCCAGGCCTTCTTATCCAACATCAGTGCCTGACCTCACAAATGTGCTTCTGGAAGAATGGTCAAATATTCCCATAGACACACTCCTAAACCTTGTGGACAACCTTCCCAGAAGCTGTTGAAGCTGTTATAGCTGCAAAGGGTGGGCGGTCGCAATACTGAACCCTACGGACTAAGACTGGGATGCCGTTAAAGTTAATTTGCGTGTAAAGGCAGGCATCCCAATACCTTTGGTAACACAGTGTATATATGTAGGAAAGTGAGCTTACTATATTACTTCCCAATTCCAGAGTTTTTCCTGGACTATAAATGAGTGCCACAATATAACCCTTCTGTATGCTACCTACTCCCATCCCAGCATGTTAGACTGGTAGTACTGAAGTCGTCGTCCACGAGATTACAAAAGTGAAGTTCAGCACCACGTCAGGCACCCGTTGGGCTCCTTCTGCTGATCCCGTGTTTATCGAGAGTTAGTGGAAGTTTGGTGACTTAAGATTCGCGCTTCTCAGTTTTCTGACTCAGATTACTGCTCTTCAGTTTGTGCTTGTCGTGCGTATCTGTTTATTAGTGCGTGTAGTCAGTTCGCATTTGTTGGTCATTGCGGCCTATATCTTGATATAGGACGCTTTGATTTGCACTGCTTATTGTCTGCTCGTTGCTGCTATTCACTTCGTTCTTTCAGGCCTTGCTGTTTATCGGTGCTTTCTGTTTGTCCGTTCTGACCAGCCGACCTTTTGTGACCTTCTGAGCGATGTTTCCCGTGCGTACTCGTCGCCGAGTTCGTGCTGTACGCGGAATTGGTGTCGGGCTTTTAGCTTTGACCCAAGACCGTCCATGAACAGAGTGACGAGGAGTATGTGGACCAAGAATTGGTTGCTTCAGCGTGACCAGTTCTCGCACATGCCTTTGCTTCGTGAGATCCGGGAGAATAATCCTGATGATTTCAGGAACTTTCTCAGGATGACGGACCCCGATTTTCACCGTCTTTTGGCTTTGCTGACCCCCTTTATCAGCCGGCAGGATACCTGCATGAGACAAGCCATTACTCCGGAGCAGAGGCTTGTTGCCACGTTGAGGTACTTGGCGACAGGGAGAAGTCTTCAGGATTTGAAGTTCTCTTCAGGTATCTCTCCCCAGGCCTGGGAATCATTATTCCAGAGACCTGTTCTGCCATCATTCAGGTCCTGCAGGAGGACTATATTAAGGTAACATTTCTACTTTACTATTCCCTTCTATGTATGCTCTGTTTGCTAATGACTTGTATTTTTGACCTCCTTCCCTAATTACCATGATTGCAATATGTTCTAATATGCTGTGCCCCTTTTCTCCTTCATGCATTTTTCCCTTCACTTACCTCACCAGCATGCTCTTCTGCCCCAATAGACACCTATGGCCTAGTCACTTAAGCAATGTCTTTTGTCTGCTGCATAGTATTGTTTGCCCCAAAACACCCCCTAAAATATGCACAAATGTTTGCTGTGTGGTTTACTTCATGTAGAGCCCCCTTTTTTTGTTCTTTTGGTGGGGGGGGGGCAAACTCATTAGGAACCCCCTCCCCCAACTGCTCTGTCAGATGGTACCAATCCTTTATCTGCTGGCTTTCCCAAGGTCCATACACACTATATACCTACCTCTTTATAGTGCGCATCTTTAGGGATGAATTCAGCAAAGCATGTAGTGCAAGGGACTGCCTCCATACATTCCATTTCCTATTTTTTTGTCTTCTTTCCCTCCTATTAGCTTGCTTGGTAATTTAATAATGTCACACTGTGCCTGCCTTTTTGGGGGGGGGGGGGGGGTTGAAATGTTATTTGATCTTTCCTGTGGCCTGCCAATAGTGTTAAGTACAGAGGGTCTGGCCATAGTTCAATGCTCTACAAGTGCATTGAAAAAGTTCCCGGGAAAGAAAATTGGAGTGCATAGTTCAAAACTTCCCACTTTGATTTAAACTGTGGAAGCAGGATGATGACAAGTTGAATAACCCACCAGATTCCTTTAGTCCCAAAAGACACTCAGCCTCAATCAACTAACGAAGCCCATTAAACAGGGGTCTCTCCACTGTTTTTTCAGTTTATTTTACATTACAATACTGCGATAGGAATGAGATCGAGGACAGGTTGACTTTACAATAACTATAGTTTTTAAAGGACATATCCTTGAGATGTCCACTGACCAGGTCTTATTGCTGATGTCCACTAAGTCCTACAGTCAGTAAGAGCTTCAGCCTTTCAGTGTTTTCCAAAAATTGTAACACATTTTGGGCAAGGTTAAAGCTCCCCCTACACATTAGGTGGTGGTAACACATTTTGGGCAAGGTTAAAGCTCCCCCTACACATTAGGTGGTGGCCAGATGGTAGCAAGAAATCTTTTTTCACAAATGATTTGTGCATAAGCATTCATGATTAGAACTCTTAAACATGTTTATACACTAAAGAGCACCCCAGGCCCATACTCTATCCTTGACCAGCAATAACAGTCAGATGTGAAAATCCAAGCCAGCCAAACCCTCATCCCCTGTCCTCTATCCGCTAAAAAAACATTGCAGCCAATACTGTCTACATAAATCTGAAAAAACCCATAGACCCTATGCCCTTCAGACAGATTGAGAGACTATTATCGAATGTCTATGACCTTTAGTCTTTAAAGCAGATTTAGAATTATCCTTGCTAAAAACTTAAAAATTCAAGGCATGCATGAAAAGGCCCTAAAGGATACAACATAATTTAATATTAACAGTTCTTTTTTTCTTTTCCTAAAGCATTTACACACTTCTGAAAGTGAAAGGATTTTAAGGTGAAAGGCTCCATTCACAGTACAGCAGACCCAGACTGACAGCTAATCTTTAGTGTGTTTAAAGTACTTTTAGATTAAACTTCAATCAATTTAGCCATCAGACTTTCATTTATCTGCCATCAAGACTTTTTGCATTCTTCAAAAGGTAACAGCAGGAGGTCTAAATTCAATGAACATTTATTTAATGCGTTTGTAAGATTAAAAAAATACTTTGCAAATTAAGTTAATTTATCAAAATACAGTATTAATTTGCATTTGATATGTTGCTGCAAATTGTTCCCCCATATTGTATTTCTATTTTTGTTGAGCTTTTTCCAACTTTACAACCAAGAACAAGGTGTACCTAGGGTCAGCAAACAGGTTGATATCATAACAGAACAGGGAAGAAAACAATACGCAATGAATTATCAATATTATTACAGAAAATTAAGACTATAGAAAGAAAAAGTTGAGGGAAAAAGGCACAAGGAAGAGAAGAGGAACAAAAGGAATTTAAATGTACAGCTAAACTCAACTTTGTGTACTTTTTGCATCAGGACAAAATTATACAGTATAGAAAATGAGATGTAAAGATGTAACAGATTATTACAGAACATTACAGAATAATACAATCTTTTCAGTGGTATCCCTCTTTTAATACACCACTGTAGAAACAAATTTTCCCAAAATTTACCAATCAGAGTCGATCTGTTGCCACCCCTAGAAAATGTAATATTTATTTTTCAGATGCACATTTTGCCATATGTATTTATAATCTGTGAATTATAAAGCTTGTATTGGAAATCATTTTTGGTTTCCTCTACTGAGCATGCAGCGTAGCAGAGGAATGTTTATGGCTACCAAGTGCAGCAGCTCCTGTGAGCATTAACATTTCAGCCACTGGAATGCCCCCATCTTTCATTACATTTTCAAGCCATGTAGTGGGTTCTGATTGAGTGGGGAATATTCCAAAGCGCAATTTTAAAGCGTGACATGTTAGGTATCTACTTACTTGGCGTAACATCATTTTTGATATCTTACTAAATAATTGGGTAGTGTATGTGTTTGCACTACAATTCATTAAAGTGTATTTTTCCTCCCAAGAAAATTGCATTTGAAAAAATGCTGTGCAAATATTGTGTGACAACCAACTTTTTTTCTCCAGGGCATTTGCTTTCAAAAAGGTATAGTTTTGGGTTTCCAAGTAATTATCTAGTACAAAAAAAAAAATGCAGGTTTTACATGTATGTGAGAAGTGTCAGAATTGGCTTGGGCAAGAAAGAACAGTGCCTTGAAAAAGTATTCATACCCTTTGAAATGTTCCACATTTTGTGATGTTACAACCAAAAACAAAAATGTATTTTATTGGGAATTTATGTGAAAGACCAACACAAAATGGCACATAATTGTGAAGTGAAAGGAAAATGATAAATAGCTTTCAATTTTTTTTTTTTTTACAAATAAATATCTGAAAAGTGTGGCGTGCATTTGTATTCAGCCTCCTTTACTCCGATACCCCTAACTAAAACCTAGTGGAACCAATTGCCTTTACAAGTCACCTAATTAGTAAATAGAGTCCACCTGTGTGAAATTGAATCTCAGTGTAAATACAGCTGTTCTGTGAAGCCCTCAAAGGTTTGTTAGAGAACCTTCGTGAACAAAGCATTATGAAGGTCAAGGAACACGCCAGACAGGCCAGGGATAAAGTTGTGTAGAAGTTTAAAGCAGGATTAGGTTATAAAAAAATATCCCAAGCTGTGAACATCCCATGGAGCACTGTTCAAGCCATCATCTGAAAATGGAAAGAGTATGGCACAACTGCAAACCTACCAAGACATAGCTGTCCATCTAAACTGACAGGCCGGGCAAGGAGAGCGATAATCAGAGAAGCAGCCAAGAGGTCCATGCTAACGCTGGAGGAGCTGCAGAGATCCACACATCAGGTGGGAGGACAACTATTAGTGGTGCACTCCAGAAATATGGCCTTTATGGAAGAATAGCAAGAAGAAAGCCATTGTTGAAAGCCATAAGAAGTCCCGTTAGTTTGCGAGAAGCCATGTGGGAGACACAGTAAACATGTAGAAGAAGAAGGTGCTCTAAATCAGATAAGACCAAAATTCAACTTTTTGGTCTAAAAGCAAAAAATGTGTGGCTGAAAACTAACACCACACATCACTTTGAACACACCATCCCCACTGTGAAACATGGCGGTGGCAGCATCATGTTGTGGAGAAAGTTTTCTTCAGCAGGGACAGGGAAGCCGGTCAGAGTTGATGGGAAGATGGATGGAGCTAAATACAGGTCACTCTAATGTCCTGTACACACGATTGAAAATTCGGACCACAAAATCCGTCAGATTTTTCCCGACGGATTTTGTCCGACACTGGTGTTGCATACACACGGTCGGACAAAGTTGTCGGAAAATCCGATCATTCTGAACGTGGTTCGTTGCGTACGACGGAACTACGTAGAGGCTAGTAGCCAATAGGTTTGGTCTCCTAATTTGATCTGAACATGCGTGGCACTTTGTCCGTCGGAATTCTCTACACACGATCGTAAAAAGTCTGATCGGATTTTGTTGTTGGAAAATTTGAGAGCAGGATCTTCCGTCAGATTTTACGACAACATGGTGCGATCGGACATTTTCCGTTGGAATTTCCGACCGTGTGTACGTGGCATTAGAAGAAAACCTGTTGGAGTCACTGGGGCGGAGGTTCACCTTCCAGCAGGACAACAACCCTAAACATACAGCCAGAGCTACAATGGAATGGTTTAGATCAAAGCGTATTAATGTGTTAAAATGGCCAAGTCAAAATCCAGATCTAAATCCAATTGAGAATCTGTGGCAAGACTTGAAAATTGCTGTTCACAGACACACTCCATCCATTCAGACAGAGCTATTTTGCACAATTGAATGGGAAAAAAATTCACTCTCTAGATGTGCAAAGCTGGTAGAGACATCCCCAAAAAGACTTGCAGCTATAACTGCAGAGAAGGTTCTACAAAGTATTGACTCATGGGGGCTGAATACAAATGAACACCACTCTTTCCAGATATTTATTTGTAAAAAATGTTGAACCATTTATCATTTTCCTTACACTTCACAATTATGTGCCACTTTGTGTTGGTCTATCACATACAATCCCAAAAAAATACACTTGGTTGTAACCAAGGCACTGTATTTATGAAACACGGTACTTTAGCAACTATAGCAAAACTATAATTCAATTGAGGTTTATACTTTTTTTCATAGTAACTTTCAGTGTACTTTTAAAGCTTCAATATTCTCTATATAACATTTTGTTTTAAAACCTTTCAAAAACATTAAGGCAAGTTGCTGCCTGTGAGAGTAAATACATTTTTTAATGGAATTTATAAGGATTAGCCAACCACCAAATATGCTGGAAATATGACACTATAATTGCTGCAAATAGGGCAGAACACTCTGTCCCTTCAGGAGGAGGTAAAGGCGCTATCCCACTGTGACTCTGATGTGAAGGTAACTGCACATAGAACTGTATAAAGTATGTTTTTGTTTTTAAATTCGAGGCCCTAAAATGTCAGTATGCAGTTCTGTGAATGTCAGTGGAGTAAAGGCCTTCTCCTTTAGAAGTACTTCTGTCCAAAGTTCTGCAGTAAGATTAATAAAAAACATATCATTAGAGGGGGAAAAAGACAGACTACGGTATATATTTTTTCCTCCTTTCTGCCTAAATAAGATCCTTAAAATCATTTTTTTTCCTTGTTCAATATTATTATTGTAGTTTTCAGGAAGAACAGAAAAAAAAGAGGGGGGTAAACAATGTCAACCATACAGTAGGACATAGGAAGTAGGGTTGTATGTTTTGGGTTCAACTAAAAGAACAATTATAATAAACACATGTAAACATTGCAATCTATTTCAATGGTTGAGTTCATGGTTAGGAGAATCATCTGATACCCATGGGCACAGTGGCCGCGATTGATGGGCACAGTGGCCGCGATTGATGAGCACAGTGGCTGCGATTGATGAGCACAGTGGCCGCGATTGATGAGCACAGTGGCCGCGATTGATGGGCACAGTGGCCGCGATTGATGGGCACAGTGGCAGCGATTGATGGGCACAGTGGCTGCGATTGATGGGCACAGTGGTTGCGATTGATGGGCACAGTGGCCCCGATTGATGGGCACAGTGGCTGCATTTGATGGCACAGTGGCTGCATTTGATGGCACAGTGGCAGCAATTGATGGGGCACAGTGCCTGCGATTGATGGGCACAGTGCCTGCGATTGATGGGCACAGTGCCTGTGATTGATGGTACAGTGAGGCTACAATTGATGGGGCTTTTTTCTGAATTTTTCAGTTTGTTTGTGCCCCCAAAAAATCTTCGGGAGTTTAAATTGGCCTTGTGTTCGGCCTGGTGGCTTTAGGTTTATTAGTGCTATGATTGTATCTGGAGATAGGTTCGTATTGGATAGGGTAGAGACCATGCTGAATAGGTCGGACCAGAATGTTTGCACTACTGGGGATGTCCACCATATGTGTTGGAAGGATCCCTGGGGGGCACATCCTCTAAAGCAACTAGTGGGGTAGTGGGGGACATATTTGGCGATCCTAGCGGGGATCAAGTACCACTGAGTTAAAACTTTATAGTTGGTCTCTAGCGCCACAATATTCTGCGAGAAGGATTTTGTGGCTTGCCAGATGTGGTTCCAATTAACAATATCTAGTGTCCTGTTCAACTCACTTTCCCACTTAGGAGGCGTAGGAGGGGATGGTAGGGGAGCTAGTGTTCAGGAGATGTAAATAAAGGGCTGAAATGAGACCACGCCTATGTGGGTCATTCTTGCAAGTTTGCTCAAAGAGGGACATGGAGTGTGCGGAGGAGTCTGTTGGGATTAGTGGTGTCAGGAAGTGCTTAATCTGTAGGTATCTGAAAATTTAAGAAGGGGGGATGTTATGTGAAGTAGGGAATGGTTTGATTCCCATAGGAAACATGAATTTATAGGCTCGGAGGAGGTTAGAGGATGACCAAATTCTAAATGAGGCTGGTGAGGCCAGGGCTGGATAGAACGTGGGGTTGCGAAGGAAGGAGAGCATGGGGTTATGTGGTGATTGGAGTGAATGGTTGGACTTGAGGCGATACCAGAGAGAGGGAGTTACGGGTCACTGGGTGGTACGGGGCACGGTTGGGCACTGATATGCGGGCACTGGTAGGTGGCACTGATGTACACTGATGGGTGGCACTGCTGGGTATCACTGATGAGGAGACATCTGGCAGGAATTCATAGTGGGCACTGACTGGCACCATTTGTGGGCACTGATTGACATCTTTTAGGGCACTGTGTTGCATCCCTGGAGGCCAATAGGGTGGTGGGCATCCTGGTGGTCCTGGCGGCATCCCTGGTGGTCCAGTGTGGGGGGGCTGTGCTGATAAACAATCAGCACAGACCCCCTCCCTGCCAGGAGAGCCGCCGATTGGCTCTCCGCTACTCGCGTCTGTCAGATGTGAGTGAGGAAAAGCCGAAAACGACTCTTCCTGTTTACACTGATCAGCCGTGATTGGACACGGCTGATCACGTGGTAAGGAGCCTCCATCAGAGGCTCTTTACCGAGAGCGGTGTAGCGGTGTGTCAGACTGCCAAGACACAACAACCGATGGCTGCGCCCCCATGGGTGCGCGCCGGCAGTTATCCTGCTGGACGTCATATGACGCCCAGTCAGGATAAATTAACCACTGCTCAGTTGTCATTTTGCTATAGCCCGGACAGGAAGTGGTTAAAAAGAAAGCAGATCTGCAAAACTTTAGATAAATACCTTTCCAGTGAATTTATAGCATGCCTATAAACTTCATTCATTTCAGTAATCAGACTGTAGTTTTCTCCTTTCTTATAAGCAAATAGAGTAATAAACCTTTCATACCACTGTGATCCAAATATTACACAGTATGTCACATCGACCAAAGTCTAAGTGCTTAAAATGAAATAAATCAGATATGATCAGAAATCTCCATATAATTAAGCTGTCATGGCGGAAAAATAACGCAAAATACTATACAATATATTGCTGGTAAAAATGAAATTCTCCTACAGGATCTCTTACTTTATTTTGCGGAGCGTGCCTGGAGACATGTAATTAATCTCCCCATTCATGTTCTCGCAGCAGTACCTGAGAAATGTATTGGTGGCAGCTTGGGAAGTGACACTTTTTTTCTGTGAGGGAAGAAAAACCTCAGTGGTCCTTATGTTTTATATTTTGTCACATTGTGGCTGGAAGATAGACCTATTAGAACTAGTGCAAATTGACAGGTTTTTAACAGAAGAAGGTTTCTTGAGCTTGGAAAAAAATACTTTAATCTATTAACGTCACACCATATACACATGGCACAGAAATCAGGCATTTTATGGCTTGCCATTTTCAGATGAAAGTTTTGTCTGCAGAAAAATAACTGCATTTCACTAATTAATTTGAAAAGTTGATGATAAAGAAATGGAGTCGGACAAGGTAAAAGATGAGAATTTCAAAGAGCAAGGTGCTTCTTGTTAATTTAATTTGCTGAGGTGCAAATTAAATCCAGATTGTTTTTTTCTTAATTCTCTTTGTATGTTTGATATTCTGTAAAGCACAAAGCTATATTAAGTACCATTTGCACGCAAATGACACAATATCAGAAGCAACGCTTTCTAAAAGGAAAAAAAAAAATTCTTTCAATGCCAGGCTTAAAAGAAAAGTATGGCAAAAGCTTTTTTCTCTCGTGGGTCACAGGATTGCACTTACTTTTTCTCTCCTGTGACCAGCCTGCTACCAGCTGACATGGCAGAGTCACTCCAAATTTTGTAGAAATCACAACAATATTGTTGGGATCCACCCAGTTGCCTGACTGACAGCTGGCGCCACCTCTCAGCGTGCAGCTAAAAGCTGGATCCAGCTGTGCCCACCCTCTCCCCTGCCTGGCATTATAGTGAGAGCTGGAGAGCAGACAACAGTCACTGTTCTCCAATCCAAGGAGACCAAGGACTGAGCGATCAGCGGTCATGTATTTGGGCTTGGAGTTGATGTGGGACAGCTGCGGGATAAAACTGGAGCTGCAGCATAGAGATAAGCATGGATTTTTTTTTGATCTAATTTCTTAGTATTTTAAATAAATTGCAATTTTTCAAACTGACAGCCCATACAGGGCAGCAGGGGAATGTCTGTAACCACTGTGTACAGAACCTCCTGGGAATTAGTATGGTGCAGCCACTGACATGTCCCCATCCAAACAGCAACATTGCATATACAGATTATGTAATGGGCAAGGCATGTTTTTCTGAATCATCCCCCAGATTGATACCTGTATTGCCACTCCATAGCTAGACAAGTTGGAGAGCCATTTTTTTAAAGAATGCTTCTCTTAATGCAAATGCAACTAATAACATGCGGAGCACAAAGAATCACGGCTCAAAGGTAATGACTTCTCCCAAAACAGCTGTCTCCACAATCCCACAGGGTGCCGGCTCTGTTTGCAACAGGAACTGAAGTAGAAAAGATGTAGCTGGATAGCCGCACTCCAAATTATTCAACTTTATTTCAAAAAATTTAATAAAATCTCATCTAGGCTTGTGTACAGACTAACTGAACAGCTGCTGACATGTTTCACACCGAACATGGAGCTTAGTCATAGCTCATAGCTAATAACATGCGGAGATCACACATTACCAAGAAGCCAGTTACAGAAGTTATTGTATGGTTACCATTGTGAATGATCAATTGCTAATTCTGAAAAAGATACATTTAAACTCTCCTTTGTATAATTTTGGGAATAAGTAAAAGATTGTTCCTATGAAGCAGGGGTGGATTGCCCCCCCCCCCCCCCGAGAAAGTAGTGAGCAGGCTGTGGGTGACTTAGCGGGCAGGCTGCTGAGCGGGCCCAGCGGGTGAGGGAGCAGGCTGCTGAGCGAGCAGAGAGAGGACATCATCTCTCACCAGTGGCGACATTATACTGTGCCCCCCCCAATTAAAATGCCTTTTTTTTGTGTAGTGGGTGTTGATGCCAATCCCCCCCTCGCACATTCCATCAGCCGCTGCTGCCACAGGACACAGGGCATCAGCGCCGAAACTGACAGGCTCTGTGAAGGGACACAGGCAGAGCTGCAGCTGCGGGGGATTTCAACTCCTCCTTCTCCTTGAGCTGAGCAGCTCTCATTCGCCCGGCAATGCCTGCTCCTATTGGCTACATTCTGGGCCAATGGCTGGGAAGCTAACTAGAGAATTATGGGATCATGTAGTCCCAGATACCAGCAGGCCCTAGGATGATTCCCTGAGAGTGAACTGCAGCACCCAACATGCCGAACGGGAGGAGGGAGAGGACCTTGAGAGGAGAAGAGGGACCAGGAGGCTGTCGGGAGGACACCTGGCTGCTCCCACCCTGTCCTCCCCTCCACCTGGCTCCATCCACCCTGTCCTCCCTTCCACCTGGCTGCTCACACTCTGTCCTCATCTCCACCTGGCTGCATCCACCCTGTCCTCCCCTCCACCTGGCTGCTCCCACTCTGTCCTCATCTCCACCTGGCTGCATCCACCCTGTCCTCCCTTCCACCTGGCTGCTCCCACTCTTTCCTCATCTCCACCTAGCTGCATCCACCCTGTCTTCCCCTCCACCTGGCTGCTCCCACTCTGTCCTCATCTTCACCTGACTGCATCCACCCTGTCCTCCCTTCCACCTGGCTGCTCCCACTCTTTCCTCATCTCCACCTAGCTGCATCCACCCTGTCCTCCCCTCCACCTGGCTGCTCCCACTCTGTCCTCCCCTACACCTGGCTGCTCCCACCCTGTCCTGCCCTCCACCTGGCTGCTCCCACCCTGTCCTGCCCTCCACCTGGCTGCTCCCACCCTGTCCTGCCCTCCACCTGGCTGCTCCCACCCTGTCCTCCCCTCCACCTGGCTGCTCCCACCCTGTCCTCCCCTCCACCTAGCTGCATCCACCCTGCCCTCCCCTCCACCTGGCTGCTCCCACTCTGTCCTCCCCTCCACCTGGCTGCTCCCACTCTGTCCTCCCCTCCACTTGGCTGCTCCCACTCTGTCCTGCCCTCCACCTGGCTGCTCCCACCCTGTCCTCCCCTCCACCTGGCTGCTCCCACCCTGTCCTCCCCTCCACCTAGCTGCATCCACCCTACCTTCCCCTCCCCTCCACCTGGCTGCTCCCACTCTGTCCTCCCCTCCACCTGGCTGCTCCCACTCTGTCCTTCCTTCCACCTAGCTGCTCCCACTCTGTCCTCCCTTCTACCTAGCTGCTCCCACTCTGTCCTCCCTTCCACCTAGCTGCTCCCACTCTGTCCTCCCTTCCACCTAGCTGCTCCCACTCTGTCCTCCCTTCCACCTAGCTGCTCCCACTCTGTCCTCCCTTCCACCTAGCTGCTCCCACTCTGTCCTCCCCTCTACCTGGCTGCTCCCTCTCTGACCTTCCCTCCACCTGGCTGCATCCACCCTGTCCTCCCTTCCACCTGTCTGCTCCCACTCTGTCCTCCCTCCCACCTGTCTGCTCCCACTCTGTCCTCCCACCCACCTGGCTTCATCCATTATGTATATAATTGCATTTTATAGTTGCCCCCCCTAATTTTGCCCCTGTCCCCCATGTGCCCCTCCCCCAAATATGAAAGCTGGAGATGCCACTGTCTCTCACAGCCCCCCTGCATCACTGCATTTCTGCATCTAAAAAAAGACCATTACTGAATCACTGCCATTACTGTGCATGCACGGGCTGCAGAGAGATGGCATCATCTCTCACTGCCCGCCCTCACTCTGGGACAACAGGGACACTGTCACTGGCCACTGGCAATTGACAATTCTCATCTGGTGACAGGTGAATGTGGCATGTGAATAGCTGCATCTGGTGACAGGCGACTGTGGCAAGCAAGTGACAAGCTGCATCTGGTGGCAGATGACAGTGACAAGCTGCATCTGGTGACAGGTGGGTAGAAGTAATGCTGTGTGCCAAAATGAGAATTCCTGTGTTTTAACGTATGTACTCTCGGTCAGACCGTGTTACTTTCGCAGTGCTTAAAATCATCATAATGATATGCCCCCCCCCCCCCCCCTACATTACACCTTGCTAGGTGCGCAAATCACCCCAGATTTCATGGTTCTTCAGACACCCAGCAAGTTTTCCAAAGGTATGTGCAGACATTTGGAGGTGCCCGCTGTTTATGAGAGTCAAAACTATATATTGTTTTTTTTGCAAGAAAATGTTGACGATAAGTTTTTAATACTGCCAAGGCAAATACTGGGCTTTTGAAATGTCGAAAATTATTTATATTAGGATAGATTTTAGCTTCCCTCTAGAACTGATGACAGATTGATGGGCGGGGATGAATATGCTATTCACATCACAAGCGGTTGTGCCTAGTATGTTTATAACACATCACACGCTTAATGCATCATTCATCAATCAAAAGTTTTTTCAGTTGATATAACCACAATGCTTTAAACAATGGATGTGTTTTTTTCTACTTTCAACGAACATAACAAAAAAAAAGGAAAAACAACAGAGCTATTATTTGACTCTGACATTGTAATTATGTTACGCATAAATCTGATCACTGCATCATTGTAAATAACAGATAATCTCTGCAACACATTTTCTCTAGAGATAACAGTCTTGTAAATTCTGTTGCCATTGAATATTAATTTTATAGTTGCATGTGACATTTACAATGTCTGTAGTGACTTATGTCAATTTAGTTCTTGTCAATGGTCTTTTTTTTTTTTCTGTAGACAATATTCTGCAGTAATTCAGCCTGCCTGACATTAAAAATCAGTGGTGTAGTCACTATGTCAGTGTAAAAACAGAAGTATTACTCCAACATAGGAGACGTATAACAATATATCATACTGTGATAGCACATAAACAAAGATTCATTGCTGGGCATACACAAGTCAACACCTAAGGTTGCTGAATTAAAAACAAATCAGTGTCAGGCTAGTTTACAGGGAAGAAGTTAAATGAGAGGGTGGTAGAATCTAAATTGATTTTTGTCTCTGTAATAAGAGCAAATGGGGAGAGAGAATAGATCAAAGTGAAATGTGCTTTTGTTAGGTTATAAATGCAATTTTAGATAATGCTTTCTTTTTAGAAAATTACAGTGTAGGAGTTCACTCCATTGCAGCAAAAGTTTGCAAAGGTTCTGACTTTCGTGCTGACCCCTTGCCAAGCAGGCCAAAAAATCTACTTTCCAATCTATGATTAAAATGTTGCTTTTTGCCTGCATGAATATATTGATTTGATGAGTCAGACAAAAATGTTTCAGAATGTCTAGCAGGGAAATCTAGTGAAAAAAAGTGATGGAGAGTTTGTGATGCATCAATAAAAACATATTAATTTCCTATGCGTCTTGTAGGTTAGGGCAATGAAACATATTAATACAGGACTGTGAAATGTCAAATGCTCCATTTACTACACAGTTTAATGATCCATCATCTAATGACATTGGCAAAAAACTGAGGTCTCACAGAGTGGGCAGGGTTATAGGGATATGCCCAGGGAGCATGTGCAGTGAAACTCTGCCAATCTCCAATTATACAGGATTTACACAGTGTCAACAGTTTGCACAGAACTTTACACTATAAAGGCAGAGAGTGCAATTACAGTACTGTACAATTCAATATAAGGGGGTTAGGAGAGTCTTGCTCCTGAGAGCTTACAATCAATAATAATAGTAGACCGTGAAATGTCAAATGATCCATTAAATACACAGTTGAATGATCCAAGTATGTTAGTGTGGACATCTGAGTCTCAATGCTCAATGGACCGTGGAAGTCCACTAGATCCATTCATTTTGTAGGAGAAAGCATTTAGGAACCCCTGTTCTGCACAGCGCATAAAGGCCAAAGGTGGGGTCTGCCAATCTTACCTTTCATCATCTTTTAATACTCCTGTGTAAAATTGTCCCTTGTATGTGTGAATGTGAGTTAGGGACCTTAGATTGTAAGCTCCTTGAGGGCAGGGACTGATGTGAATCTACAATATATATATATATATATATATATATATATATATATATATATATATATGTAAAGTGCTGTGTAAATTGACGGCACTATATAAGTACCTGTAATAAATAAATAAAATAAATAATGCTTTCATGTCAGCAGGTTTAGTTTGATCAGTGAGGAATCTCATGTGGTGTTACCTTGAACTGTGGTATAATATGTAGTGGAGGGATGGCTGTTGTAATCGGTGGATAGACAATAGGCTCCTACATGCTAGAACAATAATAGTGTAGTTTATGATATACAAGGCTTGTGCTAGACTTTACATGCTATGCTTGGCCTTATGGAGTAGTTTAAAGCTGGGGTCCCCAACCCCCGGGGCCGCGGACCAATGCAAGTTGGTTGCCTGTCTGCAGCTGGTCCGTGAAGGCTGCACTGTGAGAAGTGGGGCGGGCGAGCAGAGCGATGACATAATTTCTCACTACCCGCCCTGCATCACCGCTGTTTCACTCTCTGTAGGTTAGGATGGAACCCAGCAATTGCTCATGTGCTGGTTTCCACACTCGGACACCATAGCGCTGGGGAGAGGCTCCAAGAAGAGCCTTTCACAGCAGAAAAAAAAAAAAAACCCTTACAAATGGCCTTAAATTATTAAAGTGACAAGCTGCATCTGGTGGCAGGCAACTGTGGCAAGTGACATGCTGCATCTGGTGGCAGATGACAGTGGCAAGTGACATGCTGCATCTGGTGACAGGGGACGTGGCAATTGACAAGCGGCATCTGGTGGCAGGCAACTGTGGCAAGTGACAAGCTGCATCTGGTGGCAGGTAACGTGGCAAGTAACAATCTGCATCTGGTGGCAGGTGACGGAGGCAATTGACAAGCGGCATCTGGTGGCAGGCGACTGTGGCAAGAGACAAGCGGCATCTGGTAGCAGGCGATGTGGCAATAGACAATCGGCATCTGGTGGCAGGCGACGTGGCAAGTGACAAGCTGCATCTGGTGGCAGGCGACGTGGCAAGTGACAAGCTGCATCTGGTGGCAGGTGACAGTGGCAAGTGACAAGCTGCATCTGGTGGCAGGTGACAGTGACAAGTGACACACTCAGGGCTCCCACTGATTCTGCATTATGGGGAGTTGAACTATTTCATTAGATTTTACTATGTTATAATAGAAATAATGCACTTCAATTACCCTGACACCATATCAAGCAATAAATGATGTATATATATATATATATATATATATATATATAATTTGTATATAAATTAATATACTAATGCGCAACCAATATCTAATAATAATGAATAGCTGCCAACAACAGTGATGAATAGGGATGAGCCGAACACCCCCGGGTTCGGTTCGAACCAGAACCTTCGAGCGGACCGAAAGTTCGCGCGAATTTTCGAACCCTATACGTTATAATGGACGCGAACGTTCGAAATCAAAAGTGCTAATTACAACGGCCAATATGCATGTTAATGTCATAAAACAGGTTTGGGGACCCGGGTCCTGCCCCAGGGGACATATATCAATGCAAAAAGAACTTTTTAAAAACTAACGTTTTTTCGGGAGCAGTCATTTTAATGATGCATAAAGTGAAAAAAAAAAAGTGAAATTTTCCTTTAAATATGGTACCTGGGGGGTGTCTAAAGTATGCCTGTGAAGTGGCATGTGTTTCCCGTGTTTAGAACTGTCCTTGCACAAAATGACATTTGTAAAGGAAAAAAAGAAGCCATTTAAAACCACTTGCGGCTTTAGGTTTGTTCTTAAGTAGAATCTGAACAGGTACATTATGAAGTGTAGCTCCATCCCAAAAAAATCTATTTTTAAGCTTTTTGGAGAACATAGGGAGGGGTTATCACCCCTGTAACATTTGCTGTCTTTGCACATCTGTTCAGAACATGTCACCTCACTTTCCGTCCCAATGACAAATGTTTTTGGAAAAGTGGGGTTTTAATTGAAACAAGGATTGGTGATAAAGTATCAGTAGAGAGGAGATACCTTTTTCCCAAATTAAATCTAACAGGATAGAATTTCCCTTCCTAGGGGTAGATTTCCTCTCACTTCCTGTTTTCTCTTTCCATTTGCAAGTAGGAGTCGTTTGTAAGTTGGATGTTTGAAAGTAGGGGCCTGGCGTATATACTCTGCAGAAATTTGCCCTATTAGATGTTGGTGTAGCCACAAGACTGGTGGGCACAGGAATGGGCCCTGCTATGAGTTAATAGATCAAGATTTGTAATTGCATGCACCTGTTGAACAGGGCAGAAAAATTGGGGTGGTGGTGGTGGTGGACGGTGTTGCCACAAGACTGTAAGCTCTCACAGTTACTCTTGGTGGGCGCAGGAATGGGCCCTGCTGTGAGTTATTAGATCAAGATTTGTAATTGCAAGCACCTGATGAACAGGGCAGAAAAATTGGGCCTTTGGCGGTGGTGGTGGACGGTGTTGCCACAAGACTGTAGGCCCTCATAGTTACTCTTGGTGGGCGCAGGAATGGGCCCTGCTGTGAGTTATTAGATCAAGATTTGTAATTGCAAGCACCTGATGAACAGGGCAGAAAAATTGGGCCTTTGGCGGTGGTGGTGGACGGTGTTGCCACAAGACTGTAGGCCCTCACAGTTACTCTTGGTGGGCGCAGGAATGGGCCCTGTTGTGAGTTATTAGATCAAGATTTGTAATTGCAAGCACCTGATGAACAGGGCAGAAAAATTGGGCCTTTGGCGGTGGTGGTGGACGGTGTTGCCACAAGACTGCAGGCCCTCATAGTTACTCTTGGTGGGCGCAGGAATGGGCCCTGCTGTGAACTATTAGATCAAGATTTGTAATTACCCGCCCCTGTTAAACAGGGGCTGAAAAATTGTGCCTTAGGCACTGGTGCTGGTGCCACAACACTGCAACCCCTCACAGAGACTGTACTTGGAGCACAGCAGTCACACGTGTTGCGAAGCATTTTTTTAAAAAATTGTAAGTACCCGCCCCTGTTAAACAGGGGCTGAAAAATTGTGCCTTAGGCACTGGTGCTGGTGCCACAACACTGCAACCCGGCCCTCACAGATACTGTACTTGGAGCACAGCAGTCACACGTGTTGCGAAGCATTTTTTTTAAAAATTGTAAGTACACGCCCCTGTTAAACAGGGGCTGAAAAATTGTGCCTTAGGCACTGGTGCTGGTGCCACAACACTGCAACCCGGCCCTCACAGATACTGTACTTGGAGCACAGCAGTCACACGTGTTGCGAAGCATTTTTTTAAAAAATTGTAAGTACCCGCCCCTGTTAAACAGGGGCTGAAAAATTGTGCCTTAGGCACTGGTGCTGGTGCCACAACACTGCAACCCGGCCCTCACAGATACTGTACTTGGAGCACAGCAGTCACACGTGTTGCGAAGCATTTTTTTTAAAAATTGTAAGTACACGCCCCTGTTAAACAGGGGCTGAAAAATTGTGCCTTAGGCACTGGTGCTGGTGCCACAACACTGCAACCCGGCCCTCACAGATACTGTACTTGGAGCACAGCAGTCACACGTGTTGCGAAGCATTTTTTTAAAAAATTGTAAGTACCCGCCCCTGTTAAACAGGGGCTGAAAAATTGTGCCTTAGGCACTGGTGCTGGTGCCACAACACTGCAACCCGGCCCTCACAGATACTGTACTTGGAGCACAGCAGTCACACGTGTTGCGAAGCATTTTTTTAAAAAAATTGTAAGTACCCGCCCCTGTTAAACAGGGGCTGAAAAATTGTGCCTTAGGCACTGGTGCTGGTGCCACAACACTGCAACACGGCCCTCACAGAGACTGTACTTGGAGCACAGCAGTCACACGTGTTGCGAAGCATTTTTTAAAAAAATTGTAAGTACACGCCCCTGTTAAACAGGGGCTGAAAAATTGTGCCTTAGGCACTGGTGTGGTGGCATGGATCATTGAGGAGGAGGAAGAGGATAGTCAGTGAACATAAGAGGACAGTCACTCAGCATCAGCATAGGCAGTCTTGAAGGGATGTGACATTAAAAATTATTCGGTTATATCCGCCTCAGGTGCCTGGTAGCTGGTGGTGATCCAAGACTGATTCATTTTGATGAATGTCAGTCGATCAACCGAGGCGGTGGACAGGCGCACCCTATGATCAGTCACAAATCCTCCAGCAGCACTGAATGTGCGTTCGGAAAGAACGCTGGAGGCAGGACAGGCCAGTAGCTCAATTGCATACTGTGCAAGCTCTGGCCAGTGATCCATCCTCAGGACCCAGTAAGCCAGAGGATTTTCGGTGGGAAAGGTGTCCAAGTCTGACCTTGCCCCAAGGTATTCCTGCACCATGTATATCAGACGCTGGCGATGGTTGCTGGAACCGATCATACCTTGGGGCTGCGGACTAAAAAATTGTCTGAACGCATCGGTCAGACGTCCACCTTCCCCACCGCTCCTTCTGCCACTGACCGAAGCCTCAGCAACTCGTCGCCCAGGACCAGGAGTTTGTAGCCTCCCAGTTTCTGGGAACGCGTTGCACAGACCTTTCTGCAAGGCCTCCCTGAGATGTCTCATCCTCTGCTCCCTCTGCGACGGCAAGATAAGGTCCGCAATCTTACCCTTGTACCGCGGATCAAGGAGAGTGGCCAGCCAGTAATGGTCCCTCTCCTTGATCCGAAGAACACGAGGATCCTTCCGCAGGCTTTGCAGGATCAGGGAGGCCATGCAGCGTAGGTTAGCTGAGGCATTCGGTCCGGAGTCTTCTGGGTCACTGAGGATGACATGATCGCCAGCCACCTCCTCCCAGCCACGTACAAGTCCACTGGTTTGTTGGGACTGTACATCATCCCTAAAAGACTGCTGCTGCTGATGCTGAGTGCCAGGCTCCACCTCCATGCTCACACAATCCTCCTCCTCCTCCTCCTCCTCCTCCTCATCCTCTTCCTGTGTGATGGGTGGGACAGAAGGAACACTGTCCGGATAAAGGGGGCCTTGAGAGGCAAGGAAGTCCTCCTCTTCCTGCCTCTGTTCTGCCTCAAGTGCCCTGTCCATTATCCCACGCAGCGTATGCTCCAACAGGTGGACAAGAGGGACAGTGTCACTGATGCATGCACTGTCACTGCTCACCATCCTCGTGGCCTCCTCAAATGGTGAGAGGACAGTGCATGCATCCCTGATCATGCTCCACTGACGTGGGGAAAAAAAAACAAGCTCCCCTGACCCTGTCCTGGTGCCGTAGTCGCAAAGGTACTCATTGATGGCCCTCTGCTGCGTGTGCAGTCGCTGCAGCATGGCCAACGTTGAGTTCCACCTGGTGGGCATGTCACATATTAGGCGGTTCTTGGGCAGGTTCAGCTCCTTTTGCAGCTCAGTCAGCCGAGCACTGGCATTATAAGATCGGCGGAAATGCACACAGACTTTCCTGGCCTGCCTCAGGACATCCTGTAAGCCTGGGAACCTGCCCAAGAACCGCTGCACCACCAGGTTGAGGACGTGAGCCATGCAGGGCACATGGGTGAGCTGCCCCTGTCGCAGGGCGGAGAGGAGGTTGGTGCCATTGTCAGAAACGACCATTCCTGGCTTAAGCTGACGTGGCGTCAACCACCTCTCGGCCTGCCCCTGCAGAGCTGCCAGAACCTCTGGCCCAGTGTGGCTCCTGTCCCCCAAACACACCAGCGCAAGCACGGCATGGCATCTTTTTGCCTGCGTACTTGCGTAGCCCCTTGTACGCCTACGGAGCACCGCTGGTTCCAAGGACAGAGCACTGGAGGAAGAAGAAGAGGAGGGGGTGGAGGAGAGAGGTGTGTCACAACCAGTAGCAGTAGTCGCGTTTTGGAGGCGTGGTGGCGGAACAACCTCCAACACTACTGCACCTTGTCCTGCATCCCTCCCAGCTGCCAATAGAGTGACCCAATGGGCCGTGAAAGAAAGGTACCGTCCCTGTCCATGCCTGCTGGACCATGAGTCAGCGGTAATATGCACCTTACCGCTGACCGCCCTGTCCAGCGAGGCATGGACATTGCCCTCCACATGCCGGTAGAGAGACGGAATCGCCTTCCGCGAGAAAAAGTGGCGTTTGGGAACCTGCCACTGAGGAACCGCACATTGAACAAACTCACGGAAGGGGGCCGAGTCTACCAACTGAAAAGGCAGCAGTTGAAGTGCTAGCAATTTAGCAAGGCTAGCATTCAACCGCTGGGCATGTGGATGGCTGGGAGTGTACTTCTTTCTACGGTCCAGCAGCTGGGGCAGGGAAATTTGCCTGCTGCAATCGGACGTCGGTGTACTGCAAGTACTTGGTTGTGACACACCGAATTCTACACCTTCAGTCCTCTCAGAGCAGCTTTCAGAGAGGACTGAAGGTGTAGTGGGGATGGAGATCCCAGCTGAGGAGGAGCAAGGAGAGGTCCGCTTAGTTCTTTGGTGTGGGTCTTTTATGTGTGCCTGCCAACGAGCTGCATGGCAGGTCGCCATATGTCTGGTCATGCTTGTCGTGCCCAAGCGGCTGATGTTTTGGCCACGCGAGATACGCTTGAGACAAATATTGCAAATAGCAGTGGTGCGATCTGCTGCACTCGTCTCAAAAAAGGCCCACACCAAAGAACTTTTCTGATAACGTGCAGAGGCAGCGCCCTGCACAGGCGGAGCTCTGCGGTGTTGTACAGTTGCTGTGCTGGCCTCTACCTGGCCTCCAGGGGGCATCCTGCCTCGTTGGACATGTGACGCCGCATCCTCCTCCTCCTCGTCCTCCTCCTCATCCTCCCTCCCTTGAGGCACCCACGTGGAGTCAGTGACCTCATCATCCCCTCCCTCTTCACCACTAGAGCAAACCTGGCAGTAAGCTGCAGCTGGTGGAACAGTACTGCCAGATTCCTCAAGCTGGGTATCGTCATCCGAGCCTTCGAATCGTTGGGCATCCTCCTGGAGCATGTACCCAACACTGTGCTCAAAGAGTTCGGGGGACTCCTCAGGAGGACATGGTGGGTCTAGGGAAGGGGTGGCTGATGATGCTCTGTCAGTACCCTGAGCCTGGGTGAGAGAGGATGAGGAGGATGAGGAGGGCTTGGTCATCCATTCTACCAAGCCTTCAGCATGATGCGGCTCCACATGTCCAGCTGCCGAAAACAAAGACGCGCGTGTCCCATGGCCACGTGCTGATGACGATGCACGACCACGTCCACGTCCACGGCCACGTCCACTAGAAACAGAGCCTGCCTGCCCTGTGTTCTTGGCTCTGCACGCTCTGCCTCCCCTTGGCGGTCTTCCAGCCATTGTAGTCGGTAGTCCTGTGGGTGCTGCTGAGAAGAATATATAGGAGCTCTGTGTGATGCCACTAACACACTAGAAGTCCTATGGGTGCTTCTGCAAAGAAAATAGAGGAGCTCTGTGTGATGCCACTAACACACTAGAAGTCCTGTGGGTGCTTATGCAAAGAAAATAGAGGAGCTCTGTGTGATGCCACTAACACACTAGAAGTCCTGTGGGTGCTTCTGCAAAGAAAATAGAGGAGCTCTGTGTGATGCCACTAACACACTAGAAGTCCTGTGGGTGCTTCTGCAAAGAAAATAGAGGAGCTCTGTGTGATGCCACTAACACACTAGAAGTCCTATGGGTGCTTCTGCAAAGAAAATAGAGGAGCTCTGTGTGATGCCACTAACACACTAGAAGTCCTGTGGGTGCTTATGCAAAGAAAATAGAGGAGCTCTGTGTGATGCCACTAACACACTAGAAGTCCTGTGGGTGCTTCTGCAAAGAAAATAGAGGAGCTCTGTGTGATGCCACTAACACACTAGAAGTCCTGTGGGTGCTTATGCAAAGAAAATAGAGGAGCTCTGTGTGATGCCACTAACACACTAGAAGTCCTGTGGGTGCTTCTGCAAAGAAAATAGAGGAGCTCTGTGTGATGCCACTAACACACTAGAAGTCCTGTGGGTGCTTCTGCAAAGAAAATAGAGGAGCTCTGTGTGATGCCACTAACACACTAGAAGTCCTGTGGGTGCTTCTGCAAAGAAAATAGAGGAGCTCTGTGTGATGCCACTAACACACTAGAAGTCCTGTGGATGCTTCTGCAAAAAAAATAGAGGAGCTCTGTGTGATGCCACTAACACACTAGAAGTCCTGTGGGTGCTTCTGCAAAGAAAATAGAGGAGCTCTGTGTGATGCCACTTACACACTAGAAGTCCTGTGGGTGCTTCTGCAAAGAAAATAGAGGAGCTCTGTGTGATGCCACTAACACACTAGAAGTCCTGTGGGTGCTTCTGCAAAGAAAATAGAGGAGCTCTGTGTGATGCCACTAACACACTAGAAGTCCTGTGGGTGCTTCTGCAAAGAAAATAGAGGAGCTCTGTGTGATGCCACTAACACACTAGAAGTCCTGTGGGTGCTTATGCAAAGAAAATAGAGGAGCTCTGTGTGATGCCACTAACACACTAGAAGTCCTGTGGGTGCTGCTGAGAAGAATATATAGGAGCTCTGTGTGATGCCACTAACACACTAGAAGTCCTATGGGTGCTTCTGCAAAGAAAATAGAGGAGCTCTGTGTGATGCCACTAACACACTAGAAGTCCTGTGGGTGCTTCTGCAAAGAAAATAGAGGAGCTCTGTGTGATGCCACTAACACACTAGAAGTCCTGTGGTTGCTGCTGAGAAGAATATATAGGAGCTCTGTGTGATGCCACTAACACACTAGAAGTCCTATGGGTGCTTCTGCAAAGAAAATAGAGGAGCTCTGTGTGATGGGACTAACACACTTCAAGTCCTATAGGTGCTTCTGGGAAGAAAATAAAGGTCTGTGTGATGGGACTAACACACTTCAAGTCCTATAGGTGCTTCTGGGAACAAAATATAGCTCTGTGTGTGTGATGGGACTAACACACTTCAAGTCCTATAGGTGCTTCTGGGAACAAAATATAGCTCTGTGTGTGTGATGGGACTAACACACTTCAAGTCCTATAGGTGCTTCTGGGAAGAAAATATAGCTCTGTGTGTGTAATGGGACTAACACACTTCAAGTCCTATAGGTGCCTCTGGGAACAAAATATAGCTCTGTGTGTGTGATGGGACTAACACACTTCAAGTCCTATAGGTGCTTCTGGGAAGAAAATATAGCTCTGTGTGTGTGATGGGACTAACACACTTCAAGTCCTATAGGTGCTTCTGGGAACAAAATATAGCTCTGTGTGTGTGATGGGACTAACACACTTCAAGTCCTATAGGTGCTTCTGGGAAGAAAATATAGCTCTGTGTGTGTAATGGGACTAACACACTTCAAGTCCTATAGGTGCTTCTGGGAAGAAAATATAGCTCTGTGTGTGTGATGGGACTAACACACTTCAAGTCCTATAGGTTCTTCTGGGAACAAAATATAGCTCTGTGTGTGTGATGGGACTAACACACTTCAAGTCCTATAGGTGCTTCTGGGAACAAAATATAGCTCTGTGTGTGTGATGGGACTAACACACTTCAAGTCCTATAGGTGCTTCTGGGAACAAAATATAGCTCTGTGTGTGTGATGGGACTAACACACTTCAAGTCCTATAGGTGCTTCTGGGAACAAAATATAGCTCTGTGTGTGTGATGGGACTAACACACTTCAAGTCCTATAGGTGCTTCTGGGAAGAAAATATAGCTCTGTGTGTGTAATGGGACTAACACACTTCAAGTCCTATAGGTGCCTCTGGGAACAAAATATAGCTCTGTGTGTGTGATGGGACTAACACACTTCAAGTCCTATAGGTGCTTCTGGGAAGAAAATATAGCTCTGTGTGTGTGATGGGACTAACACACTTCAAGTCCTATAGGTGCTTCTGGGAAGAAAATATAGCTCTGTGTGTGTGATGGGACTAACACACTTCAAGTCCTATAGGTGCTTCTGGGAACAAAATATAGCTCTGTGTGTGTGATGGGACTAACACACTTCAAGTCCTATAGGTGCTTCTGGGAACAAAATATAGCTCTGTGTGTGTGATGGGACTAACACACTTCAAGTCCTATAGGTGCTTCTGGGAACAAAATATAGCTCTGTGTGTGTGATGGGACTAACACACTACAAGTCCTATAGGTGCTTCTGGGAACAAAATATAGGAGCTCTGCCTGCCTGCCACGAACACACTACAAGTCCTATAGGTGCTTCTGGGAACAAAATATAGGAGCTCTGCCTGCCTGCCACGAACACACTACAAGTCCTATAGGTGCTTCTGGTAACAAAATATAGGAGCTCTGCCTGCCTGCCACGAACACACTACAAGTCCTATAGGTGCTTCTGGTAACAAAATATAGGAGCTCTGCCTGCCTGCCACGAACACACTACAAGTCCTATAGGTGCTTCTGGTAACAAAATATAGGAGCTCTGCCTGCCTGCCACGAACACACTACAAGCCCCTCTTTCTCAATCAATCTTTGTAACTGAATCTATCTAACTCAATTTCTGTAAGTGAATCTCTCTACCTAACTAAATCGAGCAGAGTGTCACAGAATCAGCCTGCTCAATCTGCGCCGGAACAGCATGTGACCGGCGCAGACGGCGTGGCGGCCTTTTATAGGGGGGGCGTGTACTACAGCCCCTGAGCTGTAATTGGCTACAGGCGTCCTGCCTGTAGCCAATTATGGCTCTTCGAGTTTCCGGGGCTGTGATTGGCCAAGCATGCGGGGTCACAGTGCATGCTTGGCCAATCATCAGCCAGCAATGCACTGCGCCGGCCGCAATGCATTGCGGGGCCGCTCGCATCACACGAACGTGATGCGAGCGGCCAAAATAGTTCTGGGCTCGCCGAGCGAGCGAACGCCCGGTGCTCGATGCGAACGTGGGTTCGCATCGAGCACCGGGCCCATCCCTAGTGATGAATAAAAATGAATATATGTGGTGCTTTCTCAGTGAACAAAGTAGTAATGCTATAATAAATCATCAAGTGTAATGATAGCCAAATAACAAATTCTACAATGGCAAATAAAGTGCTGAGTGCAACAAATCCTCAATCCAGAAATAGGTGTAAAAACCTTAACAGTGCAAATGAAAGTAATGTAATAATAATCAATAATGGATAAATAAAGATAATTGTGACAGAAAGTCCATAAAGTGTTTGGTGCAGTCAATCTTCAGTGCACAGGAATAACAGTGCAGACCAATATATCAAATTCCTCAATAGTGCTTCACCATCGATGTGTACAATGTGCCCCAGCCTCTCACCTCAAAGGAAGACCCCTAGATATGGGAAGGAATATATTATAGATGAATTCATATCATGCAAAACGGAGGGGGTAGTATACCTCTTAGAGTGCCCTTGTAAAATTAAATATGTAGGTAGAACTAAAAGACTGTTATGGAAACGGTTAAGGGAGCACACACAGAATATAAAAAATGTTTTTGCATAGCCTGTCTAGGCACTATGCTCAATATCACAATAAAGATCCATCTACACCAATAGTGATTGGCATAGAAAAATTCACGCCAGATTGGAGAGGGGATAACATAATTATAAAGTTGAGTCAAGCTGAATCGCGATGGATACATGAATTACAGTCTCTGACCGCTCTGGGGCATAATGTAGAGTTCAATTTGAACTGTTTGTTATCTAATTTTTTAATTATTTAATGGATGAGTATAATTAGTTTTATTATTCTACCACTAGATGTCGTTATTTGCCATTTATGATCTCATACCTGTCATTGTTCAATTTCACCACTAGATGTCCGTGATTTGAGAGGGTGGTTATAACCTTGTCATTGACCATCTATACCACTAGATGTTCTTCGTTATTGAGAGCATATTTTGTAGCGGTTACATGAGTTAGTTACCATTAGATGTCGCTATTTAGGATATATGTTTTAATTAATTTGCTAGCTACTGCTAGACTGGATGCTGTGTCACACATTATATCTGTGTCCAATTTGCAATGTGCTGAATAAATGTGATCGTTGTTATGGCAACAAAGGAATGTATATAAGCCGGTCTTGTTCACCTGACTCCATACCCTTGATAAAGTCATGTGAGCTGTGACGTAGCGCATAGGGAGAAGCCGCATGAACGTCACTTCCGGTCGCGAGACCGGAAGTCCTTGACACATGAGAAAGCTGCTTACTGTGATTTTTTATGCGAGTAGCTATGTTTTTTAATAAATTATCCTATTGGAATACTACATATGGAGACCTATTTTTATTTCATGCAAGCCTTGTTTGGTGAAAAGTGGAGGAGGTGGAGGAGATAGCTATGGTTTAATGGAAATACCTGCCTGTATCTGTGAACACCGCTTCACTGTCTAGTAGACTACAAGGAGAGACCCTTACTGCTGTGGATGCATATGAGAGATTCATCATTGGTGCAACTAGACCTGTAGGGGTTTTCCTTTGAGCTGAGAGGCTGGGGCACACTGTACACATGGATGGTGAAGCACTATTGAGAAATTTGATATATTGGTCTGTACTGTGATCGTTGACACAGTGTATGAATTATTCCTGTGCACTGAAAATTGACTGCACCAAGCACTTTATGGACTGTCACAATTATTATTGCACTTTAAGTTATATTTATCCATTATTGATTATTATTGCATTACTTTAATTGATTATATTTTATCAATTTGCACTGTGAAGGTTTTAACACCTATTTCTGGATTGAGGATTTGTTGCACTCACCACTTTATTTGCCATTGCCTAACGTCCCCAATATGTTCCTTGGAAGGGGCAATACTGTACTAACTGAATTATTTCTATAACTATGCACAGCGTGGCTGCAAGTGGTGAAGGGATTAATTAACACCTGTTAGGTGTATATCCTTATTTATCACCATCCGCTGAGTCCCAATACGTTACTCTTTCATCCGACTTCCCTCACCACCATAGGTGACCGAGCCATTAGCAACACTATTTGATATTGGGCATTACCTATCCAGGGTTCTGCTTATTCTCCATGTGCATCACCTTCCGCCAAACTCTTTGAGTTACCGGACTTGGAGTCAGGGTCTGTCAACTATGCAATTTTCTCCTCTCAAGACTGTTTAGGACATCCACTCTATGCTAGTACTTTAGCCACCCCTTAGCTAATATCCACCTGCCTACAAGGACCCCCCCCCCCCAGCTCGAGCTTACAAGGGGCTGACACATGGGAGTACCTCCTTAGGTAATTTACCTGGCACCATACGGATTCCTGCCGTGGTGGCACCCTGTGTGCCAGTACACTTGGGCAATCTTAGAAGAAAACCTGTTTGAGTCTGCAAAAGACTTGAGACTGGGGCGGAGGTTCACCTTCCAGCAGGACAACAACCCTAAACATACAGCCAGAGCTACAATGGAATTATTTAGGTCAAATAATATTCATGTGTCAGAATGGCCCAGTCAAATTCAAGACCTAAATCCAATTGAGAATCTGTGACAAGACTTGAAAATTGCTGTCCATCCAATCTGACAGAGCTTGAGTTATTTTGCAAAGAAGAATGGGCAAACATGTCACCTTCTAGATGTGCAAAGCTGGTAGAGACATACCCAAAAAGACTTGTAGCTGTAATTGCAGTGAAAGGTGGTTCTACAAAGTATTGACTTAAAGGGGGCTGAATACAAATGCACGCCACACTTTTCAGATATTTAAAATATTTTGAAAACCATTTATCATTTTCCTTCCACTTCACAATTATATGCCACTTGTTGTTGGTCTATCACATACAATCCCAATAAAATACATTTATATTTTTGGTTGTAACATGACAAAATGTGGAAAATTCCAAGGGGTATAAATACTTTTTCAAGGCACTGTAAGGTTAGATCTAGTGTGTTCTCCTGGGGACATATCTCTCAAAGTCCCATACCGACTATATGTGGGTGTTGGTGAACAGGTTTGTGGAAAAGGAGTATAATAAAACCACCATGGAAAGAATAAATAGATTAGGCCACAATATGGATAGAGAAGAGTTATTAAAGAACAGAAAAAGTGAAAGGGAAGGATTTTTTGATATGGCGTTTGTTACGGGGTATAATAAAACAAGAAGTAGAAACAAGTAAGAGATTGTACATTGGGCAACATTTTATCAAAAAAAGAAAACTCTGTATTACTGGTGCTCATCCACAAGGTACAAGTAGAACGTGACAATAACATCCCTGTCCCCACCCCAATTAAAATGTCACCTTTTTGAATCAGATAGTATTTTATAGGTGCAGATGTCTATCATGCAGAACAGTAAACCATAAAGAAAGGAAGAAGACAGCATTTCAATCAAATTACACACCCAAAACGTATTGTGTGGATAAATGTATTTCATGTGACAGTACATATGTACCCATGTGACCTCCAATATGTAGGCAAGACCACTAGGAGGCTCTTGAATTAGTAGACATATAAATAATATCTGCAAAGGATACAGGAAACATAAGGTTTCAAATCATTTCAGGCTATTCCACAAAAGAGACCCCAGTGGCCTGGTGTTCTATGGCATAGACAAAGTTCTAAACACTGGAGAAGATCTGATTTAAAAAAAATTGCGCATTGGATATAGGAGTTGAACACATTAAATCCACGTGGTCTTAACATTGATGATAGAGACCACAATTGGTTTGTTGCAAATAATGATGAAACGTACCTCTAATTGAGCTCTACGTTCAGCAATCACTCGTTCATCCTTGTTTCCAAAGAGCTTCTTTGGAGGAAATTCTAAGGCAGTAAGCTACAAAACAGCAAGAGAAAAGACTACATTGGTTTCTATAATGAGTACAGTCACAGAAACTTTTTAATTACATTCCGTTTCATTGCTCCTACATCCTGTATGTTATTAAACAATAATTTCTGAAGACATCAAAATGTCTATAGTTAGCTCATTAACATAGGTCTTAATACCCAGCAAAGAATATGAATGTACAATCAGATTTTTAACCCTTTTTTGTGTATACAGATTGGTTACAATGACATGTCTTTTACCGTCTTTGTCTTGTATTCCCTTTAAGCAGTTTTCCTTACTATAGGATGGGTCAGTGTTAAATGCTACATCCAAAAGCAACGCGGAGTGAGTATGTGACCCTCTAATGTTTCTGTGTACCCACAATATTAAGCTCTATACAGCAGGGGTTGGGAGAAACATATAATCATTTGTTGATGGGGGTGCCAATACTGAAATACTGATTGCCATCTCAAGCTTGACTTAAAGTGGAAGTTCATACAAATCGAACTCTAAACCTGCTCTCTGCCACATTCTAAAACTAATCTAGCTAACCCTGTAAAGCAAAAATCGCTATACTTATCTATTCTGCAGCTGATCCGGTCCGGTCCCAGCATCAGCTGTCAGCGGCGGCTTCAGTGTGGAGGGGGATGCAGGAGAGGCAGCTGACAATGGAAGCCCCATAATAACTATGAGTGGCGTCACTTCCCAGCCGTTGTCGATCCTCTCCTGCACGCAGCTTCTGCTGTTGGAAACCGGACCTGATCAGCTGCAGAATAGGCAAGTACAGCGATTTTTGCTTAATTGGAAAAGAAGAAAAAAGAAACCGCGCTATCTAAACGTAAATAAATTCAGCAGCCTGCACAACAGTAGTATGTTAAATGGAAAAACGTGGATATATATATATAGTGCGGCGCTCAAAGCATTCAATAGTGGATAATCACAAATATAGCAATATTATAATAGTGGGGTGACCCCCAGATGATGCCTCACTAAGGCGAAACACGTCGGCTATATGGTCTCACTTTTTCTTTGTCGGTAACACCGCTGGGGATGAGCCATATGATATACCTGCCTACTACTCATATCTCGAGTTTCCATCGATCATTCAGCACATAGTCTTGTCTGTGGTCACTATACATCACAACTCGGAACAGCTGCCTACATCGGTGTACTGCAAACACCATTCAGCAATTTTGACTCATACGGCGTAAGCCTATCTGAGTCCACGATAGTCGGTAAGCCTTCCCCTAATTGGTGACGGAGTACATCAGACAAGCCGCACATGTCACTTTAAGTTATATTACATTCACTGATGTCACTATTATGGTGTATTATGATTGATTCTTTTATAAAAAATATTGTGTTTATGTTTTGAGATATAATATTGCTATATTTGTGATATTTCTATTTGTTCACGGTTCTTTGCAATAAGTTGGTTTCACTATTTTGCATTTTGTTAGATGTCATATATAGAATTATATTTCTATCACTGGTCACCTACACTTATAATTTTGGTGTTATATAATTTTCATTATTATATATTATTTCACATCATACGTTTAATAATCGCTATTGAACGCTTTAAGCGCCGCACTATATATATATCCAGCGATTTTTGCTTTACATAGATTAGGTTTAGAATGGGGCAGAGAGCAGGTTTATAGTTATTTTTTTCCTGGACTTGCACTTTAAGTGAATATTGCTCAACTTTAAATAAAAAATATATATAAAAAAAAAAACACATCCTAAGAACAGAAAACAAGATACATGCCTATAGCTTTGTTAGCCAGTCCCTTTTTAGTGCACCTTTTTGTGATTTAATTTTTACAGGAAGAATGTCAGGTGGTAGAGTGCCTACAGGGCCACCCACTAAGGGAATTTTGGCCAGTTAATGAGGAACCAGACAATTTCCACTCACTGTATGGCCAGTTTTAGGCAGCACTTTAAATTCTAAATTTTCAAGTGAAGCACAGGTTCACTTAAAATAAAATGATGGAAAGGATAATGACCTTTAGCCACCCATGGGACCAATAATTGGACCCATGAGACCAACTAAAATGTCAGGGGCTTAGGGCAGTTTTAGATCTAAAAGACAGTCCAAAGAGTTACGTTCTAAGCATTCTGCAGCATGCATAATCATTCAGTTCCTCGATAAAATGAATGCGTCGTTTGGCCAAGATAAAGATATTAATGGATCATTAAAAAATTCATATATTTAACAAAGAGTCATAAAACATTAGGAACATAACTAAAGATAAGACAATGTATAAAGGGAATTTAAGCAGTAATATACTCAGAACAAAATAGTTGTCTATATAAATGATTCATAAAATAAAAGAAAAAATTAGGTTGTGGGAATATAAATGGCATTCGACCCCAAGTTTCGCAGCATTTCTTCTAGCTGACAGTTTGAAGACATATAGCAGTATAGTAAATTTGATAAAGAGTGTTGGTATAAAGTTAATGAGGGCTAAAATTAAACATGTATCAGGGAGATAAATCATTGCTAGATGCTGATAATTAGAATTAGCACAGATCATATATTCCCTTATAAAGCTCCATGTTAATGGCTCATAAAATGAAGGTAAAATAAGAAAGGGCAGAAGGTGGAAATAAAGAGAAAATTACTGTACCTGAAGTGAAAGAATCAAGAGGATGAGAAGGGACAGAGAATAGCAATAAAACTATAACAAGATCCTCCTGTTTCCCCACAATCATTTCTCCACCCTTTGCCTAGGTGGGCCTGGCCTGTTTTTTTAAAGAGGCTCCAGCAAGAGAAGGCTATGGTGGAAGCAGACATTCCTGAAACCATAGACTTAACACTAATTCCATAAGAGAGACTAGGAATCAGTTTATCTTCCTTGCTCCTGTGCCAACCGATGGCACAGAAATCCAGAAATAGCCACATCAAAGTCTTGTCACTGTTTGCTTTGTCCTTCGAATGCATCCTTTATCTGTTTTCCCATAAGCTGGCTATACAATAAAAGATTTCTGAACGAACACACGTACAAAAAAATTATTAGCACATATGATGACATGACAAACTATGACGAATGCTGTTCAAAAGTAAACAGTGCTGATTTAAGTGCTTATACAATCTAAATAAAAAAAAAAGGCCATTTTGCAAAGCACTTTAAGAGACTCATCTGCACGAGCACTTTGTTTTGCCCAATGGACTTTTTTTTATTTATGGTGATTAAGTATTTTAAGCAGCACTGTTCACTTTTTTGCTGTATATAGATATTATGAATTGTTTAGATAGTTTATTAATTTCTGAGCAGATTGCACTTTTTAGTAATAGCAGTGCTTGGTCTCTTATTCAATTCTATTAGTGTGTGGTCAGCTTAAAACAATCATACACCAGGTGAAGTTAATTTTAAAGTGTGATCTGCATCCATTTTCTAAGTCAGTGATCCGGAAAGTAGAGAAGGCGGAGGATCTACATGATGCCCAGGCAACTAGAAAGAGAGACCAGCGATTACTGCCTGCCTATCTTTCTCAGCAAACTATTCTTTTATACAAGTTAGCAATGGAAAATTAAAGCCTGCACCCTACAAACAGGCTTCTTTGCTATGAACATTTTTTAAACTGATACATAGGCATTAGGAGATATGTTTTAAACCTACTTAAAACCCTAGTAAAAAGCTAACTTTTATTCATCTCATTAACTTTTACTGTATCTATTAGTTTCCAGCTACAACTTAATACAGCAACATAAAGAATTAAAAGTTAATGTAACTCGTAAAACCCTGAGATCAATTAATTACATTCTAAAAGTCTATAATGAAATCCATATAGGATTACACAATTTGCCCCTATAAACCTGTTATGTGTGTGTGAAATGACTTGTATTTAAGAACTAGGACCTAAGATACTGAGAGATGGAGTTTTCACAAAGTAAAGCAGATATTTCAGTGTGAGAAGAGAAAGTAGAGAAAAGTGAATTAAATTAAAGTTTGATATTCAACCAGACGGAGATAATGAAAATCTGCAAATGTTGTCTAATCTGTTGCTGATGAGTGAACATTAAATATGAATAGCTTTTCCCTTCCAGGATACCAGCCTGCAACACCAGGGACATGGGATGGTATTCCATTAGGCAGGAGTACGAGGGGTCCCTTACTATGCTGGTACCAGATCATATATTCTTAGGCCCCTTTCACACTGAGGTGTTTAAGGCGCTACAGCGCCTGTATAGCGCCTGAAAAAAGCGGGTCCTTTCACTCCAGTGTAAAAGCCGGATGGCTTTCACACTGTATTGGTGCGCAAGCAGGACGGTAAAAAAAGTCCTGCTAGCAGCATCTTTGGAGCGGTGAAGGCAGTTTTAACCCTTTTTCGGCCGCTAGCGGGGGTTAAAACCGCACCGCTAGCGGCCGAATACCGCAGTTAAAACGACGGTAAAGCAGCGCTAAATATATTGCTGCTTTACCGCCGATGACCGAACCGCCCCAGTGTGAAAGGGGCCTTAGGCTCCAGTTAGAAAATGCTATGGAAATTGAGGGTTTACCATGCAACCTCTTTCATGGTGAATTTGTAGACAGGTCCACAGAACCTCATTGCATCATGTTAACTGTATACAGGCTTATCAATGTGTAAGTGTAACACTCACAGGTATTATTATAACCTCTCACAGAGATCTCATAGAGACAATGCCTTCAACTGCTTTTCCTATTAAATGGACAGTGTGCTTTGTTCAGGCATCAACCAATATCAGCATCTTCCTGGGCTGCTATTCTAAACATAATCACAATCATGTTACTCCTGGTGCCTCTACAGTTCACAAATGTCTGACACAGATCAGATAGCTGCTGTAGCCTCTCACCCTGTGACCTAAGCCTAGTACACACAGGCCGAATGTCGGGCAGTTTCTGTTGAATCAGCATGTGTGCACTGCAGCCGGTCCATTCAACCGGCTTCTGTCGAAGGGGCTTGACCGAAAAAGGTCTACTGATCGCTGCCCGGATCAGCGCTCTCAGTCAATGGGTGAGAGCACTGACCAGAGTGTTCTTGCGGGGGAAGGGGCGTGTTCCCCTGTTGGAACACAATAGAACAGCAGGGGAGATCGCCATATGAACGTTTGATAGCTAGTACAGAGGCTCCTCCTGTACTAGGTTGAACGATAAAAAACTACTAGTATGTACTAGGTCTAACTACTAAGTTACTTTGTTGCAGTCTCATCACCTGGGAATAGGAAACTGAGGAAATGCTTCATCCTGCCTGGAACAGACTGATAATATAATCTCAGCTTGGGCAAAATCATTTACCTGTCAATTAAAAGATGATTTAATGAGGTAAATAATGTTGCTGAATTTAATTTTTACGCACACTTGTAAAGTTATTGAACGACGTCATACACATGGTCATACAGGGGCCATACATTGTGTAGAGCCTACGTAATCAATTTCCCAGGACCCGCAGCTACCGCATACAGCTGCCCAGTTGAAGTGATTAGAAGATGCATTGGTATGAAATTATGCACCAGGCTTTGCATAAAGCAGTGTTTCTCAACTCCAGTCCTCAAGGCCCACCAACAGGTCATGTTTTCAGGCTTTCCACTATCTTGCATAGGTGATTTAATCAGTTTAACTGCCTTAGTAATTACCACAGCCATTTCATCTGAGGGAAATCCTGAAAATATGACCTGTTGGGGCACCTTGAGGACTGGAGTTGAGAAACACTGGCATAAAGTACCTGAATATAGTGTGCAGTCGGCATATATGTTGGTACTCAAGTAAGTGCTTTCCACAACCCCCCACGGATAACTGCACACAGCTGCATATTCTAATTCATCTCAATGGGCAGCTGTACATTATATGGTAGCAATAGGTCCTGGTAAAAGTGATTACCCAGGCTCTACACACTGTACATTGTCTTCTTAAAATGTTCCTTTGACAAATAGAGAAACTCCATTCACAATTTTTTCATGTCTGTTTATGGATGCATTTACATCAGTGCTGAGAAGTTTATTCTTAAATAATTATTTTAATATTTTAGCAATAACTGGATAAAGGTTTCTTCCAGTCTAAATTCTATGCTTGTTAATTGCTTCATTCACTCAAAACTGACAGAATTCATTAAATCCACATGCAGCTTAAAGGTCTCTTTTGGGTTAGCTGAAAGATAGCATATTTTGTTGTAAGGGAGGGGTGCTTGATAAAGTGCATATACCTTTAAAACATGCCAAAGTGGAATTTCGCTGTCCTAAAGCCAACCCTTAAAGCTCATCTCCAAGGAAAGGAAGAATGTACACTTGCAGTGGGCCTGCACCATGCACTGCAAGCGTTAAATGCTTATTTAGGTTTAGGGGACTGCAATTTTCCTTACCGGATCCTCTGCTCCTGCCGGCAACCAGCACTCTTCTCTAGAAAGCAAACCAGTTCTAGGTGAGAGCAATCCCATGCTTCAACCTCACGGTGCAGGTCCAGTCCACAATCTGGATAGGAGCCACTGGAACAGGAAAAGGTTTGACCGCACTCGCAGGTTTGAAGCAAAAGTGATGATTTTTATCTTCAATAAAGTCTTCAGACAACATCGTAGACATTACAACATCAATGCAGACTTGGCAAAGATTAACGCGTTTCAAAAATTGGAATTAGCTAATCTTTATTATGACTTAGAACTAAGCAAATTCCATATCGTGAAACGCGTTAATCTCTGTCAGGTCTTCATTGATGTTATGATGTCTATTAAGTTGTCTGATGATTTTTATCTTCAATAAAGTCTTCACTTTTTCTTCAAACCTGTGAGTGCGGTCGAACCTTTTCCTGTTCCAGTAGCACTCTGCTCTACTTCCCTACACTCCAGCGGTGGACTGTGCCTCAGTGTCCTTACCCCCTCAATGCAGATCTATAAGCTTTGGATTGAACTTGATGATGTCAGAGTTCCTGCAACTGCCAGAGCATAAAATTCTATTGAATTTGTACTTGCATCACCAGATTTCAGACTATTGGATTTGTTAAAGCAACTCTCTTGAATAAAACAATGACACACGTCACATACATCTGCTGATGTTTGCCCTCTAACTTCTTCAAACTGTTCTACTCTTCTGACATCACCTTGTACATCTCCCTAAATATATCATCTCTACACTGCTTATTGGCTTAAGCTGGGTACACACACACAGTTTTTCTTTGTTCAACCCAGCTGGCTGAACGATAAAAAAAAAAAAAACCTGACAGATTGCCGTACTAACACAAGCAACGTTAGTGCAGCGATCTCCCCTGCTGTGCCTTAGTATTCTGACAGGGGGTCGTCGTTTGGCAAAAGTCACAAGGCCAGATTGTCGGACAGGCAGCTGTACACACTGTCCGAATGTTGGCTGGTTCCTGCTGAACCAGCTGATATATGGATCGTGTGTACCCAGGTTTAGCCTCTACCTGCTTTGCTAGCCTCTTGAAACCCTTTTGTTACTCACCCTGACCCAACTATGAATCCTCTGCTGCCAACAACCTACCTACTGCTGGTTTCCAGTCCCGTCTACCAGCACCAAGGTTGCTGTCCTTACACTCACTATGCAGCTCAAATCTAATAGTTGTTGAATGCTCCAGCAGGCACAGGTACTGTCATACCCCTGACAACTACATTCAGGCTGAATGAAAACAGAAATTAAGCAAACTGGACTTTTAGGGCATACAAGTTTCATTAAAACCTTAATTTTATTTCAATACCCATGAAATTAGCTGGATATACTTAAAGCGGAACTTCAGTCATTTTTTCATCTTTCAATCTATTTAATCCTTTGCCCTTGTTGTTTTAACTTTGGATGGATTGTAAAAAAAAAAATTCTGCCAGTAAATACCTTATACAGTCCACTTCATGTTTCTTGTCTTGTCATTAGCCTAGGCTTATGACATCATACACAGCTCTCTCTCACTCTTGTGAGAGTTTGCCAGGAAGGGAGGGGGGGTGAGTCATAAGAGGGCCAATGAGAGCTGCACATCAGGTGTGCACCTCTGTGTGCAAATCCAGGAAGTGAACAGGCAGCAGCCTCAGCTGCCCAAAGTTAAAATGGCTGCCGCCAGACTTGGAGGGAGATTTCTGCAGCATATTTGGCAAGTACAGAATCACAGCATGTATACAATAATATGCAAAGCGGTTTGAGGGAAGCTTCAGAATGGCAAATATGTTTTTATTACAAATTATGTGAGCAGACTGCTTTTCCTCTTTAACTACCTCGCGACCGCCGGCTGTCAATTGATGGCCAGGCGGCGCAGCTCTCAGCGCGGGAGGGCGTCATATGACGTCCTCCCCTTCAGTGCACTCCAGGGAGCACGCGTGCGCCGCCGGGAGCGCGTGCGTGCGCTCGCCGTGTCACTGGGCACCCTCTGCGCGTGCCCAGCGGCCGCGATGTCCGCTGGGCACGCGTGATTGCCCGGTAACACAGCGGGACCGTGGATCTGTGTGTGTAAACACACAGATCAACGGTCCTGTCCGAGGAGAGGAGCCGATGGTGTGTTCTCTGTACAGAGAAACACCGATCGGTCTCCTCCCCTTGTGAGTCCCCTCCCCCCACAGTAAGAATCCCTCCCAGGGAACATATTTAACCCCTCCCCGCCCCATAGTGGTTAACCCCATTCACTGCCAGTGTCATTTATACAGGAATCAATGCATTTAAATAGCACTGATTGCTGCATAAATGACAATGGTGCCAAAAATGTGTCAAAAATGTCCGATGTGTCCGCCATAATGTCGCAGTCACAATAAAAATCGCAGATCGCCGCCATTACTGTTAAAAAAAAAATATTACTAAAAATGCTATAAAACTATCCCCTATTTTTTAAACGCTATAACTTTTGCGCAAACTAATCAATAATCGCTAATTGCGATTTTTTTTTACCAAAAATATGTAGAAGAATACGTATCGGCCTAAACTGAGGAAAAAAAAATGTTTTTTTATATATTTTTTGGGGATATTTAGTATAGCAAAAAGTAAAAAATATTGTTTTTTTTTTAAATTTGTTGCTCTTCTTTTGTTTATTGCGCAAAACATAAAAAATGCAGAGGTGATCAAATACCACAAAAAGAAATCTCTATTTGTGGGGAAAAAATTATAACAATTTCATTTGGGTACAGTGTTGTATGACTACGCAATTGTCATTCAAAGTGCGACAGCGCTGAAAGCTGAAAAATGGCCTGGTCAGGAAGGGGGTGAAAATGCACTGTACTGAGGTGGTTAACATACCTATAAAGCAGCCATGGAATATTATTTCTGAACATTAATTACAATAATGTGCAACCTCCATTTATTGGAACTCCTCACTTGGGGAGGGCGGGGGGCTACTTCTACATGTTAGAGCACCTTAGTATGACCACTCACAGCTCTATTGTTACCATGGTCAAGAAGACCAATGGAATCTCTTGTATGGTGGAATCACTACTAGGGTGGGCTTACCCCTGGCCATCAGATCACCTATTAGCTGAAGGGCCCGCAGAGAACATATAATAGTGTAGTGTAAAAGGGGAATCCGTCTGGATCCCTCCCTGTGCCCCAACATTCAGGGTTACTTAAACTGGGGGTGCAAGAGAGTCCACCTTTGTCATCAGATACATAACAATAACATTTCTGCAACTATATTTGTACATATTCTGGATTTTGGATTGTGCAGTAAACATGCATCCTATTTTGCATAAAAAAACAGCTGAATTCTAAATAAAGAGAGCTAGCATTTGTAAAAGCACGCCGATATAAATTACATAATAAGTAACCACGTATGGGTGACCTACCTGCAGCACGTCAACTACAAAGTAACAAGTCCAATTTGAATCATCTAATAACTATTTTTGTTGGTCTTTTTCCCCCTGAAGCACCCCAAATGTCTCACATTTCAGTGTTCATTTAAAGAATAAATATAATAAAATATTTATAACTGTAGAGATTGACAAGTCCTTTTAACAAACTTTCAGTAAAAAGAATCAACATTGTACATTTCCATTAATTACCTCATCTTCAACACAGCAACGGATTACAAGAACTTTGTCATTTTTTGACAGAGTGTTCGTATATAGCTTAAAGAAGAAAGGAGAATAAACAACATTTACAGCCCTAGGAAATATGTGGATTTGCTTTCTTGTGAGGAATGAAAGAAGGAACTTTGCCTACTTCCACTTCTTAAAGCCTAGACAAAGTAGCTTGAAAAAACTGGGCTTACAGTTACATCCTTAGTGTCAAAACAAAAAAATTAATTAAAACCATTGTATAACAGTTTAATAAAATTCCTTTATTCTCAAGGACTCTCGAAACATTTAACACTAAAATATATTTGAACAGTTGGAAATAGTTCCAACAAGTGTTTGAGTACCAGACAACATACAACAGCCAACAATATTACAATATTCTCCAAAAAGATGCAACTTCCCTGAAAAGTAAGTCAATAGTCAGGTTAAGGAGGACCAGCACTGTGGAAGCTGTTCACAAAAAAAGGCAAGCAAAGGACACGGGAATAGTCAACAGTATTGCCTGTAGGCTTTTTGAAGCTGATCTTCTCGCTGTGTGGAGGGGTGCCAGAAACATTATGCCAGCAATCAAGTTAATGCATGTGCGCACAAGCATGTGCATGCTTACAGGCATAGAAGCCTTGCTAAACAAGTGATGGTGTGCATATATACAGGGAACGTACACTGGCACCAAGTGGGCAATTTAAACCTTGCTTAAAGCGATTGTAAAACGTAAAAAAAAAAAAAAAAATACAAAAAAAACCCAGGTCTATACTTGCCTGCTCTGTGCAATGGAATTGCACAGAGAGGATGCAAACCTCATCTTCTCAGGTCCCCTGCCGGTGCTCCTGGCTGCTCCTCTCTATCCAGTGCCCCCTTGATTTTGTGCCCCACTGCTGCGTCCATTGACACAGACAGCGAGGCTCAGGCCCGCCCTCCCCACTGGCTTTGAGTGACAGCACTGGGAGCCAATGGCTTCCGGTGCCCCAGCAAAGCCAGCGAGACCAAGAAGTGAGGGGAGAGGAGCGCACAGCGATGGATAGAATGAGGGCTCAGGTAAGTAAAGGGGTGGTGAGGGGTGATGATGACGCCTAAAAATGTTTTACCTTAATGCAAGGAATGCATTAAGGTAACAAAAATGTTTAGGCTTTTGAACCACTTTAACCGCTTAAGGACCGCCTCCTGCACATTTACATCGGCAGAATGGCACGGCTGGGCACATCAACGTACAGGTAAGTTGCTCTTCAAGTGCCCAGTCGCGGGTCGTGCGTGTGCACCGTCGGCGGTCCTGAGCTCCGTCGCCGTGGGAACCGCGGACACGATCACCGCTGGTGTCCCGCGATCGGGTCACAGAGCTGAAGAACGGGGAGAGGTAAGTTTAAAAAACCTCTCCCCGTGCTTCCTAGTGAGCCTGTCACTGATCGTCTGTTCCCTGTCATCGGGAAAGACGATCAGTGAAGTCGAACGCCAAGCCGCCATCCCTTGATAGTCACGTGTTCGTGACGCAACGCGTCAGGAGGAGGAGCCTAGTGACGTCACCGAGAACACACGGAGTGAGGACGAGCAGGGCATTCAGCCCACACACAGTGCCTGACAGTTCGGCTACCGCGCTAACATAACCGGGTGTTTGTGAGTAGATCAGCACCTAATTGCTGCAACATTTTGAAACAAAGTGTTAGTAGCGCTGCGCAATGTGTTGTATCTTTTTATGTGTGTCTTTTCATATATGCAAACGGGAGAAGAACCTCTATGCATTTCGGCCTATCAGATTGGCCGTCCTCAGGAAGTTAACTTCCTGAGGACGGCCAATCTGATAGGCCGAAATGCATAGAGGTTGAGTCACTTTATTGTGACACACTTCCGCCCACACATTCAATCTGGAAATTAAGCCTGTTCTGAGCCAGCAGCTGCATGAACCAACCAGGCGGATTTCACGGATTTACTTATACCTGCTGTTCGCTCCAGGTGCCAGGACATTAGGCACTCATACATGTGAGTTGAATATCTTTATATTTTTTGGAATAAAAAGCTCTTTATCAACGGTACTGCACAATGAGGCTTTTTCTATTATATTTATTTATATGAGGAACACTCACCGCTGCCAATCATCGGTCCAGAGGATATCCATAGGGGTCGCCCCAGACGCGCATTTGATCTAACTAGCGATAGTTGGTCCACTCCCAGGGGTGAGTGCACATCTACTAGGGGGAACCCTATTTAAAGCACTTAAGAAGCACGGAATCATCCATATATTGCTCAAGTCACAGCATTGTATATTGTTTCACTAGCACAAGCACCTTTTTTTACTGGGGACTGTTTGATTAATTTTATTTGTTACCAGTGTATCATTTATTACCTGTATGTCATTTTTTTTAGCATTTAGCGTGGTATACTTTTTATCATTTATTAATTGTTCACACCAATTTCACACTGCAGCTGCTTTAATTATGTGGTAAAGCAACTTGTTCACTTTAGCCATATTAACACATACATGAGGTTTTTTTTCACTTATTTTCATCCTTTGGCGCTTTGGTTAATTTTTATATTTTTTCACAAAAGTAATACTGGCCACTAACTATATTAAATTGGGTAAATTTGGATGCTAGAAAGTATAAAAAATATTAACCTCTTGGAGCTGACGCCTCCTGGCCCTTGAAGAGGTTTAGGAGGCTGGAAAGCGGGGCGTCTTAAGATCATGTGACTGCAATGATTGGCTGTCACAGCGGTCACGTAGTCCCGAAAACTCCTGATCGTAAGGATCAGGAGCTTTCAGTAAAAAGACAATAACTGTGCCAGAAATGGTGTCTCGACACAGGAGCTTTCAGTAAAGAGACAATAACTGTGCCAGAAACTGTCTTGGCACAGTTGTATTGGGGGCAATTAACGCAAATATGCGGCCCTCTGCGCTAAGGACAAGGCCTTGAGAGGCTGCATATTTGCGTATGGCCAGTGCCATGGAGTTAAATGCTTTCATGCACTGCTGGCTTGGCTGGTCAGAACAAGTTTTTCGGAGACTAGATCTCAAACACTACCACTTTGCAATGCACTATGAAGGAAGTCAACCTTCCATATCTTGTGGAAAACTACTGCAAGGGACCTTGATCATATATTTAATTAGCCAGGAGATGATTTAACTGACCAATGCCCTCTCAAATTTAAATATTAGTTTTGAGCAGAATTACCCCTTTAAAAATGGGTAAACTCTAAAGTTAAGTCCCCTATAATCCATCAGGTAAGCAAGCGTTAAGCAGGTTCCACAGGCTCCAGATCTAAATCCTATGAGCTAAAGTCATGGTATGTGTGTATCTTGGTGTACTTTGTGTATCATTGTTTTCAAATCTGTGCAATAAACCAACATGAAACTTTTCCTCTGTGCAGAAGCTTCTTGTGATGAAGACCACTCACTGCTGCTCTCTCTCCTTGTGCAAGGTGAATGGTTTTGTATCTGCCCCTGCTGTAGTTTTCTGCAGACAACCTGTAGGGGGCGAAGCTGCTATATCCCAACCACATCTCTGTTCCAGCCATATGCAGCACATTGATGACATCACTGCTACTTTATATGATATCAGGTTTTTTTAAGGTTTGGTGCACACAAGTGGATTTATATTCTCTTGGATAGTGAGAAATATTGATGATGTACCCAAAAATTAAGTTTTAACTCTTAAAGTGTACGTGAAGTTTTTATTCGATCTCGGTCTATTAAAAATAAAATTAAAAGCATTTTGCGATCTGTCGAGTGTAAAAAAAAAATACCTGTTAATCCTGCCAGATATCTTTATAGCTGATACATTTCTGTCTTCTCTGCCTGTGCTTGACTCATCAGTTACATTGTTTCAAGCTATCTCTGTGCAGGGCCCCTTCCCATAGGACATAGCGAAAAGGAGAGGGGAAAGTGTTAGAGCCGGTTCACACTGGGGCAACACGACTTCCAGCGTGACTTTTGGAGGCAACTTGGACACCACTGGAGTATGAAAAACAGCGCGACTTGGAGCTACTTCAACACGACTTGGGGCGACTTACAACACGACTTTAAGTCGCCCCAGGCCAGGCGACCTAAGCCGTGGCCAGTCAGAGAATAATCAGCTCTGGAGGGGGAACTCCACGCCAAAATTTTGATAAAAAACCGGCATGGGTTCCCCCTCCAGGAGCATACCAGGCCCTTAGGTCTGGTATGGATTTTAAGGGCAAACCCCTACGCCGAAAAAACGGCGTGGGGGTCCCCCCCAAAATCCATACCAGGCCCTTATCCGAGCACGCAGCCTGGCCGGTCAGGAAAGGGGGTGGGGACGATCGAGCGCCCCCCTCCTCCTGAACCGTACCAGGCCGCATGCCCTCAACATGGGGGTGGGTGCTTTGGGGAAGGGGGGCGCCCTGCGGGCCCCCCCACCCCAAAGCACCTTGTCCCCATGTTGATGAGGACAAGGGCCTCTTCCCAACAACCCTGGCCGTTGGTTGTCGGGGTCTGCGGGCGGGGGTCCCCAGATAAGGGGGCCCCCAGATCCCGGCCCCCCACCCTATGTGAATGAGTATGGGGTACATCGTACCCCTACCCATTCACCTGGGGAAAAAGTGTCAATAAAAAAAAAACCACAACACAGGTTTTTAAAGTAATTTATTAATCAGCTCCGGGGGTCTTCTTCCGACTTCGGGGGCGGACTTCCGACTTCTCCGCTTTGTTTGGCCTCTTCTCCCGATCTACGGCCTCTTCTCCCGCTTATGGGGCGGGGCTATTGTGTGACATCACCTGGTGACCCCGCCCCATTCCTATATAAGTCATCGCGCAGCGCTCACGCGGCATTACAGCGGGAGAGAGCATTGTGTCAACATCGGAAGAAGAGGGAAGAAGGACGGAGGAGACCGGCTCCTCAGCTGGTAAAAGAGCTGCAAGAAGATAGCGGAAGAGCCGGCAGAAGTGCGGGAGACGACGCCGGAGAGCGGGAGGAGAGGCCGGACATCGGGAGAAGAGGCCGAACAGAGCGGAGAAGTCGAAAGTTGGCCCCGAAGTCGGGATCTGGGGGCCCCCTTATTAAAGGGGGCTCCCGGATTCCGATAAGCCCCCCGCCCGCAGACCCCTACAACCAACGGCAAGGGGTTGTCGGGAAGAGGCCCTTGTCCTCATCAACATGGGGACAAGGTGCTTTGGGGTGGGGGGGCCCGCAGGGCACCCCCCTTTCCCAAAGCACTCACCCCCCATGTTGAGGGCATGCGGCCTGGTACGGTTCAGGAGGGGGGGCACTCGATCATCCCCACCCCCTTTCCTGACAGGCCAGGCTGCGTGCTCGGATAAGGGTCTGGTGTGGATTTTGGGGGGGACCTCCATGCCATTTTTTCAGCGTAGGGGGTTGCCCTTAAAATCCATACCAGACCTAAGAGTCTGGTATGCTCCTGGAGGGGGAACCCATGCCGGTTTTTAATTTAAAATTTGGCGTGGAGTTCCCCCTCAAGGAGACACTGTCGCGTCCATATAGATGGAGATCCGACTTGGAGGCAACTTCCATTGAAATCAATGGGTACAAGTCGCCTAGAAGTCGGATTGAAGTAGTACAGGAACCTTTTCTGAAGTCGGAGCGACTTCAGTAGCGTTCATTAGGACGGCTCTCATTCACTTGCATGTAATTTCAGATGTCAAGCGACTTGGGGCGACTTGCGGTCTGACAAGTCGCCCCCCAAGTCGCGGTAGTGTGAACCAGGTCTTAGTCCTGTCCTAAAAAGACAATGCTGATCCTTTACAAATACAGTACAGGGAGTGACCATTGTCACCCTGGGACAGGTAGTGTGTTACTGGAAGGATCACCAGGTGAAAATAAAGGAAATAAATAATGCAGCCACCACAACTAGGGGCTGGTAAGCTTCAATATATTGTGTTGTTTTTAGGTTTGGACACTTTTTAACCATCTTTGAAAAAATGAAATATTTTTTTTTTAATTCACTTGGGATGCAGTAAGCAAAATATTTCTTAAAGGGATTGTAAAGCTTTGTGTTTTTTTTTTCTTTAAATAACAAACATGGTATACTTGCCTCCTCTGTGCAAGGGTTTTGCACAGAGTGGCCCCAATCCTCCTCTTCTGTGGTCCCCCCACGGTGCTCCTGACTCTTCCCTGCATCGACTGCCCCCCTCAGAGACCTGCTTTCCAAGGGGGTACTTTTTTTTCTTTAAATAACAAACATGGTATACTTACCTCTATGCAAGGGTTTTGCACAGAGTGTCCCCATTCCTCCTCTTCTGGGATTACCCCGCAGCGCTCCTGGCTCTTCCCCGCATCGACTGCCCCCTCGGAGACCTGCTTTCCAAGGGGGTACTCGTGCGGGCACACTCCCGAGTGCTGCTGCTGCGTCCATTGACAGACAGCAGGACTCCGCTCCGCCCCCGTGTCACTGGATTTGATTGACAGCAGTGGGAGCCAATGGCTCTTGCTGCTATCAATTTGTCCAATGAGGACCCGAGACAGTGGCTGGAGCTGCCGGCTCGTTCTCGTCGCTGGAAAGATCGGGTTAAGGTAAGTAAAAGGGGGACTCCTTTAAAACTGGAGTTCTTTAAAGAAAAAAAAATGCATAGCAAGGACAAAACAACTGGATAATCTAAAGCAATATTTCTAAGTTGCTGTTAAAGACTCAAGCCATCAAAGTTGTAAAGTATAAACTGTAGTATGCACTTTGCCTTGCATCTTAGCAACCATTTTTTCAATTATTAACTGTGACAAATTAATCATTGCAATTCTGCTCTGACATACAGCTATTAAGTCTTAATTGAAGTAAACTGGTTGGAGCCAGATGCATAATAATGTTTTTCAAATCATGTTTATTGTTTTTTTTTTTTAATTTATAATCTGGATTAAAAAAAAAACACAACAGCAATACATTTTTAACAAAGAAAATCGAGAATTACTCCCAGTGACAAGTGTTGATAGAAGACACACCAATCAAGAACCATTAATGTTTTTTACCGTGCTGATATGGAGACTAGTCAGGACAGTGTAATAAAAATCCAGATTTACATGATGGAAATTGAGATAATTTACATCACATTTTCTAAGAACTAACTATGTGTGAAATGTGGCTGGCAACAATACAACTGAATGCAAGAGTAATGAAATGTGTTTGCATATGCTTAAGGTATCAAGATAAATTCATATATACCAAAAGGTGTGATGTGTTGCTGAGAAGAAGGTGGTTTTCTTCAGGAGTGTCTCTCTGAACTCTCACAAACTTTAGCAAAGCAAGAGCATGTTGTTCTATAGAGAGGCAGTGTGTGGCAGTAGCTTTTGACAATGATCTACAGTTTTTGAGGGATCTGGGCACAAGGTCAATTTTCCTTTTAGGGATTATGTTAGCACTGATATTGTATCTGACACTAAAACGCACGTGTGGTCTCAGAAATATGGTCACCTTAGTGGTCCTATGCTCTTCCCATCTTGAATCCAAACAGCTTGGGTTTCCCCTAAGTACGGATCTGTTACTTCCTCCTCCTGCAGGACTTATCCTCCTCCTCCCCTCCCTCTTGTCTCCATCTTGATCCTTACTTCTTTGTCATTTTCCTTCTTTCTTCTTCTCCTCTTATTCGCTGCCGAGACTGTGCTTATGGGCGCCCTCAGTCTCTTTTGCTCTAGGGTGACCCTAAGTCCTTGGTCTCAGGGCCTATTCCTTGTTGGCAAGCGGCCACTGTTGATAGATCCCAAAGTCTTTTTGTACCTCTCTACAGATTGCTCACTCTCACCTGTGCCGGGGGGGGGGGGGGGTCCAATAGACCAGCACAGGCATTTTCTTCTGCTGTAAAGTAATGTACCTTCAACCCGGGCCCCTGTCAGATGGCCCTTAGGCCCTGGTGATCTATATGGACCTTTGGTTTACTCCATTAGGTTGCCCAGTGGACAGTTAATACTTAACCAGTTCCCGACCAGCTCGCGTACATATACAGGGGCAGAATGGCTCCCCTGCGCGAAACCCCGTAAAGGTACAGGGTTCCTTTAACCACTTCAATACCCGCCCATAGTCATATGACGCCCACAAGGTGGATCTCCCATCCTGGGTGGGCATCATATGACGTCCTACCATTCCCGGCCGCCTAGGGGGCGCGCGCGCGGCGTCGCTCGGGACCCGCGATTGCCCGTTAAAAAACAACGGGACCGTGCGGCTGTGTGTGTAAATACACAGCTCCACGTCCTGTCAGTGGCGAGGAGACCGATCATGTGATCCCAGTACAGAGGAACACCGATCGGTCTCCTCCCCTTGTGAGTCCCCTCCCCCACAGTTAGAATCACTCCTATAGGGAACACATTAACCCCTGCAGCGCCCCCTAGTGTTAACCCCTTCCCTGCCAGTCACATTTACACAGTAATCAATGCAATTTTATAACGATCGCTATGTAAATGTGAATGGTCCCAAAAAAATGTGTCAAAAGTGTCCGAAGTGTCCCCAGCAATATCGTAGTCGCGAAAAAAAAATTGCAGATCGCAGTCATTACTAGTAAAAAAAAAAAAAAAAAAATGCAATAAATCTATCCCCTGTTTTGTAGACGCTATAACTTTTGCGCAAACCGATCAATATACTCTTATTGCAATTTTTTTTACCAAAAATATGTAGAAGAATACGTATCGGCCTAAACTGAGTAAAAAAAAATAGTTTTTTTTTTAAAAAAATGGGATATTTATTATAGCAAAAAGTAAAAAATAGTGTTTTTTTTTTCAAAATTGTCGCTCTTCTTTTGTTTATAGCGCAAAAAATAAAAAACGCAGAGGTGATCAAATACCACCAAAAGAAAGCTCTATTTGTGGGAAAAAAAGGAAGTCAATTTTGTTTGGGTGTAACGTCGCACGTCCGCGCAATTGTTAGTTAAAGCGACGCAGTGCCAAATCGCAAAAAGTGCTCTGGTAAGGAAGGGTGTAAAATGGCCCGGTGCTGAAGCGGTTAAGAGCCGCCAGAGGGCGCGTACGCGACACCGAAGGAGCGCGTGCCCGCTGCACAGTGGGGGACCCAATGGGCGTGGCCGGCGGTCGTGATCGCGTGCACGAGCACCAGCACAGGGATTTGTGTGTGTAAACACACAAATCCCTGTGCTGTCAGAGGAGAGGAGACATGTCGTTTGTTCCTACTATGTAGGAACAGCGAAATGTCTCCTCTCCTACTCAGTCCTAGCCCCATACAGTTAGAAAACAGTTAGGGAACACACAATTAACCTCTTGATCGCCCCTAGTGTTAACCCCTTCCCTACCAGTCTAATTTACACAGTAATCAGTGCATTTTTATAGCACTGATCGCTGTAAAAATGTCAATGGTCCCAAAAATGTGTCAAAAGTGTCCGATGTGTCCATCGCAATACCGCAAAAAATAGTAGATCTCTGCCATTACTAGTAAAAAAAAAAAAAATAATAATAAAAATGCCTTAAAAGTGCTATAAATCTTTGCCATAGTTTGTAGACGCAAACGATAACTTTTGCGCAAACCAATCAATATACGGTTATTGTGTTTTTTTTTTACCAAAAATATGTAGAAGAATATATATTGGCCTAAACTAATGAATAAATTCTTTTTTTTTTTAATTTGGGGGATATTTATTATAGCAAAGAGTAAAAAATATGTTTATAGCGCAAAAAATAAAAACCGTAGAGGTGATCAAATACCACCAAAAGAACACTATTTGTAAGAAAAAAAGGACGCAAATTTTGGGTACAGCGTCCAACGGCCGCGCAATTGTCAGTTAAAGCGACGCAGTGCTAAATTGTAAAAAGTGCTCTGGTCAGAAAGGGGGTAAAATCTTCCGGGGGGGTTAAAAGTGGTTAAAGAAGTTCTCTAATCGGACTTCCCCAGCCCAGACCTTCCTGTTATGCTCACCATGCTGTACCCCTGCGTGGGGGAACATTTGTCAAGATGTTATGCTTCTTACAATTAGAATAGAACCTGCTTTGTGGGCTCACACTACTTGTACATAAACACCCCTGTTGAAGGCCCCCAGAGCAAAAGTGAAATGGTTGCAATCAAAGTACATCTACAATTGTGATGTGTAAAGGTGATGGAGTGGGCAAAGATCAAGGACACGCATACAATTTTTAACAATTTTCAGCTACAGCTATTCAGATATAATTGTGATTTTCCCTTACCTTAGCGACAGGAGGTCATCTACCCATTGGTGATAATTCCCACCCCCAAACAGACACAGTAGGTGGCTTGCCATCCAAGGCTAATACCCAAGCAAAAGATGTTCTTTCAGGGTGGATAATGGCAAGAAAACCTTAGAGTGGTTGTAAACCTTTACATATACCCAGTGAAATGACTGTCCTTGGGTGATACACAGAGAACAAATGCTCCTACATGAGTTGTACCTGTTTATCTGGGTCTTCTATTCAGTCATTCAAAGTGCTGAATTTATAAAGCTTGTCTGAGAGTTCAGGAAAAAAGAGGACAGAGCTGAAATTACACTCTGCAGAGCTCAGTGAGGCGAGCTCAGAGCTGATTGGATGGAAGAGACCCCCCCCCCCCACACACACACACACGCACAAATGTTTCCTGCTGATAGACCAGGAATGAAGCAGCAGATGGAAATGACACTTGGTGCTCGAAATTGAGACACGTACACATTATAATGGCATATGCTTTGCTCATATTTCATGTCTGAGATTTACAACCACTTTAAGTCTGAATATAGACTAAGCCAATATCTAGAAATGAAAGAAAGGATTAATCAATATAGTGGTTATCCTATTTAACTATTTAGGGTTTGCAGGTTTGGCAAAATGGGAGGGTAATTTCATCTGAATAGATGCATATGGGAAATCTGCATGTATGGCTTGAAGTGAACCTGCAAAAATGGGAATAGGAGAGCTGCCACTGTTAACTGTTTCAAAGGAACACATTTTGCAGCCATCACAATTTTTCCTGAATTCTTTACGCACTAAAATCACAGATGCCCCCCCAACACCTACCTGACACTTCTCACCGCTCCAGCACTGTCTGCTGCTGAAAATCAAATTCATGTGAGGAGGGGGTGGGGGAGTGGCTTTCCGGCACTGCGTGTCTATGGATGCACACAGCCCGGCTTAGAAACATGCTCAGATGGGTGTCCCCTTAGCACATGGCTTACTGAGGGGGCACTCAGAAGAATAAAGAGGGGACAGCACCGCCAAAGAGCAGGCAAGCAACTGCCCTGTGCAATATCATTGTACAGAGAAAGGAAGCATAACATCTTTTTTAGTTTAAGAAAAAAAATCATAGCTTTTAATATCACTTAAAATTAATGTAAAGCCTTTTTTTTTTTTTAATATATAAAAATAACACACGTTATACCTATCTGCTCTGTGCAGTGGATTTGCACAGAGCAGCCCAGATCCTGCTCTTCTCGGGTGCCTCTTCAGTGCTCCTGGCCTCTCCTTTCTGTCGAGTGCCCCCACAGCAAGCAGCTTACTATGGGGGCACCCGAGCAGAGTCACAGTTCCCAGTGTCCATTCAGATACTGAGCCGCAACCCGCCACCTCTCTATCCTAATTGGCTATCTGACTTTGATTGACAGCAGCGGAAGCCAATGGCGGCACTGCTGTGTCTCAGCCAATCAGGAGGAAGAGTCTCGGATGGCCGAGAAACTTGTGGACACCGATGGACCGAGAGGGACCTCAGCTAAGTATTAGTGGGGCTGCTGCACACAGAAGGCTTTTTATCTTGATGCATAGAATGCATTAGTTGTATGCAAAAAAACCTTCTGACTTTACAACCATTTTAAAGTAAAACAGGACAGACAATAATGACTGACTCAAAATATTCACCTATAAAAATTGAGGTGACCATGGCAGCTCCCATATATCTAACTTGACAGGTTCTCTTTATTCTGATTAAACCCAAGCCAAAGTCAGGTCAGCTTAGGTATTAGGCTGCAGTAATATTAGAAGATTTTTTTTGTATTGTAGAACTGAATATTAGCAGTCTGCCATGTCGTTCCTGCAAAAAAGTAGCTAGAGTGGACTAACAGTATTACAATCCTTATAAAGATGGTAGTAAAATCTGATTAAAACAATTAATTAAAAAGTAAACCACTCTCTAAAAAATAATAAACTTTATTTTATTTATTTTTTCTCCTGCTTTAAAAATTTTATACTCTATCTTCTGCCTCTAATTACATTCAATTTTATCTTATAATGGTATTAGCGATGCAGCATGAGAAAAATGCTGGAAGCAAACTATTTGATCAAGTTTTAAAACAGCGCCTCTGAATGAGTAAATAAATAAAAAAAAAGTGTAGATAATTCGGCGCTCTGTGTAGTTACCGAAATACAATTCTCATGAGGGTTATTGCAGTGAATCCCTCATCAAACTGTCAGAAACAATTGGGGAAGAGACTATTTTACCCACAAACTTGACTGGCATCAAGCAAAAAGCAATATACTGGATGCAGTCCGTAGAGTTAATAGGAAACCTGTGTTTTAATGGATAATATACAGGTAATAAACATTCATTAACCACTTCAGCCCTGGAAGAATTTACCCAATTGCGCGGTGGTGCAACGTGGCTCCCAAACAAAACTTACGGCCTTTTTTTCCCATAAATAGAGCTTCCTTTTGGTGGTATTTGATCACCCCTTTGGTTTTTATTTTTTGTGCTATAAACAAAAAAAATGACAATTTTGAAAAAAAACGCATTATTTTTTACATTTTGCTATAATAAATATCCCCAAAAATATATAAAAATACATTTTTTTCCTCAGTTTAGGCCGGTAATTATTCTTCTACATATTTTTGGTAAAAAAAAAACAAAAAAACCCCTGCAATAAGCATGTATTGATTGGTTTGCGCAAAAGTTATAGGGGATAGTTTTATGGCATTTTTATTAATAATTTTTTTTTTTTACTAGTAATGGCGGTGATCAGCATTTTTTATCGTGACTGCGACATTATGGCGGATGCATTGGACATTTTTGACACATTTTGGGACCATTGTCATTTATACAGCAATCAGTGCTATACAAATGCACAGATTCCTGTGTAAATGACACTGGCAGTGAAGGGGTTAACCACTAAGTGGCAGTGTAGGGGTTAAGTGTGTCCTGGGGCATGTTTCTAACTGTGGGGGGGCGTGGCTGTGTGTGACACGCCACAGATCTCTGCTCCGATCACAGGAAGCAGAGATCGGTGACACTGTCATTAGGCAGAATGGCGAGATGCCTGTTTACATTAGCATCTCCCCGTTCTCCCTCTTCGTGAGACGACCGCGGGCATCCCCGCGGCGATCGAATCCACGGGACCCAACTCACTGAGCTTGGCGCGGGCCGCGTGCGCGCCCGCAGGCCACCTCTTAAAGGGCAATGTACAGGTTCGTGATTCTGCCTGTACGTGCCCTTCTGCAGCAGTATATCTGCGTGAGGCGGTCGGCAAGCGGTTAATATCATATAGCAATGTGCCAGAGTTTAAAATTCCCATGACCATGCTCGCAAGCTAAAACAACATGTTCATAAATACAAATTTTGTTTCGATTTACGTTTTTTGAGCACACTATGGGGTTGATTCACTAAAGGCACATAGATTGTGCCCTTTGCAAAGTGCTGTTGCACTCTGCAAGTGCCATTGCTCCAGAGCCTAGTAAATGAGGTAAAGCTTCACTTTGCAAAGAATCAAATGCAATAATTTTATTTTTTTAAAACAGCATTTTTGCTTGCGTGTGATTGGATGATAGAAGTCAGCAGAGCTCCTGCTAATTTACTAAGCTCTGGAGCTCGTGCAACTGCACTTTGCAAAGTGTACATTCGCCTTTAGTTAATCTTCCCCTATGTGTTCTTTAAAGAAGACATAGCTGAGATAATAACAGCCAATAACTCTATAGGGGATTACGTTATGGGAACTAGACCCATGTTAACATGTGAGTAAGGGCGCTACTGGTGGTACACATCATCGCTAGAGTTGGACACTTCTGGGCTCAGCATGTGTTTGGGGGGGTGGGGTGTAAATGTCCCTGTGGACCTTCTGCAGATGGGGGTGTGTCAAAACTGACTTCTGGGAGCATAGCGAAGTGATACATATGGTAATTTTAAGCACTTGTCGACCAGCCGCCACAGTTTTACTGCGGCAGAATGGCACGGCTGGGCGAAACGACGTTATGTTATGCCGCTTTGCCTTGTGGCCACTAGGCGTGCGCACGCCCGCTGCTCGCCCCCGGAGCTGATCCGAGTGCCCGGCGGGCTCCTGCGATCGCTCATGACACACCGAGAACTGGGATGTGTGTGTAAATACACACATCCCAGTTCTCTAAGGGGAGAAGAGACTGATCATGTGTTCATACAACGTATGAACAGCAATCTGTCATCTCCCCTAGACAGTCCCCCCCCCCCCCTTCAGTTAAAACACAGAGAGGGAACACAGTTAACCCCTTCCCTGCCAGTGACATTTTTACAGTAAACAGTGCATTTTTATAGCACTGATCGCTGTAATAAATGCCAATGGTCCCAAAAATGTGTCAAAAGTGTCCGATGAGTCCGCCATGTCGCAGTTGCAATAAGAAAAAAAAAAAAAAAAAAAAAAAATCGCAGATCACTGCCATTACTAGTAAAATAAAATAATAATAATAAAAATGCTATAAATCTATCCCCTATTTTGTAGACGCTATAAGTTTTGTGCCGCATACACAGGATCGGAATTCTCGTTGGAAAAAGCTCTGACGGTTTTCCCAACGGAATTCCGATGGAGCTCTAACTATCTTGCCTACACACAGTCACACCAAAATCCGACAGTCAAGAACGCGGTGACGTACAACACTACAACGAGCCGAGTTCAATGCTTCCGAGCATGCGTCGAATTGTTTTCGAGCATGCGTAGGAATTTTCGTGTCAGAATTGCTACAGACGATCGGAATTTCCGATAGAAACCTTTTCCGTCTGAAAAATTGAGAACATGCTCTCAATTCTTTTCTGTTGGAAATTCGGCCAGCAAAATTCCCATGGAGCCTACACACGGTCGCATTTTCCGATGAAAAGCTCTCATCGGTCTTTTTCTGGCCTGAATTCCGATCATGTGTATGTGGCATTGCGCTAACCAATCAACATACGCTTATTTTGCGATTATTACCAAAAATATGTAGAAGAATGCATATCGGCCTAAACTGAGAAAGAATTTTCTTTTTTTCTTTTTTTTTTTTTTAAAGCGGAGTTCCACCCTAAAGTGGAACTTCCGCTTATCGGATTCCTCCCCCCCTCCGGTGCCACAATTGGCACCTTTCAGGGGGGAGGGAGGTGCAGATACCTGTATAATACAGGTATCTGCACCCACATCCGGGACGCATTATCCGAGCTGTCTAAAGCAGGTACACAGGATATTGGTAAGTGGCTGTTTACCAAGGATATTATTCTGTATTCTTGTAAGTAATAGTAATAGAGGAAGTATGAGTTATTTATTTTTATTTTTTTTAACTAACCACTTTAATTTCAATGTGAAATAAATGAAATGCTACTAGAACATCACTACAGCTGAAGCTTCTCTAAAAAGTGCGCTTGCGAGTTTCCATTTCTGCAGCTGTACCAGGAAAATAATAGTGATCATTCAAAAGGGAAATAAAGTTTATTTACTGAAAGCAACTCAACGCCTTAGAAACATTAACACCATGTTTGCATACTTTTGCCTCTAAGAAAAATGTAGGTTTGTCTCCCTCTTGAATTGCAAGTTGAAGCCTTTTACATACTAGTTATTTTATTGACCATCGCAATGTTTAGACAACCAAAAGAGTGGCAATGGAAATGGGCGGCACAAATTTGGGTAAAAAACCCCATTGTAGCAAAGTGTAATTTCTTCAGTGTTGTCAAGATACAATAAAATATTTACAAAAATGTAAGGGGTGTACTTTTGTGAGATACTGTATGTATATATATATATATATATATATATATATATATATATATATAAAAAAAATACACACACACATATCTTTATATATATTTCCTAATCATCCTTTGCTGAGTTCTGAGAGTAAAATTCAGTTAAATAAAAAATAAATCCTCATGCTGGAACAATAGCCTGTGATTGCTTAGTTGCAGCTCTTGTACAATCACTTATTGTGCTTCTTTGATTTTTAGTCCCGGATTGCTTGCCAAGTATCTTTTAGACGGCATAAAATGTTTACAGGGATGAGACACACTATGATAAGTGCACTGTACCGATTAAAGCTCAGAACATCAGTACAGTTCTAAGTTGTACTATATACCATGCTGAGATCCCCCCAGAGGTCCCTGATATACAAAGGATTCATCAGATCTAAATTCTGTGTGTCGAACTTAGGCATAAAAATAACATCTATTTTCATAGAAAAGTCAATGTTATAAAATAAAAAGAAAAGTTAAAAAGATTAGCGTTAAAGTAGACCTAGAATTGAAAATTTTATTTATTGTTCAGTGTAACATTTGAAGAAACCAACATTAAAAGGAATCGGTATACAATTAAAGAAATATGACATCAAATTACAAACAATATTAATAAATGATATCATCAATCACGCAAAATGTGGAAACACAAGTCCTAATTTAGCAATGAAATCTTGATCCATCACAAAATTCCCCTCCAGTGCCACCACCTATGGAAAATGACACACCATATTTATTTGACCTCTAAACATAGAAAGATCAAAATGAGATCATGGTCAATTCAATTCAGATACAAGAAGATTGATTCCACCAACAGTAAGCGAAGTAGTGGCTTTTAAATGTATTCTACCTTTAGCAAGGTATCTCTGGTAAATGTGCTAAAAAAACTAAGACAAGTTTCCAATAGTAAAAATATAGCTTGCAGCCATTTATCAAAACCTATAAAACAACTGCCAGATCAATCTATTAAAACCTTCTACGAAGAAGTGAGCTGCCATCCAGATAAAGGAAGGCATGTTAATGTGGTGTATCTGGATTTTGCAAAGACATTTGATACAGTTCCCAACAAACGTTTACTGTACAAACTAAGGTCTGTCGGCATTGACCATAGCGTGAGCACCTGGATTAAAAACTGGCTATGGGGGTGAGTCCAGAAGGTGGTTGTAAATGGCGAGTACTCGGAATGGTCTGGTGTGGAATGTGGTGTTCCCCAAGGATCTGTCCTGGGACCAATTCTTTTTTATTTATTTATAAATGATCTAGAGGATGGGATAAAAAGCTCAATCTCAATATTTACGGACAATACAAGGCTAAGCAGGGCAATGACTTCTACGCACGATGTGGAGACCTTACAAGACCTAAACAAAAAATGGGGTGGGCAACTACATGGCAAGTGAGGTTTAATGTTGAAAAATGTAAGGTAATGCATTTGGGTGCCAAAAATATGAACGCAAGTTACTCCCTAGGGGGAGAACCTCTGGGAGAATCTAGGATAGGAAAGGACCTGGGGGTCCTAGTAGATGACAGCCTCAGCAATGTCATGGAATGCCAGGCTGCTGCAAGCAAAGCCAACAGAATACTGGCATGCATTAAAAAGGGGATTCATTCCAGTGATAAAACGATAATTCTCCCACTCTACAAGACTTTGGTCCGGCCGCATCTTGAGTATGACGTCCAGTTCTGGGCACCAGTCCTCAGAAAGGATGTGCTGGACTGGAGAGAGTCCAGACAAGGGTAACAAAGATAATAAAGGGGCTGGAGGACCTCAGCTATGGGGAAAGACTCCAAGAATTGAACTTCTCTCTGAGAAGAGACGCTTGAGAGGGGATATGATATCAATGTACAAATACCGTACTGGCGACCCTGGCATAGGGAAACAACTTTTCAGTGAAGAGGAATTTAAAAAGACACACGGCCATTCACTAAAATTAGATGAGAAGCAGTTTAACCCTAAACTGCATAGAGGGTTCTTTACAGTCTGAGCGGTAAGGATGTGGAATTATCTTCCACAAGCAGTGGTATAAGCAGGGAGCGCCAATAGTTTAAAAAAACTATTAGATGGGCACCTTAATGACCACAACATACAGGGGTATACAATGTGCTATTGACAAACACACACACATATCACAGGTTGAACTGGATGGACTGGTGTTTTCTCAGCCTCACAAACTACAGTATCTCACAAAAGTGAGTACGATCCTCACATTTTTGTAAATATTTTATTATACCTTTTCATGTGACAACACTGAAGAAATTACACTTTGCTACAAAGTAAAGTAGTGAGTGTACAGCTTGTATAACAGTGTAAATTTGCTGTCCCCTCAAAATAACTCAGCAATCAATGTCTAAACAGCTGGCAACAAAAGTGAGTACACCCCTAAGTGAAAATGTCCAAATTGGCCCCAAAGTGTCAATATTTTGTGTGGCCACCATTATTTTCCAGCACTGCCTTAACCCTCTTGGGCATGGAGTTGACCAGAGCTGCACAGGTTGCCACTGGAGTCCTCTTCCACTCCTCCATGACGACATCATGGATCTGGTGGATGTTAGAGACCTTGCGCTCCTCCACCTTTTGTTTGAGGATGCCCCACAGATGCTCAATAGGGTTTAGGTCTGGAGACAGGTTTGGCCAATCCATCACCTTTATCCTCAGCTTCTTTAGCAAGGCAGTGGTCATCTTGGAGGTGTCTTTGTACTCCTCACCTGGTTGCCACCACACACACTTGACACCATCTGAACCAAATAAGTTTATCTTGGTCTCAGACGACAGGACATGGTTCCAGTAATTCATGTCATTAGTCTGCTCATCTTCTGCAAACTGTTTGCGGGCTTTCTTGTACATCATCTTTAGAAGATGCTTCCTTCTGTGACGACAGCCATGCAGACCAATTTGATGCAGTGTGCGGCATATAGTCTGAGCACTGACAGACTGACCACCCCCCCACCCCTTCAACCTCTGCAGCAATGCTGGCAGCACTCTTATGTCTATTCCCCAAAGACAACCTCTGGATTTGATGCTGAGCACGTGCACTCCACTTCTTTGGTCGACCGTGGCGAGGCCTGTTCTGAGTGGAACCTGTCCTGTTAAACCGCTGTATGGTCTTGCTCACTGCTTCAGCTCAGTTTCATGGTCTTGGCAATCTTCTTATAGCCTAAGACATCTTTATGTAGAGCAACAATTCTTTTTTTCAGAGCCTCAGAGAGTTCTTTGCCATGATGTGGCATGTTGACCTTCCAGTGGCCAGTATGAGAGAGTAAGAACGATAACACCAAATTTAACACAGCTTTCCCCATTCACACCGGAGGCCTTGTAACACTAATGAGTCAAATGACACAGTGGAGGAAAAATGGCTAATTGGGCCCAATTTGGACATTTTCACTTGGGTGTGTACTCACTTTTGTTGCCAGCGGTTTAGACATTAATGGCTGTGTGTTGAGTTATTTTGAGGGGACAGAAAATTTACACTGTTCTACAAGCTGTACACTCACTACTTTATATTGTAGCAAAGTGTCATTTCTTCAGTGTTGTCACATGAAAAGATATAATAAAATATTTACAGAAATGTGAGGGGTGTACTCACTTTTGTGAGATACTGTATGTAACTATGTAAATAAAACTCACAATAGAGTTCAGGATTCCCCCAACATACAAAGAACAGAGCAGATCAGTGAGGCAGATACAGCAGCAAACGCTACAAGCATGGAGAAACAGGATGACATTACCAAAGATGCAACCTAGTCAGGGGTCTGGAGTGCATTTTGATCTTCCAATGCATGGGATCAAATAAATTGTAATTTGAATGAATGAATGAATGAATAACTTATATAGCGCTACAATGCGAACTGAATCGCCTCAAGGCGAGCTGCTTTTCCACAGCTGATGGCACCAGAGGGTGTTAGATCAAGATTGTATTGCTACATTAGAAATGGTTTCCACATTTTGCATGAATGATGATATCATTTATTTATATGGGTTTATAATTTTAGTTTTTTAAATAGTTTAGTGATTTAATGATAATTTCCTCATGCAACTGTATGTTGGTTTGAGGTAGTGGTCTTATGCAGCCCTAAAACATTCCATACGTCTGTTGTGATGGAATAAAAGCTAAATAGATGTGATTTTGGAGTGCTGGTGGCATCATTTTACAACTGGGACTGTATGTTACAGTGCCATTGGTTACCAAGTTCCTTCAGCACACACCATTCAAAATAGGTCTTTTGAAATGGAGTTCACCAAGTGTTTTTTTTTGCCCCAGTGACACTTCTCGGACAAATCAGCCCTGAGCTGCTGTCCTTTGCTCTGTGATATGTCACAGAATTACAATGCACAATGTGTGAGTGGTAACTGGTGGGAAGGCTGAGGCAGTACTTCTTTCTACATGCAGCAGACTTTGTTATTATCTCAGACAGTACCATTGATGTCTAGTCAATAGATATAAGATTGGATTTTATTTTTAATTATATTGACAGGGAAGACTTGCATAGCTGATGCAGGTCACAAGTTTAGCTATGGCAATTGATTTTATATAGTTATCTTGGTCCAGCTAGGACCAATGCAAGTTTGCATGTGCCAAGCTGAAAATTACTGTAGTAAGCACTGCTACTACAGTGATCTTCCCCATCTTCCGGGTACCGTGCTTTCACACTGGGGCGGTGCATGTGCGGGGTGGGAAAAAAAGTCCTGCTAGCAGCATCTTTGGGGCGGTGTGGGAGCGCTGTATACATCACTTCTACACCCCCCATGCCCATTGGAATGCATGGGCAGTGCTTCTGAAGTGCCTAAAAAGCACCAGAAACACAAGTGCTATTAACCCCTTAAAAGCACCCCGATAAATCGCTGCTAAAACAGTAAAGCGCCACTAAAACTAGCAGTGCTTTACTGCTAATGGACTTGCCATTTCAAGGTGAAAGTATCCTTAAGTTAACCTTACACTTTTAGATTTCTCTTGCTCTGCCCACATCATTCTATGTATTATTCAAGAAATTCACCCACTCTTGCTAGCCAGCAAAGCCATGTCCTTGACCTCACTCTTCTTTACTGAAGTTAAAGCAATACAGCTATATGCAGGCTACCCAATCCTTCCTTCTATCCTTCCACCCCCTTCTTTTGTTCCACATACTCACGGTTTCTTCTATTGCCAAAGATCTTTTTCTGATTGATCCCTTGTTGAATTTCTACTCTCTAGCCACAGGCTACTCGAAAATTCACAATTGTTTTGTATACCTAAAGGTTGTTGTAGCTTCACCCACAATGGTTATGAATTATCTTGATCATTCATGCATTGTAACCAATCCTTTTTTTCCAGTGCTGCATCTATATGCTGTCTTGTATGGGAAATGTTTAATAAAACTTCACTATTTAAAAAACTAAACAAAAAAGCAAACCAGCTCAGTCAACGACCACCCCAGCCTATAACTGGAGAGCAAAGGAGCAGCAGCATATCAATGAAATTATCCATCTATTCAGCAAGCTCTGTATTAAGCCTCGTACACATGATCGGACTTTGAAACAAACTTTTCCGTGGATTTCTGTCCAAAGGGCATTGGCCATGAACTTTAATTGCATACACACGGCAGGACTTTTTCATCCAACTTTCACCAAATCACGTGGTTTTTCTGCTCTTTACCCCAACCCTTTGGTCAACTTCTGTATTGTTGTCTGATATTTTGCATTGGTTCTGAGCATGCATGTTTGTACTTTGGACTTCAGTCCGATGGATTTCTGTACACACGACCGGACTTTGCTCCATCAGACTTTTGTTCCGATGATGTCTGTTTGCAGAGCGAACTTTTGTCCGATGAAAAACTGAAAAGTTTGTCCGATGGAGCACACACTTCATTTAGTAAATCTCTTTGCCTTCCAAATCAGGCAAAGAGTACTAAATTAAGTGTTTTTTTTCTTTTTTCACTTACCTTGTAATTGCTGCTCTGTCTCTTCAGGGGTGGGTGGGGTCTGTGCATCGATCCTCGTCATGCTGCACTGTCTCCTGGGATCTGGTGTCATTGATCCCAGGAGTCAGTGCGGACATCCGCCGAAATCTCGCGAGATTTACGGGGCTCCTGCCGAAATCTTGCGAGATTTCGGCATATGTGGCTGAAATCTCACAAGATTTCGGCGAACGTGAGCTACACTTTGCCGTTACTGCGCACGCGCGAGATCGGCGCAGTAACAGCGGTGCATGCTGGGCCATAGAAGGTGCCTATGTGGTTTCACATGCCCACAGGCAAGATGGCACCCAGCAGCAACACTTTTTATAAGTGTTTATTTGTGACGAAAACCGGCAGCAGTTCCCTCTGAAAACGGAACACGTGAGTGTGTAATAACCATCTCCTAATCCTTCTCATTGCACAAAAAATAAAATACATTACAGTGTCACTCCGCTTTAAAAATGACAGTCCTGTGTAATAAGGACCCTCTCCCGCTCCTTCCTCTTCTCTTTACTAGAGAGCTAGAGTGAAGTACTTAAATACATGTTTAAGGATTTTTTTCTTTATAAATACATAACTGGATTAAATGTGCATCTTTGACATCTGTCTATATGTCTGCTTTACGGTAGGATTTCTTATTTTTTTTAAAAGATAATCCCAGCATGCAAAGCATAAACAATACAGATGATCCAACTACAAAAGAAGACCTCTGTGACTTTGACTGGATAAAAGAGCATAACAAAATAGATAGTAAACCTGTTCCATCTGCCATAATATACTCTGCTTTTAGTTTTTTTAATCTATTGGCTACTGAACATTAAGTTTACTGCATACCGCAAACTACTGTTTGTGCTTCCTTGTAACCTTTATTTATAGGACTAATGAATCAAGATTGCGTTTGCTTAAAAAAATAAAAGTCCATCCCACACTTCTCAGCAGCTTCTTTCAAATCTACAATAATGAAAACCCATCAGAGGTCAGTGTATGCTCTCTACTGCTGACTGGTTCTATACACTTCGAGCAATCAAAATTAATAGCCGATCCCATTGCGCCATAAAAGCAACTGTCACGGAGAAATATGATTGTAAACAAATACGAATTTATCCTTGAATCTTTGATTTATTGTGGCTTTGGGCTGGCAGGCTTGTTTAACTGTGTCGAGATATCAAGAGTGATGCTGGAGAACAGTCTTCAACGTGGGTGCTTAAGTGTGTCATAGGATAGTTTTTATGCCTCCTTTTACTACACTTTTAAACTTGTTATTTCAAAGCGTCTCTAAGGAGTTTCTGATACAACTGTAAAGACGGAAGACGATATTTTTATTCAGGGCCGTAATAAGACTTTACAGAGTATTTGTGGAAGCTGGTTTATGACATCCAAGTGTTACACGGATAACAATACTCCAGGAGATTGGAAGCACGTGAATTTTGGTGAGCGGTTTCAGGTTTGTTTGCCTGTAGAGATGAGTCAGTATGGAGCAATATTGAAATAGCTGGCAAGTTGCACAAACATTTTAATCTCTCCTTACATGTCAGGCCTGGAGGATTAGACCAATCAATGAGAGATAATCCTCTATTGCTGAAAGCTCTGCACATACTCATCACAGGTGGTGCAGAACTGTGATATACGGACACTCCAATAGGGAACAAATTGACCATTTCTCTTGAAAACTGTGAAATGGTATCCTTTGAGTGTATTATTGTGACAGTATTACAGCAAGGACACGCACCTGCTTTGAAAGTAACTATTTGGCAATAATAACTTCCCATACATATTCTGTAGAGTTTGAATTTGCCAAGGCGCATCCCCTTAAGGAATTTACAGGTATTCTCATTAAAAATTCTGGGATTCTATCTGTTCAGCAATGGAAGGCATACTGAAAGCAGCAAAAGCAGCACACTGTGCTAAAGTTATCTTTACAAGAAAAGATACATTAGAGAGTGTCAGATCAACAAAAATGATGGTATTGGTGGATTCTGATGCCCTGAATCAGCCCCTGGCTTCTACAGTATTTGTCTTGGATACTCTGGCAGTGGAATTTCTCTGCCTAAATGCCTGACTCTGTTCCTTCTCAACTTGTATGTTCCACCTTCTTCTGTTGCATTATCCAGAATATAAAATATATAATATATTTAACAAATTCATATAAGAGTAATCCACATTATAATGAATGATAGAATGATTTGTATAGCGCTGCAAATGCGAACTGAATCGCCTCAAGGCTCAAGACATCAAGATAACGCAACAATGGCTTCTGTCTCCAGCAGCACCTACCAAGTCAGCTAAGACATGTCAATTTATGCTCTCTTAAGAAACTTGCCATGCGCCAGGCAATTATGTGTTGACAAATTTCATGTCACAAGAAGAGGACAGGTCAAAAAGGTGAGCTTCCTGTAAATAATATATACACTCAATGGCCACTTTATTAGGTAAACCTGTTCAATTACTTGAAAACATCAATTGCTAATCTGCCAATTATATGGCAGCATCTCAATGCATTTAGGCATCTAGACACGGTGAAGACAATATGTAAAGAGCTTTATATTTAAAGATCTAAGTGGAAGACCCCTCATAATAGCCACATCAGGTGTGCAGATCTCAAGCATAGAGATTTAAGACCTCACCAATGGGAAGACAGCAACAGAGTCATCAAGAAATGAATAAACTGCCCTTGTTTTGTAGAATTTGAATAGTTAAAATAATGTCTGCGATTATTAGGAAGCTTTTACTCCAAAAGCTGGTTATGGATTAAACCTTAGCCACTAGAGGGGGTGGGTAGGGTATATGATTACTCTTTGCCCCTGGTACGGATAGAATGCTTCATCCCCGTTGGGCGCTCGGCCCCTTGTGTGTTTTTTCCTCCTCTCCCCCGGGTTGGCTGGCGCGGCTACACCTTTTCTGTATTTAGGACGTATGGTTTACCAAGATGGCCGAGCCTCAGACGACGTCCTATGATGAAACGCGTAAGGCAGGTATATCTTGGTACGCAATACGTCACATCCGGCGCAGCCGTCTCTTCCAGTTTTGAATACATTGCAGCGTGGAACGCACGCCGCTTCCCCGGAAAAGAGGCTCTAAACACGCCGGTTCTCACTGCATGGGCTTGTTAGCCCTTTACCCTATTTTAGACCACTTAGTGGTAATTTCTTATATAACTTTTTTAAATAAAAATACCGCTTGTTAAAAAACGGTGTCACCCTATGAGTTTATCCCTTCCCCATACCATTTACTCAAATCCTGCTGAGAACACCCGGATGACAGAAGGATAAGGATCCAGCTGATAGGAACCCCCCGGATAAAGGACACCCCCAGCCCAGATGAAAGAGGCCTGGTTGGACCACTACTTTTACGCCTATTACCCCTGCAGGGGTTGGGTGCTCTGGTGAGTGCAATCACATAGGGGGCATTGTCGGAAAGAGGGGAACACTGGACCACTACAGCTGCTTTCATCCCATGTCAAGATTGATGTTTTTACTGCCTTGATTTACACTAAACTGAATCTGTGTAGACTGTTCCTATTTATTTATTTGTTCCTGCAACCCTGACCTACTTGGTACACGGAGGACTTCCAGTTTTCTAAATTTATCACATTTACCTACATATTTGCAAATACTATTAATTTTTATATATATATAATTTTTAGCTTGTGACACTGATTCATTTATTTATCCACCCACACTATTGGGCGACTTTATGGCCTGATTATATCAGACTTTTATTTTACATATTACTATTCATTTTTTACTTGCTCTGTGACTTTTTAACATATACTGTGCATATATACATCGATTGTATTTTATCTGATTTAGCTTATGATATATTTTCTCCGTTTTAATGCAATCAGCCAATAGTTTTACTTATTGATGCACGTGCACTTTTTTTCAACTGTATTTCACTCCTGAATATATATCTATCACTTGTTTGTGTTAGTTGAACACTATCCTGGACACCTTCAATATTTTAAGATATATATTGTGATAGAAATTGCCAGTCTCTCTCCACTGGTTCACCCCTTTTTTGCATTTGCACTTTAGCTCTGGTTTGAGATTAAATATCCCAGATATTTTCCGCTTTAATACTCTATGTTCTATACCCCTCTTTACATTTTTATTCTAGAACAGCGCCAATACCCCTTCCCACTGTTTTATGGTTATGGATTAATGTCTCCATTTTCGAACAGCCTCTCCAGCAGAGGGGGGTGATTGTCAGGTGAGAATTTGGCAAGTTGGTAAGAAGTCAGGTACCAGCGGGTGAGCAGGTTTTGGGTAAGCTCCCAGTGTGTGACGCAGTGTAATGTTGAGAGATTATAACGAACTGCTCGAAGCCATTGTGTTTCAGAATAAGATTTTTGAAGGACTATTTCCCATTTGTGTATAGGGGAGGTTTTGATAAATGTATTTTTTTTGTTGGAGCACATTGTAAAAGAGGGAAATTCCTCTTTGTGAGGTATGAGGGGAGGTCAGAAATGTCCATATTTCTCCTGAAAGCCCTGTTTGGTGGGGGATGTTATAATAGGAAGCCCTTCACCCTAGTGTATGTGAAACTAGAAGTTTTGGGTAACCCATATTCTTTCATTAAAGATTGAGTAGACTTGAGGGTGCCATTTTGGTAGAGGTCGTCCACCCATTGTATGCATGATTCTTTTCATTGTATGACTGAAGGAACAGTAAAAGTTACACCGCCTAATCGGCTTCAAAGAGGTTAATTTATATGTAAAAATATGTCATGTGTTGCATTCCATTGCTGAGAAAGACACCATACACGTGGCAAAGATTTTCAGTAAAATTTCCTGCAGATTTAGAACTCTTTTCTCAAATATTCGTTTGTTTCACCATGTTCTTTTACAATTGATTTCTGACTAGGACAGCATTCATTATAGCCATCTGATCACATCTCTGTGTTCCAACGAGGGAAGCTGCAGTATCTGCATCCCTTTCGCAGACAAGTCTTAGGCTGAGCTTACACCACTGTAGTGCATGTTATGTGTGTTAGTGCATTTAAGCGACATTCATTTTGAACAAGGGTTTGATTAGCACACCAACGCACCTCCATGATGTGATGCACCTGCATTGCAGTGGAGAGCAACATGCAGTAATGCATCACTGTGTGCTGCGGTGCACGGATTTGGAAACAAAAGGTGCTGGTACATTTCCAATCTGCTCTACTCTGTCAGCATTAACATGGTACACCACAGCGGAAAAGCATGAATAAGCCAAAACTCCTATTGCAGACAATGCTTAAAATTTGACTTCATCACAATGCAGACTTTTGAGAAATCCAGTGAGCCAATCACCCAGCCATGATATTAGATTTCTGCGAGTCGCCTCAGGTTGCCAAACTAAAAGGAAGCAACATTGGACGGTTTCAGAAAATTACAGTGGTTGTAGACTGAAACAAAGGTAATTGTAATTATTAATACATTGAATTTTGTAGAAATTACATATAACTATTATTATTTTTTTTTTTTTTACAAAAGTGGAGTTTTTCCTTTAAAGGGTAACTCCACTTTAGTGGGGAAAAAGAATAGCAAATAAAAAAATAAATAATATAACGCAAATAACTGCAACACTAATCATATTGTAATTGAATGTTATTAAAAATGTTATTTCCTTTTCAATCTGCTGCTCTGTAATTTTATGAGAATGCATTGCAATGTGGCTATCTGGAGTTGTTCTGTATACAGAGTATGTACTGACCACTCCCCAGAAACATAATTTCCTGCTTGTGTGATTGGTTCAACAATTTCCCCAGAAGTCTGCCAAAGATACAAGTCAGGCATCCCCTGCAACAAAAAAAAAGTTATCTTTGGAGGGATACTTTCAATGGGAAAACCTCTAAAGGGATGCAGGCCCATTAAGGCCCATACACACGATCAGACTTTTTGACAACCAACATACAAATTAGCTGTTTTTGACCAACATCCGACCGTGTGTACGCTCCATCGGACCAACTTTTTCCAGGTTTCATCGGACTTTTGTTGGCTGTGCGAACAGACCAACTTTCTGCCAACAAAAGTCCGATGGACCAAAGTCCGACCGTGTGTACACAAAACCAACGGACTTTTGTACAAACCAATGCAGAACCAATGCAAAAGATCAAACAACAATACAGAAGTTGACCAAAGGTGGCGGTAAAGAGCAGAAAAACCAAGTGATTTGGTGAAAGTTGGCTAAAAAAGTCCTGCCGTGTGTATGCAATACCAACTTGGGGCCAACGCCCTTTGGACAAAAATCCACAGGAAAGTTGGTCCACGGTCCGATCGTGTGTATGAGGCTTTAGACTTACTCAGAACAGAGGCACAGAGGAACATATAGGGATTACTTCATACAGTGATTACTTCAGAATAACAAAAGCTAGGAATCTGCAACAAAGTTTGTTATAATCCTTGCAATGTATATAGATCAATGTTTTTTTTATTTTTTTTCAAAAGTGGAGTTACGCTTTAACAATCTAAATACACTCCTTGCTGCTTGTTTTTTAAACCCCTACAGCAAAAAATGCAAAAGTGAAAATTACGATTATGTTAACCACTTGCCGACCGCCCCCTGTATATATACGTCGGCAGAATGGCACGTACAGGCAGAACCACGTACCTGTACGTGCCATTCTTCCGGCGGGTGGGGGGTCCGATCGGACCCCCCCCGGCCGGCGGGGACGGTCGGGATCGCTTCAGGAGCGATCCGGGATGAGGGGACGGCCAGTGGTTTCTGGCCACCCCCTCGCGATCGCTCCTGGCGAATCAGATGCTTCCTCTGTCTGTGTCAATCAAAACACAGGCAGAGGAAGTGATGTCACGCTCGGTGCGCCGGTCTATGTGACCGGAACGCCGAGCTGTGAACATCTAAAGGTTAGTGCACCAACAGTACACTGACACCAGTACACATAGGCACACAAAACACCCCCCTGTCACCCCCTGATCACCCCCCAGATCACCCCCTCCCCCCCAGTCACAGTGTCACTAATTGCAGTGATCATTTTTTTACTGATCACTGCATTTAGTGTCAGTGTGACTGTAATAACTGTCAGTGCAGTTAGTTTTAGGTCCAAGGTAGCCCCCCACCCCCCCCTAATAAAGGTTTAACCCCTTGATTGCCCCCCAGGTAACCCTTTCACCCCCTTTTGCCAGTGTCACTAAGCGATCGTTTTTCTGATCGCTGTATTAGTGTCACTGCTGTCGCTAGGTAACCATTTTTTTTTTTTAGGTAACCGCCATGTTTATATAGGTTCATAAATAGGTTTATAGGTCAGGTACCCCCATATTACAACCTAAATAAAGGTTTTAACCCCTTGATTGCCCCTAGAGTTAACCCTTTCACCAGTGATCACTGTATAACTGTCACTGGTGACGCTGGTTAGCCAGTTAGTTATTTCGTTATTTAGGTTCCCCGTCAGGTTTTTATATAGCGTCAGGTACCCCCATATATTACCTAATAAAGGTTTTAACCCCCTGATTGCCCCTAGTTAACCCTTTCACCCCCTTTTGCCAGTGTCACTAAGCGATCGTTTTTCTGATCGCTGCATTAGTGTCGCTAGGTAACCATTTTTTTTTTTAGGTAACCGCCATGTTTATATAGGTTCATAAATAGGTTTATAGGTCAGGTACCCCCATATTACAACCTAAATAAAGGTTTTAACCCCCTGATTGCCCCTAGAGTTAACCCTTTCACCAGTGATCACTGTATAACTGTCACTGGTGACGCTGGTTAGCCAGTTAGTTATTTCGTTATTTAGGTTCCCCGTCAGGTTTTTATATAGCGTCAGGTACCCCCATATATTACCTAATAAAGGTTTTAACCCCCTGATTGCCCCTAGTTAACCCTTTCACCCCCTTTTGCCAGTGTCACTAAGCGATCGTTTTTTCTGATCGCTGCATTAGTGTCGCTAGGTAACCAGTTTTTTTTTGTATTACTGTTACGGGTGACGCTGGTTAGTTAGCTTGTTTTTTATACTGTCAGGGCACCCGCCATTTATTACCCAATAACGGTTTAACCCCCTGATCGCCCGGCGGGTGATATCAATTAGGTTTTAGGGTCAAATAAGGTCTGCGTCGCCCCAGGTTAGTGCCAGTACCGCAAACACCCACGCGCAAAGCATACACCTCCCTTAGTGGCACAGTATCTGAACAGATCAATATCTGATCTGATCAGATCTATACTAGCGTCCCAGCAGTTTAGGGTTCCAAAAAAAAAACGCATTGTTAGCGGGATCAGCCCAGATACCTGCTAGCACCTGCGTTTTCCCCCTCCGCCCAGCCCAGCCCAGCCCACCCAAGTGCAGTATCGATCGATCACTGTCACTTACAAAACACTAAGCACACATAACTGCAGCGTTCGCAGAGTCAGGCCTGATCCCTGCGATCGCTAACATTTTTTTTGTGGTAGCGTTTTGATTCAGTCGCTTCAGTCAGGAGCTTTTTTACCTGTGAATCTCAAAAAAATAAAAAAAAATAAAATAGTTGTCGTTTTATTGTTCTCTCTCTCACTCTATTCTCTCTCTATTGTTGCTCTTTTTTTACTCAATTCTATTCTGCAATGTTTTATTATGTTTTATTATGTTTTATTATGTTTTATCATGCTTGCTTTTCAGGTATGTAATTTTGTTTACTGTGTGTTTTAGTGTTGAGCATTTTTTTTTTTTTCAGGTGCGCCATTCAGTTGCAACGCGGATTTATTTATCTTGACAGCAACTGCGTTTGCTCCCACGATACATAAAGCCGCGACTCCAACGCTGTAGGTGGTGATTTCACCACCACAGTTAAAAAAAAGAGCATATATGCCGAAACATGGGGGCAGCAGGGGGGGGGAGGAGCGATTGGCTCCTAATGCCACGTACATACGGTCGAAATTCCGACCGTGTGTACACGGCATAACTTTTGCGGGAGGATGCCCCCATGCATCGGCATATATAAATGGTGCATGTATGCCCATCATTAGAAGTGGGTGGATGAAGGGAGGTATTCTAATGGTGGGCATACCCACCAATCAATCTCTTTTTTTCGTTCAGCCAAGAGGCTGCATGAAAAAAAAAAAAGATTACAATATATGTCCAGTATGTTGCTGGACTTTGAATGGTTATACCAGAATGATGCCTGCAGGTTTAGGTATCATCTTGGTATCATTCTTTTCAGCCAGTGATCGGCTTTCATGTAAAAGCAATTCTAGCGGGTAATTAGCCTCTAGACTGCTTTTACAAGCAGTGGGAGGGAATGTCCCCCCTCCCGGATATAAACCGCGCCATTGGGAAATTGGGAAAGCATTTTATCACACCAATCTTGGTGTGGTCAGATGCTTTGAGGGCAGAGGAAAGATCTAGGGTCTAATAGACCCCAATTTTTTCAAAAAAAGAGTACCTGTCACTGCCTATTGCTATCATAGGGGATATTTACATTCCCTGAGATAACAATAAAAATCATAACAAAGAAAAAAAATGGAAGGAACAGTTTAAAAATAAAATAAAAAAGCTAAATAAATAAAAAAAAAAACAAAAAAAAAAAAAAAAAAAGCACCCCTGCCCCCCCTTCTCTTGCGCAAAGGCGTACACAAGCGTTGGTCTGGCGTCATATTTAAACAGCAATTGCACCATGCATGTGAGGTATCACCGCGAAGGTCAGATCGAGGGCAGTAATTTTTAGCAGTAGACCTCCTCCGTGAATCTAATGTGGTATCATGTAAAGGCTTTTAAAGGCTTTTAAAAATGTATGTAGTTTGTCGCCACTGCGTGTTTGTGCGCAATTTTAAAGCATGTCGTGTTTGGTATCCATGTACTCGGCCTAAGATCATATTTTTTATTTCATCAAAAATTTGAGCAATATAGTGTGTTTTAGTGCATTAAAATAAAAAAAAGTGTATTTTTTCCACAAAAAATGCGTTTGAAAAATCGCTGCGCAAATACTGTGTGGAAAAAAAAAATGCAACACCCACCATTTTAATCTGTAGGGCCTTTGCTTTAACAATATATATAGTGTTTGGGGGTTCAACGTAATTTTCTTGCAAAAAAAAAATATGTTTTCATGTAAACAAAAAGTGTCAGAAAGGGCTTTGTCTACAAGTGGTTAGAAGAGTGGGTGACGTGTGACATAGGCTTCTAAATGTTGTGCATAAAATGCCAGGACAGTTCAAACCACACTTTTCACATATTTATTTGTAAAACAAATTGAAAACCATTTATCATTTTCCTTCCAGTTCACAATTATGTGCCACTTTGTGTTGGTCTATCACATAAAATCCCAATAAAATACATTTATGTTTCTGGTTGTAACATGAAACAATGTGGAAAATGTCAAGGGGTATGGATACTTTTTCAAGGGACTGTATATAAAGAGGTTTTCCAGGACACAACAGGACTTGCTCCATCTATGTGTGAGGGTTATCAGTAAATTTATCTCATTAACTTCTAAGGAGAAACAAAATCCAAACTCTAACTTGAATTGGCTATGCCGAGGAAGAGGGAGTTAAGGGTTGTCAACCATGCCCACAGAGCTGGATATGTCTCTATAGCAATGAATGCTGCAAACTAAGGTTTCACACATAGCTAGCTAAAAGTTAATGAACTGAGACTTGCATATAGATACATACATACATGCACAAAACCTTCCGCCAGCCTACATGATGGAAGGGCACGTCTCAGACTAGGAGAAGAAAGGGCAGGTTTTCTGCCATCAGTGAACATGCTTACATGTGGAGAGAGCACAGAATGATCTCATCAGTTGACTGCTGCTCCTTTACACTCCAGTCATAGCCTGGGTGGGCCCTGAACCAGTATGCTGAACTGCATTGTAGTCTACAGAGATGTCCATGTCCTGGCGATGCAGGAATGCCTAAAACGCTGGTCTGAACACAATTACAAACCCTTTAAAGGGTAAACCAATCACATATTTGTAGTTAAACTGTGAATTTCGTTGTTTGCTTGCAGCTGAGCTTTCATGCTTTCCTCAAGAACCTCTTTCAAGTAATTATTTATTTTAGTAGGTGAAATGTATTGATACAAAGTCTTTTAATACCAGTTTAGTAATTAAACTGAAAGAATGCTGATTTCAAATGGTGGTTTCCAAACTGCGGCCCAGGGACCAGATGCAGACCTTTGCTTGCTTTGATCAGGTTCTTAGGTAATGATTTCATCCACTGATACCAACAATGGGGCATAATTCCCTCCTCACAAAAAACAGTGAAGGGGCACAATTCCTTCCAATTACACCAATTATGGGGCATGAATCCTCCCAATGAAACCAACAATGGGGCACGATCCCACCCACTGACACTAAAGAAGGAACATTATTTTTCCTGTTGATGTCGGGACATTTTCTACTCCCAATGGCCACAGTCCGACCCCGCCTAAAGTCTGAAGAACAGTAAACTGGCCCCTTGTCTGGAGAACCCTAATTTAGATGAACAGTGAATTCAAAACCTTTCTTACTTTGCCTTGATGCACACAATGATGACATGTAAAATAAATACTGTAGCACCCTCTTCACCTGTGAAGGTGGTTAGGGTTCACCAGTGGCTCGGTGGGTTAGCATTTTCACATTAGGGCTGAATCTCCAACTTTTTGTTGGGTGGACGATATAGGGCACCAGTCACTTTAAGGCAGTTTAGGAGAGTTTATTATAGGACCAATAAACTCAGGGAGAGAGGACCCTTAATATTAAAACTGTAGAGCAGCTTCAGTTCAGCATAAGTACCCCTTGGATGAGCCACCAGGATGCCCTGCACCACCAGCAGTAGCTTCTACCCAGCTCTCCAGGACATGCTTCATTGGTAACATCTTTACCGATGGTGATCCAGTTCAAGCTATCACCTTCCTGTTCCACTTGCCTTGTATATACTTTCCAGCAGGAAGCTTCAGACCCCAGTTTTTGTCCTCTTAGTCAGTGGTTCTCAACCCTGTCCTCAAGTACCCCCAACAGGCCATGCTTTGGGAATTTCTCTTAGATAAAATAGCTGTCCAAAATACCAAGCCATTGACTCCGATTTAAAGCACCTGTGCAAGATAAAGGAAACATGGCCTGTGGGGGTACTTGAGGACAGGGTTGGGAACCACTGCTCTATGTAACACGGCACACCCTCCCCAGGCAGAGCATGAGAGGCATGAGAGCATTTTAAGGTAACCCCAAACATTTATATACTGCCCCAGCATGCAACGCTGGCTATAAACATCATAGAAGTGGACTAGGGATACTTACAGTTGTGCTCATAAGTTTACATACCCTGGCAGAATTTATGATTTTTTGGACATTTTTCAGAGAATATGAAAGATAACACAAAAACTAGTGTTTGGCTGAAGCCATTTATTTTCAGTCAACTGTGTTTACTCTTTTTAAATCATAATGGACAACCCAAACTACCCAAATGACCCTGATCAAAAAAGTTTACATACCCTGGTGATTTTCATACCCTTGTCATGTCCAAGTACGTCCCATGCACAGCTTCCTGGCTGATGAATGCAAATGTTCCTCCAGTATTTTTTGATAACATATTGCAGTCATCTTGCCATCAATTTTGACCAAATTTCCTGTGCCTTTGTAGCTCACACAGCCCCAAAACATCAGCGATCCTCCTCCGTGTTTCCCAGTAGGAATGGTGTACTTTTCATCATAGGCCTTTTTGACTCCGCTCCAAATGTAGTGTTTATGGTTGTGGCCAAAAAGCAAAATTTTGGTTTTATAACTCCAAATGACTTTGTGCCAGAAGGTTTGAGACTTGTCTCTGTGCGGTTTGGCGTATTGTAAGCTGGATACTTTGTGGCATTTGCATGGTAATGGCTTTCTTCTGGCGACTCGACCATGCAGCCCATCTTTCTTCAAGTGCCTCCTTTTTGTGCATCTTGAAACAGCTACACCACATGTTTTCAGAGAGTCCTGTATTTCACCTGAAGTTATTTTGTGAGTTTTTCTTTGCATCCCAAACAATTTTCTTGGCAGTTGTGGCTGAAATTTTAGTTGGTCTACCTAACCGTGGTTTGGTTTCAACAGAACCCCTCATTTTCCAGTTATTGATTAGAGTTTGAACACTGCTGATTGGCATTCTCAATTCCTTGGATATCTTTTTATATCCCTTTCCTGTTTTATACAGTTCAACTACCTTTTCCCGCAGATCCTTTGACAATTCTTCTGCTTTCCCCATGACTCAGAATCCAGAAACGTGAAAAGATGCAAGGGTCTGTCAGGAGTCTATAAACTCAATGACCTTTTACACACACACACTAATTACAAGCAAACAGATCACAGGTGAGGATGGTTACCTTTAATAGCCATTCAAACCCCTTTGTGTCAACTTGTGTGCATGTTATCAGGCCAAAATCACCAGGGTATGTAAACTTTTGATCAGGGTAATTTGGGTAGTTTGTGTTATCATTATGATTTAAAAAGAGTAAACACAGTTGATTGATAATAAATGGCTTCTGCCAAACACTAACCATGAATGAACCATGAATGAAAGAAAAGTTTTTGTGTTATCATTCATATTCTCTGAAAAATGGCCAATAAATCATAAATTCTGCCAGGATAAGTAAACCTATGAGCACAACTGTAAATAAGCATAACTTGGGTTACTGGATCCTCTTACACTACTATCAGGGGGAATCCCCAATAGCAGGCAAAAGCAAACACTGGACTAGAAATTAAAGTTCAGGCTGACTACAGCCCAGCAGCACTAAATTCAGGACAAGGGACACTACTAATTAAGGCAGGGCCCTTACAACATACAATACTTGTTCATAGTCTGAAATGTTTATAATAGGACACATCATCATACTAGATCCGGTCTACGGTGTTAAGGGTTAAAAATTTGTACAATTCATGGACATTTATGTAAGCCACATGGGTCGATTATGAAAAGCACACCTAGGTTTTTTCATTATTTAACAGGAAGCCCTGATATGCTTACACTCAGCACAAAAGCCTCTGTTAAAATGCACACATTTTATTAAGCTTTTATCCAGCAGCTTATAAAAGGTCTGCTGTTCTGCAGTATAAAAATGCCAGACAAAAGTACCTGTGGTCCAAAACAATTATAAAAAATGCCACAAAAACTGATTCCCACAAAAAGCTGCTTTGCAATAAAAAGGCATCCCATAAACTCACCACCCCCAAATCCAAATCCATCTACAATTCAGGTCTCTCAGATATTATTGATTGGAATATGTGAAGTGCGCTTGTTTGCACCGACTGCTGTTATACTCGGGTGGCTGGGTCTGTCCAGGAGAGACTTCACAGTTATTACCAGCAGTAAGATGATTCATTTTTCTGCTGAGTAAAAGGCAAGTGCACAGCCAGAAGCAAAATGAAAATAAACTTTGTGTCTTCAGTATCAGCAGTGATTATGCCACTGTGTTTAGTTGCCTCAATTATTTGTATTGGAATAATACAATAAAAGAAAAGAAATGTAAACCTCACACATTATTGTAAAAAAAAAAAAAAGACAAACAATATACTGTACACTGTAAAGGAGCACATGAAAGTACATGTGTCATGAGAGAATTATGTAGGCAATTATTAAAGGCTGAAGGTTTTTTACCCCAATGCATTCTCTCACCCCCCGCCCCAAATACTTACCTGAACCCATTATCGATCCAGCAATGTACAGATGCTCTCTCAGCTCTCTCTTTCCTCATTGGCTCAGATACAGCAGTGGAAGCCGTTGCTGTAAATTACAGCCAGTGAAGAGGGAGTGGGGGGCGGAGCTAAACACACAGAGCCGACTCTGGATCAAGAACTCATGAGTTCCTCCATAGCAAGCGCTCGGCAGGGGGGAGGGATCACAAGCGCTGGTGAGGGGACCCCAGAAGAAGGGGATCAGGGCTGCTCTGTGGAAAACCATTGCACAGAGCAGGTAAGTAGGACATTAAAAGAGAAGTAAAGGATTTTATTTTTAATTCAGATTCATACTTACCTAGGTGGACGCAGCATGGGACCGATACTGCATCTGTCCCTCGGCGCCTCTACACTGAGAACCGAGCAATCGAACACCGTCGATTGCTCAGTTTTCAGAGCTCCGTGAGCAGAGAGCTGCAAACTGTCAGTCACAGCTCTCTGCTCTGCTCCCTCCTCGCTCTTTGGAGTGCTGAGCTGTGGAGAGGGCGGGGCGGCCAGCTCAAGCTCTCAGCGGCCCGCTGAGAGGCTGAGCTGGATGTCAGTCTAAGCAACTGGCGGATCCAGACTTTATTGTCCTGATGACGTCACTGATGTCAGTCCAGGCTCCGTGTCAGCAGAGAGCGGAATTCAGAACGCTCTCTACTGAAAACGGGTCACAGGAGTGCAAAACGAATTGCACTCCTGTGATCCATAGTAGAAGCCCAGCCAAACAAGCTTTGGCTAGACTTCTCCTTTAAGGTAATCTGAGTGGGCTTTCTGATTTTGGTCCAGTTGAAATGTTTGCTGGATTGCATTATTAGAGTCTCATTAATTGCTTTCACGTGTTACTGGAAATTGACCTTTTCATAAAGAACATATATGCGTGCACACCTTTCCAGCTGGGACAAAATTACCCCAATCCTACATTTATCCTGTCTTTAGTCAAATGTACTTCTAGCTATGTATATGGATATCATAATTTGAGGCTTAAAGGGTATGTAGGATAGTTTTGTAAATCATATAAATAATTCTTACATATTAATATTATGCATTCTTCCATCCAGCCAATAGGTGGAGCTTAAGGCTCCCTTTCACATGTTTTCACTATCCTCTTTGCTCTTTTGTTGTAGAAAGCCTGTCAATTGAGCTCAATATCTCAAGCCAACATACACACACACACACACACACACAACTGAATTATTCAGCACAGTGGCTCCTTCCAGAGCTCCTCCTCTCTCTCTAATGCCCACTCCATAATTCAGTAAATGACAACTGTGCTAGAAAAGAGAACTACAGCTGTGCACTCTCTTTAGAAAATGTTCTCTTGGAATCCTTTTTGTGTGTATTAAAGTGTCACTAAACCCACTTCATAGAAAAAAAATATTAATAAACACTGTATTACATGCTGTTCATACTCGCTCAGTCATTATGAGATTTGTTTTCTGTAATCTGCAAAAAAAATTCCCCCTTTTGTCCATGTCCCCAATTTAGCTAGGGATTTTGTAGAGCAGTGTTGGCAGCTCTGCACATGCTTAGCTTTTTAGTGAGTTTCTATGCTGAGCATTTCCTTCAGCCCGTGTAACTATAGAGTCACACATGTGGACGAATAAACAGTAGTAAATGATAAACAACACACCCTCCCTTCTCTTACATACCCACTAACCAGCTAAACACAATGGGGAAGGGATATTACATGTAGATTGGTGGAGGCTTCACCCCCTTCTTATTCTAAGACACATGCTGCAAGGGAGTGACACAGTCTGTAAATGACAGAAATCCACCCACATATACAAATATATATTAGTATGATGATTTAAAACAGTGTTTCAATATAAATGATTTATTTTTACTCTGTATTCCAAAGGCTGTTATTTTTTTTGGACATGTGACCAACAGCAGAGGACTAGAAGTGCCTCCTGCTTATGTTTCCCTGCAGACAGGCTGGGAAAGAGCTGGGTCATGTAACAGCTGTATATCGATTACAAAAAAGGTACTTCGATTTAAAAAAAAATGTAAATAATTACGGAGGCGCATGCACGAAGCTGGCTGAGCAGGACATTCGCTTAGAGCTCCGCACCGACTGGGACCCTACAGACAGATATTAATACATTTTATCAGTGAATCCCTCAAAGATGAATATTCTCTTCTTAAAAACTGCATTGAAGATTTTGAGAACAGGGATCTTCGCCTGTCACTACCTGGAGCACCAATAGAAGACCCTAGACACCGACATACATATGGGGGTTGATTTACTAAAGGCAAATTCACTCTGCACTGAAAGTGCACTTGTAGTGCAGTTGCTGTAGATCTGAGGGGATGCTCTGAAATTATGGGAAGCTCTGCTGATTTTATCATCCAATCATGTCCCCCTCAGATCTACAGCGACTGCACTTCCAATGCACTTGTACTGCAAAGTGGATTTGCCTTTAGTAAATAAACCCCATGGTCTTCCTCAGAATTTACAAGACATCCCTGATCATCGCCCATTGCAGAAGGAGATCTAATGGACTGAAATATTGATAAACTGATGAATCCTGTATAGGTGATATATTCTATTATGGGCTTATCCCTTTCACACCTAATACACTATATCCTCTTGTTAGCATCCTCAAGAGTCATATTTTATACTTTCTCTATTAGAAAGTTCAATAATAACTAAAACTATAGACTAGGTATATTAGTTAGTTTACCGCAGTTATTTGATTCATCCTGTTATATAGTTTTCTTCTAATCAAATGTAAGAGGTATATTGAATTTAATGTACAAAAACCTAACTTCCTTCCTGAAAATTATTTCATAGTTTATAAAAATGTGAGATTCGTTAGGCTTAGCTAACCTATTATATGGATAATTTATTTGTTGGCTGCCGTAGTCCCGGAGACAGCCACTGTACCTCCACAGTTTCCTTGAGTGCCCAACTTTTGGTCACTCCTTGGACTTTTTGTATCCTCTGGTTAGTGTTCTTACACTACCCTTTGGATACCTGCTCAACTTAGGAGCTTTAAACTTAATTTTTTTTTTTTTTTAATATACTTACAATTTAATTCTATTATTTGCTACCCAATAATCAGATTCTCTGTCCGTATTTCCTTTTGAAATGGCTTCCCTAAATCTTTTGACTCTCATTGTTCAGGGTCTCGAATCTCCTCCTAAACGAACCATGGCTTTCCGATACTTTTCTAAACTCTCAGCTCATGTTGTCTGTTTACAAGAAACATATTTCACGACACAGTCCACACCTAAATATTTTGGTCGAAAATAACCACAGGTTTTCACTGCATCAGCGAACATTAAGCAAAGAGGTATATTGATTGCTTTCCATCATTCTACTCCGTTTACCCTACGGAAAGAACTCAGAGCCTGAAGGTCGCTCCCTTATACTCTCCGGTCTCTTGTTAGATGATGAAGTCACTATAGTTTCTTACTATGCTCCCAATAAGAATCCTTTATCTTTCCTCTCACATTTATTATCAGTAGTAGAAACACATAAAAGTGGCACACTCATTCTTGGCGGTGATTCAAATCTAATATTATACCCATTTCTAGACAAATCCCCAACCACGGCCCCTCGACTCCCTTATCAAAAACTCCATAACCAATACTCTCTCTTGGACACATGGAGAGAACATAACCCAGCCAGAAGACAATATACATATTATTCCCATCCCCACAAACAGTTTTCCAGAATAGACTACCTTTTGTTGAACATTAGTACCTCAGCACTTATTCTTAACTCAATTATTATGCCTTGTACCTGGTCAGATCATAATGCAGTTATAACAACTCTTTCCTCTTTGGTTCCCTTGATCCAACCTCCACACAAATATTGATTACAAATAGAAACAGCCATACAAGATTATTTTATGAATAACAATACTACTGATACAGACCCTCTAATCTGCTGGGAAGCCCTCAAACCATATATTAGGGGGGCCTGCATTAGCCAAGCCTCACACCACCGTAAGATAAAACGTCAACTTCATAAACAATTAGAAGAGGCTTTCTATAAAGCTTCTAAGAAATTCCAAAAAACGCCCTCTCCAAACAAGTTAAACTATGACAAAGCACGTTTAGAACTAGATCTTTTATTGACAGAATCAGCAGAAAATATTCTTCGCAAATCCAAACATTCCTTTTATATGAAGGCAGACAAGCCAGATATATTTTTAGCCTTAGCACTCCGAAAACTTGATCATACCCAAAAACCTATTCCACTAAAACGAACAAAAGATGACTATACCAGCAATCCACTCAAAATTTTAAAAAATTTCGTGGAAAACTTATCACGCTATACAAAAACATTTGATCATTCTCATTTGACCATGCGGTTATCCTCTATTAATCTTCCTTCTCTCTCCCTATCACATCAGGAAACTATAGACAAACCTATCACACTAGCAGAAATTCAAACCGCAATAAAAACATTGAAACCCCATAAACGCCCTGGTGTAGATGGCTTTCCTTCTGCTTATTATAAACGGTTTTCCACAATTTTATCACCACTTATGGTTGAGGCCTTCAACTCTCTGCTTAGGGGAAAATCCTTTTGTACTAAATCTCTCACAGCTTCCATCTCCCTGATACCTAAACCAAATACTGATGTTACCTGGTCAAATTACATACCGATTTCCATTCTTAACCTAGATATAAAGATATTGGCCAAAATTCTTGCAACTCGACTTAATCCCATAATAGGTACTTTGATCCACAAGGACCAAACTGGCTTTATCCCCTCCAGACAAACTGGCGACAATATTCACCAAGCTACACTTCTGATGCATACAGCCCGCTCTTGTTGTAGCCCTATCTGTTTCCTCTCATTAGATATACGAAAAGCTTTTGACTTGCTATCTTGGCCTTATCTTCATACAATTCTCCAGCATTGGGGATTCGGAACAATTTTTTTGTGCTGGATTGGTACTTTATATCAAAACCCAAAAGCTTATATTGCTTATTCAGGATACCGTTCTGACCCCTTTAATATCGAGAGAGGTACCAGACAGGGATGCCCATTATCTCCTCTCCTCCTTTGGCCTAGCCATCGAACCGCTAGCACAACACATTCGATCTAACCCAAACATCCAAGGACTGGAACTTGGGGTCATCACCACAAATTATGCCCGTTTGCAGATGATATCCTGATATTTCCAACGTCGCCCCTGTTATCAGCACCACCTCTCATGAAAATTCTTTCCAAATTCGGACAATTATCAGGCCTAACAATAAATTTCCTCAAATACACTGCCCTAAACATTTCTTTATCACCTACTCTCCAAACTCAATTTCATGATTCGCTCCCGTTTGTCTGGTCGACTGCCCATATTTCTTATCTAGGCATTCATTTTACACAGTCAACTACCCACCCCTATGCTTACACAACTTTCTAAACTCCTAGCTAATTGGTCTTCTCTTCCGCTGGCATGGATGGGTAGAATAAAAGTGATTAAAATGTCTATACTCCCTAAACTTTTATACCTTTTTAGAGTACTACCCATAACAATCCCTTCACATTTTCTATTTTACAACAAAAAAACAACCAATTCACTTGAGGCGGACTCAAACCTCGTTTACCCAAATTAACCTTATACTCTCCCCGGTCTTAGCGTGCCAGACTTCACCAAATATTATAAAGCAGCACAACTAGCACAATGACCCAAATATCACGCTAAGAAGGAAACTCCATTATGGGAATCATTGGAGTCAATCAACTGTGACCCTCTTTCTATTGCAAATTTACTATGGTTAACTCCTACACAGCAGAAGGTCACAAATCCGATTACCAAACACAGCCTTTCCATTTGGGACAGATATAATCCCTTCCTCTCCTTCTTACGTAACCCTTCCTTCTACCCAGCCTGGTCTGTCCCAAAATCTTTTTCAGTGTGGTCAAATGTAGGTTTGATTAGGGCTCATCATTTCTTTAAATCTCAAAATATCATACCATTTCCAGACTTATGCAAAACATATTCCCTTCCACCCACAGAAACCTTTCGATATCTCCAAATTAAACATTTTTTGGAACACAACAAACGCACTGGCACACAAACCCCTGACTTCACGGTCTTTGAAAATGCTTGCAAATCTGAGCCCCATAGACGTGGACTTATTTCTGCCATATATGAACAATTACTCTCTCATGTAACCTCTTCTCCTCCAACATACACAACCAAATGTGAAACTGATCTTCACTTTCAACCAAACAAACTAGACTGGTCTCAAATTTGAAAACAAATTATAAGGTGCTAACTAGATGGTATCTGGTCCCATCCAGAATATCCAAATGTTCTCCCCAATATCCCTCTTGGTACACCCGGCCACTGTTTACAATGTGATCGCTCCGTCAAATGACGGAGCGATCACTTGTAAACAAACTCTGCATTACCCAGCCAATACCCTGCATTACCCAGCATATACTCTGCATTACCCAGCATATACTCTGCGATACTCTGCATTGCCCAGCCAATACTCTGCGATACTCTGCATTGCCCAGCCAATACTCTGCGATACTCTGCATTGCCCAGCCAATACTCTGCGATACTCTGCATTGCCCAGCCAATACTCTGCGATACTCTGCATTGCCCAGCCAATACTCTGCGATACTCTGCATTGCCCAGCCAATACTCTGCGATACTCTGCATTACCCAGCCAATACTCTGCGATACTCTGCATTACCCAGCCAATACTCTGCGATACCCAGCCAATATTACAGTGGGGGAGAGGATGTGGATATTACAGTGGGGAGAGGATGTGGATATTACAGTGGGGGAGATGACGTGGATATTACAGTGGGGAAGATGACGTGGATATTACAGTGGGGACTATATGGTGGCGGAATTTTCACAGGTTTTTGCAAATTCAATTATTATTTGCTGATCCGAAAAATGATCCGATCCGTGACTCCTGATCCGAGGATCGATCCGATCCGTGAGTTTTTTGATCCGTTGCACCCCTACCTCTCACTGTTTGAGTCTGTACTACTCTCGGTTCACATGTACATATCTGGTGGGAATGTCCCATAGTAAGCTCTTTTTGGACAGAAATCTTAAAAATCTTAAAAATTATTTCTACTATGTTCAACATAACCCTTATACCTGATCCCTCAGTAGCACTTCTGAAGAGAAAACCACAAATCATAACACACTGCCAATTCAAATTACTTATTTTTATAACCACGGCAGCTAAACAAACTGTAGCAAAAGTGTGGAAATCGAACTCTCTCTGCATAGAGTCAGTCAAAAAGTGTCACACAATCTATGATACGTGCTAAAACTGAAGCTATACTGCTAGATAAAGTTGCAAATTTTGAATCCTTATGGAGACCTTGGATTAAAAATTATTTACCTCCTGGTTTGGACTGTTCACTTATTTCTCCCCGAGAGTTTATAATAATATGCACCCAGCTACTATGATTACTTTTACCCGACTCTCTAACCATTGGTCCCCCTGGACATTTACTTTTCTCTCCCTTCTGTGCCCTATTCCCCCCCACTAGGTTTATTCTTGTTAATTATCTAATATACCAACTATACTAGAAGATACTTTGAATAGTTGGAATTTTTGACCTACGCACCAGATAAAGCCAAACCAAGAGAAGGAACTTGGCCCTGGTTTAGCCTAATTTATCCCAGCTATTCTACAACACATAAACTTTATATTTCTTTATAGGTTCATTCAATTCTATTCTCTTCATGGATGACATAATTATATTATATTATTTCAATCAACCTAATTTCTCAATTATTTGTCGTCAAATAGCTGCCATGAAGCTATAATTATGACACTTCATGTTACATAATCATATCCTACAATCCACTATGTTATCTATTTCCATTTACATTTATAAGAGTTACTTTCCTGAATGAGTACTTTTTTTTTTTCTTTTCTACTATACTATTGTACACGCTCTGCTAATGGAATATCTATATTTCTATTATATTATTGTGCATGCTCTGTTAATAGAATTTTGTTGATAACTATAAAATTCAATAAAATATTTGAAAAGAAATTAAAATAATTACAGTGCCATCATTCATGCACAGGAATAGAAGGGACAATGTAAATTAAACAGTGTGGGGGTCATTTACTACAGCATTAATATGCAATAGCGCCCATAAATACTTTCAAAATAGTTATATTGCGCTAATTAGCGCCCAAACAGAATTCTCTATAGTGCTGGGGAAAAAATACTCACAAAATCGAATTTACTATAGCTCCCAGACAACAGATACTGCCAAAACCCTTACTCTTGCTAGAACCTGGAGTATTGCACATGGAAATAATGTTTAGAGCATGATCTGATTGCCTAAATGGTACTTAAATATGTGGTAAATTGTTTAACCATTTAAAAGACCAGCTGCCACAGGTTTACTGCAGCAGGTTGGCTCTCCTAGGTGAATCGTCGCCATGGTACGTCAGCCGCTTTAAGACCACTAGCTGCGCGATGCCGATGTGCATGGCCGGCGGCCGCGATGTTCACCAGCCACCCACCATTGCTCCTGAGTGAGACAAAGTGGGGATATGTCAATGTAAACGGACAGATCCCCATTCTGACAGGGGAGGATAGACTTAGGATATCCCTTAGGAACAGGGATCTGTCTCCTCCTCCAGTAACTACACTGCCCCCACAGTTAGTAACACCTCCCTATGGAACACTTAACCCCTTGATCGCCCCCTAGTGTTAATCGCTTCCCTGCCAGTGACATTTATACAGTAATTGGTGGCTATTTTTAGCTCTGATCGCTGTGTAAATGTCAATGGTCCCAAAGAAGTGTCAAAAGTGTCTGATCTGTCTGCCACAATGTCGCAGTCCCACTAAAAATCCCTGATCACCTCCATTACTAGTAAAAAAAAAAAATTTAAATGCTATTTTGTAGACGCTATAACTTTTGAGCAAACCAATCAATATACGCTTATTGCGATTTTTTTACCAAAAATATGTAGAAGAAAACATATCGTCCTAAACTGATGAAGAAATGTATTCATTTTTTATTTTTTGGGGGATATTTATTATAGCAAAAAGTAAAAAATATATATTTTTTTTTAAAAAAATTGACAGTCTTTTTTTGTTTATAGACCAAAAAACAAAAAAAAAAAAAAAAAAAACATACAGGTGATCAAATACCACAAAATAAAGTTCTATTTGTGAGAAAAAAAAGGACATCCATTTTGTTTCGGTACAGCGAACACGACAGCACAATTATCAGTTAAAGTGACGCAGTGCCATATCGCAAAAAATGGCCTGGTCAGGAAGTGGGTAAATCCTTCCGGGGCTGAGGTGGTTAAAGAATGAACATAAATAATTACTGCTTCATAGTCACCTAAATAAAATAAAAAAATAACTTACAACAGATATGAAACTGTAAATGTTCAATACATGTAACTTTGCAGAATAGCAGTAACAGCATTATGCCACGTACACACGATCGGAAATTCCGCCAGAAAAAGTCTGATGAGAGCTTTTGGTTGGAAAATGCAATCGTGTGTATGCTCCATCAGACTTTTGCTGGCGGAATTTCGGCCAGCAAAAGATTGAGAGCATGTTCTCAATTTTTCGATCGGAAAAAAGTTCCGATCGCCTGTACAAATTCCCACGCCCAAAATTCCTACGCATGCTCGTCAACAATTCGACACATGCTCGGAAACATTGAACTTAATTTTCTTGGCTCATCATAGTGTTGTACATGACCGCGTTCTTGACGGTTGAAAATTCAGAGAACTTTTGTGTGATCGTGTGTATGCAAGCCAAGCTTGAGCGGAATTCTGTCGGAAAAAACATCCAAGTTTTTTACGACGAAAAATCCGCTCGTGTGTACGGGGCATAAGGCTACCGTACACCTAGTTTTAGTGGCGCTTTACTGCTGTTATAGCGGCGCTTTTGATTTTTGATTTCAATGGCAGGGGCGGTTTTAGGCGCTGTGTATATACTGCTTAAGCACTGCCCCAAAGATGTACCTGCAGGACTTTTCTTCCTGTCCTGCAAGTGCACCGCCCCAGTGTGAAAGCACTCGGCTTTCACACTGAGGTGGCTTGAGAGACGATTTACAGGTGCTATTTTCAGCGCAAAAACATCTGAAAAGCGCCCCAGTGTGAAAGGGGTCTAAATTGCCTGAAATGGGCGCGATTTTATGTAGAGCGCCCAGTACTTACTAGGACTCTTAGTAAATGACCCCCTGTGTGTTTAGTATCACTTCAAAAGTTCAGGAGAGGTTTGAGCAATTTTGTTGGGCTGTCTGTCAGATAGGACTCTCCTCAGCATATAAGATCTCCAGCAGCACACCATCAGACTAGTAGCAAGGCCAGAAACATTTAACTGATGGTTTACTGTTCATCAAGCTAAGAATGGTATATAGGACTCTCTTCGGGTTACAATAACATGGGAAGGTATGTGTGGTTATCACACTAATGACTTGCAGATCCAAATCTGGCCGCTTCTTACTACCATAGATTCTTAGATAGGTTTGTGCTGTATTTTGTCGAAAAATCCGGCCGTGTGTATGCACCATCGGACAGTGTACGTCGGATTGTCCGACGGACAAAGTCCTATCTCCTGCTGGATAGATTTTTTGACAACAAGGTCCGATCACACCAAATCCGATAGTGTGTAGCGTAGTCCGACGGACAAAGTGCTACGCATGCTCAGATCACATTACAAGACCAAAGCTATTGGCTACTAGCCTCTACGTAGTCCCGTCGTAGGCAACAAACGTCACCACGTTCAGAATGATCAGATTTTCCGACAACTTTGTCCGACCGTGTGTGCGCAAAACCAACATCCACGCGTGTGTATGGGGCTTTAGATAGGTTTGTGCTGTATTTGCCTGGCCCCATAAATTACAGGTTTCTTCTATCATATTTCTACCTACGGCTTCTGAACCTGCTTTATTAGAGTGACAATCATTTAAATAGTATCCTGAGAGATTCAGAAGAAAATTACACTGGTCCAATCCCATTACCTGCTATCAAAAACACCAGTTAGGTGGACTGATCCATTAACTGTCAACATTAATCTCTGGTGGGGATCTGAACACAGAAGACTGTTACTTTAACCTTCTTTTCCATTTTCATTGAATTTTTCATGGAATTAACCCTTACTTACCCAGAAATAGATTTCGCATTCTATAGTGTTTTAGATGTCAGTATTCCTGCATCACTATATTTTATGTATTCTGACATCTCCTACATTGCCATTAAATCAAACTGATTGATCTTTGCTGTGGCCTTAACTTTTCCCCATTATACATCACAAGCATATTGCTTTCATGTCACTCGACTTAACAGATGCTTAAAAAATATCTGTCTCTATCCATGGAGCCTCGGTCTTACTGGAAAATCTGTTTTACAGGCATCTGCAAATTTTCTCTAAATTTGCTGTGTTCAAGACTTCTGCAGATTTGCTTACTGCCTTGCTGATGCCGTATTACATTAATGAAAGCTTACTACAGACTTTAGATGACAGATGCAAGGGAAATTTTGATGGATGATTGATTGAATGAGGATTCAATTACCTTGCATATGCAGATTGCATATTAATGTCAACAGTAGGGGTGGGGGGGGAGCAGTTAGATACGCCAAGCACTGGCCCTATTGGGGGGTAAATAATAGTGGGCAGCTGGAGTATGGGCACACAAAGGTCATCGTTCCTGGGGCTAAAAAAAACACCAGTGAATGTTTGTGATTTCATCCAAAGATGAAACTGCATGTAGTAGTGATTGACTAGTAAAAATTGCCTGTGTGTTCCCAGCCTAAATGCCCTATTGGTCAATGCCTGGTGCACCCTGCCTAAAGGTTCTACCTGGTCAATGCCTGGTGCACACAGCCTAAATGTCCTACGTGGTTAATGCCTGGTGTGCCCAGCCTAAATGTCCTACCTGGTCAAGGCCTAGTGTGCTCAGCCTAAATGTCCTACCTGGTCAACGTCTGGTACGTCAAGCCTAAATGTCCTACCTGGTCAATATGCCTAATGCGCCCAGCCTAAATGGCCTATCTGATCAATGTCAGCCTAAATGTCCTATCTGGTCATCATACCAGGCATGATGAACACCAGTACCAAGCAATGATCATATCATGACTATAGGTATCTTGGCCACACTGGGGTATTAATATTCTTGGAAAAATGCTTTTCCTTAACCAAAGAAAGACCCATTCATGCTGACACAACCACATACTAATCAAGTAACTAGTCATGAAACTGAACTAAATATATGGGGAATTGTGTAGGTTGTGACAACAAGAGTTGTCATAGAGGTCTGCCAGGACGGAAGGACATTTATGCAAATAAATAAAGAGAAATTCCACCCAAAACTTTTCTGGTTTGGATGGAGTGGGCAGGATATTAAAGAAGAATTAAACCCAAAGTCTAACATTTTTTTTTATAATGCAGCTTAATTCTTAGGTGAGATGGCTGCATTACATTAGTTTTCCTTTGTAGGCTTTCTTCAATTTTCATCTGGTTTCTCCAAAGGCAAAAAAAAATAAATAAAAAATTTGCTGTAACTGCTTATAGCTGGAGTTTGGCTTCAATTTGTTGGTGTATCTAAATCTGCTAGTCCATCAAACACTGCCCTCCCCCAGACCAAAAATACTGCTGTTTAAAGGTGCCCCTGTGCGCTTTCATCCAGAGTGAGGGCACTCTAAAACAGGGATGTGTGTTACTGGACAGATCACCAAGTAAAAACAGAGGGGGAAAAAAAGGGAAACAAATGCAGCCACCACATCGAATGATTGGTAAGCTGTAATATATTACATAATATTTGGTTATTGCTTTAATACCACTTTAATACTCTAGTGAAAGCACCTCCAGTTTGAGTTTTCATATATTCTGAAGGAGAATACACCAAGGTGTACATATATATATATATATATATATATATATATATATATATATATATATAGAGATAGATATATAGAGAGAGACAGACACACACAGAGAGATATATAGAGATATATAGAGAGAGAGATAATATATCTATCTATATATATATCTCTATATCTATCTATCTATCTATGTAGAGAGATCAATATATAGATATCTATAGCTCTATAGTAATATATATATATATATATATATATATATATATATATATATATATATATATTTTTTTTTTTTTTTTCATTTACGAATAAGAATGGTGTGTATTCAAGTGCTCCATGAAACAAGAACACAGGAGAATATAAGTAATGCAGAGCAAGGGAGCTACACAGCTTTCTAACATTACACATAAATCTACTGTGACAAGGGAGCAACTGAAAGTCTTGTACAAAAAAAATTAAATAAATATGTTACCACTACATTTACCTGTAAAAAAGGTACTCCTTTGTGCTCCTCAGTATACAGTATGTATATACCATAATGCATATTGTATTTACATACATTTATACACAATTCTCTTCAAGAACCCTGCAATTGAGGTTGCAGTAACCCACTGGAGTTGATTTACTAAAACTGGAGAACAAAATCTGGTGCAGCATTGCACAGAAACCAATCAGCTTCCAGGTTTTTGTCAAAGCTTAATTAAACACTTAAGGACCAGCCGCCGCAGTTGTACTGCGGCAGGTTGGCTCTCCTGGGCAAATCGACATCATTGTACGCCAGCCGCTTTAATAGCTCTAGCGCTATGCTGGAGCCGGTGCGCGTGGCCAGCGGCCCCGATGTCCACTGGCCACCCGTGATCCCTCCTGAGACAGAACAGGGATCTGTCAAAGCATTTACTTATTTAGACAGATCTTCTTTCTGTCAGGGGAGGAGGGACAGATCTTCTGTTCCTAGTGATTAGGAACAGTGATCTGTCTCCTCCTCCAGCCATTCCACAGTTAGAAACACACACAAGGGAACATATTTAACCCCTTGGTCGCCCCTAGCGTTAACCCCTTCCCTGCCAGTGACATTTACACACAGTACAGTAATCAGTGGCTATTTTTAGCTCTGATCACTGTATAAACGTCACTGGTCCCCAAAAAAATGTCAAAAGTGTCCGATCTGTCTGCCGCAATCCCGTTAAAAATCGCTGATTGCCGCCATTAATAGTAAAAATCTAATGAATAATAAAAATGCCATAAATATATCCCCTATTTTGTAGACGCTATAACTTTTGCGCAGACCAATCAATATACAGTTTTTGCGTTTTTTTTGTACCAAAAATACGTAGAAGAATACGAATTGGCCTAAACTGATGAAACTGGATATGTATTATAGCAAAAAGTAAAAAATCGTTTTTCAAAATTGTGGTTTTTTTTGTTTATAGCGCAAACAATAAAAACCGCAAAGGTGACCAAAAGAAAGCTCTATTTGTGAAGAAAAAAAAAACATACATTTTGTTTGGGTAAGGCGTCGCACGACTGCACAAACGTCAGTCAAAGTGACATAGTGCCGTATCGCAAAAAATGGCCTGGTCATTAAGGGGTCAAATCCTTACGGTCCTTAAGTGGTTAAACAAGCTGAAGTTAGCAGCTGAATTGCTACCATGTATAGCTGCACTAGATTTTGCACTCTCCAATTTCAGTAAATCAAATCCACTGTATACATATACATTTCAAGAATATCTCCCAAATCTGATCAGATAAGGGCACATCTATTACAGGCATTATATGAATGTTTCAGATTCATGACCTCTGATGCTGCGTACACACGACCGGACTTTCTGGCAGAAAAGGTCAGACGGAATCATTTCATCAGATATTAGGATCGTGTGTGGGCTTCATCTGAGTTCATCTGAAAAAATTCTAGAAATTCTAATTCTAGAAAGACCTTGTTTTAAATCTTTCAGACGGAATCAATCAGGAAAACCGTTTATCTGTATGCTATTCAGACGGACCAAAAACGACGCAAGGGCAGCTATTGGCTACTGGCTATTGAACTTTCTTTTTCTAGTCCCGTTGTACATGTTGTACGTCACCGCGTTCTAAAAAAACGGACGTTGGTGTGATCCTGTGTAGGCAAGTCCGTTTCAGCGGAACTCCGTCGGAAAAAACGGTCGTGTGTACGCGGCATGAGAAACACAAAAAAAGGATAAGACTTCCTCTACTGCTTATAATGGGGTTGTGCGTGAGCGTGCACCATCGTGCTGCCATATGACGGGCTAAGAAACAAAGAAGAATTGACCAATTACCTTAAAAGACGTACAGTCCTACTTATTAAAGAAGACTGAAGAGCAAAAAAACATAGCTCCCAATTATTTAAACTATGTATTTGTTTCATGCACCGCACTCCCACCAGGGACAGGGCCCACCTCCTTACCACCACAACAAACCACACCCTCACCCCTCTTTTGACCAGTTGCCGACTGCCCCATAGCAGTTTTACGGCTACAGGGTGGCCGTGCTGTGCAGAATCACGAACCTATACATGATTCTGCACTCCCTGGAAGGGGGCGAACCGCTTCTGCTGTGATAAGTCACAGCAGAAGCCGATCAGCGGGTGCCAGCCAACAGATGTCCACCGGCACTCGCTGATCGTGGAGCACAGGATGCACAGCAGGGAATAAAATCCATCACATCCCTGAGTGAAAGCACCTCACATAGTACACGCAAACATTGGTTAGGTACACATTTAACCCTTTGATCGCCCTAGATGTTTAACCCCTTCCAAACCAGTGTCATTAGTACAGTGATAGTGCATATTTTTTAGCACAGATCACTGTATTAGTGTCACTGTTTCACACAAAGTGTCAGTTAGTGTCCGATTGTCTGCTGCAATATCACAGTCCTGCTGATTACTGCCATTACTAGTATAGAAAAAAAAAATTGTATATATACCATAGTTTGTAGAAGCTATAACTTTTTTGCATGCCAATCAATATACGCTTATTGGGATTTATTTTATCAAAAATATGTAGCAGAATATACATACTGGCCTAAATGTATGAAGAAATTATATTTTTTTATTGGACGTGTTTTTAAGCAGAAAGTAAAAAAAAATTTTTTTTTCAAAAACGTCTGTAATTTTTTGTTTCTAGTGCAAAAAATAAAAAGACCCAGTGGTGATCAAATACCACCAAAAGAAAGCACTATTTGTGGGGGAAAAAAATGAGAAATAAAATTGATGTACAGTGTTGCATGACCGCGTGATTGTCAATTAAATTAACGCAGTGCCGTATCGCAATAATAGCCTGGTCATGAAGGGGGTAAATCTTCCAGAGGTTAGATGAATCACTGGAGCAATTTAAAAACAACAAACCCAAAAGACCTTTTTACTTATCTAAATGCATGGTCATGTGATGTATTGGTCTCAAGTCTTGTATCTCCTGTTCTGCAGAATGGGAAGTTCCTTCTTTGAGACCTGGACACTTCCCATTGGCTGTCCAGCGGTGTGGTCCTCTCAGGCCTCTGAAGACTACAACAGTGTGATAACATCACTACAAGGCAGGACAGGCCAGATCATCATTCTTCTGGCGAGCAACACTGACTGTCAAAAACCGCCATACAAGACATTTCTTTTTAAGGTGGTTGTAAACCTCAGACATGAAATCTGAACAAAGCATATCCCTCTACAGTGTGTACTTGCCTCAATGAAGAACACTAGGTGTCATTTCTGTCTGCTGCTTCATTCCTTTGAAATCAGTATGAATCAATTCTGACAAGTTTTCCTGACACCAAGAGATAAATGGTGACAAAGGAGGGACCTCCAGCTGATTGACAGCCTCAGCTCTGTTCCAGTGTGTGTGTGAAGTGGAGGGGGGGGGGGGGTCCTTCCCTCCAATCAGCTGACCTCAATGAGCCCTACAGTGTGCAATTTCAGCTCTCCGCTGCCTTTTTCCTGACAGTTTAGACAAGCTTTCTGGGCTTTGCACAGATGTAGAGAAGAAAAGAATCAATATAAACAGCTAAACCTTATTTAGGAGGATTTGTTTAACCACTTTAATACAGGTCTCTTTTAGACCCTACTTGCCCAGGCCAGTTTTCAGCGATGTCGCACTTTGAATGAAAATACTGCAATACTGTACCCAAACGATTTTATCATTTTTTTTAGACAAATAGAGCCTTCTTTTTATGGTGTTTAATCACCACTGAGTTTTCTATTTTTGCTAAACAAACGAAAAAAGATAGGACATTTTGAAAGTTTTTCTTCGTTTCCGTTATAAAATTTTGGAATAAGTAATTTTTCTCTTTCACTGATATGCACTGATGAGGCTGCACTGATAAGAACTGATAAGGAGGCACTAATAGGCAGCACTGATAAGAACTGATAGGCAGCACTTATGGGTACTGATAGGCAGCATTGATAGGCTGCACTGATGGGCACTGATGAGGAGGCACTAATATGCAGTACTGATAAGAACTGATAGGCAGCACTTATGGGCACTGATAGGCAGCATTGATAGGCTGCACTGATGGGCACTGATGAGGAGGCACTAATATGCAGTACTGATAGGCAGCACTGATGAGGGGGCACTGACGAGCACCGATTAAAAAACACTGGTGGGCATCACTGAAGCGGCTGCACTGATAAATCAGGGCATCGATTATCATCAGTGCAGATGTCCCCACTGAGAAAAGCCGCTCATCCTTTCCTCATGCGCTGTCAGCGTGAGGAGAGGAATGCCAATAACTGGCATTTCCTATTTACACTGTGATTGGACACAGCTGATTACATGGTAAAGAGCCTACATCATAGGCTCTTTACCGTGATCGGATACGCGGTGTGTCTGAGGGACAAACCACACCACTGATCGCTGTGCTGTGTGACCCTGGCATGAGCAGCCCATTCTGAAGAATGTCATATGACGTCCAGTCAGAGCGGTAAAGCCACCAACCAGACATCAATTTGCTATAGGCTGGTGTTATTCTCTGTATCACCTGAGGATAGTCACCTCACTAGGTTAGTATATGTAAAGGTTTACTGTAAAACCACTTTAACCGCTTCCCGACCGCCTAACGCAGATATACTGCGGCAAAATGGCACGGGCAGGCAAAATCACGTCCCTGTACGCGATCCTATAAATGCCTAGCCGTGGGTCGCGCTCGCGACCCGGTCGGGAGCTCCATGACCCCAGCCGCTGGTGTCCCGCGATCGGGTTACGGAGCTGAAGAACGGGGAGAGGTCTGTGTAAACAAACCTCTCCCTGCGCTTCCTACACTGCCTGTCATTGATTGGCTGTTCCCGGTCATCGGGAAAGCCAATCAATGACGTCAGACGTCAGCCCCGCCCCCTAATGTAAAAAAAACACACACGTCACAGCCCATAACCCCTCCCCTCCCCCTAGTGGTTAACCCCTTCACTACAACTGTCATTTATACAGGAATTAATGCATTTAAATAGCATTGATTGCTGTATAAATGACAATGGTCCCAAAAATGTGTCAAAAATGTCCGATGTGTCCGCCATAATGTCGCAGTCACAATAAAAATCGCTGATCGCCGCCATTACTAGTAAAAAAAAAAAATATTAATGCTATAAAACTATCCCCTATTTTGTAAACGCTATAACTTTTGCGCAAACCGATCAATAATCGCTAATTGCGATTTTTTTTACCAAAAATATGTAGAAGAATACGTATCGGCCGAAACTGAGGAAAAAAAATGTTTTTTTATATATTTTTTGGGGATATTTATTATAGCAAAAAGCAAAAAATATAGAATTTTTTTCAAAATTGTCGCTCTATTTTTGTTTATAGCGCAAAAAATAAAAACCGCAGGGGCGATCAAATACCACCAAAAGAAAGCTCTATTTGTGGGAAAAAAAGGACGCCAATTTTGTTTTGGAGCCACGTCGCACGACCGCGCAATTGTCAGTTAAAGCGACGCAGTGCCGAATCGCAAAAAGGGGCCTGGTCCTTTGGCTGCCAATTGGTCCGGGGCTGAAGTGGTTAATGTTGATACAGAACAGATAAGAGGGGTTAGGCAGGAGGGAGGAGGGAAGTTTCATTTTGCCTGGAGATGGGCTTTAAAACCTAAGCAGCTTAGATCACATGGTCTACCAAGGGCATTGTGGGTGTTTCACTTTATTCAAGATAACAAGTATGTTATTTCCAATTAGACAGACCATGTCTGACCCAAGAAGTATTCTGCCCTGTGCCTGGACACTGCAGATCATTATTCAGGATGGCTTCTCCCACGCTGAATCGAATATTACATTGCAACACAAAATTCGATCTTCCTAGGCGCACATTCCCCATTAGATACAAGGAAGATATCCTTTTTTTCCGCACTTCATATATTTATCTCTTCATATGCCATTCATCAGAACCATATTAAACATCCTGTCATTTCGAAGAATTTAGTGATGTCTTCAGGATAGCTGAGGCCACATATAGACCAAGAACTGTCAGTTACATAACCCCCCTCCATAGACCATGTCAAATAGGCCCTTAATAAAACCCATAAAAGAGAAATAAATGAAGCCTCTACCTCAAGTGCCATAAATGTGATATCATTTAGAAACTGGAATGACAGGGATTATTTTTCACTCTCTGACACTTTATATATTACGGAAGGGAAAAAAATATATATTTTTGCAAGACGCACCATTCGTTTCAAATTAATCTAAAATAAGCACAGCCCAGTTTTGAAAATGACTAATACCTGGGTAGATTTATGTGTTTAATATTTTACAGCAGTTACATATGAATATGTTCTGGTCACATTTCCCATTACACGGCAACGCAGGTAAGGTAGCATCAATCTTGACATGACAGCTCCTCCGGGCATAGAGTCATGTCATATTGCTCGGAGTCTTGTTAGGGGTCCAAGTGTCGGCAGGGAAGGTTGTTACAAAGGAGGACTGGCCTCTGGAGCCCCGGCACACTGAAACAAAATTACACACACAGGATCGGTATGGATATCACAAGTCGCCTGCCGCAGTGGCCACTTGGCGTCTGGAGCCCAGGTGTGCGGTTGAAGATAGGGAGAATAATTGAAGCGGCAATGGATCTATCAGCGGAGATACTGACACTTTACTATCTATGCTGTGTTTCAGTGATGAATAATTATGAGGGATGATATAGCACTTCTGCAGCCTGCAGATAGGTAAATGCATTAGCTTCAGGGAAATGACTATATTATTTTTGCTCACATTTCAGACTATTTTTGCCTCTAATAGGCTGCATATTATGGGACCACACACACTACAGCCTCAATCTAAGCTTCTATGGATACTTAGAAATACTTACATCACCTCTCTAACAACGGAATGCCAGGATATAGATATTATCAAACCATAACTAAAATAAGACTACCTATTAACTGCAGGCCTATTGCAAATAAGCATGATCTTCCAATATCTTCTGAAAATGCACAGCTATTTGAAGAATTCTGTGTATTCCAGTAAAAGAAAAAGGAACCTGGTGTTTGAACTTAAAGCTTTAGGCTGGTTTCACACTGAGGCGTTGGGGGCGCTGGCGGTAACCGTCGTTTTAGCGGCGCATTTCGCCCGCTAGCAGGGCGGTTTTACCCCCCGCGAGCAGCCGAAAAAGGGTTAATACCGCCCGCAAACCGCTGCTGCAGCGGCGTTTTGCGGGCGGGTTCGGAGCGCTGCCCCATTGTTTTCAATGGGAAGGGGCGCTATAGGAGCGGTAAATATACCGCTCCTACAGCGCACCAAAGATGTGGCTTGCAGGACATTTTTCAGCGTCCTGCAAGCGCACCGCTCCAGTCTGAAAGCCCTCGGGCTTTCACACTGAAGACAAAGCAACAGCTGTTTCGGGTCGGTTTGCAGGCGCTATTTTTAGCGCAATAGCGCCTGCAAACCGCCCCAGTGTGAAAGGGGCCTTATGTTCTATACCTTTCTGATAAACCGGATATTTTAAATTATGGTGGAAACTTCGTCACTTTCACTGTTTTAGTTACGCTTTTTTACTTTACCACAATGAGCTTTCAAAGTATCCCACGTGCTCCTTATTATTAGTTTTATTATTTTTTGCTACAAGGTGTGCCATGGAGTATCAAATTTATATTCTGTGTCCCACAGATTACTTTAACCACTTCAGCGCCCTTGCTGACCAGGCCATTTTTTGCGATACGACACTGTTTTACTTTAACTGACAATTGCGTGGTCATGCGATGCTTTACCCAAATACAATTTATGTCCTCTTTTTCCCCACAAATAGAGCGTTCTTTTGGTGGTATTTGATCACCTCTGCAGTTTTTTTTTTTTCGCTATAAACAAAAAAAGACGGACAATTTTGAAAAAAAAAAAATATATATATATTTTTTACTTTCTGCTATATAAACATATCCAATAAAAACATTTAAAAAATCTATTTTTTTCATAAATTTAGGCCAATATCTATTCTGCTACATATTTTTGGAAAAAAAAAAAAAAAATAAAAAAAACAATAAGCATCTATTGATTGGTTTGTGCAAAAGTTAAAGCGTCTACAAAATAGGGGACAGATTTATGGCATTTTTATTATTTTACTAGTAATGGCGGTGATCAGTGATTTTTAACGGGACTGCAACATTTTCGGCAGACAGATCAGACACCTAGCTGACATTATTACAGTGATCAGTGCTAAAAATATGTACTGACATTGTACTATTGACACTGGCAGGGAAGGGGTTAACATCAAGGGTGATTGAGGGGTTAAATGTGTTCCCTCAGTGTGTTTCTAACTGTGTGGGGGGGGGGCTGCCTGGGACAACACACAGATCCGTCTTCCTGCATCAGAACGGAGATATGCCTTTACTTCAGAAGATCCCCGTTCGGTGAACGATCGCGGGCGGCCGGCAGACATCAAGTCCCCCAGACCCGCTGATTTGCTCCCCCACTGGCCAACCAGCGCGTGTGCGTGCCCACAGAACCTCATCCACGAACCGACGTACACCTGCGGCAATTTGCGCAGCCGAGCCAACTTGCCGCAGTATAACTGCGACGGCTGGTCGGCAAAAGGTTAAACCTGGACTCAAGATGCAAAAACTTCCATCTAAAGTGGTTGTAAACCTCAGACATGGAATATGATCAAAACATATCCCATTATAACAGCCTTTTTCAACCAGGGAGCCTTGAGATTTCTTCAGAGGTGCCTTGGCAAAATGCCTAAACATTGTCTAAAAAATGTATACAAGCCGGCGTGTGGATGAAGCCTGCCTTTTAGTTACATAAAGCCACAGGTTTTCATTGTGCACCATTACAACCTTCTAGCTGCTGGCGTTCTAACAACCAATGACGTCATCAGCTGTCAAGGAGGATGCAAGTTGCATAGACCGCATCCTTGTTTGATCCTCTCTTGCCCCTCTCTATTATCTCTATTAGCATTGGGGTCAGATTAGCTGTGTGATAGGGAAAAACAGAGGGAGAAGAGAAACTATGGAAAATTAGTCAGTACCAGTTTGCAAAAGTGTATTTGCTTTGGAAGAATAAATCACCTCTAACATTGGGTGTCCTACATGTGTGGATGTTGCTCCATTATGTAAAATTATTAGAATAATTTTTTACATTTTAGAACTGGGTGCATCAAGACTGTCCATAATTTTGGAGGGTGCCTCGAGATTGTCCATCATTTTTAAAGGGCAACTTGACTGAAAAAAGGTTGAGAAACACTGCTCTATAGTGTGTACTTGTCTTAATACAGAGCAGTAAGGGTTCAGAAGTACAGCCTAAGCAATTTTGGATGTAAATCTATGGATCACAGTTGTGCACTCCAGTGACCCATTTTCAGCCGACAGCGGGCAAAAGACCGCTGTCAGCTGATATCATAGAGCTGGTCCAGGCTCTGAAGAGATCCCAACCAAATAGTCAGGATCTACCCAGAACTTGATAGCCTCAGCGCGGTGTGCTGTGTGAAGGGGGGTGCGTCCGTTCACTGAGTGTAACTTCAGCTCCCCACCCCCTGCTTTCTGAAAGATCAGAGAAGCTATATTAATTCTGCACTTTGAACAGATGTAAAGGCAAATATAAGGCCAGTCACCCTGCACAGTATCAGCAAGAAAACTGTATCAGAGAATTCCTGCAAAGGGACAATTTGCAGAGTTGTTTCATGTTGGATTACTGCACATATCTGAACAACAATACAAACTATATAAAGGAAGTTAAGGTTCAAGCAAGAACATGCTTCTTGTGCACTGTACTTGGCAGATCAGCCAAATGTTATGGTTTAATTTGGTGCCACTGCTTAGAGGGCTTAAGGAGACCATTGACCTGCAGTAAGTGCTGCAGGATGGACAGTCACTTACATTTATCTACATATGACCTTATTGTCCTATCACACATGACTGCCCACCTTTGAGGTTTAACAGTTTTGTATACAGTTTTTTAAAAATGTATTTGGATATTTGGCATTTGTACATTTTGGTATTCGGTATTTGTAAATTTATACACAATACAATGCAATTTCAATCCAAATTGCTCCTTGTCTTGTTGCTTCTGCAAGCTTACAATAGGAAGAAAGGTGGTGCAACATATACAGGTGCTTGGCAGGCAGTTCCAATCCCAGACAATTGCCTTTCAAACGCCCAGGTTTAAAAGTGTGTATAGTGCGAAGTAGCTCACTTAATACTTTGCAGATGGGGGCATAGCCGTGCAACGTCATGTAATTCAACAACCGTGTCTCAGCCAAAAGCTAACCCACACTATTCGCTCAGCTGTGTTCTGCTCTACTCCACATCATGGACAGATGTTAACTGCTTCCTCTTCCTTTTCTGGACTCTGATCCACAAAGTTTCACCCTTTCAGGACCAAAGTCCCTGTAATCTAGGATGTTCTTTCCCACCCAAAAGGTCTCTCCAAACTTTGGGTCCCAAATGAGGACTTACCAATCTAGGGAGTACTGAAAATCGGGATGACATCCAAAAAATAGAATTCCTTTTTTGAAAGACATGTACAATGCTGTAAAAACAGCATAAGCACTTCAGACATTAGTCCTTAGTCATGGCTAATGACTAATGACCAAAACATGTAGTCCATTTTTACAGCATTGTACATGTCTTTCAATAAAGGAATACAATTTTTTTTAATGTCATCTAGTAATGAAAATCAGTCCTCTCCTCAGACCGAGCTAACCCGAAAATCCCGACCCTGCATGGGTGAAAACTCCTGAGCACTAACAATGTCTCTTGTTCCCTTAAAAGGGACCACAACCCAAATAGTGGAGAAAAACACCTCCTGTCCAGGACCTATCCTTGGCATCCTATACATTACACATTTGGGCTCCCTACAGCCCACTTAAAAATGATGGGTGTCAAAGTTGATATTCTTCTCAGAAAGATCTATTATGAAAGATTGGATGAAAGGAAAAAAAAAAAAGAGAAAGGGGATTGACAGCGCGGAAAAATAGTAAAACAGCATGAACAAACCATTTGACTAGTGGAAGCCAGTCTAAAGAATATTGTTTCCTCACATGAGTAAACATCAACACCTTCTGAGGACCACACACTAAGAGGAAAAAGCCCATAGGTTAGGCAACTTGAGTGTATAGTATAAATCTCGAAAAATACAGGTTCACTTGAATGCAAAATGCTACATTTCACTAGAACCCCTTTAAGATGACAAATGTCTAAAATAATAAAAACATTTTTATAGCCTATAAAATAGGCAATAAAATATATTTAATATAGGTGTAGACAACCGCAACTAGGTTGTCTCAACCCCGCGCTTGGAGGAAAAGCTCTACAATAAAAAAATATATAATATTTGATATTGTAATGTTAATATTGTGCTAAAATTTATCACTAGTTAATCATAACTTGATCAATCAAATTAATTAGGTACTAGAGCTGCTCCCTTTGAAATCCGTAGATTTAATGGATGGTGTGGTTTGGTAATTGGGGCGCTACTAAATCTACAAAAACTAATTATATCTAAATATAATAATATATTAATAAATCTTGGTTTGAATCGACCTCTCAGGTGAGAGGTGCGTGCCTCTATTTTGGTGTAGGTGTCCCTGCTATGGAAACCACAAGAATAAAATCGATATTGACCATCTAATGTGCCATAAAAATTAATAATAAAAAATATATATAGTTCCTATGATAGTGTCAAACACCAATGCACTTATCAAACAATTTAGTTACACTCCACATGTAAAATTTAAAGATACAGTATCACCAATGTTGGCCTATTGGCCGTGATCGGGTGCTATTAAATGTGTTTACTTAAAACCAATAAACATATATTGAACAGTGATATGTGCTCCCGCCAAAAGATATCAATCCTTCAATATGATTGACATTAATCAACGCCAGTGTGCCACAGCTGCAATGATTCAAATCACAAATGATAATACAAAAAAACTCCTCCTTAGTAGAATCCAAATGTGTGTGTCACCACAAATATAAAAAAATATATATATATAAAAAATGTCTTTGGAAAATACAAAACACAGAAAAAAAGTTCATGAAAACAATTGCATAAGTTGAATGTTGATTTTCACTTTTATCCTATGGAATGCGAGTCCCTTCACCAACATAGAATTTCTTCTTTCACCCAACAAGTGATAGCAGTAATAAAGCTGGCCGCTTACCAGAAGATGTTGATTGCTTTAATTAAAAAACAATCAAACGCGCTTGTTACAGGACATAGTCTGTTTACAGATACACCAAAAATACTTTGAGACACCTCCTCCTCCTCTCAGATCAGTTCAGGTCAGACCATGAATGGATATATATGTGGAATTAAAAAAAAGCACTTCATATTGTAATCTTGCTTTTTATTTTTTAAAATATAAACAGTTTAACAAAAAGCCAAATGGCCACTCACATTTACCGGTGCCCGCCCGGCACTGGGGCTGCTCGCCTTTAAAAATCAGTGGTATGTTTAGAATCTCTCTCCCTCTAATGGATTCCTGTGTGGATCGGCGTGCGTGTCACCTCCTCTCGCCGCCAACCAGACAAACCGGATATCCTGGGAAGTTTGCGTTTGGTTTAGTGATCAGGTACCTGATCACTAAACCAAACGCAGTGCCGGGCAGGCACCGGTAAATGTGAGTGGCCATTTGGCTTTTTGTTAAACTGTTTATATTTTAAAAAATAAAAAGCAAGATTACACTATGAAGTGCTTTTTTTAAATTCCACATATATATCCATTCATGGTCTGACCTGAACTGATCTGAGAGGAGGAGGAGGTGTCTCAAAGTATTTTTGGTGTATCTGTAAACAGGCTATGTCCTGTAACAAGCGCGTTTGATTGTTTTTTAATTAAAGCAATCAACATCTTCTGGTAAGCGGCCAGCTTTATTACTGCTATCACTTGTTGGGTGAAAGAAGAAATTCTATGTTGGTGAAGGGACTCACATTCCATAGGATAAAAGTGAAAATCAACATTTAACTTATGCAATTGTTTTCATGAACTTTTTTTCTGTGTTTTGTATTTTCCAAAGACATTTTTTATATATATTTTTTTATATTTGTGGTGACACACACATTTGGATTATACTAAGGAGGAGTTTTTTTGTATTATCATTAGTGATTTGAATCATTGCAGTTGTGGCACACTAGCGTTGATTAATGTCAATCATATTGAAGGATTGATATCTTTTGCGGGAGCACATATCACTGTTCAGTATATGTTTATTGGTTTTATGTAAACACATTTAATAGCACCTGATCACGGCCAACAGGCCAACATTGGTGATACTGTATCTTTAAATTTTACATGTGGAGTGTAACTAAATTGTTTGATAAGTGCATTGGTGTTTGACACTATCATAGGAACTATATATTTTTTATTATTAATTTTTATGGCACATTAGATGGTCAATATCGATTTTATTCTTGTGGTTTCCATAGCAGGGACACCTACACCAAAATAGAGGCACGCACCTCTCACCTGAGAGGTCGATTCAAACCAAGATTTATTATTATATTATTATATTTAGATATAATTAGTTTTTGTAGATTTAGTAGCGCCCCAATTACCAAACCACACCAAAATATATTTAATATATATAATATTTCTATTAGTTCATAGTAGTAGCCAAAGCACTAGTTATTCCAAATAATATTTCAAGTTATTATGTATAGTGTGAAAACACTGTATTATTGAGTAGCAGAAATTAATTTTTTTTGGTTTTTAATCTCCAGAGATCGTCACAGTCAGAAGGTAGTGTGTTTAAGATGTTGATTTCTCCAGTTAAAGTCAGTCTATGGCTATTTCGCCCACTGGCTAGAATGCAATATGTCAGCTATGTACTGCATGACCCCAGGTCATCTTTTCATTTTCCCATTTTCTCCTTAGCTCCACATAAAAGCTTGATATCTCGGAGACCTTAGAGTTGCAATGCCCAGCTCCAGGGAACCAACACATTCCAAACTTTGTTTTAAAAAATACAAGCTCTAAAACTTCATTCCACAGGTCATAAATTCAGCGTTTGATAACTCCAACAATTTTAACTATCTCACAGGCGCTGGTTTATTTTTAAAGACAAAGTTAACCTAACCTAGCCATGTCTGGCTGTACTAAGTAATGATAAAGGCAGCATATTAACTTGGCTGAGAGAACTGTGGCCCTACAGCACTTCAATCCATGGTTCAGTTTCCACTTACTTGGAAAATCTTCCTCTACGTATTTCAGACCTCTACATATTTCAGTTTCTGATCTACCCTGCGAAAGCTGCACAGAAGTGTTATTCCAAAAGGGATTTAACCACTTCAGCCCCGGACCCATTTGCAGCCAAAGGACCAGGCCCCTTTTTGCGATTCGGCACTGCGTCGCTTTAACTGACAATTGCGCGGTCGTGCGGCGTGGCTCCCAAACAAAATCGGTGTCCTTTTTTTCCCACAAATAGAGCTTTCTTTTGGTGGTATTTTATCGCCCCTGCAGTTTTTATTTTTTGCGCTATAAACAAAAATAGAGCGTCAAATTTGAAAAAAATTCTATATTTTTTAGTTTTTGCTATAATAAATATCCCCAAAAAAATATATAAAAAAACTTTTTTTTTCCTCAGTTTAGGCCGATACGTATTCTCTACATATTTTTGGTAAAAAAAAAAAAAAATCGCAATTAGCGATTATTGATTGGTTTGCGCAAAAGTTATAGCGTTTACAAAATAGGAGATAGTTTTATAGCATTTTTATTAATATTTTATTTGTTTTACTAGTAATGGCGGCGATCAGCGATTTTTATTGTGACTGCGACATTATGGCGGACACATCGGACATTTTTGACACATTTTTGGGACCAGTGTCATTTATACAGCAATCAATGCTATTTAAATGCATTGATTCCTGTATAAATGACACTGGCAGTGAAAGAGTTAACCACTAGGGGCTGGGGAGGGGTTATGGTCTGTGACGTGTGTTTTTTTTTACATTAGGGGGCGTGGCTGACGTCCGACGTCACTGATCGGCTTTCCCGATGACGGGGAGCAGCCGATTAGTGACAGGCAGTGTAGGAAGCACGGGGAGAGGTTTGTTTACACAGACCTCTCCCCGTTCTTCAGCTCTGTGACCCGATCGCGGGACACCAGCAGCGATCGGGTCCGCTGTTCCCGCGGCCGTGGTCACAGAGCTCCCGACCGGGTCACGCGCGTGACCCCACGGCTAGGCAATTAAAGGGGACGTACCTGTACGTGCTTTTGCCTAGCCGTGCCATTCTGCCGAGGTACAACAGAAATATACTATATATATATATATATATATATATATATATATATATATATATATATATATATATATATATATATATATATATATATACACACACACACACACACACACACACACACAAATATACACACACACACTGGCACACTTACATTATATAGATGTATGTTTTGTTTAGACACAAGTGTTTAGTGGCAGAACTCTGAATGCTCCAAAATCGCGTTCAGGAGAGGAGTGTTTAGGCAGAAAAAAATGCTTGATGCACCTAAAAGCATGTAAACGTGTGTAAACAGTACGTCTAGGCCATTCATTAATTTCAATGGCCAGAATAAATGAATATTCCGGCCAATGAAAAGAACGCCCAAACACTTGGTGCGCTTAAACGCCTTTGAAAAATTAGGCTTTAAGCGTGTTTTTATTCTGCTTTTCTCCTGCCGGTCCAAAGTTACTAAAATCTGGTTGACTGCTTTAGAATACTATAAATACATGTCTTTTAATATATCCCTTTCATTTTACTAAGTGAACTACAATACATCATCAATAACATTGCATCCTATTGTATTCTTACATCCTTCACTTGAGGATTTGAATAGATTGAACAGGCCACACCTGAAAACTTTAAAACTAGAATGTGTCATTCTTTCCCATAGGGAGGCAAGTAAACATGGCACTTCTAAAATACACCAAAGCACCTTATTACGGAACTAAACAAGTACAGAACATACATGTCTCCTTAACAGCAATGTGTTTGAGCCAAGTCTACAAAAAAAAGCTGCAATTCTGTTCATAGGTCTGTTGTGATGGGCTGGCAGCCCTTTCCAAATAAATGGGCTGCCTTAACTTGCATGCGGTAATACACTGCAAATATTTAAATCTGAATCTATAAAATTAAATTATAGGTGTTTTTAAATTGATTTCACGAGGTCAAAGTCTGTGTTCAGTCAATACTTGTTCATACTCTATTTCTAGAGTATAGTTGCCGTCAGGTATCAAAATTCAACTACATTTTAAAAAGGAAAAAAAAATAATCAGAAATGAAATCCTTTTTATATAGATGTCTATAAAACCACTTTATTTTAGACAAGGATGAGTGGTTTACAGGAAAATTGTGGCACATAATGCCATTGCAGGGTAATAAGAAACTTAATTTCATAATCCTGTGCTGTAGACTTATTACAAATCAATTGTCTGAATAAGTGTCTATAAAATGCTAGTAATTTTGGAGACAGCAGTAAATGAACAGGGAAATACAATAAAATATAGAAAACATTATTACTTTCCCAATCGATATTTTATTCATTGCAATGTCAAATTCAAAAATGTCAAGCTACCGTGACAAAATAAAGTCACTAACAGATTATATTGTATCGCACATAAAAGGAAATTGAACACACAAATTATGAAGATTTGCAATCAAGCATTAGTCATTTTGTTTTTTGTTTTTCATCTGAATCTCATGAAGTTCATAAGATTTATAAATGTACACAGTGCCAGTTTAGGTCACAACTAGGTCAGTTATATCACAAGCGTGTAAAAGAAGTCAACAATGTCATGTCTATCTGCACCAACCTAGCTGAAAGATTGAAAATAGGAGGTACAGTTGGTCAGGTAAGAAAGTCTTGTCCAGTTATGGTTTACTTTGAGTTAGGTAGGTCAACATCAGAAAAATTGTCTCTCTGCTATACGGGAATAAACTTGCATGCCCAGGTGACCTGAATGTGCTTGTTAAGGCAAAAAGCTGCTAAAAGCCCTTTCCTGAAAGTTGAGTTTCGCTTGTACAACCAGTCGTCCCATTGAGGCTCGTGGCCCCCATTAATACAAACTCTTTACCATTACTGATCAAACTGGTAAGCAGGGAACCCACGGTATGCTAGAATAACCCAGGGAATGAAACAACGAGGCTTATTTAATCTTGTGAAGCCATGGTGGCCAGATTTCCACTGAAAAGAAAAACTCTGATCATGAAGGCACAAAATACCCTGATCATGAAGGGGTTATACTCAAAGTAGATATAGCATACATATATTTTTTTATTTGTACAGGTTGACTAATGTGTGAGATGTTTAATAAGAAAAAGTGCCTGTTTATGGGAGCTGAAGGTAAGTCTCCATGCATCGGTTACTGAAGATAACCTGTGCTCTGCATGCATCTCGGAAATAACTGAAATGAAGTCATCTATTTCCACAGGCTCATTGTCACTACTGGAGAAAACGAGAGTCATTTTTGTTAAATTATCTTTGTCTGTAAAGATAATGCATCTGACATCAGTCAAACTGTGGATTTTTATTTGGTTAAAAGTTGAAGATAAAGAACACAGGCCTGGAAGCAATGCTTCATCATGTACAAGAGCAACAGATGTGTTTGTAAGTGCTAGCCATGTATATACACCCTGCGCCCTCCCTGTTTCAACTTTAATGGCTGTGTACATCAACAAGCGCATATCTCCTAATGGTGGCTTGAAGCCGTTGATGTTCTCATGAAGGAGATAGACCATATCTGCTAATGCATTTTTGAAGTTACAAGTCAGTTTGAAGCCATTAGAGCAGACAATGTCAGATACATCAGCATTCCAGTCAGTTGACAGTTCCATCAGATCCATACTCAGCAATGGATGACTGACGAGTATTTCGTAGCTCGATTCAGGCATCAACATTTTTGCTAAGTCTTGACATAGCTGCAGGGTACAGCGGTTGTCAAATGTATATACAGCCAGAGGCGAGGACTCAAATGTCCCCAGGAGGTGTACACTTTGTCCTCCAAAACAAATGTTAAGTTCTTGCAAAGAAGTCAGAGGAAGAGAACAAAAAAGTTTGGGAGCATGGTCCAGAAATAAAATAAAGAAAAGATCTGATGTGAACACAAGTAAACAGGCTGGCTGGGGTTCTTGGAGATTCTTGCAGCCAAGAGAATGCCAATATAGACCTTTAAATTGATTCTTGTCAACATGAAAGCCTGGCAATGTGCAGATGAGATAATCCAAAAGTTCATCAAAAGAGTAGTCCATCAGTTTGAAATACTTATTAGGAAACTTCAGGAATGCAAGTGAGACCAAACTGGCACTTTCTCCTATGACAGAATAGCTTTTTTGGCCATCACAATCTTCTGATCCTTTCCTCAGGGATAATTCAAACAGCACCAGCTGTTCAGCATTTTTATCATCTACGTGTGATTGGCCAATGCTGTAAACCTTTACCTTGTTGTCATATGGATCAGAAGTAGTGCAACCTTTATTTAGCCTGTTTGACTCTATGAACGGTAAATACTTTCCAAATGGCAAATCTTTAATAAACGAAAGACCCAGAATGTTCTGCGTGCTATCAGCTTGTATGCTGTACAATTCTTTAGCTTGCTTAATAACATTCTGAATGGTTGGCAGATTTCTTTTTTCATAAAGATAAGAAAACTTGCTAAAAAGACTTTGCAGGTTGTATTTTTGATGTGTTAAATTTTGGCACACAGAGTTATCGCTGTTAGAATCAGAGTCACGCTGGTAAGCACAAGGCTGCTGGAGGATACCCTGGTGAGTTGGGCAGCAAAGCTTGTTCTCCTTTAACTCATTTCCAGGAAGCATATTGGTCTCAGAGAGATTACAATGAAATATATCATTGCACTCAGGTTGCTCATTATCAAGCGTCTTCATCTTGGAGGAGGACATCTGCTGGAAAAAAGTGCGGTCAGATTCCATTTGAAAGAAATCGCGGTCACCAGATACACTTTCTAAATGCTTCCCTTTGGTCTTGGCAGGAATTTTCTGAGCGGCAGATGAAATATTTTGATGAGAGCATTTGCTGTTACAGAGCTCTCTGCAGAGAAGGTGACTTGGTTCACGTTCTGTGTCAGACAGAAAGTCAAAATATTCACTAATGGATGATCTATTTTTCCTTTTCTCATTCTCTTCTTTCAAATGTTTCTCTTCAGAGTCAGAACATTTTCTTGTGAAGCAAGAATATGAATTAGCAGTCACAGGATTTTGATTTTGCCTTTCAACAACTTCCATCCTGGCTTGTCTCGTAGGCGGCAACGGGATGGATCCAATCTCAAGAAAAGATACCTTTCCAGGGTTTGTCTGAGGTTCTTGTATTTTCTGTTTAAAATGTTAAAGATAGGAAAGAGCCCAATATTCCCCTTGTGCACACACATAATTTTCAAAGAAAAGATCATTCATTGTGTGATTGGTGCGGATTAAGAATTTAGCCAATTTTCCATCACTTACTTTACAATATTTTACATAATTTGAATTATTGTTTTGGTAGAGTTTTGCCAAAGAGGTTATGCTTCAACTCCCATTTTCTTTGAGTTTTTCGCATATATATTTTACTAAACCTAGCATGCCGCTCAAAAGAGACTGAAAAAAATATATTTCCATTTTAGTTTCAAATATGTTGGCGTCATGGACACCAGATAGAAACAGATTATACCAGCTACTAAGCAAGGATCAAATTGTGGATTGTCAATGCTACAACGGGAAGATAGGATGACAGGAAAATCTAAGTTGGACATATTGTTTACATTAGAGAAGGTTATTAAGTGCCAATATAAAACGCAGAATATATTGAAAATAAGCTGACATGGCCTAAAAGGTATCCAAGGTAACAATACTACTGGCAAGTGTGTTGTAATTTTTTAGATGTATCCCTTTGGAGCTCTTGATTAGAAGCCAAAGCTATACACAAGGATTTGATGTCTCCTACAGTCCAAAAATAATTATTGACTCTTTCAAGGCCAAACTATACTCCACCACTCAACTGCTAAGTGCCAGAGCCTCCACAGCCCAATGCAGTTTTGACATCTGCTAAAAGGTTGGGGGAGTGGCAAAGCGATAGGAGTGGATGGGTCTTATGCCCCGTACACACGGTCGGAAATTCCGACGGGAAAAGTCTGATCGGATTATGTTGTCAGAAAATCCGAACGTGTATGGGCTCTAGCGGGTTTTTTCCGTCAGAATTTCCAACGAAAAAAATTTGAGAGCAGGACCTAAAATTTTCCGACAACAAAATCTGATCAGACTTTTTCCGATCGTGTGTATAGAATTCCAACGCACAAAGTGCCACGCATGCTCAGAATAAATTTGGGGACGAAAGCTACTGGCCTCTACGTAGTCCCGTTGTACGTTTTGTACGTTACCTCGTTTGGAACGATTGGATTTTCCAACAACTTTGTCTGACCCTGTGTATGCAACACAAGTTTCAGACAAAATCCGTCTGAAAAAATCAGACGGAATTTGTGGTCGGAATGTCCGACCATGTGTACAAGGCATAAATCTTGCCTAGAAAGTAGAGGCTACATGTACAACCTAGACCTAAAATTCAAGAGAATTTGTAGGGACACAGATCAAATTAAATACCCGAGCTGGTTATATGAGTATCACAAGGAACTAGGCAAATTTTGGTAGACTAGCTACTGTCGAACAATCCTCTTAAAAAACAGCATTCGGTCAGTGCTTATAGGTCTGTTTGTTTTGTTTTTTTCATTCAACCTGTAGGTTGAAAAAAAAAAAAAATTGTCCCTCTTAAACCTTGCATATGCAGGTATTTGCAGATACTATAAAGGTTCCTGCCCTACAGATCCATTTTTACTTTAGGTGCATTTGGGATCAGGTCAGGTTCATGGTTAATGGTTGCAGCAGTCATATCCTAGAGTTTCAATAGACTGGAATATAATGTACTGTATATGACACCAATGACTGCAACAGTTCTTTGTTAAGACAGAAGATTGCCTTCTGACACATTCAGCTAGGTCCTTTAGTTCCTAGTGTCACTGAAGATTAGTGATATGATCCCACATCATAAATGATCATATAGCATGAGTATGAAAGCCTATGCCACTTGGTAAAAAAAAAAAAAAAAAAACCTTGCACTTATATGAAATTCTAACACTTCCTGACCATGTTATGTCCTGACCATTTAAACAATGCTACAATCCATTCTATTGCCTAATCAACTGGAATCTGTATTGCCGTTCAGAGGACTGCAACTCCATTAGCCCTGCAGTGCAGTATTTCACAGCTTTGTCTGGAAAACAACAGGAAAAGGCAATAGAAATACAGCAGTGTCACTTACAAACCAGGGTGACAACACTAAGCCTGTGCAATCACAGTATGTGATACACATAGAAGAACCAAAGTTGCAGTTCTGATCAGCTTGTATTTCCCTTACATAGTGACCCTATGTTTCTGCTGGTGGAAAAACTGTAATGATCAGATCACGTGAAAGAAATGTTTATCCATTGGGGATTGCCTAGAATTTCAGGTCTGCCAACATGCCATGGATATCAAAAAGGAGTCTTCCTATGCATGCAGTATCTTATATTAATGCAAAGTGTTTGTATTTATTGCTACAACCAGGAATTTTGATGGGAGGAGCTTATTACTGCAGTTGCAAGGAGTACACAAAGTTAGTTGTCCACCCATAACTAAAATGTAAGTTGATGGAGGGCTCACCCTTTAAACAAAACAATATCAATCAAACTCAATCTGATGCCACCAAAAATACATTAGATTACCAAAAGTATTGGGGCACCTTCCTTTACACATAAACTTTAATGGCATCCCAATCTTAGTCCGTAGGGTTCAATATTCAGTTGGCCCACCCTTCGCAGCTATAACAGCTTCAACTCTTCTGGGTAGGCTGTCCACAAGGTTTAGGAGTGTATCTATGGTAATATTTGACCATTCTTCCAGAAGCGTTTTTGTGAAGTCAGACACTGATGTGAACAGGGAGGCCTGGCTCGCAGTCTCTGCTCGAATTCCTCCCAAAGGTGTTCCATCAGGTTGAGGTGCAGGCCAGTCAAGTTCCTCCACTCCAAACTCGCTCTTCTATGTCTTTATGGACCTTGCTTTGTGCACTGGTCCAAATCATTTGGTGGAGGGGGGATTATGGTGTGGGGTTGATTTTCAAGGGTTGGGCTTGGCCCCTTAGTTCTAGTGAAGGGAACTCTTAAGGCATCAGACATTTTGGACAATTTCAAGCTCCCAACTTTGTGGGAACTGTTTGAAGATGGTCCCTTCATGTTCCAACATGACTGCACACCAGTGCACAAAGCAATGTCCATAAAGACAGGAATGAGCGAGTTTGGGGTGGAGGAACTTGACTGGCCTGCACAGAGTCTTGTCCACATCAGTGCCTGACCACACAAATACGCTTCTGGAAGAATGGTCAAATATTCCCATAAACACACTCCTAAACCTTGTGGACAGCCTTACCAGAAGAGTTGAAGCTGCAAAGGATGGGCCATAGGGGTTATCTAGAAGGATATACATGCCTCCTGCATGTATCTTTACTTGTCAAATGTCTCCCCTCTGTCGGTTATGAGACCCGAAAAACTGCAGATTCTGTGGGTGGGTCTGTTGTCTGGAGCTCGGTGGGTGGAGTCGTGATGTCAGTAGACTCCCCGCCCACCTCTACACTCCCCTCATCAACATGCATTTTCTCCTGTGTATTTCTTACACTGAACTTCTGCTATGATCTCTAACATCCAGTGAAAAGACAGGAAAGTAACCACATGACTTCAGCATGCCCAATTATGCTGAGGTGTGGAACATCCAATCCTGGCAGAGCAGCAGAAGAAAGGAGTGGGAGGAATTAAAAAATAATGCATGTTTCTTAGGCTAGTGCACGAGATATGTAAATCACCTGTCACTCACAACAAGGGGGAGGATTTGACAAAGTTTTTCTCTGTTTGTCAAGATTTATCTCACTGAACAATAAAAAAGAGGATTGCTCAGAGCTGGATTAACTTTTTGTGGCAAGACTGGGCTCAAATGATAGGAAATCGTATACTCTACATTATGACATAAAAAAAAAAAAAAAAAAATTTGGGTTTACATCCACTTTAAAAGTTCATGTGCGTGTAAAGACAGGCGTCGCAATACTTTTGGTAATATAGTGTATATTAGAATAAACATAATCTCAATAAATGGATTAAATCAATCTACAAATTAACATTGATCAAAGCGAATGAATTATTAGTCATGCAAATTAGTTTTAGTGTCCCAAAAGGCACTGAATACATACCTCATACTTCATTTTTCTTTGAGTAATGCTGTTCAGAAAATTGTCCTTTCCCTGAAAAAAACAAGTAACATGTGAGAAGCGTGTCACTAAAGTAGTCCCAAAATGAATTGGTTTCCATAAGAACTAAACTTAATCTCAAAAAACACAGAGCAGCCAATCAGATTCCAGATTTTCTTTTCATCAACTGTCATTTCGCAGTTTGAGTTTTTTTTTTTTTTCAAAAGTTTTTATTGGGTTTTTGAACCAAGTTACAGAAACAAATAACAGGTATACAACATATTCTTGTCGAATTATACAGTATACATCAAAGGATGCGTGAAGAATTACAGTGAAAAAAACATAGATCATGTTTAGAATTATCCGTACAATGAAATAACAGGGAGCAAAAGGAAGAGCAAACCCTCACTTAGACACCCCATCCGGGATCAAGCTGTGTCTAATGATGGGGGTTAACTCGATTGAATAATAATATTGGTCCATTTTGATTAAGAATATTGGATAAATCAACTAATTCCAGAAAGCATGAAACAAGGCGTCCATAGTAAGTAGTTCATATAAACAAAGAACAAACACCACAAATGATGGATAAGTAAAAAGAGCAGCCAAAGAAAAAGGGGAAGATATGTAAGTAAGTAAGTCCGACTCAGGGAGTCCAACTTAGACCTGTATTCGTCCATACAGAATGCTCAACAGTAAGATCGGTGTACGTCGTATACAGTGACAACATAGAAGTTAACTGACGCAACGGGACTCCCCTTGTGCAGACGAGGAGTAGTGGGCCCTAGGGTAAAATTGGGTGTTGGGTTGTGTCAATAGGGTGGGTCTACCGAGCGAATATACAGTGTGGGGTGGTGGCACCGTTACATCAGTAGAGGTCTAGGGCTGCTAGAGTCCAGGTGGACTATGTTAGCGTATACCTATGTAGTGGATATTGGTATCGTAAGACCGAATATGTTTGAGACTATCAGGGTCCTTTTACCAGGGATATGTTGGGGAATAGGGCAAGGGGTATAGAGCAGGGGGGGTGTGACGGGGTGGGAGAAGTGGAATGGAGTAATGTGGGTGTTAAAAATGATAGGGATGGTCCCATCCTGCCACCCCCCCCCCCCCAGGCAGAAATTGCGTTGCCAAAAAATAGTGGTAGATCAACCAGTAGAAGGGGAAACAATGTTCTTTCAGTGGGTGGGACAATAGTGTTCCCGCAAGAGACAAATAGGCTGGGTCATAGATTAGCTGGGTTCATAGTAAGTCGGAGCTGTCATAGTGGTCTCTGAGAGGACTGTTTGTATAATTGGGCATATTCCAAGGTCGTTTGGAAGTGTATCCAACAGGCCCATTTAGTGCTAAATTTCTGTGGAGTGTCTCTGGAGCAGTGAATGAGCTCTTCCAATTCCGCTATTTTTATGATTCTTCTAAACCATTCCTTGACAGTGGGAATTGATTGGGATTTCCAATGTACGGGGAGACATTGTTTTGCCGCATCAATCATGTGCATAGCCAGTGATTTGTGGTAGTGCGATTGAGGTAGGTGTGTGTGGTGGAGTAGAAATTGGGTCGGAGTAAAGTGTAGGTCATAAGATGTAACCTGAGAGGTGATGCGGTGTACTTCCTTCCAGAAACTTTGTATGCGAGGGCATTGCCACCAAATGTGTAGCATCGTGCCCCTATCTGCTAAGCATCTCCAACAGGAATCCGGCACAGCGCTATTGAATTTATGGAGTAGGGCCGGTGTACGATACCACCTCGTTTGGATTTTGTATCCGGTCTCCTGAGTGGACACATTCAAGGAGCCTTTGTGGATGTTTGTGTGTATGTTAGTCCAGTCTATTGGCGAGAGAGTGACGGAAAGATCTCTTTCCCAGGCTTTGCACATGAATGAATCGTTGGGCTGGAGGTCTGCGAAAAGAAGTGAGTGAGTAGCCGATATAAGATGAGTTTGGGGGGACGGTTGTAAGCACAACTTTTCAAAGAGCGTCAGGGTTCTGGAGCAGGAGGACCGTTTGTGTAAAGAATTCAGGAAATGTGTGATCTGGGTGAACTTCCACGTCGGGATGGAGGGTTTGTCATGCATCGTTGCTATTTGGGAAGCTGAGAGTGGCCGCTCGCGGGCGTAAAAGTGATGTGCTAGTGCACGAGTTTGCGGCCAAAAGTCTTTGAGAAAACTCTTAACCATGCCTGGAGGGAAATTGGGGTTCAATGTAATCGGGGTCATGGGTCCCGGTACGGATGAAATGGGTACGCTTCGACAGAGTCTGAGAAAGCAATTGATGGTGGGTTTGATCAATGTGTGTCCGCCCACTTCAGGGAAGGTCTGACAGTTTTGAATCCAGGGTAGGAATTCGAGGGGTAACATCGTAAAGGAAGCTTCTAAGTCTACCCAGTCTTTTGTTGGGGCGTGAACATTCCAGTCAATAATGCGTGTCAAATGAACAGCTTTGTAATAGTTAAGGATATCGGGCAGGCCCATCCCTCCCAGCTGTTTTGGCAATGTAAGATGTGTGTAGCCTATTCTAGGTTTATGGCCCCCCCCCAGAGAAATTTGGTGAAGAGGCTTCTATACGATTTAAAAAAGGAGGGAGGTACATGGATAGGTATTGTTTGCAATATATAAAGAATACGTGGTAGAGCGTTCATTTTCAGTATTGCTGCCGCAGTTTGAGTTTAACCACTTTAAAGCCCCATACACACGCGCGGATTATCCGAGGACCAGGTCCGTCGGATCCTGTCCGTCATACTTTGTCTGATGTTGGTGTTGCATCCGATCATTCTGAACGTGGTGACGTTTGTTGCCTACGACGGGACTACGTAGAGGCTAGTAGCCAATAGCTTTGGTCTTGTAATGTGATCTGAGCATGCGTAGCACTTTGTCCGTCGGAATTCGATACACACGATCGGATTTGGTGTGATCGGACTTTGTTGTCGAAAAATCTATCCAGCAGGAGATAGGACTTTGTCCGTCGGACAATCCGACGTACACTGTCCGATGGTGCCTACACACGGTCGGATTTTCCGACAACATTGTCAGATAGGACAGAATCCATGGGAAAATCCGACCGTGTGTATGGGGCTTAAGACCAGCCTCGTTTTGGATTTTAGGTGTTTACATGTTTAAAACAGTTTTTTTTGCTAGAAAAAAACTTAGAACCCCCAAACATTATATATTGTTTTTTTTCTAACACCCTAGAGAATAAATGGCGGTCGTTGCAATACTTTTTTTCACACCGTATTTGCGCAGCGGTCTTGCAAGCGCACTTTTTTTGGAAAAAATTCACTTTTTTGAATAAAAAAATAAGACAACAGTAAAGTTAGTCCAATTTTTTTATATATTGTGAAATATAATGTTACGCCGAGTAAATTGATACCCAACATGTCACGCTTCAAAATTGCGCCCGCTCGTGGAATGGCATCAAACTTTTATCCTCAAAAATCTCCATAGGCGTCGTTTAAAAAATTCTACAGGTTGCATATTTTGCGTTACAGAGGAGGTCTACGGCTATAATTATTGCTCTCGCTCTACCGATTGCGGCGATACCTCACATGTGTGGTTTGACCACCGTTTTCATATGCGGGCGCTACTCACGTATGCGTTCGCTTCTGCGCACGAGCTCGTCGGGACGGGGCGCTTTAAAAAAAATATTTTTTTTTTTTTATTGTTTATTTTTCTTGATTTTATTTATTTTTACACTGTTTTTAAAAAAAAAAATTAATTGGCTCACTTTTATTCCTATTACAAGGAATGTAAACATTCCTTGTAATAGAAAAAAGCATGACAGGTCCACTTAAATATGAGATCTGGGGTCAAAAAGTCCTCAGATCTCATATTTGGACTTCAAGAAAAAAAAAAAAAAAAAAAAATTTAAAAAAATGACATTTGAAAATTCCTCTTTAAGAGGTATGGGCGTAAGTGACGTTTTTGACGTCGCTTCCACCCTCCTATGGTATAGAGATGAGTGGCGGCCATCTTAGCGTCACTCATCTCTATGCACATCAGGGGAACGGACCCGATCGCCTCCGCCGCTGCCGACGGTTCCGGTAAGCGGCGGAAGGCGCGGGAGAGTGGCGGGAGGGGGGGTGTCACCTCTCCCGCCGCCGATAACGGTGATCTCGCGGCAAATCCGCCGCGATGACCACCATTATCGGACAGCCGACCGGCGGCTGAAGAGATGGATACCTCGGTTGTGGCAGCAGCTGCTGCCGTTACCAAGATATCCCTCTTCAAAAAAGGGACGTACATCGTCGTGCGCCGGTCGGAAAGTGGTTAAAGTAGAAGTATGGAATTCCTCCCATAACATAATATTATCTGTCGATCCACCCGGTAGATCGCTTATTGTAAGACCCCTTTCATACTGAGGCGCTTTACAGGCGCTACAGTGCTAAAAATAGTGCCTGTAAAGCGCCGCTCCTGTCTCTCCAATGTGAAAGCCCGAGTGCTTTCACACTGCAGCGGTGCACTTGCAGGACGTTAAAAAAACTCCTGCAAGCAGCATCTTTGGAGTGGTGAAGGAGCGGTGTATACACCGCTCCTGCCATTGAAATGAATGGGCAGCGTGGCTATACCGCCGGCATAACGCTGCTGCAGCAGCGCTTTGCAGTGGTTTTAACCCTTTCTCGGCTGCTAGTAGGGGTAAAAACGTCCCGCTATCGGTCGAATAGCGCAGCGAAAATTCACGGCCAACGCACCCACTGCCCCAGTGTGAAAGGGGCCTAAGAGACCAAACTATACAGCTAAAATGGCTGTGTGTTGAGTTATTTTGAGGGGACAGCAAATTGACACTGTTATACAAGCTGTACACTCACTACTTTGCATTGTAGAAAGGTGTCATCTCTTCAGCGTTGTCACGTGAAAAGATATAATAAAATATTTACAAAAATGTGTGTGTGTGTGTGTGTGTATATATGTGTATATATATATATATATATATATATATATATATATATATATATATATATATATATATATATATTTATTACACACACACACACACACACACACACACACATATATATATATATATATACACACAAACTGTGTATACACACTCACTGTATTTTTTTTTATTCAACACACAAAGTAAATGCAGAGTAAATATGCTACCTTTCCAATTTCAGAAGAATAAGACAGACTCAAGCCACTGAGGTCTTCAGAAGGCAAATTAATATTTTGCAACCGCCGCTGTACTTCTTCTTCAATATATGCGTGTATTCTGGAAAAGCATTAATATGTTAAACAGACAGTCTGAAAGTAAATTGCACTTCTCTTGCTATAAGGGCCAAACAGGATTTTGTATACACTTAAGCCCAGCAATTTACGCCCTTATATTGCACATAAAAAAAGCTAACATAATCAGAAAGGGATATTTGTCAGCAGTATCCACTTACTGCACTATGCACCAGGCAATTTAGGTATAATCACATAAATACACTAAAAGCAGTGAAAATTACATTTTTTACTACAGTAATATTTTATGTGAAGGTACAAGCCAGAATAACAATACGCTTCCCTAAAACGATAAAAGCATTGGACCACAATGTGTGGTTATTATAGCTGTGCCCGTGTTGTACTGTGCTTACTTAGCTGAGGATTTAAACATGATTATATACCTGTCATCAGTCAGCTGAAGGAAATGTGGCTGAGATTTCACCGGGCTTGCTGGAGAAGTGGCATGGGGAGGCTTTTCTTCTTGGGCTCCTGAAAAGCTTTTTGAAAGTGGATCAGTAGTCACGTGTATCTTCTGCTTTAGCTGTTGGATTTCATGCGCTAACCTGCATGTGATTCACAAGAGGCAACATCAGAGTCTGCATAAAAGAGTTAGGTGGGGACACCAATTTCTAAGACGCGGTCAGGTTTATAATCACTACAGCAGTGCGCAAAACACAAAAAAATACACATAGCAAGCAAGCCGCACTTACTGAAATCAGATCACTTTCCAGAGATAACTTCACCCAAACCCAAACAAAGAAACCTCTTGGAATAAAATGCAAGATGGCATTTAACTACTTTAATACTGGGCACTCCCCCGCTGCGCTGATAATCAATCAGCGCAGACCCCCCCTGTCAGGAGAGCAGCCGATCTGCTCTCCTCTACTTGCAGACGCACTTACAGACGCAAGTAAGGAAAATCTGATAAACGTACTTTCCTGTTTACAGCGTGATCAGCTGTGATTGGGCAATTGGCCGCACGACCAATCGCAGCGCTCTCCTGCAGCCACGTGTCGGCTGTTATCCTGAAAGAAGTCATATGACGTCTTGTCAGGATAAATTAAGCACCGCCCGGCCATCATTCTGCTATAGGCCGGGCGGGAAGTGGTTAAACAAAACTACATCAGGTTAAAAGATAGGTTTTACCATAAGGAATAAAACGTTTGGTGAATGGCATCGTGATTGGTTTGCACAAAAGTTATCGCGTCTACAAACTATGGGATAGATTTAGGGACTTTTTATTTAACATTTTTTACTAGTAATGGCGGCGATCAGCGATTTTTAGTGGGACTGCGACATTGCGGCGGACAAATTGGTCACTAAGTGACACTTTTTGGGAACCAGCGACACCAATACAGTGATCAATGACTATATACATTCCAAAAAATCCAGCTGTCACCTGACCATTCAGATATATCCTGGGCTCCTTAACTCTTCTGCTCCAGTGTCAGTGGTGAGCGCTCCTAAAAGCTGCAGAGAATGACACTCCCATAGGGATGTCAGACATGTTGTTTTCTGCAGAATTCTCCTATGAGCCCAGAGTGTTTGTCACTGACAGCCAGGGCTTAAAACGAGTGAGTTGAATGATGCTGACCATCATTAAACCCAGAACAGGACTGGAGCAGATACCACTGAAACGGAGGCAAGTACTGCAGCAAGAACAGCATTTTTCACTTTAACAGATGCTGGGAATTATTTAAATCAAAGCTCGAGTTTTGCTTTGGGTATATAAATTATTATTGTTGTTTTGGGCCAGTGCCACAGACAGTACTAAGGCTATTGGATTACCATGACATCAACTAGTTTTGACTGACCTGAAACTAGCAAGCAGATCAGGACTTTGAATGGTGCATTCTTCTTAGGGGCCACAGATTAAGACAGACAGTTAAAGTGATTGTTAACTTTAAAAAAAAAACAGATCCTGTTCCCTTAAAGCATGTTATACAGCACAGTGCTTGTGCTATGTAATTTGGCCCGTTCTATCACCTAAAAAACGATCTGATCCCCCCTCCCCCCTTTAAACTGACCACGGTTTATCATGGCTGCTGAGCAGAAAGTCAGGAACTGTATGATCTCCCCTGTCAGAACGAACATTTGCCTTGTTTACACAGGCAGATCCCCGTTCTGTCACTGCAGGGAATGATCGCAGGTGGCCGGTGGACATCGAGTCTGCCCTACCCACTGATTGGCTGCCCTGCTGGCAGTGTACGAGCCGACGTACAATGACAGCGATTCGCGGGAAGAAGCCACATTGCCGCAGTACAATTGCGGAGGTTGGTCCCTAAGCGGTTAGAGTAGAGCTATAGGCAAAGCTTGTATTTTTATTTTGGATAGAGCGGTTATAACCCCCGTTTTATTTATATATTTGTTCTATTGGGGAGATTTCCCTTCACTTCCTGTCCCAAAGCCAAACAGGATGAAAGGAAATCTCTGCAAATTAAGGGAATTCCTTGGGAACCCTCAGGTCCCCAGAACTAGTGTCCCAATTGGAAGATTTCTCCTTTATTACTTTTCTGGGGACAACAAAAAATCTGGGATTTTCTTTAACTTTTACTTTTAATGATAATGATAATGGTAAACTGACAAATAAGAGAGGGCGCATCCCCATAACCAAGGTACAGGCAGGAATTAAAAACAGACAAGCCTTCTAATACCTCTGAACTATATCCAAAACAAAAAAAAAGTTTAGTTATACTTTAACATTTTCAGAAAGTCAGTGGCAGCTTACAGCTTTCTCACAGTCTGGGTTTCTTTTATATTATGATAATCATGCTTAAACGCAATTATATTCATTTAAATAAATTTATAAAAAATATCTAAAATTGCCAGAAAAATGTTAGTCCTCTGATTATCTTACTTTAAATGATTGCCCTAAGCAAAAGTACTAAGTATTTAATTATCACAGTTTAAAATGTTTATAACATTTTTCTTTAACGGTTTTTATTTTTTTATTTTGGGAAGCCCAGAATGTTGTACTTCCACAAGTTTAAAACCAGAAGACTTTAAAAATTATTTTTAGAACTTGTATATCCAGAACCCATTCACTGTGAACTGAAAAACCTCTTCTAACTCAAATAAATTATTTTAAAAAATACTGATACTTATGCTTACCGCTCTCTGTCTTGCTCCAAAGCTTTCTGTTCGGCTTCTAAGCTTGCTTGAAGACCAGCCTGTGCCTGGCTGCTGTCCATTGCCGCAATTGTACGCTTTTGCTCTTCTATTTCAACATCTATTGTGGAATGTCTCTGGAGAGCGGAATGCCTGCGTTCCAGTTTAGCAACTGCTTGCTCCAAGGCTTCTCTGTGCTGCTTCTCCCTTGATTCCAGTATCTCTTTCTCCTTTTTCCTAACTTTCTCTTCTTGGCGAGCAATGTTTGCAGTAAACTCAAATGTTTCCTGCAGGTGCTGTAGTTGGTCACTACTGGCTCGAAATTGTGCAAGCTGATCAGCCTTTTCTTCAATCTCTTTCTCTATCTGATACAACGTTTTGTCTAACCCTAGCAGACCACTGTCCAGAATCTCAGATGCTCTCTGCTTTTCATCCAGCAATGCAGGCAATTGGCTGTGCTTTATGTACCCAAGTTGCCGCTCTTTACAGTGCAGTTGGTATTCTGTTTGTTTTATTGTGTCTCCATCTTCTGTTATTGGGGTTGTCAGAGAGCAATCATCTTCTTGCTTATTATCAACATTCAAGAGATTAAATCTACCAAGGATGTCTTGATCAGCAAATATTTCCCTCTCTAAGCAATTTGTTTGTTGATTTAAATCTTCCACCAAACTAGACAATTGCTCTACCTGCATTTTCTTAAAATGTGTATACTTATTCGTTGCTTTCTCAACCTCATCTAGATCTTCTTCACCTTCTGACCTTGACTCTTTAGCACGTAGAAAATCTTCTCTGACATCTTCAAGAACTCTGATTTCTTCTTCTAATCTCAAGAAATCCCCCTGCTTTAGAAGCTGGATCATCTCCTGTTTTTCTCGGAGTTGCTCTTCAAGGCGAAATACAATTTTCAACTGTTCTCTCTCTTGTTCCTCCAGCCTTCTCTTCTCCATCTCTAGTTTCATGTACTGTTCATCCTTTTCTTTTTTAAGTTTTTCCAGTTCTTTAAAGATTTCTATTTTCTCAGCCTTTTCTGTACTATGCAGCTCTTGAAGCCTCTGAAGTTCTTGCTGGACCTTCACAAAACACTCTTCTTTTTGCTTTTTTTTTTGCTGTTCTATCTCATGCTGCTCTCTCGTTCTCTCTTCTTCAAATTTTTCCTTTTCGGCCAGTAGGTCTTTTAGTCTGGTTTCAATGTCCAAACTTCTCCTCTTTAGGCTTTCTTCTTGTTTACGGATATGTAGTTGGACAATCTCTGTTTCTTTACGCTGAGATTCTACTTCCTGCTGCATTTTTTCTAGTTCAGCTTTGTCTGATTGTTGCTTTTCTTCCATCTCCTTTATCATTTTCCTGAAATAACAACAGATGAAATAAGGAATAATACAAAATTATATATATATATATATATATATATATATATATATATATATATATATATATATATATATATATATTTTTTTTTTAGGGCTGTTACTGATTAAAATTTTCGTGTTCGTAAGCGACTAATTTTTGATTAATTATAACGCACATACAGATCCAACTACTTTTAGCTGATCTCCTTGCATTGCAACTCTGCATTAGTCAGTGGTAAATGTGGTATACACTATATACAATCACCCGACACTAGTTAGTTTTCACAATCCATGACTTAACTTCACAGTTCACACAAATACATTTTAAATTCAAACTTTAGCACTGACGCAAGTAATTTTTTTTCTCCTCAGTAGCGGGACAATCCCTCCACCTCACTCTCACCTTATGGCATGGACCCCTGTGCAAACAGGTGGTCATGCAAGCGGGTATCAAAAGGGTTAACACGGACCATAAACTTCTCTCATGTCTCCTTAGATCTCAGCAAGGATGCCAGGTCATGGATAGAAAGAAAAGATCTAAGTGCTCACCGCTTAAGTATAAGATAAAATTTTTTGTGTTCAAAACACAAACTACTCACATAAAGATGATACAAACACAGCATGTAAATCCGACAATCGTGTTAGTTCTGTAGGGCAGCAGCGGGTGACGTCATGCGTAGCTCCTCCCCGGTACGAGTTACGTTCAATCAGAACTTCGACATCACCGGACTCCTCCCCCCTTCCCTTCGTTAGCAGATGGAGGCACTTAGGGAAGGGGGGAGGAGTCCGGTGATGTCGATGTCCGTGACGTCACCGGATCTCCGCCGGAACTCCCCGTCGACTCGGAAACCGGCGGAGAGGTGAGTACCGATCAAAAGGATTTTGATCGATCAAAAAAATGAATCGATTAATCAAGGAATTAATCTTTAATTTCCACAGCCCTAATATTTATGAAATGAGCTTGGCCTGCAATTTCAGTCCAGATTTACAAATAGAACATGCAAAATACATCTCTGTAATCACTTACTGTCATTAAATTGGTATTCACAGAAAGATTGTCAGCAGTGAAAGTGAGGCTTCCCCGAGAATTTTGATAATCAACTCAAAAGAACTGCTCCTTGTATATGAGAGAAAACTTCTGTTTGGAAATCTTAAATTGATACATCCAGGAAAGTCGTTTAAAGAGCTATATCTCACAGGGTGGAGGCCCATGAGCAAACACATTTACGGTAAACGTTAATGCATTTAAACTCCCCATAATAAGCTTGTGTCTATTATCACCCTACACATTTTTTTGTTTGTGGTTTTATAGACCCCTTGCAACAATCACTTCATCTTCACTGCTCTCCTTTGTAATAATTGCTTTCCTCCACAAGATGTCCTCAAGTCTTCTAAGGTGAATGAAACATAGCGCCATGAGGACATACAGTAAAAGCAGTGAGTCCTGGGCTCACCTCTTAATAGGCATCACAATAGAGAGTGACACTGGTTTGGGGCAGCACAGTGGCTAAGTGGATAGCACTTCTACCTAGCACAATTAGGATCATTGGTTTGAATCCCAACCATGGCACTACCTGCCTGGTGTTTGCAGGTTCTCCCTGTGCTTGCATGGGTTTCTTCTGGGTACTCCGGTTTCCTCATACACTCCAAAGACATGTTGATAGGTTAATGGCTCCTGTCTAAATTGATCCTAGTATGTGTATGTATGAATGTGAGTTAGGTAGCTTAGATTGTAAGCTCCTTGAGGGCAGGGACTGATGTGAATGTATCATATGTGTAAAGCGCTACATAAAATTATAGCGCTATACAAGTACCTAAAATAAATAAATATCATCCCATCAGCATCACCACCTGCATGATCGAGGACCACTCACTGATAGGAAAAGATCTGAAAAGGAAAAGGACCTTGCTATGTGACCAGCCTGAAGACATCTGGAAATCGTAAGTGTGAAAGAAAAAATGCTAAAAATACACACTTCAGTAGGCGTGGCCTGACCGGCATGGCGTGAGGAACACTAGACGGGAGCTCCGCTTGCTAAAAATCCTATACCGAGTATCCTGGGGCTGCCTCAGCCGTCAAAACAACCCGAATTGAGGGGATAACCTACTCTATACCACAGAGGACCATGTCACCCCCAAAATCGAAATCCGATGCCTCTGCTAAACTGGCTAAATACCGCCACACGGAGAAGGAGCCCGCCGAGGAAAATGGCGCCGGCTCATCAGCAGCACCTGCCCCTGACTCTGATGCCAGAGTGCTTGAGGCGATCTCGGATTGTAAGAGCGCACTTATGGGCAAAATCGAGGAGGTTAAGGTGGACGTCTCCCTTCTCCGCCAGGACATGCAGAGACTGAGGGAGAGGGGCACCGAAACGGAGACCCACATTAGCAACGTGGAGGATGAGGTGCCGCCATTGCAGACAGCATCCGAGCGACTCCAACACCAGCTCACAGCAGTCATGGCCAAGCAAGACGATTTGGAGAATCGCCTAAGGAGGTGCAACCTTAGATTCGTCGGCCTGCCTGAGGGTGAGGAAGGTACTGACCCCCCCTCATTTCTAGAGAATCTCCTTATAACCACATTTGGCTGGGCGGAATTCTCCACTACATTTGTGGTGGAAAGGGCGCACAGGCTAGCAGCTAAGCCTCCTCCTCCTGGCGCACCACCCAGAACCTTCATCGCCAAGATGCTAAATTTCCGGGACCGGGACGCGGTACTCCGCCTAACGAGGCTGAAGGGCAACATTCCTTACAACAACGGCGACATCAAAGTATTTCCGGATTTCTCAGCGGAGGTCCAGAAGAGGAGAGCTCTCTTCACGGAAGCCAAACGTAGGCTGCGAACCCGCCATATCTCCTACGCGATGCTCTTCCCAGCCAGGTTGCGGGTGGCCGGCGAAGATAGAGCTCACTTTTTAGACACCCCAGAGGCGGTGATTGCGTGGCTGGAGAACGGAGCGGCACCAGCACGAGATCGCTCCTGAAGTGCTCACAAGACCGCAGAAGACCCTGTCTCCCCGCAAAGGTACTGTTGCTATGATTGTATCCGGATGGAAACTTCTTTGGGGGACCGCCCGGACCCTCTCTGAGGTACTGTACCCCCGAGGCCTTCCTGACTCTTCTCTGCGATACCCCTTAGACTACCTAAAGGCCTGGATCGATGCTTGGTCCCTTTACCCACACATTTCCCCGTGTTCCTTAATGTGCCTTACTAATGGCATAATCCAGCCTGCTTGCATCACGAAGGCAACCCCACGCTATTGTCCATTAAGCAAGCTACCCCCCGCAATGTTACCCAGGAGTGCAGGGCTTTCCTTTTGTTTATCCTACCTAACTCTCCGAACTGGATATCCTGCATGCTCACCCCTGGGTGACAACCCCCTCACGATTCAGTCCGAATCGCAGCGAATAATCACCCCACTAGTTTTATTTTTTGTTCTACGGGCCCCTTTGGGCTCGGCCGCCTTAAATGGGGTCACTGAACGATGTGCAACACTAAGAAGGTTTCCCTGCTCTGCCCGGTCCTGCTGTGATGGGACAACCAATGCTCCATTATGTCTTGTGTCAGGGCAGGCCAGCATGTTCAAGCTATTTAATGTTACGTTTAGAGTTTGGTTCAATCTTTGCTTTACTTGTTGGAAATGCATGCAGCAGAACAAGGATGATGAAAGACAGACGGTAACATCTTATGGTACAAGTGTTATTCAAGTGCAAATGGGTAAACGTGATTTACATAGTGGAAACAATGGTGCGCGCTCTCTGTGTCGCGCTTACCCTGCGTGCGGGGCCATGGGCCTCCCACCTGTTAGGGGGGGCCTGTGGTGCTCGTGTGTGGGGGGAGCGAGCCCGGAGACCAGATATTCAACCTCACTGATATGCCTAATTTAAAATGTATAACGTGGAATGTTAGAGGGCTTAGGGCCAAACCCAAAAGGGGGGCTGTCCTATCTTATCTCAAAAAGCAGAAGGCTGACATAATGGTGCTAGTAGAAACCCACCTGACAGGACAACTCATGTTGGCGCTCAAGAGACCTTGGGTGGGCTGGGCATACCAAGCCCCGCACACCAATAACTCCAGGGGAGTGGCTGTGCTGGTGGCTAAGTCGGTACGTTTCACCCCACTACTGATCAGATCCGACCCTTTGGGCAGATACCTTTTCCTACATGCCAGAATGAATGGACTCGAGCTTTTAGTGCTTGCTATTTACATACCTCCTCTCTTCCAGTTTGCGGTCCTGACGGAGGGAGTGGCATTTATGTCACAATTCCCTACGGTCCCCACAATATGGTTGGGGGATTTTAACAATGTATTCAGCAAGGACATGGACAGACTGACAGTGTCTCCTCAAAATCCCTCTGACCAACAGTATACTAGATTCGGCAGACTACTGATGGACCTTGATATGATAGACACCTGGCGTCACTGCAATCCGACGGAAAGACGATTCTCGTGCTTCTCGACGACACACAACACCATGTCCCGCATTGACTATATTCTATTGTCTCGTGCCCTCCTCCCTAGGCTGGGCAGGGTGGGCTTTAATCCCCTAGTCATTTCCGACCATGCTTCATACTGGATTGAGATTCGGCTAGACACACCCCATACATCCTACAACTGGAAGCTTAATCCATTTTGGCTAGGGGTTGTCCCAAGTCAGGAGCTGGCAGGGGATGAATGGGAATTTTACTTCCAGACCAATAGACACACAGCGCCCCCAGGGACAGTCTGGAAATCTTTCAAAATGCATGCCCGCTTCTTCCTTTCCCAGCATATCTCTAGATATAAAAAGACGTTGTCACATGTCGTCGAGCAGGCAGAGAAATCGCTAGCTGAGGCAGAACTCGCGTTTACCAACAACCCCTCCACTGACACGGCCAACCAACTGAAAATGCAGGCTAGGGAGGTGAATAACCACCATTTTGAGAAGGCAACTAGAAACATATTCTACATTAGGCAGAGGTCATATGAGTGCGGGGAGCGATCGGGACGCCTACTAGCATACCTGGCCCACCTGGACCACAAGCCACCAGTGGTAGTCTCCCTCCGCGCTGCGGACGGGACTATACTTACAGACCCAGGCGAGGTGGCGGGTGAGTTCCGATCGTTCTTCGCATCTCTGTACTCATCCACGGTAGATAGGCCAGCTGGGGAGACGGCTGCAATGCTTAATGACATAGAACTACCGGTACTCGGGCAATCCCAGTCTGAATCCCTAGACAGGCCCATCACTCCCGAGGAGATATTAAATGCAATGTCCCTACTTAACACTTCCAAGGCCCCGGGCTCAGACGGCCTGCCCCTCGAGTTCTATTCCACCTATGCCGAGACACTGGTCCCAAAACTACACGAATTATTCAACCACATATTTGAATCTGAAACCCTCCCCCCTTCCATGAGAGAGGCCTACATTGTTTTAATCCCTAAACCGGGTAAAAAATTAGAATTCCCCGAATCATATCGCCCAATCTCATTACTTCAATTGGACGTCAAGATCCTGGCCAAGGTTCTTTCACTACGCCTAAACACAGTGATCTCAATGCTAATTCACCCGGATTAGACCGGGTTCATGCCGGCGAAAAACATGGCCTATAATCTACGCAGACTCCACATGAACATCCAGGCTCGACACAGTCAAATGGGCTCCAGAGTGGTGGTGTCTCTTGACGCCGCCAAGGCGTTTGACTCTGTCGAGTGGGGATATCTGTGGGAATGCCTGTCGCGATTCGGATTCGGACCCAACTTCATCAAGTGGATCCGCCTCCTCTATCAGAGCCCTTGTGCCAGGATCTTGATAAATGGCCAAATTTCGGAACCGTTTCCCCTGGCCCGTGGTACACGCCAGGGCTGCCCTTTATCCCCGCTGCTGTATGCCCTGGCAGTGGAACCGCTCGCTGCCACCCTTAGAAACCATCCAGGAATAAGGGGTCTACGGCTTGGGGAGACGGAAGAGAAGGTCAGCCTGTATGCAGACGATATGTTGCTGTACTTGGCTGACTCGGGTCCGTCTCTCCAGGCCGCCCTTACAACCATTCAAATCTTTGGCTCCCATTCTGGCTTGACCATCAACTGGGACAAGTCCCAAATGCTTCCACTAGACGTAGGGGCTCCCACAAGTGCACAGGCCTCCTCTCCACTCCTTAGAGTCAGCTCGCTGAATTACCTCGGTACCACCATCACCCGCTCACCCGAGGATTATGCTGTAGACAACATTGAACCCCTTATAGCTAAAATGAAATCCAAAACCCAGGTCTGGGCCAAACTGCCTCTGGGGGTAATGGGGCGAATCAATTTAATAAAAATGATCCTCCTCCCAGGATTTTTGTATGTATTGTGGCACGCCCCTGCCTACCTACCCCTCAAAATTTTCAAATCCATCGAGGCCATCCTTAATTCCTTTTTGTGGGGACCCAGCCGCCACAAGCTGTCTTGGCAGGCATTAAAAAACCCAACTGACCTCGGCGGGGCAGCCCTACCTGACTTTAATCTTTATTATTTGGCGTCACAGCTAGGGTAGCTAGCTAGGGCAGGCTAGGGGGGTGCACTACTTGTCGGACCTGTATCAAGGGAACGTGCTAAGGTCCTTCCAGCAGCTCAAGGAGAGGTTCAACCTCCCCAACTCCATGCATTTTCGCTTCCTCCAGCTCCGCCACGCTCTGCAGGTGCAATTCCGAGAAAACTCACCAAAGGTAGATTGCCTTGATCTAGTCCATATTTTTAATGGGCAGGATCACCGCAAACTGACCTCTCTGTTATACAATTCACTCCTTAGACCACAGGCGGTGACTCTGGCATATAAATTAAAAGAGAGATGGGCACGCGAGGTGGGGGAGCTGGAGGATGACGAATGGGAAGATGCGCTGGAATCCTGCAAGAAATTTTCAACTAAGTTGTCTGACCGCCTCACACAATTATACATACTCCACAGGACATATCGGACGCCACTTAGGATAGCGAAATACAAACCAGGGCATAGCCCTCTATGCCCCAGGTGCCAGAGTCCGCAAAGCACTATTTTCCATATGATTTGGGAATGTCCGGTGATCCAGGCCTACTGGACTCAGATTGTACGATTCATCCATGACAAAATGGGGTCCCCTTTAACCGTATGCCCCAAGCAATGCCTACTAGGCATTTTTCCAGACCCCGACTCAGACAAATTCCATAAAATATTCCTCCAGGAATCACTTTTCATGGCGAGACTACTCATTGCCAGAAAATGGCTTCAGGCCCTATCGCCAACCCTACAAGAGTGGATAGCCACGATAAACGCTGTCCTCCCCTATAAGAAAGAGATATACGTCCACAGGGGATGCGAAGCCAAATATGGGAAAATCTGGGACGCCTGGCTAAATGAGGCTGACACATGTGACGAAATATCAGTGTGAAACTGTTGTTAGAATCTGCTCCCAACCCAGAGACAGCTAATACCCTCTCCTTATGGTATAGGTCAGGGGAAGTCTGGGTGGCGAGGAAGAGAAATTTAAGTGCGCTCTCATGTTTGATATTTACAGCCTTCCTTTGATAATACGTTTGGACTCTTATTAGGATGTCTTATAATGCTATACATTCACGCTCTGTTGTACCCTACCTACATGTACCCAACCGCATAAGTATTGTTTTTGTACCTCATTGTTTAAAGTGCTGCTGTCATGTATCTGTACTATTTTCAATAAAGCTATTTTTGGTTTACTGTAAAAAAAAAAAAAAAAAAAAAAAATACACACTTCATCAGCAGGTCCTCTTGGATGAAGGAGCATATCTTAAGCAAAAATTATAATTTTTTATTTTATTTTAATTTGAACATAGTGATGAGTGGTTAAAATACCTGTCAGGTTATTATTTATGCCTGTGTCCCCACTGGAGATGTGTCTACAGGCAAGTAAGCGAAGGGAAATGGGAGACTAATGGCAACATGAAAAAAAAAAAAAGCACATGGCGGGGGTTTTAATATTAACGTACTGGATACAAGATTAATATAAATGAAGGGGGTTCTGCCTTTAGTTTCTGTTAACAACAGCTGATCTACTCATTCACTTTTACCTACCAACAATTAGCCCAAAAATGTTAGAGACCGAGCAAGGTATGGTGTGCCTGTAAAAATTGGTAGTCGAGGATTTTTCACATTTGCTTGAAAGTGCTACAGATATTTTCTATTTCTTATACATGTAGTTATCTTTAGGTTCCAGCAATATTAGGTACCAGATGACATTCTACTGTGCAGAGGCAGTTAATTATGTAATTACATGACATTTTTAAGACTATTCTTCCAATTTAACAGCCATGCATAACTTTTATACATTTCTACTACAGATGCATGCAGTCAAAGTGTAACAGAAATACTTTGGAGGCAGATGGAAAAAAGAGATAACATTGTTTAAAAAAAAATAAACTACTTTGGGCTATTCAATGTAGGTTAAAAGTATAGAAAATCTGGCAAAAAAAATAAACTATACTGTATAATTCCCTGCTGGACAACAGTGCCAAATACTACTTGCTAACTATCACTGCTCATTTCTCAGTTTCATTTCTCAAATCCAGCTCATAAATTCAAGTGACACCAACAATAAGTGATGAATATATCATGTAACCATTGACATATGGTAACATGGACAGTATACCATGAGGCAACAAAATGGAATTGCTTAAGAATGGAGAAAAAAAATCTCTTTTTGAAATATTATTTTTATAATTACCGTAAATAGCTAGGTGATATTGTAAAATATTTTGAAAATGAAATTACTTTTAAAAACAGCAGTAGAGTATTTTGTATGTAAACATTCTAAAATTGCAAGTTAAACATTGTGCATAGCTAATTGCATGCCATTAGCTGCTGGGTAATGATATCTTATCTCTAATGTCAGTGAACCCGAAAGCTATGGGGACTTTAGTCAATTTAGGCATCTTGTGCATGCAGGGTATGATCCTACGCTCTGCTGTCTCAAACAGCTAATCTACTGAGACATGGAGGCACAGGTAAGCTTACGCAGGTATCAAGGTAAGATAGTTACTTTTTGATTTAATATTTTATAGATCAGCTTTGTTTACATTCATGATTTTTTTTCTTAAAAAAAGGAGTATTGTTTAACCTTTTTTCTAGATTAGAGGTTTCCAAATTGGTAGCCCCTGCAATGAGAAGTGTGGCAGCGGGTGCTGGAATGCACAGTGTTCTAGCACCCAGCAATCTGTTACAAGCACTGTGGGCAGAGGTATCTCCTGCTTGGTGATGCCTGTACAGTCCTGGCTGTGAGGTCATTGTGAAGGGCAGCAATGGACATGGAACATGCCCATTGAATATCAAGGGCTGGATGGGACATTCAGGATTCCATGGATTCCATTCCTTATGGGGGGAGTTAGGTTTAAAAACTCCATTGAGGGGGGCGCATTTGCGACTTCCGTGGGACAGGCTGCATGTCTGGGTAGCTCCACACTACTCGTTCAGATTAGCCTGCTTCTTGGGGCCAGAAACCTACAAATTTCATCAAATCCACCTCGAACACCCCCAGGATCACGCTGTGCATGCCGCCAAAGAAATAAAAAAGCAAAGGGGACAACGCAGAGGTCTCCAACTACCTGCTGCAGACACAGGAGAGATTCAGCATGTCACAAGATGGCGCCGGCAGCCCTACCTCTCCATCACAGATCTCACAGGATGTCTTCCACTACATGACAGTAGTCCTCACAAAAGAGGATTTAGACAAGAGCCTGGAATCTATTTACAGTAAAATAGCCACCAAATTCCAGACAGAATTACACAAAAGCACAAATACCCTGACTGCTGCTTTAGGAGCCCGTACTGACCGCTTAGGAAGCAAGCATGATGAACTCAGTATAGCTCACAATGATCTCTCCAAAGAATATGAATCCCTTGCGGCGACTGTCGCGCAATTGCAATCCCAGGTCGCAGGAACAATCTCAGGATCAGAGGAGTCCCTGAATCTAACACTGACCCTATCTCTTCCATGCACAAGTTATTCCAGTCTCTGCTACCAGGTCATGAAATTGAATCCTTTACTTGTGACCGCATACACCGGGCTCTTCGCCCAAAACCACCCCCAGATAAACCCTCTTGAGACATTGTAATCTGCCTAAAAGACTTATAAAAGAGGAAATCCTCAGAGCTGCCTGCAACTTTCACACTATCACCCTGGATGGTACCCCTGTACAAATCTATCCAGACATCTCCCCAGCAACCCTGGATAGATGTTGCAAAATGAAGGAAGTTACCAGGGTGCTAGCAACTGCACACATTCGTTACAGGTGGGGCTTCCCTTTTAAACTCTCAGTGCCCCATAATGGTGCAACTTACACAGCAACTACACTTTTGGAAGGGCAAGAACTCTTAGTTAAGCTGGGCCTTATGGAAGCAGAAGCCCTAGGCCAACACCTATCTGGCGCATCCCTTCCCCAAACATGATAGAAGACGCACCAGACATCACATTGGCCAAAACTTCAACTGAATCTCATCTTGCTGATTATTATGGACACTAACATCTGCTCACAATATGACTGTTAGCCATTCCCTGGTGTTTCCGGATGTCAGTACTCCACCTAATGGTTGTTTTTGGAAGTTCCTCTGTGCAGAATACTATAGACCAGGGGTATGCAATTAGCGGACCTCCAGCTGTTGCAAAACTACAAGTCCCATCATGCCTCTGCCTCTGGGTGTCATGCTTGTGGCTTTCAGAGTCTTGCTATGCCTCATGGGACTTGTAGTTCTGCAACAGCTGGAGGTTCGCTAATTGCATATCACTGCTATAGACTGTGAACTATATCTCACTTCCTGGTGCGGCAAACATCCGGAATATTCAGATGACAGGATCCCCCAACCCAGATGACATCTGAACCTTCTCAGAAGACATCAGGACACTTGCACATTCCACCAAAATACCACCTAAAATCTTATTGGCTTCATACCAACCATCCCTTTTTTTTTTTTTTTATTATTATTTTTTTTTGGTAAAACTCTCTACTACCAACTGATAAGGTGGTTATATTGGGACTACCTCCATTCTTTCTAAGACACTTTCCTCAGGTCCCCAGGCATGGAGAAAAACTGCATTAATTTGCTTTCTGTCTCCTTAAAAATAATTTCTTGACATGCACACGTAATGCATAATCTTCAAACTTAGTAGGCTAGTTCGGCGAACGTCTATGCTATGCCACCCCACTCATATCTTGACTTCTACTGGAAGTCTGGATATCACTCTTGGAGTAAGGGGCATTTTTGCCCCTTACATATCCAATTTCTCTGTTTCAGGTTTTTGCTATTCGCAACCTGACTCGACACTAGACCAGCTCAAAATCATTAAGCTGGCTCTTTTCTTTGTTGTTATTTTGGTTATACATCTTCAGTTAATGTTTCTGTTTTTTTAGTTATCAAAGCATATCGGTCAAATCATAAATTACAATGGTCTTAATACTGCATATTCTAAAAGGTATCCCCTGATTGGCGTTGCCCTTGGGTTGAAGAATTCTGGCGGTGTACTTACGTTACCACTATACCCCTCAGGTGAGCTTTATATGCTAAATTAGCAGCAGAGTCTAAGGGAGAACCCTTGCTGTGGAAATTAAAGAATCGGACAATACAAGGAGAGAGGACATCGAACAATGTCTTGTAGTAGTGTGTTGAAAAGCCATCAGGGCCTGGGGCTGAGTCTTTTTTGAGGTCTTTAATGACTGCTCGGACTTTGTTTTCCCAGATAGGGGAGTCTAACATAGAGCGATGTGGATCTGAGAGTTTAGGTAGGGGAATGTCTTCTAAGAAGGTATGAAGCTTATGGGGTGTGTTTGGGCTGTTCTCTGTATAAAGGTTAGAATAGAACGAATAGAAAGTTTCTAGAATCCATTTGGGGTTCTGAGTCAGAGAGCCGGCCAAGGATTTAACTTTGGGAAAGGAGTAGATTCTATGTTTAGGGGAAAGTTTAGCCCGCAAGATGTGGACAAATTTTGTCAGCTGGAGGTAGAACCGGCCACTCACCCATCTTAAATGTTTTTCTGCGCTGGAGGTGAGGGCCAAATTTAAGGCTATTCTAGCCGATTCCAGTTTAGCCAGAGTCTGGCATGGGTTTTGCTTTGTGTGTCATACTGAGAGATTTGAATTAAGTTCTTGTAAATTCTTGGGCTGTCTTGCATGAGATCATTTGAGATCTCCCCAGAGTGGCTCAATGATATTGAGGTCAGGAGACAGAGATGGCCACTCCAGAACCTTCACTTTGATCAAGCTGAAGTTAAAAGCTGATTGGCCACCATGCACAGCTGCGCCAGATTTTGCACTATCCAGTTTTAGTAAATCAGCCTTATGAGGTCCTTTAAAACAGTGGTTCTCAACCTCAGTCTTAAAGTACCCCAAACAGTCCATGTTTTCAGTTTTTCCTTTACTTTGCATAGCTGCTTTAAATCAAAATCATGACATGGTATTGATAATAGCTATTTTAGCTAAGGGAAGTTCCCAAAACATGGCCCGTTGGGTGTGCTTGAGGACTGGGGTTGAGAACCACTGCATTAAAACATGCCAAGATGCTGTAAGAGTTATTAGTATTTTGTACAGAGCCTTGAAAAAATATTCATACCCCTTGAAATTTTCCACATTTTGTCATGTTACAACCAAAAATGTAAATGTATTTTATTGGGATTTTATGTGATAGACCAACACAAAGTGGCACATAATTGTGAAGTGAAAGGAAAATAATAAATGGTTTTCAATTTTTTTTACAAATAAATATCTGAATTTGGAGTCAATACTTTGTAGAACAAGTCTTTTTGGTGATGTCTCTACCAGCTTTGCACATCTAGAGAATGACATTTTTGCCAATTTTTTGCAAAATAGCTCAAGCTCTGTCAGACTGGATGGAGAGCGTCTGAACAGCAATTTTCAAGTCTTGCCACAGATTGTCAATTGGATTTAGGTCTAGACTTTGACTGGACCATTCTAACACAGGAATATGCTTTGATCTAAACCATTCTATTGTAGCTCTGGCTGTAGGTTTAGGGTCATTGTCCTGCTGGAAGGTGAACCTCTGCCCCAGTTGCAAGTCTTTTGCAGACTCTAACAGGTTTTCTTCCAAGATTGTCCTGTATTTGTGTTCAGGGTGATGTACTGTGCTAGTTTTCCACCAACATTTTGCTTCTGGGCCAAAAAGTTTAATTTTGGTCTGACCAGAGCACCTTCTTCCACGTTTGCTGTGTCCCCCACATGGCTTCTTGCACACTGAAAACGGAACTTCTTATGGCTTTCTTTCAACAATGGCTTCTCTTGCCACTCTTCCATAAAGGCCAGATTTGTGAAGTGCATGACTAATAGTTGTCCTGTGGACAGATTCTCTCACCTGAGCTGTGGATCTCTGCAGCTCCTCCAGAGTTACCATGAGCCTCTTGGCTGCTTCTCTGATTAATGCTCTCCTTGACCTGTCAGTTTAGGTGAACGGCAATGTCATGGTAGGTTTGCGGATGTGCCATACTCTTTCCATTTTCAAATGATAGATTGAACAGTGCCCCAAGAGATATTCAAAAAGCTTGGGATGTTTTTTTTTATAACCTAACCCTGCTTTAATCCTCTCGACAACTTTATCCCAGACCTGTCTGGTGTGTTCCTTGGCCTTCAAGATGCTGTTTGTTCACAAATGTTCTCTAACAAACCCGAGGGCTTCACAGAACAGCTGTGTATTATACTGAGATTAAATTACACACAGATGGACTATATTTACTAATTAGGTGACTTCTGAAGGAAATTGGTTCCACTATATTTTAGTTAGGGGTATCCGAGTAAAGGGGGCTGAATACAAATGCATGCCACACTTTTCAGATATTTATTTGTAAAGAATTTTGAAAAACATTTATCATTTTTCTTCCACTTCACAATTATTTGCCACTTTGTGTTGGTCTATCACATAAAATCCCATTAAAATACATTTAAGTTTTTGGAAATGTGGAATATTTCAAGGGGTATGAATACTTTAAGGCACTGTATATATGTCCTGTTATCACATCTAACTGGGCTGGATTTTTCTGTACCTTCTTCTGGCACATAGAAATCAGGGGCACAAAATACTTCTGCAATCTGAAGAGGAATTTTCTTCAATGCAACGTGTGCTATACTTTGAATTATTCAAATATACCCAGAGAGAGGCTTTTAAACTATTTACTTGGCTGCTAAAACTCTAAAGTAATGGATGTATGGGTACTCACACAAATTCTGAGATTTGCAAGTGCAAACTGACTGACATATCTTTATGTTTTCCATTAAAGTAGGACAACGGCCATCTTTTGATTTGCGATATAATGTCTTGCCTTGGAAACTCCATTCAGATTAAGAGCCTAATCTTGGAAATTGACAAACAGCACCTATTTTTTTACTCCTTTCTTTTTTAAATTGCTTTGGTTTTCATGGTCACACAGCTCAAGAGAGGGTGAGGTAAATTTCATGAATAATATTTTTCAGACAGGAAAATGAAGGTGAAAGCAACATACACTTTACACAGAAGAAAAACACAAGGCTGGCTCTATAAAGTGAATCTCGCAAGCAAAAACAGACATTTTTATGCACATGGGTCAAGTTCATTTGGCTTTAAAAGCATGTCATCTGTATTTAAAAAAAAAAAAAGTACCTTACTAGAGTAAAACCTAATTGGTCTGCAGCATGGTCTCCCTGCATGCATGAAGCTGATCTCTCAGGTTGGCCTCAGGTATGCATTGTGCCCACCACCAGCAGATCAGGGGGGAAAGGTTGTAGGATCTTTGTTTGTTGGTTATATTCCTAGGAAGGTCACTAGGATTAAGGCTTGTAATACTTTTTTTGCAGGAGATGCCTGCATGAGATTTCCAGCTGGTCTAAGGCCCATGTCATACTGCGGCTGACAAAAAGTGTAGCAAAAATACTCCCCAGTTTCCCCAGGTTTACCTACAACCTGCTGCTTTGGTCACTCATTGACCCATCACCAGAGTGATGCTTTGGTCACCTAGTCAGCAAGTGAGTAACCAGTGAAAAAGCGTGCATTTCTAACCTGCCCTGAACCGTATTGTGATCCTGTTACTGGAAAGCTGTTGCCAGAGACAAGAAGGGAAGTGTGACATTGCTTCTACTTTTCAGAAAGATGCTACATTGTGCGACTGAAACATAGCAGGGGTTGGTGGAAGGTGACCGTCACACAAAAGGAAAATAAAAGGGTTTAAGAGTTTGTTGGAATAGAACTGCTACATTTTTACACGCTTCTTAATCTAAAACACAATGTACACTTTAACACACTAGGGGCTAATTCAATGTCTTCCCAATATTTTAGCAGCAGCTGAAAGAACCCCACAATCCCAGTGGGGAAATAATATACACACAAAATCAGTGCTCACTACCAGCAATCCTAAAAGTCCCAGTCCATATAGATGTCTTTCCAAAATGTTCTCAATTCTTTTCCAGTCCAATGTAGACCAAAAGCTCCAACACCGTCCTCTCTGGTTATGAATCCCTTGTAGTGCTTTACTCAAAAGGGTGAAAAATATAGAAAAAAGAAAATGCCATATAGTGTAGTATGTCAAATCCAACTGGTGTGTTTAGATGATGCATTAATATTGTGCTTACATCAAAATCCTAAAAATAATTCCACTGGATCACAAGATGTGTACCCTTCCCCTTCCATAACACTCCAAGGCAGCTTTTCCTCTGTGTCTCTATCTCCCCTCCAGAAGAATTCTTCCTCCCCTTTGTCCAGATGGTTAATAGAAGCTCCCAAAAAGGAAGTATACACACATATATCTTAATCACCACAAATTAAAATGCCATGCTACTCACAAAAGTGTGTTCACATATGTGTATATCCCTTTAAGCCCAGTACTGACTCCACTGTGCAAATATTGGAGCATCGATCACTCTATATACTGTACCACCTTTTTGAGTGAAGAACTGCAAGGGATTCATAACCAGAGAGGATGGTATTGGAGGTTTCGGTCTTCATTGGCCTGGAAAAAAATGGAGAACTTTTTCGAAAGACAACTTTATGGACTGGGACCGTTGCTGGTAGTGAGTTGATTTTGTGTGTATCTTCTTCATCTAAAGTCTGGTTATAAGCAAGATTATCCAGGAGACAGGAGAGTCAAAGCTCTATAAAAAAATAACTTTTTAATACTTACATTTTGGTTTTGCTACTAAAAAAATAGGATCAAAACTATCAAAATAACAATGGTGACTGGAAAAGTAAATGAGAGGTAATCTCCCAAACAGTAACAATACAAACTTGACAGAGGTTCTCTACCAGAGCTATCCATACCCCTGTGGGTTATGGGAACCAAATGAAGGGAGTATGAAGGTTAATCTCAGATCAATTAAAACAAATTTAAATACGATTCTCTGCATTACTGAACCAGAAATCAAAGTAGAAAAATCAACTTGATGTGTCAGAAACATGCGAGTAACATTGTTAGAAACCGCCTCTCAATTCCATGCGTTGATTGCCTTGAAACCAGAGCAAAAATCTCACTAGTTGTAGCTAGCTTGTCTACTTGTGATCTGCTGTTTTCAGACAGATTTATACAGTAAAATCCTTATAATTTGCTTTCAGTTCTGTTCTTACCTATAGACGAAAATGTGGGAGGGAAGAGACCCAAGAAGTTCAATGGGAAAAAAAGGGGCTGTTCTTACCTAGCCATATGCAAGGTAAAACCTTTATAGTGGTAATACACCTTTATAATGATATTATACATGTACCTAATAAGAATAGGGATGATGATGATGATTTTGACAGTCTGGTGAACGGAGTATGGGAGACATGTTGGGTAATACCATCTGGGTTCTTGCAGTTGTAAACAGGTTAAATTCTTGTTGTAATTCAGGGATCACCAAATTTTTTAAACAATGGGCCAGTTTACTGTCCTACGGCCAGAGGGAGTAGAAAACGCCCCAGCATCAGTGGTAATAGACATTGGGGTTGATTTACTAAAATTGGAGATCGCAAAATCTGGTGCAGCTCTGCATAGAAACCAATCAGCTTCCAGGTTTTTTTTTTGTCAAAGCTTAATTGAACAAACTGAAGTTGGAAGCTAATTGGCTACCATGTACAGCTGCACCAGATTTTGCACTATTCAGTTTTAACAAATCAACCCCAATGTCTCAGGCTTAGTGGTCACTGGGAGTAGAAACATTACATAGTGCCAGTGGTTAGTAGGGGGAGGAATGGTGCTTCATTATTAGTATAGTGGTAAGCATAGTGTGCCCCATCATTAGTGTCACTGGAAGGAATAGTGCCCAATCATTTTTATCAGTGGGAGGAATTTAGCTCTATTGTAATGCTGCGTACACACGATCGGAATTTCGGCCAGCAAAAGACAGATGAAAGCTTTTCATTGAAAACTGCGACTGTGTGTATGCTCTTTCTGACTTTTGCAGGCCGAATTTCCACTAGCAAAAGTCTGTGAGCGTGTTCTCAATTTTTCGGTCGAAAAAAGTTCTGATCGGAAATTTCCGATCTGTAGCTATTCCGATGCACAAAATTCCTACGCATGCTCGGAAGCATTGAACTTCATTTTCTCGGCTCGTCGTAGTATTGTACGTCGCTGCATTCTTGACGGTCAAAAGTTCAGTGAACTTTTGTGTGACCGTGTGTATACAAGCCAAGCTTGAGTGGAAAAAACATCCAAGATTTTTCAGACGGAAAATCTTCTTGCGTGTACGCGGCATTAGAGTCAGTGGAAGGAATGGTGCCCTATTGTTGGTTTCAGTAAAAGATATAATGGCACACCATTGGTGTCAGTGGAAGGAATAGTGCTCCACTGTTGGTGTCAGTGGAAGAAAATGTATCTCATCTTTGGTGTCAGTGGAAGGCATACTGTCTCATCGTTGGTGTGAGTGTGAGGAATATCAGTGGGAGGAACAGTTCCCCAACGACCAGATAAAGGCATTGTTGGTGTCAGTGGGATGCATAGTGCATTATTGGTGGTGTCAGGGAGAAGAATAATGCATATCGGAGGGGGAAACAGCCCCCCCCCCCCCCCCGAGAGTCAGATAAAGGCAATTAAAGGGTCACATCTATCCTGAGAACCACAGTTTGTAGACCACATTTTTAATCTATTCAAAAGTAAAAACAAAAACAAACAAACTTTAGGCAGTGAACTCGTCACACTGTAATATTACAAAATGGCAGCACCCAATGTGGCACTGGCACAATAGGCAGTAGTACGTTTAAAACTTTCACAATGCTATAAAAAAATATATTGTTGCAAAATGGATGTACAATAATTGTAAAGTTCTTATTTTTTTGCAATCAATGTGGTTTCGCTACATAAAAATGTATCTTTCTACCATCTCTTCTTTTCTCCGTCACTTAGTATTTCTAATTCATCTTAAAATGAAAATATACATGCAAGTTAAGAACAAATTGAGACATATGGCACATTTACCCATTTTTATATTCATGTTTTACATACCTTTTATGTTCCAGTTTTTCAAGCTCTTCTCGTTGTTGTCTTTCGAATTCCAGTCTGGCAAGAAAGCAGAACAAATTCTGTTACAGGAGGACCTTGATATTAAAAAATAATGTAGGAATGAATGATGACCATGGGAAATGTAGAGAAAGGACGATTTAAGATGGAGGGTTTATTTTTTTCTGTTTCATAGGAAATGAAGAATGGGTTGACCAGGGCTGCTAATTAGGTTTCCAGCTGCTGGGCACATCTATTTGAAAAGTTTGAATGCAAATGAATTTCTTAGGAGAAACTATTGAGGTGATAATGTTAAATAAGACGGATAAATGATTAGCACAGGCTTTGAGAGTTCACTACATTCAGGCACGGCAATCAATACACAGAAATTGAGTTTCTCTACCTTAGACAGATTGGTCCTTTTACAGGGAAAAAGCTGCCACCGGAGGTAGAGAGAAAGCAAAGTGATCAATTGTGAAAAGCTTTGGAAAGAGGTAAAAAATAAATAAAAAAGAAGTATTAAAGGGTAAGTCCACTAAAAAATCATTAGTTCACCTATAGGTAAATGGTACCTGTATGAATCATCCGGCATTTTTTAAATCCTTCTCGTGGAAACAGAGCCAAGCCCCACCACAAGGAACTCATAAGAAACTGTAGGCTTGTGGTGAGGCAAATGGACAACACTCCATTCATTCTTTTTTATATATATAATATATATATATATATATATATATATATATATATATATATATATATATATTAATTTCAATATCCTAACCTGTGTAAGGATCAAAAAACAAATACATTTTGTGTGTAATAAGGTGATCCTAGCAGAGGGAGTTTCATTGGGTGCCCAAAGTTGTGTGCCTACAGGCTCCTGTCCTGTGAGGGAAATTCAGCCCTGGGTGGTAAGATTGGTGCACTTGTTCCCATTTCAATGCACCCACCTTTGCCATTGTGGCGGGAGGGGGTTCCATTCTAGCTAGAAAGTTCACATTGCAGCAGGACAGAAACTTTTTCAGCTAAAGAGAAATACATAGAAGCACATGGGTGATTATATAAATCAACATCAACCCATGAATGATAGGAAGAGTGGACTGACCCTTTAAACTGACAATGTTCAGTTCGGTGTACACCATAGTGGAAGCATACAGTAAAATTAGGCGGGTAGATGAATTTGAAACCATTAAAAAAAATGTACAAAGTATACATTTGAGGTAACAGACAATTAAGGTGTGCCTATAGCTGGTAACTGACTGCAGAAAACACTCCTAAGCAGTTATTCAGTCTGAAACAAAAAATTTAAAGTCAGCAGCTACAAATACTGCAGCTGCTGACTTTTAATAACACAACACTTACATGTCCAGAGATCCAGAGCGATCCTCACTGAGCCGGCCCTTTGGCCGTCTTTGGGTCCAGGCGCCAGCCTGTTTACTTTGGGAAGCCGGCTGTGACGCCACTGCGCTTTCTAAATGTATCTCAGTATCTCCTGGGGCTAGTCACTTCACTGGATATAACTAAGGCTTTACAGCCACATTAAGTGACACTAAATTATATCCTATTTTTTCCAAAAATAACCCATACACATTTACTACCTAAACAGGTTCTAACCCTATAACCATGATAATCATGGCTGCTGATCCATGTTACTGTGGTCAGTTTATGTGCCCCCATCCCGCTGTGTATAGAGTCTCTCCCTCTCCCCTCCTCCCTGCCTGTCTGCAAGTTCCTAATGTGTGAGGCAATCTCTAAAACCACTCCTCCCCTCCTGCTGCCATTTCGTGTGGCAGTAAAATTAGTGAGCACAATTACTGCCAGCTCCTCTGTTATAACAAGCTATACTACATGGTGTCTGTTTTTTTTAATTCTGCGGCTAAATACCTTATTTCACAGCGCTGATGTGTGGTCGCGTGACCTCCTGACTGACATCAGAGGGGAACATCAGCCCCTCCCGCTGCAGTCCTTAGATCAGGGAAAAAGAGCGGCAGGAGGTCACGACACCGCACATCGGCGAAGTGAAATAAGGTATATCGCTGCAGAATTTGAAGAGAAAGTAAAGTCTTCCTTTTTAATTGTACCTATAGGTAAGCCTATAATAAGGCTTACCTATAGGTACTGAAAATACTGTACTGTAAATATCCCCTAAATTTGCACCGTTTAGGAGATATTTACTATATAAGCCACTGCTGACGTCATCGGCGCATGCACTTTAAAGGAATGGCCATTTGTGCCATTTCTTCAGAGCCCTGTACCATGACCGGTGGCTCCCGTGCACATGCTGTGTGTGGCCGGAGCCCGTGAACCCGGAAGAAACACTGTGGGAAGATGTCAGCCCTGTCAACGGCAGGCGGGTGCCACCACAGGACTTCGTTCTAAGGTAAGTATTTCATAATGAGCTATAATGCATACTATCTCTTTATGCCTTTGTATAACAGGTTATTTATTTTATATTATATATATATATATATATATATATATATATATATATATATATATATATACACACACACACACACACACACACACACACACACACACACACATACATATATATATATATATATATATACATACACTGTATTTAATCAGTGTATAACACACACTTTTTTCCCCTGAAAATGGGGGGGGAAATCGCGGGTGTGTGTTATACGCCGACAGCGTACCTCGGAGGGGAAGGAGGGAGACGAGTGTCACCGGAAATCACAGAGCCGTCATCTCTTCTCCGCTTGGCTCTCACGGCACACACACAGTCCCGCCTCCCCCACCGGCATTGGACCGGTGTTCTGTCTATCACAGAAGCTGGTCCAATGCTGATGTCACTGCTGACTGAGAACCGAGGAAACAGATGACGGCTCGGTGATTTCATATGAGATGTGACCTGCAGATGGGGACAAAACAGGCTGCAGATGGGGACAAAACAGGCTGCAGATGGGGACAAAACAGGCTGCAGATGGGGACAAAACAGGCTCCAGATGGGGACAAAACAGGCTCCAGATGGGGACAAAACAGGCTGAAGCTTCAAAGTGGTTTATTTAAAAAAAAAAAACTGAAACTTCCCTTCTAAATTGGGGTGCGTGTTATACGTCGATAAATACAGTATAATTATATATATATATATATAAAATATATATATATAAATCTATATATATATATATATATATAATTATTATTTCTATTTTATTTATTTTTTAATCCGGGTTTACAACCTCTTCAATAAAAACAAGCACTGTGTAGTATAGCTTGTTATAACAGAGGGGCTGGCTGCAATTGTGCTCACTGACTTAATAACCACTTTAAGGGCTCATGTACACAGGGCGGTTGAAAACCTTTTCTGAACGCTGGAAACTTCACAGCTGGAAACCGACAATAAAAAATGTTTGAGGTTAGAGGCGTTTTTTAAAGATAACCGCAGGAGACCCTCCCAAAGGCCCACAATGCATAAAAAACAAGTAAATTATGAACTATTTTTGCCATTTTGTGAGAGAAGAGTGAGCAGCAGAGAGAGCCGTGTGCTTGTAGATAGCGGTCTTGTTTTTTGTGTTTTCACTATGGATCCCATCATCATGTGTGAGGAAACGCTCCTGATGTTGCCAAGGCTCCGAAGGGGTAGAAAGTTGCGTGAGAAAACCAGAGTTCATCGCTACTGGACTCACCCATTGATGCAGGCAACCGCATGTGGGGAAACGCGCATACACGCAGTTACAAGCATTTGGCATTTGAAATGCCAGTAAACTACAGTCCTGAAAGTGATTTTTCTGCGTTCAAAAAAATGCCTGTAACCTCAACTGCCTCTAAACTACTATAAAGTGTACATGTACACATAAGATAACAGAGGAGAGTTCAGGGGCTGCTAAAAAAAAAACACCCAACTACTCCTAGACTTCAGTTTAGCAGCTGTAGTGTACATGAGGCCTTATGGCCCTGTAATCTATTTTTCATGACATTGTGTTTTTCTGCCTCCTTGAAATGTCCTCTGAGCTCCAGAACCTCTTCTTTTTCCCCTTACTTTTGGAATGAGCAACTCATTCTAGCCATGGTCATGTGCATTGTTCTATGTCCAACAAATCCCATGGTCCTTATTATACTGTATCTCAGAAGCCAGCAAGAAAAGTTGGCTTTGTTCCTACACACAGTGGGACCATAGAAAACATGGTAGCCATTCTTTAACAGAAAGTCATGTCACCGCAGCAAACAGGAAAAAAAAAGGAGGTTCAACTGTCCTCAACTGTCTACAGTTACTTCATTTGCTGCACAGGACCAGCACCTTTATAACCTCTGCTTCCTCAATATTTTTTGCAAATGTTTTTTCATATGTTTAAATTACTCTCTCCACCAATGTTTACTGTGATTCTTCTACTAATGGACACATAGAAATAAACAGTAATACAAGCAAGTCAATACAAAAATTCATTAAAGCGTTACTAAACCCAGGACCCTGCATTCACTATATCTGGTCTCCCACAGTACACAGAACATGGAAATGCAATTATTTTAGTAAATATAAACTGCTAAATACCCGTTCTCATTAGCAGTTAGAGCAGTCTTGTAACTTCTATCAGTGTCTGGTTAAAGCTTGTAGGAGGAGTTTCATTCTCCCCTGATTGTCCTATCAGGCTTCATGACCCCTGACTCTCTCTGTCTGGACAATGCTGATTGGCACGGTGCTGATCACATGCACTCTCCCAAGATAAAGATAATAAAAAAAAACTCCAGCAATACACACTAAACTGAGCATGTGCAATTTGCCCCCAAGGCCCTGTTCTATCAGCAGATAGATTGGGGACTGTGGAAAAAGAGAAGGATAAGAGAAGACAGAATCAAACAGCCTTTTTACACAATGCAGAGGATTAACCCCTTAGGTTCCACAGTGAGTATAACAAGCGTGCTTTACTGCATATACAGACTGATTTTACTATTCAAACAGGCTGTAAACTACATTTGAATATTTCCATTGCCTTCACTGAGCAAGTCAACCAAGTTGTTCTGCTTTTTAATTACAAGCTTCTTTTTTTAAAGCTGAACTCCAACCTTACCTTCAGTCTTGCACAGCTGTTCAGGATCCTCTCCTATACAGATACTGCTTACTCACTGCACCCGGTAAGCTTCTCCGACCTAGTCAGAGAGTACCAGCCTCATTTCCTGGCTGGGGGACATCCATCATCATCTAACTCCTTCCTCCCAACCTTACTGTCCCTGGCCCGCCCATTTCATTTATTGGACTTCAGTTACTTTCATCATGGCGGCTCAGCATTACCACCACCTCCTGTTTTCAGGAAGCTATGTACAGCACCCTGAAGGCTCCTCCCACTAGCCATGATCCCCCTGCATTGCAAAAAAGATCAAAGAGACTCAGCGATGAGACACAGTCACTGGGTCTTAACTAAGGTATGAAATTAAAAAAACAAAGGTTTTCTTTAATAATTTCATTAGCATGTTGATGATTTAGAAAGGTTGAAGCAGGAAAGGCAAAATATAAGATTAAAGGGCTACATCACCTTTTCAGAAAATATTAGAAATTAAAGGGGTTGTAAAGTCTCAAGGTTTGTCACGTTAATGCATTCTATGCATTAAGGTGGAAAACCTGTGCTGCAGCTGCCCCCCAGAGCCCCCCTTTTTCTTACCTGAACCCGTCTGTTCCAGCGAAGAGCATGAGCCCAACGGTTCCAGCCGCTGTCTGCCCTCTCTGTATTGATTGATAGCAGCAGGAGCCATTGGCTTCAGCTGCTGTCAATCAAATTCAGTGATACGGGAGCTGGGGGCGAATCCTGCTGTATGTGTCAATGGACGCAGCAGCAGGACTTGTGAGCGCGCCCACACAGGTGCCCCAATGGAGAGCGGATCTCCGTGGGGGCACCGATGAAGAGGAGGAGCCAGGAGCCCGTTGGGGCATCCCCAGAAAAAGAGAATTGGGGCTGCTCTGTGCAAAACCCTTGCACAGAGCATGTACACATAACATGTATGTTATTTAAAAAAAAAGAACCTTTACAATCACTTTAAGCCTGATAGGGCCACTAACCCTTTCCTTTTATATCATAAAAAATATAGATTCACCTGAAGCTGAAATTTAAAGTGTAAGGTCAGTTTTTTAAAAAAAATAAAAAGCTGAACTAACACCCTGCACCCTAACCCCCCGTTGGTCCCACTGCACTTGCCTCCATGGGTAATAACGTTTCACCATCAACACAGCCCAGTGCAGTGGTCCTGGGGTTTGGAAACCATGCTGTTCTTCCTCTTCTTTCACTAGAGACGCTGGTACAGATCACAGCATTTCTCACTGGTCAGCACAGTCATGTCCCCATACTCACCAATCAAAACTGCTCTGATCTGTCCTGGCAGACCAATTGAAAGAAGAGGAAGAGCGATGCAGTTTGAAAACCCCAGGATTGCTGAACTGGGCTGCATGGACAGTGAAACTTTATCACCCCCGAAGAGGACTGCAGTGGGGACCAGGGGGTAGGGAGGGTGCGGTGGGTACCAGAGGGTGGGGCGTGTGCGGTGGGTACCAGAGGGTGGGGAGGGTGCGGTGGGTACCAGGGGGTGGGGAGGGTGCGGTGGGTACCAGGGGGTGGGGAGGGTGCGGTGGGGATCAGAGGGTGGGGAGGGTGCGGTGGGGATCAGAGGGTGGGGAGGGTGCGGTGGGGAACAGAGGGTGGGGAGGGTGCGGTGGGGACCAGGGGGTGGGGAGGGTGCGGTGGGGACCAGGGGGCGGGGAGGGTGCGGTGGGGACCAGGGGGCGGGGGGGGGAGGGTGCGGTGGGGACCAGGGGGCGGGGAGGGTGCGGTGGGGATCAGGGGGCGGGGAGGGTGCGGTGGGTACCAGAGGGTGGGGAGGGTGCGGTGGGTACCAGGGGAAGGGGAGGGTGCGTGGGTACCAGAGGGAAGGGGAGGGTGCGGTGGGTACCAGAGGGTGGGGAGGGTGCGGTGGGTACCAGAGGGTGGGGAGGGTGCGGTGGGTACCAGAGGGTGTGGAGGGTACCAGAGGGTGGGGAGGGTGCGTGGGTACCAGGGGGTGGGGAGAGTGCGTGGGTACCAGGGGGTGGGGAGGGTGCGTGGGTACCAGGGGGTGGGGAGGGTGCGGTGGGTACCTGGGGGTGGGGAGGGTGCGGTGGGTACCAGGGGGTGGGGTGGGGTGGGTACCAGGGGGTGGGGAGGGGTGGGTGGGTACCAGGGGGTGGGGAGGGTGCGGTGGGGGTCGGGGGTGGGGAGGGGTACCAGGGGGTGGGGAGGGTGCGGTGGGGACCAGGGGGTGGGGAGGGTGCGGTGGGTACCAGGGGGTGGGGAGGGTGCGGTGGGTACCAGAGGGTGGGGAGGGCTGCGGTGGGGATCAGAGGGTGGGGAGGGTTGCCGGGGGTGGGGATCAGAGGGTGGGGAGGGTGCGGTGGGGATCAGGGGGTGGGGAGGATGCGGTGGGGATCAGGGGGTGGGGAGGGTGCGGTGGGGACCAGGGGGTGGGGAGGGGGCAGTGGGGACCAGGGGGTGGGGAGGGTGCAGTGGGGACCAGGGGGGGGGAGGGGGCAGTGGGGACCAGGGGGTGGTGAGGGTGCAGTGGGGACCAGGGGGTGGGGAGGGTGCGGTGGGGACCAGGGGGTGGGGAGGGGGCAGTGGGGACCAGGGGGTGGGGAGGGGTCAGTGGGGACCAGGGGGTGGGGAGGGGGCAGTGGGGACCAGGGGGTGGGGAGGGGGCAGTTGGGACCAGGGGGTGGTGAGGGTGCAGTGGGGACCAGGGGGTGGGGAGGGTGCAATGTGTTAGTTGACTTTTTATTTAATTTTTTCTGAAAAAGTGAACACTTTAAATTTCAGCTTTAAGTGCATCTAAAACCCAAACTATATTTTTGTATGCTAGAAAAGGAAAGGGTTAGTGGCCCTATCAGGTTTAATTTAATTAGACTGAAATATTATTACAAAGCTAACATTTATTGTGAAATAAAACATCTTCACATATTTTTTCTCAAAGAATGAGAAATAAAAATGCTTGTGATTTTAACGGTGAACTTTGCCACTTTACTTCCAGTGCTAAATTGTTCTTTTCAGGGAATGTACAACTTATTGAAACAACATTTGTTAATTAAAAGAATCTGGAAAATGTGTAAATATTGTGCAAATTGACTTCTTTGGCTTGCTAGTAATGAAAAAAAATGATAATCTCAGACGAACTGAAAAAAAGGAGGAAAAATTAAGGTAGGATGGCAAATTTAGAAGAAAGGTAAGCATTATGAAATGGAACCTGTTATGAAATACATACTGTATGAAGGCTGTCATTGCGGACTGCTCCTTCTGAAAATACTAGATATCTGGCTGTCATAATGATGCTTTAGCTTTGATATCTTAAGTTGCTGACCTAAAACATGGTTGAATATAAGGCCCCTTTCACACGAGGTGGACTCCGCTTCTACAGAGTCCGCCTCTGTCCGCCGGCTCAGCAGGAGATCTCTCCGTTGATCTCCGCTGAGCCGGCGGATGACAAGTCCCTCTCCGCTCACTGAGCGGGGAGGGGCTTGCGAGCGCCACTGGTCTCTATGGAGAGATCGGATGAAAACGGACAGTGTGTCCGTTTTCATCAGATCTCACCGATCCGATAGCGACGGATCTGGACGTGTGGCCATACGTCTGCTTTTGGCGGATCGGACCGGAACTGAATCTATTCTCTCTACGAAAGAGGTGATTAAAGTATATGTAAACCTTCACCTTGTAAAACAACCCATTCAGTTTAAAATAGAAATGAAATGCAAAACATTTTTGTATATATAAAAGCATTTTAAATGCCCCTTTTTCCATTTTTTACAAGTTATCACATACCTTCTGTTTTCCACTGCAAAAGGATCTTTCGAGAGCTAGGCGAAGAGAAACAGCAGCACACTGGTCTTCCCAGTGAATGGCTGTGCGGGGGTGGGGGGGGGGTTAATGTCAGTACAAGTCTGATATTTGGAGGTGAGCACAGCTAGAGAACTGATCAACGTTGTGCTCCCATGCCTAGTGTGGTGAGTTTTTAATAGGAAAGCAGTGGGGCTGACAGCACCAGGTATTTCTCACAAAGGAAATAATACAAAGAGAACAAGATACTTTGTCATACAAATACCTTGTACAGCAGACACATATCAGGAATAGAAAATTCTGGGCTGACATTCTTTAACCACTTGCCGACCGTATAACTCAGATATTCAGCAGCAAAGTGGCACTTCCGGGTCTGGGGCGCGCATGTGCCCTACCAGCAGGTTCATTCTCGCTGTGATCACACATGGCAGGAGCCCAGCCATGGGTACCGTGAACGCCGGCACCCGCCGATTGTTTAGTACACAGGAAGAACGACGATCTGCCTATGTAAACAAGGTAGATTGCCGTTCTTTCAGTAGGGAAGGCATTAATCCTGTGTTCCTGCAAAAGCAGGGAAATGGATCCATGCCATCCCATTGTAAAAGCACCTCCCCCACAGTACACAAGCACTGGCTAAGAGCACATTTAACCCTTTGATTGCCCCCCGATGTTAACCCTTTTCCAGCCAGTGTCCTTAGTACACACAGTGCACATTTTTAGCACTGATCCCTGTATTAGTGTCACTGGTCCCCAAAAAGTGTCAAGTATCAGTATTCGATTTGTCCACCGCAATACCGCAGTCCCATGATAAGTTCCTGATCTCCGCCATTACTACTAAAATAAATAAATAAATGAAAAATACCCTATAGTTTGTAGACGCTATAACTTTTGCGTAAACCAATCAATCAATATACGCTTATTGGGATTTTTTTTTTTTTTTTTTTTTTTTACCAAAAGTGTGTAACAGAAAACCTACTGGCCTAAATTGATGAAGAAATTTGATTTTTTTCAATTTTATTGGATGCGTTTTAAAAAAATAGTTTTTTTTCAAAATTGTCGGTCTTTTTTTGTTTATAGCGCTAAAAAATGTAAACTGTAGAGGTTTTAAAATACCACCAAAAGAAAGCGCTATTTGTGGGAAAAGAGGACCTAAACGTTATTTGGGTACAGAGTCCGCGTTGCACGACCATGCAATTGTCAGTTAAAGTAACGGAGCGCTGTATCCTAAAAAAAATGGCCTGGTCATGAAGGGGGAGAAATCTTCCGGAGAGCAAGTGAGGATATGATCACCATTTATAAATGCACAGGTGGTCCATATAGTGAACCTATCATTACAAAGGACAAGTGGGCACTCTTTACATCAAGAGGAAAAGAGATCTAACCTCCAAATACAAAAAGGCTTCTTTACAGTAATGCCGCGTACACACGAGCGGATTTTCCGTCGGAAAAAAACTTGGATGTTTTTCCCGACGGAATTCCGCTCAAGCTTGGCTTGTATACACACGGTCACACAAAAGTTCTATGAACTTTCGACCGTCAAGAACGCTGTGACGTACAACACTATGACGAGCCGATAAAATTAAGTTCAATGCTTCCGAGCATGCGTCAAATTGTTTCCGAGCATGTGTAGGAATTGCCACAGACGATCCGAATTTAAGATAGAAAAATTGAGAACCTGCTCTCAATCTTTTTGCTGGCTGAAATTCCGCCAGCAAAAGTCCGATGGAGCATACACACGGTCGCATTTTCCGACCAAAAGCTCTCATCGGACTTTTGCTGGCAGAATTTCCGATCGTGTGTAAGAGCTGTGCAACTGTAAAATAGGCTCCCCCAAGAACAAGTTTTGGCCAGCTTGGTGGATTGTTTTAAAAAAGAACTGGATGTATTCCTAAATGCACAACATATAACAAGATACTAACATTTATAGGTAATAACAGCAGGGGTAGTTGATCCAGGGAATATCTAGGGGAATTACCCTGGGTTGACGCTCCCGATCTGGCCCTGACGGATATTACAATCTTAGTACTTGAGTGTTTGTCTACTGCCGATGAAATTGTGTTATGTTTGGGAATCACAGCAATTGAAGTGTTGAAGGCCGTATGGTCCCTGAGGAAGATCTACACTGCATGTGTAATCGAAACGCGTCGGAAATCAGTCTGCAGGCCTCCTTTCTTCTTTCAGCTGGTTCCCATATCTGTCCTCTTCATACATGTTTTTATCATTGGCTATATATGTTTTGTATGTTGTAACTAATGTATTGTATAATAAATTTGTTATTTTTATACTCTGCCTGGCGTCCAATTTAAAGTCCCACTTTTGAGCAATCTCTTTCTACTTTTTTATTAATTCGTTATTTCTGTTGTATGAACTAGATGGACTAGTGTCCTTTTTCAACCTGTAGTTATTATATTTTCATTGAGGAATATTTGAGCCCATGTTCTTGCATCCACTATACATTATGGCCATTGGCCATGTAAATCCATCCAGTTCTCTACTCAGAGAAGTACAATTGTACACTAATCATGCTCTGACAGCCTTATATGACACACTGTATAAAGGCAGGCCACATCACCCCTTAATAAACAGACACCATACAAAAGCAATAAATCTTATTACATGGTTTACAACTCCTTTTCCAGGATAGGTAGAACATGTAAGGCTGTGAAACAGCCAATATTCTACTAGACATCTTGGATACAAAATACCCTCAGGGAAGAACTGACAATCAAAATGAAACTTGTTCCAATAACATTTTCCACCGCAGTTGTGGATCTTGGTTGCTGTCAGTCTGCATGTCAAACAATTGCTCCTTTGAAGACTGGAACACATTTCCCCCCCCATATGCAATCCCCATTCTTTATTTCATAGTTTGTACAGCATTGGTGTAAAGTTGGACGAGCAGATGTCTCTAATCTTCAAAGCAAAGTGCATCAGCTAGCTCTGGGCTTGACATGAACATAAGGGTGGTATACATGCCCTTTAGCCTATAGCTTCAATCTTTCTAGATTTAGCTGTGCCACATCTGACATCTCAGAACAGTGTTATCAGTCATTGAAGTGATGTTTCAAATCGATCAGGTTTTTAATTTAGCACCATTCAGAGGTTGGATTTATTTTTATCACTTCAGATTTGCATTTATGTTTTCTTATACACATATGGTTATAATCTTTAACCACTTGCCTACTGGGCACTTTTACCCCCATCCTGCCCAGGTAAATTTTCAGCTTTCAGCGCTGTTGCACTTTCAATGACAATTGTGCGGTCATGTAACACTGTACCCAAATTAAATTTGTATCATTCTTTTTCACACAAATAGAGCTTTATTTTGGTGTTCTTTAATCATCACTGGGTTTTTTCGTAGGTTGTTAAAACATTTTTCTCCTTCACTGATGTGCGCTGATGAGGCGACACTGATGGGCTGCACCGATGAGAAGGCACTGGTAGGTGGCACCGATGGGCACTGGTAGGTGGCACTGATGAGAAGGCACTGATTGGCAGCAGTGTTGGGCACTGATTGGCAGCACTGATGTGCATTGTTAGGCAACACTGGTGGGCACTGATTGTCAGCACTTAATCAGTGCCCTGATTATCAGTGTAGATGTCCCTTTCACACAAGCCAGCTATCGGCTCTCCTCTCCTCACGCTGTCAGTGTGAGGAAAGAAATGCCGATAAACCAGCTTGTGCTTACATCGTGATCAGCTGTGGACACAGCTGATCATGTGGTAAAGAGGTGCTGTGATGGGCCCTTTACCCAGATCTGTGATCAACTGTGTCCTAAGGACACAGAGATAACAGAGAGTGCTGCCTATGCACCGCGGTGGGCACTATTAGGGAAGGACGTCATATAATGCCCTTCCAGAGCGGTCCGGCCATGCTGTAGCCATCACTGGGCTATAGAGCGGTCAGGAAGTGGTTGCTAATTGGAGCAAGATACTCTGGGGGAAAAAGGGATGATGAGAGAGTTTATCTTGGGAAGGTAAAACAAAGCTGCGAAGCAGTTATCACAGCCTGCAATACTACCAGCGACCACTAGAGGGAGAAGCAACCAAAATCTAACTGGCCAGACACAATAAGGTATATACAAATCTTGCATATAATCTGCTGCACTCTGAGGGTTGTGTAGCAGCTAGTTTATTCCTACACACTTCTAAGATTCCCAAAGCTATTCTGTAAGTTGGAATCCTTGCAAACAATTAACTTTCTCACATGCACCAGACCCATGATTTAAAGGTAGCCTGCCACCACCTGCAGTTTGGCAGATGATGGTCTGCTAGGAAGCTATGCACATACACAGATCCCTGTTGCTGGCAACAGTATCTGTCCCTGCCAATGAAGGTTGAAATAGCTTTAACACACCGATTTTAAATTATCACGTAATCAGATTGGCCATCTTGTTTTTGGTCATCCAACCACTGCAACTACAGAGAACATAAGGGCACAGCCACATGATGCAATCTCACACATATTAGTAGAAGGTTTACAAGTGAGTATACAGGCACTAGTAATATAATGCAACAATTTTTTTTTTTTAGTTATGACTTCTTGGTTTACTACACAGAAGGCCACTTATTCATTTTTATATTTATTGTCCCTAGGTGGGCAGTGCATAGAGTTTTGTACAAAAAAAAAAAAAAAAGTTTAAAAAGAAAACAAACAAAAATATTGGCTATTTTTTATTTACAGGAAGGAAGATTTTTTTTTTTTAAATTTTATCTTGTTAGTGTGAGCATGCAAGAGATTTAGTACCTGTCTTGTGTTCTAACAAACTCAGGACAAATTGCACTGTTCATTTTTAGGCTACTAAATGTATAAACATATACATATGTGGGTTGGACTCAAACTCAGTGGTGGCCAGTACACAAGGGGCTTAGGGGCGCCATCACCCCAGCCTGCGCACCGCCCTCCAACTCGCACTATCTATGGGGCCATGCACTGTGCGGGGCGCCGGACCAATAGGTTTCTACCAGGTCTGTCATCCCCTCATAGGCTTGTGACCACATGCCAAGCCCCCGATTGGCCAGTTTTACACTGTCCTCAGGGCGCAGTGCTCTGAGAGCCCTCCCACCCTGCAATTTCAGTGAATTGGCATCGGCCATTCAGAGAGAGATGCCACCCTCTTTATAACTGATAGGTCAGCCGAGACAGTGAGGCGGCGGGAAGTGGTGATGGAGTGTCGGGGGGAGAGGTTCAGCGCTCGTGTGATTTAACCCCTCGTGTGCCCGCAGCTGTCAGCGAGACATACAGGGAGAGAGGGAGTGCAGGGGGATCATGTGACCAGTGCCGGGCATGGAGAGTGTGCAACATGCAACTCAGCGCCAGAGACAGGCAGTACTGTGTACACGGAGGACGAATCAGATGAAAGCAGCCTGGAGAGTGAGGGAGGAGAGACTGGAGGAACAGCATGCTTTACAGACAGTCCAGGGGAGCTCCGCCGCCGGGTGAGTGTGGACCTGGAGGGGGCTGCCCGCACCCGCCCAAAATCTCCAGAGGAGCCCTCACTGTTCTAACTCTTGGCTTATCACCTTTGAAGATGGTACCTTATCAGGTGCGAGGAGAGTTCTTGCCTTTTGAAGTGGCTGTAAGTAAATTGGATGAGATAATTCTGTAGCTGGATTGGAGTTAGGAGTTTCTGAAACCAGCTCATTAAATTGCTGCAGTGAGCAGAGCCCACAAGACTGTTTATCCAGTCCCTAGGTTGTCTAGAAGGTCAGGACATAGCATTTTCCATCCTCATGCAGCTCATACTATAAGAAATAATAACTCATCTCTCCACAACTAAAATTTTGGATCTTATGAAAGGGTTTTGTAAGTCAGGAAACACAAGTTCTAGCTAAAAAAAAGTAATAGCAGGAACTTTTGCTCTTAGAAGGACTTAGTTCTAAAAGTAAAATTGGCAAACAAGTTTGACCTAATTACTTTTTATTGAACATGGGAAACTTAATGGTATTTTTCTATAATCATCTGGAAGGTTTCGAAACACTGAAGAGAGTAGGAAAGGTGAAATGTATTTTTCTGTATAGTTTGCTGTGTTCTATTTGTTAATAAGAAACCAGAACAAACATCATTTGTGTTGTGTTTGCTTGCAATTCATCTCTTGGTCAGAATACATTACGTACAAAAAGAGGAAAAAGGCACTTTGACATCCATGTGAAGTTATAGGTACCATCAACCACCATGGCCTCTGTGATTCTGAAGCAACATACAGTATAGTGGATGAAACAGGGAACCTGTACTGTCAGTATGGCCATTCCTGGTGCATAGAAGACACAGCTACTATCTTTTTATTCTACAGGGCCTCTGCTTTCAGAAAATATATAATGCTCTGGAGATTTTAAGTAATTTTATGGCAAAAAATCCTGATTTTTACATGTGTGCAAAATATGAAAAAAATGCTCTAGAGCCGAAGTAGATAAATAGTATGAAGTACAGATCTGGCATCCACTGCTGTTTGCACACACTGGGGGAGATTTACTAAAACTGGAGTACTCGGAATCTAATTGGAAGCTGTGCATGGTAGCCAATCGGCTTCTAACTTCAGCTTGTTCAATAAAACCTGTAAGCTGATTGGTTTCTATGCAGAGCTGCCACAGATTTTGCACTCTCCAGTTTTAGTAAATTCCCCCCCACTTGCTTTAACCCCTTTATACCCCACCACGACCTCATGTACTGCATGTGGTTATGGTAGGGTTTAAGGGGTTAAAATGGGGCAGCCCCATTCGGCTGAATGGGTTGTGTTCGGGGTGGAGTTTCTTGCCGAACCGGACAGCGAAAGACATTTTTGCCTCGCAAGCACGAAAACTCCTCATTCATGCTGTACCCATGTAAATGAGGCCTATTACACCAATTTAAATCTGTATCCACATTTCAGAGGGCTCCAGAACCAGTTATATGGGATTTTTAAATTGTTTTTAGGGGTTAGTGGGTTATGTTTTATAATATGGTTGTATTAAAACCAAAAGGCAAACATTTATTATGTTGCAGCTTACCAATTCTTAGATGTGACGACTGTATTAGTTTCCTTTTTTTATGCTTTCTTCTATTTTCATCTGGTAATTCAGCTAGCAAGTCTGTTGTTTTTCACAGCACCAACTCTCCAGCAGAATGCATCAGTTTACAGGGATCACACAAATTAGTTACTACACCCAGGACCCTGCATTCATTATGTCTGGTCTCACATAGTACACAGAACATGGAAATGCAATTCTTTTATTAAATATAAACCGCTAAATACTTTTTCTAATCAGCAGTATATAGCAGTCTTGTGACTTCTATCAGTGTTCAGCCGAGCACTGGTTAAAGCTTGTAGGACGAGTTTTCATTCTCCTCCGACCGTCCTATGAGGCTCCATGACTCCTGACCCTCTGTCTGGACAATACTGATTGGCACTGTGCTGATCACATGCACCCTCTCAAGAAAAAATAACTCTCTAGCAATACACACCAAACTGAGCATGTGTGCCCCTAAGGCTCTGTTCTATTAGGAGATGGACTGGGGGGCTGTGGAGGAAGGGGAGGATCAGAGAAGACAGGATCAAACAGCCTTTTTCGGTCCTAGGTTCTGCAGTGAGTATAACAAGCATGCTTTACTGCATATACAGACTGATTTTACTGTTGTGGGTTTAGTAACAATTTAACACTGGCAGGGTTGATTAAAATGATCAGCTTTTATTTATTCAGGCAAAACCTTTATCCCAAAATGAAAAAAACGGTTTATTCTAACCGTTTATGAAGTGTGAGCTAGAGAGCTAGAGTTTGGCTTTAATTTAGTAGTGGCTCTAAGACCCCTTTCACGTCAGCGGTAAAGCAGTGCTATTTTTAGCGCTGCTTTACCGTTGTTTTAGCTGCGCTATTCGGTTGCTAGCAGGGTAGATTAAACCCCCCGCTAGTGGATGAAAATGGGTTAAATCTGCCTGGAAAACACCACTGCAGCAGGGTTTTGCCGGCGGTATAGCAGTGCTGCCCCATTGATTTCAATAGGGAGGAGCAGTGGAGGAGCGGTGAGTTCACCGCTCCTTCACCGCTCCAAAGAATCTGCTGGCAGGACTTTTTCTGACGGCTTTCACACTGGAGTGAATGGAGCAGCTGTATGAGGGCGGTTTGCAGGCGCTATTTTTAACGCTATAGCGCCTGCAAAACACCAGTGTGAAAGGGGTCTTAGTCTGCTAATCAAGTTTAACGCTGCATTCCTTTGAGACTGACAATGTTGCTGTCTGCTGTACCTCCTATTTTCATTCCTCCAGAGTGGTGTCTGATGCAGCCACCAAATCTAATGACTGGTAAGCTGCAATATAATTCATTTTTGGTTTGGGGTTCTTTGCCACTTTAAATGATATGTTTTATATGAGCAGTGCGACTGATTATTGTCTGTAAGGGGATTGTGGTTGTTTCATATTTAGGCCTTATTCACACAGGGTGATTTGATTCATGCCCTTTGCAGGGCTGTTATTACCAACACAAGGATGCATAAGTGTTCCATGCATCCTCGTGCATGTAGTCCCATAGCTGTCTATTGGGATGCACCTGCGGCACAGACACAGCTGCTGCTCCCAATGTGACATCTGTGCGGGTGCGGGTGCATGGCTCTGAATGCACCCAGGCTGAGTTTGGGGACATGCATCTGAATGAACCCACACCCACATAAATGTCAATATTTGGAGCAGTGGCTGTGTATTTGAAGAAGGCACAGGGATGGACTGAACACTTTTGCATCCTTGTGTTGGTAAACAAGTCCCTGCACAGGGCACGGTCAAATCGCCCCATGTGAACGAGCCCATAGCCTATCTTTGGCCAGCACACATGGTTGTGTACGTGTGGTTCTAGTTTGGGTTAGGCAGTGTAGAAGGTGGGTTCCAAAATTTTCCTGGCAGCCAGTCTGGACTTATTTTCTCTTATGCCCCTTTCCCTTGGGCAGACCGAATGGCTCCACCTGTCAGTTTTTAGGTGGACCTGATCAGACCATCCACTGCCCTCCATGGAGCAGCGGATGTAAACGGCCACGTGTCCATTTACCAACCTTCAAATCTGATTCTAACCGCTAAAAAAAAAAAAAAAAAAGACGGGTGGGGAATCCGTTCCCCATCCATTTGGCGGATTGGATGACAGTCGGATGTAAACAAACAGGCTGTCAATTTCCATCCGACCACCCCATAGAGGAAAGCGGAGCAGATCCAGACCTGTCGGCTTAGCAGAGATCAGCGGAGAGAAGCTCCCCTGAGCTGGCGGAGTCTGCTGGTATGAAAGAGTCCCATTGCATGGAGGCACATGAATGCTGGTAAAATTAAGCCTTTTTCAGCAGCTCTGTAATTTAAAACGGCGTCTTCATTTTTTCTATTAAACCAAAGTTTTTCTTTAACATAAGTCATGTTTATAAACTCAACAAATCAAAAGAGTAAATATTAAAAATATTGACCAACGGTTGTGATACACTCCAGACACTTTGTTATTAATCTTGCTTTGTTGTCTTCTCAGAAATACCTCTTGGACTATTACTAAATAATAAAGCAGCTTTTTCGATTTGAAAAGCATAAAGCACAGTATGTAATTTAAGTCGTGCCTCTGCAAAACCTGGCTGTGATAAACAGGCGCACTAAAAGGAATAAGACAAATCACTAGCAGAGAAGAGAGCTAGAATTGAAAATGAAGAAAAATAAACAAAAAAGGGAGCTATAAGTACACATTTCATAATCAATCCAGCCTCTCCAAAATGCAGAAAACAGCAGAGCCTGGATAACCTTCAATTTAAGTCTCAAAGTCACTAAAGAGTACTCCCAGGAAATATGACAACATGTCACTCATACAGAGAAGATACAAAATAAAATCGAAGGCATATAATGTATACGAGCAGATAAAATAAGATCAAAGGCACTGGACATAAAATACAACATTAATGCGATGGCAGCTTTCAGAAGTGTGACAAAACTGCTGAACATTACTTACTTAAAAGCTGGTAAAAAGTGATGGCGAAATGACACCTCATCCGGGATGTGCCACAGTTAGTAAATAAAGCTTTGATGTAATATTATTAGTTGTGACATATACATGAGCATCAGAGGGCAAAATAAATACAATATTTGGAGCACGTGTAGATGGCCCTTAAAGGGCATCTTCCCTCTCCCCATGTTTTTTAAATCACTGGTTACCTACAAAACTGGGCTATCTTTAAAAATATACTTGTGGAGAGGAGTGAAGGTAGAGGAGATAGATGAGAGTAGAGAGCTGGGGTAGAAGGGTGAGGAGTAAAAGAATGACGGGAAAAGATAAACTGAATCCACTTGGAGGAAGTACCAATAGACTGGTGATTGACATTGGCGGAGTTTAAGATGTTGTGCAGAGTGTATCTATGTTTCTACTAGGTTACACTTATCATATGTTATTATAGTCAGAGAGGTGCAAGATTTGTTTGTTTTGTGTTTTCCTACTTTATGATACTTTATTAACTTGATATATTATTTGTTTATATGCATCACAATAAGAATATATTATGAACTAATTTGATATATTATTTGTATATATATCTATATATATATATTAGGGCTGTAGAAATTAAAGATTAATTCCTCGATTAATCGTTAATTTTTTTTTGATCGGCACTCACCTCTCCACCAGCTTCCAGGTCTTCAGGAAGTTCCGTCGGAGATCCGGTGACATCATGGACATCAACGTCACCGGACTCCTCCCCCCTTCCCCAAGTGCCTCCATCTGCTAACGAAGGGAAGGGGGGAGGAGTCCGGTGACATCGAAGTTCTGATTGAACGTAACACGCACGGGGGAGGAGTTACGCATGACGTCACCCGCTGCTCCCCTACGGAACAAACACGATTGTCGGCTCTACATACTGTGTTTTTATCATCTTTATGTGAGTAGTTTGTCTTTGAACACAAAAATTAAATCTTACACCTAAGCGTTGAGCACTTAGATCTTTTCTTTCTACCCATGGCCTGGCGTCCTTGCTGAGATCTAATGAGACGTGAGAGAAGTTTATGGTCCGTGTTAACCCTTTTGATACCCGCTTGCATAGACCACCTGTTTGAACAGGGGTCCATGCCATAAGGTGAGAGTGATTAGCTAGACCGGAGGTGGAGGGATTATTACGCTACGGTGGGGAAAAAAATTACTTACGTCAGTGCTACAGTTTGAATTTAAAACGTATTTGTGTGAACTGAGAAGTTAAGTCATTGATTGTAGAAACTAACTAGTGTCGGGTGATTGTATATAGTGTATACCACATTTACCACTGACTAATGCAGAGTTGTAATGCAAGGAGATCAGCTAAAAGTAGTTGGATCTGTATGTGCGTTACAATTAATCAACAAAAACATCTTATGGATTAATCTGATATATTTTGATTATATGTATTACAACAAAAAAAAAAAAAAAATTTGATTTAAATTTTATATTATATATATATATATATATATATATATATATATATATATATATATATATATATATATATATATATATATATATATATATATATATTTATATTCACCAGTGTTGGTCTGCTGTGATTTGCCGCTCTGTGCTGCCCACTAGGTCTTGCACGGCCATCTATGTTTCTGATGTAATTGGGAGCCGGCTGTCTTTTGCTGGTTCAAGCAGCCGGATCCCTGATGGCAGACTGCCAGGTCCACGCTCTTCAGTCTGCTGTACTGAAGCTGATGCCTCCTGGGATTTTTTGATATGCATATCCCAGAAGACTTCAGGGGGAAAAGGAGAAGGCATTCTTGCCTAGGCGAGAATGAAGGGAGGAGGTGGGCAAAGGGCAAAGGTTTAATAAAAAACATTTTAGATTGCAGAAGGGGAGCTTTTCACAATGGTAAAGTGTTTTATTGTAATGAAAGTCTACATTAAGAAGCCCACTGGGCTCCACCTACGTCACGTTGTAACTTTTAGTTTCTTATAGATCTTTTGAGAATTACACTGTAGCCACACAGTGGGACTGTGCACATAGTGTTCAATTAACCCTAGAAACAGCAGGCAAAGGTACATCAAACTTCTGCCTACATTGGTCCTATGATATGTAGATGGAAATCATTTAAACAGGAACAAGTTATCACCATTTGTGTACAGTGGCTCTCCCCGTGGTTCACTGGAGTTCCAAAGCCTTAGAAATGGCTTTGAAACCCTTCGTAGACCGATACATGTACATTACTTTGTTTCTAATCTGTTCTTGAATTGTTTTAGATGTGGCATGATGTGTGACTTTTTGTGATCTGTTAGCGTGCTTCACTTTGTCAGACAGCTTCTATTTATGTGATTTCTTGATTCAACAGGTCTGGCAGTAATCAGGCCTGGGTGTGGCAAGTGAAATTTAACTCAGCTTTCCAAAAAATTGTGGTTAAATCACAGTTCATTCATGATTCATCATGGGAGGGGGCAATTACTTTTTTACATAGGGCCAGGCAGGTTTGAACAGTTTTTTTCCCCCTTATAATTAATTAAAAAACTGCATCTTGGATTTACTCGGTTATCTTTGTATATTATTAAAATTAGTTTGATGATCTGAATCATTTAAGTGTGAGAAATATGCAAAAAAAATAAAAAAAATCAGGAAGGGGGCAAATATTTTTCACAGCATTGTACATGGATTTGCACCTTGAAAATCCCATCTTTCTGTAATATAAGAATTATTATACAGATTTTCTTTTCATGTTTGTACAGAAATTCTGAAAAATCGTTCCTCTGAGGATTCCTTCTTGCCATCATTATGTCAACTAAATTCCAACGAAAGCCCTTAAAATTTTGTCCACACCTGCTAATTGAATGGAAACCCATTCATGTTTAATACAAACAAGTTTCTTTTGCGCTTAGAACATGGGCAATACAAGATGTAAGATGTTTCCCGAATGAAAACCACATTCATAGTTTACATTCAAGAAAAATTTTATTTGTTGCTCTTTTTTTCAAATTTTCTATTTATTTGGTAAAAAACTAATGTTGATTTGACCCCACTAACCATTAGAGAATCAAACCTTCCTGAAAAAAAAAAAGTAGAAAATGTTCTAACAAAATTCTTCTTGTGCTTGGCCAGCTTTACATTCTTACTTTTAACCACTTCAATACAGGGCACTTGTACACCTTCCTGCCCAGACCAATTTTCAACTTTCAGCGCTGTGGCACTTTGAATGACAATTGCGCAGCCATGCTACAATGTACCCAAACTAAATTTTTATCATTTTGTTCCCACAAATAGAGCTTTCTTTTGGTGGCATTTGATCACCTCTGTGATTTTTATTTTCTGCTAAACAAATTAAAAAAAAGACAGAAAATTGAGAAAAAAAAAGTACGTTTTCTCATTCACTGATGGGGCTGCATTGACGGGCACTGATAAGGTGGCAATCATGGGCACTAATATGCGGCACTGAAAGGCGGCACGGATGGGCACTGATGTACACTAATGGATGGTACTGATGGGCATTACTGATTGGCAGGCATTATTGGGGGCACTGATTGGAATCCATTGTGGGCACTGATTGGAATCCATTGTGGGCACTGATTGGCATCCCTGGTGGCCATGGGTGGCATACCTGGTGGTGACTAGTGGTGGGCATCCCTGGTGGTCCTGGTGGAGTCCCTGGTGGTCCAGTATGGGCATCCTTGGGGGGGCTGTGCTGATAATTAGCACAGACCTCCCGTCAGAGGAGCAGGCGATCAGCTCTCCTCTACTCGCGTCTGACAGACACAAGTGAGGAAAAGCAGATCAACGGCTCTTCCTGTTTACACTGTGATCAGCCATGATTGGACAGGGCTGATCATGTGGTAAAGAGTCTTCGTCGAAGACTCTTTACCTAGATCGGAGTTGCGGTGTGTCAGACTGACACACCGCAACAACGATCGGGCACAGCAGCTTGATATCCTGGCGACGTCATATGACGTCCGGTCAGGATATCGCAACCATTTTGCCAACGTCCTATTGCTATATGGCGGGCTGCAAGTGGTTAATATCCTGTGTGTTTATTCATGAACTTACAGTCTTTGCAGATATTTTCTTAACAGTTTGCTAAACCTTTGTGTATCAGTACTGTAAACAGAGAAGAAAGGGTAGACACCCCTGAAATATTGCCCTGCAAATGTAATGGTCAGCGTGCAATCGTTTGCCTAAATTAAAAAAAAATATGATAACAGCACTCAATTTCTTATTGCTGTTTTTGTCTCCATTGTGATTTTTCCATTAACTTATGTCCAACAGATGTCAACAGTAATAAAAAACAAAATAGACGTTAAAACCTTTCTCTAAAAAAAAAACTGGCCTTTAAATTCTATCTTAAACTGAATGGGTTGTTTTACAAGGTGATCATTTACAATCACTTTAAGTGTCTCTAAGCCTTTACTGAATTCTTGTTTTGGAGTCTTTGTTGTGATCTTTAAGAATGTATTACTTCATAGTGCAAGTAGCTAGGGAAGTCAGTGTTAGCTTGTTCTGGAGCTCTGCAACTGCTTGTTAAGAATATGTAAATGGAGGCTACCCCCTCGTTAAAATTAAAATCTTAAAGTGGATGTAAACCCAAATTTTTTGATGTCATAATGTAGAGAATAATATTTCTTTTCATTTGAGCCCAGTTTTGCCACACAGATTTACTTGAGGCCTGAGCATTCTTCTTTTATTGTTCATTTTATTTTGTTTATTGAAATCTTGACAAAGTCTTGAAAACTTTGTCAAAAACGGCCCCTTGCTGTGAGTGACAAGTGATTTACATATCTCATGCACTAAAAAAATAAAAATAAATTGGGTTTACATCCACTTTAAGCCCTTGTTGATATCTCTATTGCTGGGTGTTCCGGAAAGGTTGCCCCTGCACTTCATGTTAACTATAACTAATGTTGTATTTTCTGTTGGTTTAGGACCTCTTTTGGGTCACGTCATGCATGTTCCCTTTTAACTGGATCTACTGCTCTGTGAATGCTGGATACCTTAAACAAAGAATTTGAAGGAAATAAAAAATAAATAAAAATAATATGTAAATAATTGAATGGCAATAGTCTGGGTACAGTTGCACTTAATGGGATTTTCATCCTCTAAAAAAAACCTTTACGTTCCAAAATAATATTGGACAGTTTTGTATGGACTACATCATTTGACATCTACCTACACATTTTCAAGAAATTCCAATTAAAATCAGCAAAAAATTGCACATTAAAGCATAAAGAACTATGTCCTGCTTCTTAAAAGTATTTTTACATTTGCAAGCACTGCATGTTTGACATCTACCTGAAGATATTTGAGAATTAAAAAGAACTAAACTCAGCAAATAAAACAGTAATTGCACATTACAACCTGCAGAAGCATATCACGTTGGAGAAGAAGCATCCTTACATAGTCCTGCATCCACTACATTTGACATCTACATACATAATTCCAGTAATTACAAATAACAAAGATCAGCACAGAAAAAGTAATTGTGCACTAAAATTTACGTAATGTGTCGTCTTAATATATTATGTTGTCTTGCATGCATGGAGGTTTAATAATTAAAAATAATTACTTTCAGTATATAAAATGTAATTGTTGAAACTTAAAGAAATATGTCACGTTTAAGTTGGTGCCCTGTTAAGCCTTTGATAAAACTGAACTGAAGGCAGATATAAATAAATACAAATTAAATAGTTTTGTAGTCATTAAAAATCATTAACTGTAGTTTTAAATGCGACGAGTGTAAGTATCTGAATTTAAAGTGGTTGTAAACTTCTGAGCTAATAAATGTTTACTAGCTCCAATCCAAAGCGCCAAGTGTGATTTCTGTCTGCTATTTCTTCCCATTCTTTCTTATGACAAGTTACGAAAATTCTATAGAAATCCATGGGGAGGGGTTTACTGCCCCACGCACCTTCAGCACACAGCAGGTGATTGACAGCTTCAGCTGTGCAGGTTTCCAAATGAGACTGTGTAGAAGGGGAGGGGGTGTCCTTTCCCTTAAACTCATGTCTCAGATTACACTCAGTTCCCTGCTCTAGGCAGTGCAGTGTGTGACATCAGATCCCCACTTCTTGCCACCTGGAACTGAAAAATAGTCTTTGAGGGGTGTATTTTGAACTGCTGTAAAGAAGAGATTGCTGCAGATAAACAGGTACAACATATGTAGGAGAATTGATTTCATCTCGGTGTATTATCTGAGGCCAGTCACTTCAGTGGGTATATGTAAGGGTTTACAACTGAGTTTAAAACAGCCTCTTGCAATTAATCCACTCTACAGCAGAGTTCAGACTGGAAAAGATAGGATGGCAGACTCTGCTGCATGCACGTGAGCTGACAAAACATGCAGACAAGAGGAGACAGAAGAGGGATAACCTCATCAATCCACTGCTTCTCCTTTACATTCCAATCGCAGTCTGAGGGGGCTGGAAGGTGATTAGGTTGCATTGTTTGAATGCAGAAGTTGGCAGGTGAAAAAAAAAAGAAGAAAAATAAATAAATTAAAGTATCTGTGTTGCCCATAGCAATCACTTTTCTCCATAGAGATTTATTTAATCACGGGCCTCTTTTTTGAGATTTGTTGTTTACAAGTTAAAGACAATTTTTTTTTTTTGCTAGAAAATTACTTAGAACCCCCCAAACATTATACTTTTTTTTCTAACACCCTAGAGAATAAAATGGCGGTCGTTACAATACTTTCTGTCACACTGTATTTGCGCAGCGGTCTTACAAGCGCGCTATTTTTGGAAAAAATACACTTTTTTAAATTAAAAAATAAGACAAACCGTAAAGTTAGCCCAATTTGTTTTTATATTGTGAAAGATAATGTTACGCTGAGTAAATTGATACCCAACATGTCACGCCCGCTCGTGAAATGGCGACAAACTTTAACCCTTAAAAATCTCCATAGGCGACGTTTAAACATTTCTACAGGTTGCATGTTTTGAGTTACAGAGGAGGTCTAGAGCTAGAATTATTGCTCTCGCTCTACCGATTGCAGCAATACCTCACATGTGTGGTTTGAACACCGTTTTCATATGCGGGCGCTACTCGCGTACGTGTTCGCTTCTGCATGCAAGCTCGGCTGGACGAGGTGCATTTAAAAAATACATTTTTGTTTTCTTATTTTACCTTTTCTTTTTACAAAAAAATAAAAAATGTTGTCACTTTTGATCCTATTACAAGGAATGTAAACATCCCTTGTAATAGAAAAAAAGCATGACAGGACCTCTTAAATATGAGATCTGGGGTCAAAAAGCCCTCACATCTCATATTTACACTAAAATGCAATAAAAAAACAAAAAACAAAAAAAATGGCCCTTTAAGAACTATGGGCAGAAGTGACATTTTGACATTGCTTCTGTCCTGCAATGGTATGGAGATGGGTGGGGGCCATCTTCCCTCACTCGTCTCCATGCCCAGCATGAATGAATATCCGATCGCCTCTGCCGATGGCTCCAGTAAGCGGCCCCTTTCCTGCCGCCGATAAAAGTGATCTCGCGGCGAATCCCCCGCAGAGACCACTATTATCAGAAACCGGACCACCGGACAAAAAATGAGGACACTGGGGTTATGGCAGATAGCTGCTGCCATAACAATGATATTCCTCTTCAACCTTAGGATGTATATCGGCGTGCGGCGGTCCGGAAGTGGTTAAATAAACAAAAGTGAATTTGGTTGGATGTTATGATATAAACACTGAGGTTGTTGAAATGTTGATGGCTTTTCATATTAAATGCTGGGGCTGGAGTTGACAATTCAGAGTAGATGAATGTTGCAAAACCTCTTTTTAAAATATTTTTGCTATTAGCTGATTTACCAAGTGCCAGCTAAAACAGGGCAATCTTTTAATTTTATTCGTAAAACTACAGCTCTTAGCACAAACAAAAAACGGATTATTTTGCAGAGCCCAAGCCCTGTATAGATTGTGCCTCTCACCATGCAACATAAAAACTTGAGATTGTTTAGCTGCATTGCATTAGCTTTGGCACTGCCGGCAGAGATTGATCTGAGGGTTTCCTGTAGCTGTCGTGACATATTACACTCTGTCTGTAAGTCTAACTTGAAAACATTTTTTTCATAAGCTTTTGGACGCTCTTGGCTTTTCACTGGATGCTTTTTTCTTGTTTGCTATAGATCTCGTAGAGATTTATTTTCTACCAAAGTAGAACTGAATCAAAGCAACTTAAATTTCTTTCTCTACAGTAGCTGGATAAGAGTTTATTAAAGCAAGCCTATCACAAACCTGAGCAATTCAAACTGAGTTCTGGAATAAAAAAAAACATAATTTGACTTTACTGTCACTAAAAAACACGTCAATTTGATCAGAAGATCCCGATACGGGCAGCTGAAGGTACACTATATTACCAAAAGTATTGGGACGCCTGCCTTTACACACCCATGAACTTTAATGGCATCCCTGTCTTAGTCCGTAGGGTTCAATATTGAGTTGGTCCACCCTTTGCATCTATAACAGCTTCAAATCTTCTGGGAAGGCTGTCCTCAAGGTTTAGGAGTGTATCAATGGGAATGTTTGACCATTCTTCCAAAAGCACATTTGTCAGGGTCAGGCACTGATGTTGGACAAGAAGGCCTGGCTCGCAGTCTCCGCTCTTATTCATCCCAAAGGTGTTCTATTAGGGTTGAGGTCAGGACTCTGTGCAGGCCAGTCAAGTTCCTCCACCCCAAACTCGCTCATCCATGTCTTTATGGACCTTGCTTTGTGCACTGGTGTGTAGTTGTGTTGGAACAGGAAGGGACCATCCCCAAACTGCTCCCACAAAGTTGGGAACGTAAAATTGTTCAAAATGTCTTTGTATGTTGACCCCTTAAAGCGGTTCTGCACACATTTCATTTAGTAAATCTCTTTGCCTTTCAAATCAGGCAAAGAGTACTAAATGAAATGTGTTTTTTTTTTTTTTTTTCACTTACCTTGTAATCGCTGACTTCCTGTCCTCTGTCTCTGCGGCGGTGGGCGGGGTCTCTGCATCGATGCCCCTCACGCCGCACTGTCTCCTGGGATCTGGTGTCATTGATCCCAGGAGACAGTGCGGCCATCTTCCAAAATCTCGCGAGATTTCGGTCACATCTTCTCGCGAGATTTCGGAAGATGTCCGGGAACGTGAGCTACTCTTTGCCGTTACTGCGCACACGCGAGATCGGCGCAGTAACGGCGGTGCATGCTGGGCCATCTGAAGTGCCTGTGTGGGTTCACATGCCCACAGGCAAGATGGCCCCCAGCAGGACAAATTTTTTAAAGTTATTTTAAATGACGAAAACCGGCAGCAGAGAGGCACAGAAATGGGACACGTGAGTACCTAATTTACATGTCACAATCTACTGCACTGCACTAAATATAGGAAAACACTACAGACAGTGCAGAACCGCTTTAAGCCCCTGTACACACGGTCAGAAATTCCGACCACAAAATCCGTCAGATTTTTTCCAACGGATTTTGTCCGAAACTGGTGTTGCATACACACGGTCGGACAAAGTTGTCAGAAAATCTGATCGTTCTGAACGTGGTGACGTTGGTTACGTACGACGGAACTACGTAGAGGCTAGTAGCCAATAGCTTTGGTCTCGTAATTTGATCTGAGCATGCGTGGCACTTTGGCCGTTGGAATTTCTGGACACACAATCGGAAAAAGTCAGATCGGATTTTGTTGTCGGAAAATTTGAGATCCTGCTCTCAAATTTTTTCCTTCGGAAATTCAGACGGAAAAAGCCCGCTAGAGCCCACACAAGATTGGATTTTCCGATATCCGACCAGACTTTTTCCATCGGAATATCCGACCGTGTGTACTGGGAATAAGAGTTCCCTTCACTGGAACTAAGGGGCCAAGCCCAAACCCTGAAAAACAACCCCACACCATAATCCCTCTTACGAAATGATTTGGACCAGTGTACAAAGCAAGGTCCACAATCTCTTCCAACAAACTTCTTGTGAGCCTAAGCTGTCAATGACACACTCCTGGGGGTGAGTCATCAAACCGACCTGGACTCTTAGTACTCTTGGATAAATCAATGCTCACATGTCATTAAGCAGGTGCCAGTATGTCCTGTAGTATAACCCAAAGGAGAAAAGGAAGTAGCCATGACACCACTATCAAGCAAAATGGGCCACATCACTTTAGATATGTATTTTCATAAATCATTGGTGGTCCAGATTTATCCATATAGTTGCTTCTATACAGCCAGGGGTAATTGCTGCAGGAGCTTTCTGCAGTTTCCCAGCACATAACCGAGTCTCTGTATGGGGAAGGAAGTGTTATTACCACACATCTCTTCTCAGTACTGGCATTGGGTAGAAGGAAGATTTCTCAGGGTTCTCCTATTGCTCTGGCATAAGCCACATGACACAGAGCTGAAAATCAAGCCATAGAGCTCTTCATGCTTCACACCAGATATCCATGCTGCAAACGGGGTGTGCATTGCCAACGTTCATTGCCCCGCACAAAATCCGGGACTCTCTGGTGATCCACAGGCGGTTTAACCAGTCGAAGTATAATGCCTAGTACCGTGGTAAGGCTAGGAATGTTATACCAAAACATATACTGAAATGTCCAGAAGTGCCCCCCTCCCCTTATAACCCTCAACACGAGACAGCTGGCTCACTTTTATGGCATGCAAGCTCCTGGAGGAAGATCTGAAGTTTTAGGGGTGCCCTATGTACATAGACCTATTTCTCAGGGATGTATTTTGGGCCCTTTTTAAATATTGGTGCTACATTGGCTTTTCTCCAATCCGCTGGTACCATCTGACTAGCCTACTAACGGCGGGATTGTCCGTCGGACCGGCGGACTATGCAGTCCGGCGGACTAGGTTTTAAAAACAAAAACCTAAAACCTAGTCCGCCGGACTTTTGGCGCCAAAAAGTCCGCCGGCGCCCACACACAAGGGAATTATTCTAAATGAACGGACTGCTCCGTGTGTGGGCAAGTCCGTTCATTTTCAAAAGTCCCGCGGACTTTGTCCAGCGGATTGTGTGCCGGAAAAGTCCGGGCGTGTGTGGGCAAGTCACACGCTCGGTAGTCCGGGCGTGTGTGGGGAAGTCCCGCCGGACTAGGTCCGGCGGACAATAGTCCGGCGGACAAAGTCTGAACGTGTGTATGGGGCATAAGACGACTTCCACTCTGATTCTAAGCATAATCTAACCCTGTAAAGAAGAGAGAGCTACACTTACCTATTCTGAAGCTGCTCCTGTCCAGTCCCAGGCTGAGCTGTCAGCGGCGGCTTCAGTGTATAGGAGGGGTAGCTGACTTGGGAAGCCCCATAGTAATTTCATGGGTGATGTCGCTTCCCAGGCATTTCTCAGCCGTTGTTGGCTTTCTCCCGCACACAGAGGGCACCATTGGAGACCGTACTGGAGCAGCTTCAGAACAGGCAAGTATAGCAATTTTTTCTTTACAGGATTAAATAGATAAGGCTTAGAATGGGGGTGGGAGTAGGTTTAGAGTTAGTTAGGCTTTGTCTTTATTTCCACTTTAACCTATCCATCCATCCAGCAGGCTCCAGCACTTATCTACTGCCCAAAGCTCTGGATAGTCCCTCAACATCATTACCTACAATGCAAGGCTATTAACCCGGCATTGTACATGGAGGAGTTGAGCATGCATCCAAGGTTAACAGTGCCTTAAAGAGGCAGTAGCACTGGACCTGGACTGGAGGGAGCCTGCTGGAACCAGGAATAAGGTAAGTATTACATCTTAGCCATACACTCTAGACTAACTCTAGACTCTAGAGATTTAACCCTTGCAGTGTGGGAGGGCCCACTGGAAGGATAGCTTGTATCTAATTTGTCAGTTTCCGCTTTAAATAGAAGGATTCAGAAAATGCTTGTCATAAGTTTTTTTTATTGAAACATTTAAATAGTAATTTTATTCAGAGAAAGAACATTCATTTTGCTATCCACCAAATGAGTTCCTAATACATAGTTGCAAGCAAGTAAACCTCTACCAACTGGAGAAATAGCTTCTGGGTAAATGCCATTTTTGCAGTTACAAGCAAGAATTGGAAAGTCAACTGCAAGAAGCAATGCCTATTTCACAGAATATGAAGACGTGTAAAAATGAATATCTGAGGGATGATGAGGGAAAGCAGAAAAAGGCAGCAAGGATTGTGCAAGAATCCAGTACGCCGGCTGCAGTAACTATGGCAGCAGCTGCTGACAGGTGATTTAGGAAGGAATAAGTCATTCGAACACGATAAAGATATGTATCCAGCAGGAACTTTTCCTCAGCTATTAAAAGTTTGAACCCTTTGAGAATAAGTATATGTAGATCTAAAAAGGAAGGAGCTCTAATACTTATATCTAAAATGGCACTGTAACATAACCCTATCATAATTCCAGAAAACCGATAACCTTAGCAGAAATGAATAATACTGTTTATGATGTCCCCGGGCCTCTAAATGCGTAATACACAAGGAGAACATGAACCAGAAAAAAAAAAAGAGGCTTAGCTTTAATGATACTATTTCTTTTCATTGTATGATGTATATGAGCATTTATCTGAGCTCCAGTAGCACACAAAGCATACAAAAGCATAAAGTATAATTCTAGTCTAATAAATAGGTGAAACGGCAAAAAACTTTGGTACCCCAAATTTTCCACGGCTGACCCTTTATTTTTGTTTAATAAATCTTTATTGAGATGAAGTATATTCGCACATTGTTATAGAAAAACTTGGAGTGCACTGATATATACCCAATATAGGGGTTCATACATCACGGCTGACCCTTTAAAGTCTATTACAAATCATCAGTTTAACCCCTTCCCGCTTGCCCTGATGCCCATTTAGAAAGCACTAAACACCCAAGGGAAGGTAAAGAGCAGCCAATCACATGACCACATTGATTGGCTGTCACATCGGTGACTGATCGGAAGCTGGTGTTCTATTGAATAGTGCATCCCCGTCGGATAATGTTTTTGTGCTGAGAACGTGCTCCCAGCACAGCTGTGAAAGACAGCTGTTGGTTCCTACTATTGATTGTTAGCCAGCAGGACTATCGAAATGTGCATCCCGTCGCATAATGCCTTTGCAGGACTCAACGGCACTCCAGCTGATATGTTGATCAGCTGGTGTGACATCAACACTGTGCATGCGCAGATCGTCTGAGGAATTATCAGACGATCTGCCAAGAGAGAATGTAATCGTCAGAGTCTGACTGCCTCTCTGCTCATGCGAGAGAATTGACCAATCACGCGCCCGGCAGATTTCAGTGTGTTGCACAATTACATTCTCCCTTTGCAGACCGTTGGATAATGCCTCAGAGGATATGTGCTGGGTTGACATCACCCCAGCTGATCAGCCGGAGTAAGGTTGGGTACTGCGCATGGGCACATCGTCTGAGACATTATCCGATGGAATGCACTTTGATATTCCTGCTGGCTAACAATCATTAGCAAGAACCAACAGCTGTCTTTCACAGCTGTGCCGAGGGCACGCTCTCAGCACAAAAACATTGTGTGCAGAGTTTGGGTGTTAAAGCTCACTTTTTTGTCACCACACATGTGTTAAGTCATAAAGAGGTTAAGAGGGTAACCAAGAAATTTGTATATTGCAGCTTACCATTTCTTAGATGTGATGGCTGCATTCATTCTCTTTTTTTAGGCTTTCTTTCTTCCATTTTCATCTGGTGATTCAGCCAGTTAGTCTGCTGTTTTTCAACAGAACAAGCTCTCCAGCAGAATGTATCAGTTACAGTGATAAGATAAACTATTTAACACTAGCAGGGGTGCGTACAATGATCAACGATATTTATTTATGTAAAACCTTTATCCCCGACAGGTTTTATAAAGTGTTAGCTGGAGTTAAGCTTCAATGTGTTATGCCCCGTACACACGGTCAGACTTTCCGATGGCAAATGTGTGATCGGAGCTTGTTGTCAGAAATTTCCGACCGGGTGTAGCCTCGGAATTTCCGTCGCACAAAATTTGAGATCCGGTTCTCACATTTTCCGACAACAAAATCCGTTTGCGTAAATTCCGATCATGTGTAGACAATTCCGACGCACAAAGTTCCACGCATGCTCAGAAGCAAGCAGAAGAGCAGCACTGGCTATTAAACTTAATTTTTCTCGGCTCGTCGTACGTGTTGTACACCGCGTTTTTGACATTGGGAATTTCCGACCAACTTTGTGTGACCGTGTGAATGCAAGACAAGTTTGGGCCAACATCCGTCAGAAAAAATCCCATGGATTTTGATGTCGGAAAATCCTATTGTGGGTACAGGGCATTAGTGTATGTACATCTGTTAGTACATCTAACACTCCTCACCAACTGACAATGGTGCTGGCCCAAAGGCACCCCATTGCTCAATAATCCGGAGTGGAGGCTCTCTAATACAGGAGGTGTGTTACTGGCCAGATCCCCAAGTGAAAGAGAAAAAAAAAATCTAATGAAGCCACCACAAATTATTTATTATTAAATACAAATTATTATTATTTTTATATTACTTGCACTTTGTTATGCGTGGCGATATGTAACATGTGTAGCACCAACTATGGTTTTCTATGTAGGTGCCTCCGACATATGTAGTTATGTGTATATGTACATGATGAGCACAAAATTGTGCCCCGCCCCCCACTTCCTCCTTACAGGTTGTAATTGAAAGCAGCGGGAGCCAATGGCTCCCTCCATGGCCAGTGAGGACAGAGGCAGCAGGTTTTTATTATCTTAATGCAGAGAATGGTAAAAAATAAACCTTCTACCTTTACAACCACTTTAAGGACTAGTAAGCTGCCATATATTACATTTAGACACGCTTTAAACAACTTTTACTTTTAATGGAAATGCACATCCTACTCTCCCCCTCCAGGGCTTTATGCTGGCAGAGCTGAGTAACAGCCACTCAACAATGTCCTCACACAGGTGTATTGAAGAGAAGGGGTGGGGGTGTCTAACCAGGTCTAGTACAGTAAAGACTGTGTTGGGTCCAACTGTTGCCTATTAGATTGTTGAACCATACCAAGACACCCTGCACAGCTGCTGTAACAGAAAAGTAAAGTAGAGGTAAGACTATAAAAATGGAGGTTAGTAGAACAAGGACTATCTGAATGCTTATCTATTTCTGTCATTTCAGTTGGGTTTGCAATTATAGATCACATTCAAACACAGGAACACTGTTAAAATTAGGGTTGCACCGATTCTGGATTTTATCGGCCAGTACGAGTACCGATACTTCCGGTCAAGTACTCGCTGATTGCAAGTACCGATTACCTTTACAGTACGATTTGCGCCCATTCAAAATTCAGTGCAAAGAATCGCATGTGATTTTAACAGGAATGTGATGTGATTCCTGTCTGAATCGCATGCGGTTTCCCTGCCGCTCCTGTGATCCCAGGCTAAAAATCACTATGACAAGCCTGGGTTCACACAGGAGCGATGCAGGAAACCACATGCGATTCCGATAGGAAACACACCGCATTCCTGTTCAAATTGCATGCAATTCTTTGCAGTGCGATTTGAGCACATTCATTTTGTATGGACACAAGTCATACCGCAAAGGTATTGTTTTTCGGTATTGCAACATTTTCACAAGTACAAGTACTCTCCAAAAAGGAAAAGAATGCCCTAAAGTCAAGGACTAACAATGCATACAAAAGGGCCTATCAGCTCAAGGTGGACCTAGGTCAAGTTCATAATCTCAGATGTGGAATGATTACTGATATTTTTTACCTTTTTGCTTAGTTTTTACATTGCAGTACCAGATTTTTTGCTAAGGGTGGTTTATTCATACTTCTTAAGCTAAATACACAACTTATTGTCAATATATCCTTATTAAAAGGTTATATAAGGGTTTACATAAGAGAAGGGGGTGGTGAGACAATTGGATGACACATGGTGAGCATATACAAATAAACTGGTAGACCAAGGAGCAAAGAAAGTCTACAAAAAACATCCTTACTGACAGACTCACCTCCAAAATAAGAAAGAGAGGGGGAGGGGACTGGGGTGTGTGAGTTGGGAAGGGGAAAGGGGAAGAAACAGGGGTAAAAGAACCAAAGACCATAGCACAGTAAGTAAGTTAAGTAAGGTACAAAGTCTATATCAGAACTAGCAATTTATGATCAGTCCATAACAGAATAGTAAGGGTTAGCAAGCCAACAAGCCTAATGTTTATGAAATTTCAGATATGACATGTTCTTAATAGACATTAGCTTTTCCATTTCACATTGATAAGAGTAACTAGTGTGTCCGTAAAGGCGGGGGTCCTTCCAAAGCCTGGAAAAGCTTAAATTTAGGGGCTAGAAAGAAGTGAATTAATACAGTTTTTGTGTTTGGAGGAAAGGAGGAAATTCTATGCCAATGTGTAGGAGAGCTAAACATGGACCTGGTGGGAAATTATATCCCACAAGGTCTGAGTTTAGGCTAAACACTTTTTCCCCAGAAGGAGGTTATAGACTTGCAGAACCAAAATATGTGTCAGGTGGAGCCTACTTCGCTCGCATTGTCTCCAACATGAGGCGGTGCGGGAGGGGTATATTTTGGACAATTTGAAAGGAGTGAGGTACCATCTATGTACTATTTCTTGGAAAAGTTCCCAGTGGTCTGTAGATCGGGAGGAAGTATAGGTGGCATGGAAGGCTTTTTGCCAAGATGTTTCAGTGGAAGAGACTCCTAGTTCTTTTTCCCATTTATGCAAAGTGTTAGATTTAGCGAATGTGTCATTGCTATTCAGTAAGTTGTAAAACATGGAAATACCTTTTAATTTCCTAAGGGGATTATGGAAAAACTGGTAAATCGAGTCGGGTTAAATACACAATTTAGAAATACGCATGTTACATTTTTCAAGTTTGGTATATATTTATGAGGAGAATGGGTGGTTCTGGGACAGGAGGATATATTTTCTTAGTATAGTCTTGTGTAAAATGTGCACTATTTGTGTATTTTAATATTTAGAATAAAGATATTCATTTTAATGCAGTTGGGAGCCATCATGCATCTATATAAATTTTCAATTTTTGAATAAGCCTAACCTTCTCCATAGTATAGAGTTAGTGATCAGGACATATAAAGGAGGGGTTGAGCCTATATCCATTTATTGTGGAGTTTTTGTAGTGATTTTAAAGATGGCAAGCCTATGCATTTCAGCCAGAAAATGAATTTTCTTGGAGTTCATCTTTCAGCAGTTACAGTGTTTCCTAGATACCATATCTGTCCGCTGATTGATTGTACTTGTTACCTGGAGCTGATCTTTGAGATTATGTAAGGTTTCTTTTTATCATGTAGCATTTAAATGTACAAGAGACTAAAGATTCTATGTTAAAATAAAAATGCCTCAAAGCCAAAGTCCTTTTTTTGCAAATGCACTAAACTTGCATGAGCACCTAGCGCTTATGTCTGTAAACAGTCTGTAAAATGAAATATAACTAAAAGGCACATTTTTATTACCTTGTGACTACAGCAATATTTCTTGCACAATAAAACTTCTATAAAATCCTTCAGTACTTGTATCACCCTGTTTAATGTAACATGTTACTTCCATCACTGACATGCCAGTTTATATTCAAGATTTGTGGAATATTTTAGGATTTTACACAGTGTAAGAAATGTCAGCAAGTTCATTCTCTTACCCGGGATTGTAAAGCATCACCGCAGATAGATTTTCACATGATTTTGACAGATCTGTCATTGATAAACTGAAAGAGGACAGAAGGCCACTCTGGGGAGAAATCAAAAGGATATTCATCATTCTTTTTATTCCTTACATGCAAATTGATTCACAAAGGGCTTTCTTCGCTGGAATAAGCGGCATAGTTGGGCACCTTGCATAAAGCCAGTAGGCTCTGCTTAAATGGATTCTTGCTTATGAACAGCAGGAGGATCACATTCCAATTCAAAATAATTAGCATGTTTAAATGGACAGCAGAAAGATTTGGCAAGTGACCTTTTCATGTCAAAGACTGTACCAGGGAACAACTTTCTGCTTACGGGAGAAATAGATTTTACCATAAGCTTAGGAAGGTGTTCTTTGTACCCTTCTTTTTTTTGGCCCCATTTCTATAGGCCACAGGAGTGCACGTAGGTCTGCAATCCTGTGATCCATATTCAGCTGACAGCAGGCTAAAGTCCACAGTCGGCTGGCGTCACTCAGAGGCAGATCCTGACTGTTGGGACCCAGCCAGATGCCTTGACCAGTAGCTGGCTCAGCCTCTCAGCACACCACCGAGAGGCTAAGCCAGCCGATCCCACCCCCTCCACAGCCCTGTGCTCCAGTGAGCGCTTGAGGGGCAGAACGGAAAGTGACTGACAGAAACAGGCTTGCTCACTGAAGACCGAGAAATGAGCGATCATCGGTCTTTGATCACTCAGTTCTCGGTCTTTAAGGCTTTGTGGGACAGATACAGCATCAATCAACCTAGGTAAGTATGTACTGTATGTTTGTTTTTTCCAATTCCCAAGCTACTCTTTTAAAGCCACCCCACCATGTTTCATGGTATACCTTTCCAACACTCCTCCCCCACTTAGCCTGCTGTTGGGAGTGAGAAGAAGCAGCCCCAAGTTCACACGTGTGCATAAAAACTGAAGGGAAAAAAACCCTGCAGATTTGACTTGCATAGTATATTTTGGGTTTGTTCACTCCACGTGCATAGACCTGCATTTTTCTAAGGTAGGTCTCTGCAAGAACATAAAAGAAAACAGTTGTTTTTTATGTGCACTGTTCTTACCACACTGTTTTGTCTGTGCAAACAAATGTAACATAATGGACTTTGCAAGGGCACAGAGAAAACAATTGTTGTCACAATGTTGGTGTCACACAACTTTTTTTTTTCTATACAGAAAAACGTGTACAAGTTGCATATTTCCCACACAAAAAAAAAAAAGCACATAACACTGGAGTTGTGGTGTGAACAGGCACATAGAAAACAATTGTTTTCTTTGTGCCATTGCAGAAGCAGGTGCAGAAAAACGCATGTCTGAACATTAGGCCTTAAGTAGCTCCAGTTGGATCTCGGTTTGAGCATACACACGGCAGTTGACTCATCATCTGCCACATGTGACAGCAGTGACCCAATTACCAAATCCAGTTCTCTACGATGAAGCCCAGAGGAGTGTGTTAGCAGGGTAGACCTTGGATGGAGAGCCGCAGTGTGTGCGGTACTTCAATAAACTTGTTGGACTTTTGTGACATCATTGGAATGTGATCCAAACAATCTATTTACTTCAATATGAGATGCAATGACTGTGCGCACTGTATAAACTCTTTGTAGCTTCAGCTAGATAGAGTTTACAGGGCTATGTTCTTCCAATGGGACAAGACCTTCTTGTGCCACTTCAAGAACAACATAAGGTTGGGCTGAATGGCACTTAGCTTATTTACAGGGAGCTTTGTATTCTATAAATGAATACAAAGCTTCCTCTGATAGGCAGAGAGGCAGGCTGATGATCTCACAATCTTTGATTCTACCAATCAGGAAGGGAGTCAGTCAGAAGTGGGACAGGAAGGTCTTGTCTCACGCCAGACCAAAGCACTGTATACAGAATTTAGCTAAGGCTACATACAGCGAATACACAGCACAGAGCCATTGCATCTCTTAGTAAAGGTAATAGTCCAAACAAATAAAGCGAAACTCCACCCAAAAGGGTATGTTCTGCTCTTCCTTCTACTACTTTACATTTACCACTTTATTTTATTTTTATTTTTTTAGGAGGGGGGGTTAAATGATTTTGATAGGTACCTGCTCCCCCTCTTCCAGTCAGATCGATGTGGTGATCGGAGCGTAAGTTCATCCCTCCCCCCGCAGCCATTCAAAGTGCAGCGCGGCTCACGCATGTTCAGTTGGAAGCCAGCGGGGCTGGGTTGGGCTGGCTCCCCTAGTCAAGATGCCGGCGTCTGGACCCAAAGCCAATTGAAGAATCGACTTAGGTGAGGACAGAGCTGGATCCAGGGGCAGGCAAGTGTCCTTATATTAAAAGCCAGCAACTACTATTTTGTTTTAGCTTCTTTTTTTTTGGGGGGGGGGGGGGACTGGAGCTCTTCTTTTAGCTACATTAAAAGCTGGAGATCAGCTTTACCAACTTGTTTATGGATAAATACAAACCAGATAAGTAATGTGTTCTCACCTTCCTTTTTTCTCTTAATTTAGCAGCTTCTTTTGGATGATTAAAGCGAAACATGTTGGTCCTACCCAAGAGGATGACTGCCCCTTAAAAAAAAAAAAAAAAATGTGTGAACATAGGTCAAAGGTTACATCTGATTATAGTATAATATACCCACCAAACACTAGGGCCAATTAGGTGGTGTTCAATCGGCCTACTAGTATGCCTTTTGGAAATAATAGAAAGCCTGTACAAAAAATTGGTAGGTTATGAACTCAGAACCAAACGCCACAAATCAAGAATGGTACTGCCTGCCTACACAACGTGATTAACATGATTACTGGATTTCATTTTTTTATATTTTTTGCTAATCCTATTCATACCCATGCTTTACATGTTGCTACAATTTTTACAGCCTGCCATAAATAAAACACACAAGGAAAACAAAACCGTCTTTTGAGGTCAACGTCATATTAAATTGCTACAAAGATTTCAATGAATGTCAGAAAAATGAAATTAAGCCATCATACATAACTGAGCTGATAGATTACGTTAAGTCTCTGGCTGTCAGGTGGAAACAAAACTAGCTTACGCACAGCAGCTTTTCAATACAAAATAGTACAAAAGGTGAAATATACAATTGCACATCAAAGTGTTACTGTCATATGAAAAATAATAATGAAAATCCTTATTGGGACACAACTCTGCACGACCCTGTACAACCTCTCAACAGTTTGATTCAAAGAGGCATAATAAATTCAGGAGTCTATGCTGCCACTAGGGCATTGTAAACATAACCATGTAGAGCAATGGTTATTAATAAGTTGTATGTGTACCCCAGGGGTAATTCTCATGGGCTTAGGGGGCATGTTTGCATCCCACAGTAGGTTAATCATAACAGTTAGAAATTTTGGAAACTAGCAAACAATTAACATATATTAGTTTTTTTAAATACTGTGCTGTCTGAAAAAGTGCATACAATTAGAAGACATCACAAAATAAATCTATGCATGCCAAGCAGTACTTGAACTTATGTATATAATGCCTTCTTCAGGTCAGCCTATATATAGCTAGCCAAGCAAAAATGTACATCTAGGCTTGTTCGCAGACTTGACAACATCAAAGAATAGAAGAAGTGACGACTGAAGACTGTCCTCGAAAAATCTATTTTCCTTTTTCAAAATAAGTACAGGATGAAAGATAGAGCTTTATCTTGTATCATGTCCTAATTTTGAATTGGGTAAACCTTACCCCCACCACCACCACCACAGTGGGGTTTAAAAAACTGGAGAGTGCAAAATCTGGTGCAACTCTTCAACCAATCAGCTATCATGTACCTGGGTATCTTCAAACCAGGATATTTCTGGTCCCACAGCTGCAGTTTTACCTGTTTGCCACGGAGGAGCTCTGGAGTTATTGCAATGTTCTCCGAGCTTGATGCATTGCCTTGGACTCACTAGCCCCATCTGCTGCCAGCTGCGGACAATGAACAATCAAGCAGCCCATAAATAGCAGCACTTCCGTTTACTCAGTGCCCATTTGTTTGGACTACTGTGTATTGAACCTTCACCTGATTTCTTGACCATTCACCAGCCTGCTGATTTGGTACTTCGCCGCCAGCCAGTGTATGACCTCGGCCTGTCTGACCATTCTTTGATTTTGCACTGCTTTGCCTGATCTGTTGCCGACTTGACCTGCCTGACTACGTTTTCGTCTGAATCCTCAGCATACAAGCTCCCCTTTGGACACTACCTACCACAGGTACCTTACATCAGCTTCCAAGTTTTTTTTTTTTTGTCAAAGCTTAATTAAACAAGCTGAAGTTAGAAGATAATTGGCTACCATGCACAGCTGCACCAGATTTTGCACTCTCCAGTTTAATGCCCCTTTCACACAGGCGCCTTCGCTAAGCAGAACTCGCTTGCTCAGCGGGGGGATCTCTCCGCTGATTCCCGCTGAGTAGGCAGATGATAGGTCTGTGTCCACTCCACTATGCAGAGCAGACACAGACACAGTCCTGCACTCCTCTATGGGGCAATCAGATGGAAACGGGCTGACTGTCCATTTTTTTTTTAACAAGAAAGCCGACTGTCCATTTACATCCGATACCATCTGATCCGATCCGCCGGATGGATAGGGAAAAGGACCACCATCGGTTTGTTTTTGGCAGACAGTATCGGATCGGATGGTGGCGAGTGTCAGCGGACATGAGGAGACTGGAGGGTCCAATCTGACAGCCCGTGTGAAAGGGGCCTTAGTAAACCAACCTCAGTGTTAGATTAAAATTTTCCTTAGTTTGGGTAATTGAGATTAGCAAACCTTCATGGGGACTACTCTGTAAACACAGGGTTTAATCGTGGGGCACATTAAAATAAAACTAAAAGGCAAACCTTTTTCAATTTGGATTGTTCTAACCATTTTTTATTTTTTTGCCATGTGTGCCCCATTAGGGAGGTTTTCCTTCACTTCCTGTCCCCATAGGGGGTGAGTAAAATCCTCCAAACTTTGAGAATTCCTGGTTGCCACCAAGATCACCAGAACTAAATGTCCACATAGGAAAATGTCCCCTCTATTCCTGTTCTGGTAACTACTCATTATTTGGAATTTTTTTTTACCTTCACCTTCTAGTTTTGCCTTTAGTTATACTTTAAGCTGAGAAACACAACATTATCAGGGGAAATATAGTAAAGAAGGTATACTATTTTTATGTATCAACAGCTAAAGCAGCCATTGTCAACCAGGGTTCAGTGAAACCCTAGGGTTCTTACAGAGGTTGCTACTTGATATCGCATTTAAAGTGCTACTAAACCCAAAACAATAAAATCAGTCTGTATATGCAGTAAAACATGTTTGTTATACTCACTCCTCTGCATTGTATAAATGCATTTCTCTGCATTGTGTAAAAATGCGGTTTGATCCTGCCTTCTCTGATCCTCCCCTTGTTCCACAGTCCCCAATCCATCTTCTCATAGTACAGAGCCTTGGGGGCACTCTGCACATTCTCAGTTTGGTGTGCATTTCTAGAGTTTTTTTCTTGGGAGGGTTTTTTTTCTTGGTCAGCACAGGCCAATCAGCACTGTCCAGACAAAAAATCTGGGGTCATGCAGCCTCATAGGACAGTCAGAGGAGAATGAAAACTCTTCCTACAAGCTTTAACCAGACACTGATAGAAGTCATAATATTGCTTTATACTGCTGATGAGAAAAGGTATTTAGCAGTTTATATTTACTAAAATAATTGCATTTCCATGCTCTGTGTACTGTGGGAGACCATATATGGTGAATGCAGGGTCCTGGATTTAGTAACACTTTTATACCAACAAGTTTCCACTTGGCAGAGCCAGCTTTTTGACACCAACAATCTCTCTTGGTTGTCTGTAAGGGTGGCACTCTACCACTGACCCCCAATAAACTGTTTTTTCCATAGAGTCCCGGGGGTTCTCTGAGACCTGAAAAATTGTTTCAAGAGTTCCACCAGGATAAACAGGCTGAGAAAGGCTGCTTTAATATAATATTCATATGCAGTGTGCTATTTCTACCGGTACAATAAAGGTCTGGTCTATTCTATAGACTAACACAGTTCAGGCCTTTCATGTAGCCTCCTGCTAAGTATTTGGTAGTAAAGTATATATTGATGACACAGAGTAATCAATCTTCAGAAATCCAATAAGATATATTTACATCACTGCGTTTTAGTGGGATCTGTGAAAATCTGTTTCACTGGCTTTTTACACCTTTGTAATGAGAGACCAGTCAATAAACCTTTTGTTTAAATCCTACTTGTATATTTTGGTGGGGCTTCCAGAAAAAATGCACCTTCCATAGGGATCAATAGTAACATGTAAAATGTGTCTAAAACTCACCTAAAGTGATCAAGTGATGTGAAGGTTGCTGTATTATGTATGAGTCTACCAACATTCATTATAGCCACAGATACAATTATCATGGGAAATATTTGCTACAAGCAAAATGCCACACACAATATTCATCCAGGTATCATGGGATAATGCTGCAAAAAAAAAAAAAAACACCTACTGGCCAAAGGGGAAAATACTAGGAACATCCATCAAAGAGGGGAAAACATGCAACATACATCCATCATATCCACAATAGAACGTTGACACCAGTCCAAATCATTGAGGAAAATGCCACATATAACACCTTGTGAAGGAAAAAGGGCATATACAAGAATATACAAAAATTCTCAGGTTATTCAAAGGTAATGTAATGTACCCCCGAACTAACATGCGTCACCTAAGAAAAATGGAACAAAGACAGAATGATCATTTACCTTCACTGACACATAATATTTTCAGTTTTTTTTTAGTAGCAGTGACTAAAGCAAAATTGTAAGAAATACACAAAATGTTAATTAAGATCAATATACCCATCACCGCCTAACCAAATTATTTTCTCTTAAGAGATACTACAACGGGAGGGTTATTTAAACATGGATGAGGAGCCAGTTGTTGCCAACATACAGACCTAAAGTGATATGAATGAAATGAGTCCTCCAAACAACAATATGGTATAGCAATGTACAGAGAAAATTGGATGGACCCTTCATTTTTTACATAAAAAGGTAAAGCTGGCTATACATGTGTTGAATTTCAGATGATTCCTGCTAAATCAGCCACTCCCGACTCAATCAACTTTGATCTGGAGATTCTGAAGAAGCCGCGCAGAAAATTCTCAGCTGTACAATGACAGTATGAAATCAGTAGCAGGTATTGTTCAGGTATTCTGCCATCCAACGGCACTAGCTGCCAGAATACAATAGCCGGCAGGGGAGATTCGTCCATCTTTGCCATTTAGCAAGGGTCGACAAATTTGTTTAGCTTTTCTCGTTGGCCCTTTGGCACCGCCATGCAATGGATTCTGCTTCCTCCACAGGGGATCACTCCACTGTTTCCCCGCTGAGCAGGCAAATGACAGGTCCAGTCCCCTCTGCTGTGCAGAGCAGACACAGTCTCGCTTCCCTCTATGGGGAAATCAGATGGAAATGGACAGCCTGTCTGTTTTCATCTGATCCTATCCATCAGATGGATGGAAAATAGGACCACCATCCGTCTGGATTCTGTAGGCAGGATTGGATCGGATAGCGGCGGATGTCAGCGGACAGGTGTCCGTTGACATCCAGCGCTCCATAGGGGAGACTGCAAGATCTCATCAGGTCCGCCTGAAAAACGGACAGGAGGGCCTGATTGGACAGCCCTTGTGAAAGGGCCCTTTCAGACCACAAGCTAAACAAAAAAAATGTGTGAATGGGCAGCTTAAGAAGCAGATGTTTAGGGTGCAGTGGCTGCACGGAGACAGTCCCACAGTGCCTGGCATTGGGATCCATGCACCTGCCCCTGCTTGCAAGTCAAATTTTGACATGTGGCTGTCCATGCAGCTGCTTTGTCTGCGGGCTATTTCTATGGGCTGCCTACATGCAGCTCTGATGTGCATGCACATGCAGCAGAAAGTGGCTCAGAACAGAGGATGGGGTTCAGCATTGATCTGAATGAGGCCTTAAAATTGCAATTCCTTTCTGGGTGTGCGTCTTTGTGCATGCAGGGCATGTCAAAATTAGCAAATAAGGGCAGACATTTGCAGCCGCCATGAACTGCAATACTAAGTAACAACTGGCAGATGGTAAAGGTTTAAAGCTGATCATTATAACCTTCCATTCAACATCCTGACTTGAACTGTACAGTGAATATAAAGCAAAATATTTCAAACTTTTGCAGGAAAACTTCCAAGAAAATACACCAATTTGACAAAATAAGTCAACCGAAGCAAAAAGGGTTTCATTTTTATTCACCTTTGTAGAAAATCATCTTAGTTCCCTTCTAAGTTCTTCCAAAGCTGTTGATCTTCCAGATCATATAGCTTTCCGCCTCAGTTCCTTTAATCAGCCGTCCACCAGCTGGGTGTCTCAAAGCTGACTGAGGTCCACTTACAAAACCTACATCTTCCAATATTCCAACACAGTGGCTCTTTGGTTCAGCTATATAGCATTATAAAAGGACTAACAAGATAGAAAAATGACTGTGAGGCTAATATCAGCATTACAAAATTAATTTATGATTGCCATTGAACTAGAACAATGATAGATTTCCCTACTGGAGGGGGGGTAACCTGATTATTAACCTTCCATTAAAGTTTCCAGGACTGTTCATTAGCTCTTTCAGTGAAAACCACCACACGTAGTTTAATATTTTCATGTAACTTTGATCACCTCAGCAATCTGAGAAAAGCGTGTTAATAATAACAAAACAGATGGTAAAGTGATGTACTAGGCGGAAGGTTAAGCATAATGGTTGTGTTATGTACTATAGCTCATTTCACTCACAAGGTATTTTGTTCTCGGTTACATGCAAGCGTTCTTTTTAATTTAATAAGCCTGGCAATGAAATAAATTGATACCTATAAAAAAAAAAAAAAATGATATCTCAGCTCTAGCAACCAACTGATGATCTAAATCAAGCATGTCTAACTCCAGTGAAACAAAGTGGCAATTTGAAAAGGTTTGTTCCCCTTGTATTCATTGACCTCATGTTGATGTTCGCTATGGTCTTCTTAATGCAATAAAGGTGCCAAGAAGAGCCATTCTGGTGAGTGTGAGCTGCAACATGGACAATGACTAGTTCTGCTACTGCTACATTCTATTTATTGCAGCGCAAAGCGAGTATTCCACTGAGCCATTTGTCTCAATACACTTATACAATGGATGCTGGTGAGAAAAAAGTGATGGTTCCCCTTTGGTGCTCATGTGTTACTATGAGGGTCATGCTTGCCTAATGGGAAAATGTGGACAGACCAATTAAAAAAAATAAAAACTTGTAAATGGGTTGCAAATCTTACACTGAAAACATATTCGCTGTGAATTTTAGTAATTTATTTTCTTTCTTTTTTCACATTTGCAGGTTTATTGACATTCATTGGGATTGCAATTGGGGAAAAATAATATACCACAAAAAATATTTCCAGTTATAAAACTATACTTTTCTGTGGCTGTTTTTTTTTTTAACAATAAATAAGATAAACGCGAAGAAGGGCGGAGTCACATTAAAAAATATGGGAGGGGGGGGGTACAGGAATGCCGTTGCAGGAGATGGAAACAGAGGGAGAGCAAAGAAAAAAAAAAATTAAAGGTTAATTACACTTTTGTTGCTGTAAATTTAAAAAAGAAGCTTATCCTGCTCAATAGTTCAGAGATTTTGGACAGACATAGGTTCCTTCCTTTTCACTGCATTGGGTCAACCGAATATTTTGAAAATATGGGTATATTTGGGGACCTAAATGCTTTTCACCTGCTAAGAGATTGCTACGTATAGTACATTTTTATGCCAAGAAATTCCTTCTGTTATCCTGGAAGGGATCAACATTACCTACTTTGAGGCATTGGTTAAAACTCATTAATGACTCCCTACCCTTATATAAACTTACCTTTGAACTTCGGAAAAAAACAAAAAGTGTTCCATAAAATTTGGGGCAAGTGGATTACTAGTCCTTTAACTCTGGCTTCTGTACAGTCATAATAACTCTATACTTAATAGTGTTCCGCACTTTATTCTGACTGTTATTGTATTTGCTTTTATTGCACTTACTGGGTGGCACCATTGTTACTATTTTATAAAGATGTATTTTAAAATGTATTGTCATAAGTGTCTCCCAGTGTTAGCACTCCCGCAGCCCGCTCTAGAGAAGAGAGCTGACTGGGGCAGACTGACGTTGGTTGAGATCCGTTTGGTAGTGAAAAGCTCCTTGGGGATGTAGAGAAGTGTTTGCAGAGTCGGGACATGTCCGCCAGCAAAGGGCCCCTGTGCGATGCACAGAACAATCGTCTGGTGGGGGTGTGTTCACTCTACAAAGACAGTATCGGTTTAACGAGTGTGTGCTTGTGTCGCCCCTGTGTGCCTGATCAATATATTTGTGGCCCCATGAGCATACACCTGCTGATAATCTCTCGTCCACAAGGACAGTAGAATAGCCCGGGTATACGTTGTTATCTGGAACAACGTAGACTAAGGATTCCTATCAGCGGAACCACAGGAGTCTTTTGGGTTGTTATTAGGGTTGAGCGAACCCGAACTGTAAAGTTCGGGTCCGTACCGGACTTTTGGGTGTCCGGGACCTGGACCCGAACCCGAACTATTGGCTGCAAGTTCGGGTTCGGGTCCGGTGTTCGGCGATGTATTGGCGCCTTTTTAACAGCTGCAGGGCAGCCAATCGACGCTAGTTTCACTAGTGTGCCCTTAGAAGCCATCACAGCCATGCCTACTAATGGCATGGCTGTGATTGGCCAGTGCAGCATGTGACCCAGCCTCTATATATAGTCCAGACACACAGCACACAGCGTCATTCTGCTATAGACAGGTTCCTGTGCTGCTGAGAGGATTTTAGGAGTTATGGTCAGAGACGGAGTCCATGTTTGAAAGCCATGTGGCTTCTAAACACATGCATGCACCCTGTCTCTGCTCAGATACACTCATAAGACTCCAGTAGTCATCGTTCATTGGTTATTGTATTGGTTGTTGAATTTCCTGTGTTGAAAGTCACATCCTTATTTAGTCATTTCCTGTGAGGTCACAAACTGTGTAGGAGGGAATTAGCTGTTAGAGGCACACCCTCCAGTTTGGGGCTTCCTGTTTATGTGTAAATAAAAGCAAATGCACGGCTCAGAAAAGGCAGAGATGCTGACGGAGCTGGGAACGCAAGGGTTGCTTGTTTTTCTTGAGGATGCAAGGGTGATGGAATGATAGGTAAGGTACATTATATCATTAGACGGAATGTGTGCTTAGGAGCACAGGAGATATGGCTGTGCATAGCATACAGCCAAATTTCCCTGACATTACCAACAACATGAGACATGTGAGATGTTTTGGTACTAATTTTTTTTTTTTTTGTATAGTTTTTTTTTTTTTTTTTTTTTTACACTAAACTCAAAATTCAATAAATATATATTTAAAGAAAAAAAAAATGTCAGCTTATCTGCAGTTTCATTTTTGCTTGCATTAGTTAATCATTTTAGTTTATTATTTTATTACAGCTACTTGTATAATGCCGCCAATTTATGCAGCGCTTTAAGATTTTGTATCTTGCCTAGTTTTTGGTTGCATGTGTATTTTGGGCGGTTTCTTTTGTTCTACCAGCCATCATTCGGTTTTCTGAGGATGGGTAAGAAAGATAGAGTGGTGGTGTTGTGGGTATGCTAGTTTTCTGCAACCAAGAAATCTCAGCATGGATTGCAGAGTAAATTTGTCCAAAGAAACTCTGTATATACAAGGGCACATATTGCGCATTCACACAATATAAATGTGAAAGAGCAACCAGAATGAACAGACGCGCCTCTTATGTGTATGCAAGCAGAATGGACCGAGATCAAGTAACCAGAAAGAAAGCTGATCATTAGTAAGACCTCATCTGGAATATGCAGTTCAGTTTTGGCACCAGTTCATAAAAAGGATATTGGGGAACTGGAGAAAGTGTAGAGAAGGACAACCAAGCCAATAAGAGGCATGGATGAGCTCAGCTATGAGGAACAATTAGAGGAACTGAATTTATTCTCTCTTGAGAAGAGGAAATTAAGGGGGGATATGATCAACATGTACAAATACATAAGTGGTTCATACTTGGCATTAAGTTATTGCCTTTAAGGTCAGACTCATCACAGAGGACAAGGGGGTACTCTTTAGGTCTAGAGAAAAAGAGATTTCATCTCCAAATACGAAAAGGCTTCTTAACCGTAAGAGCTGTGAAAGTGTGGAATAGACTCCCTCAAGAGGTGGTTCTGGCCAGCTCAGTAGATTGTTTTAAGAAAGGCCTGGATTCTTTTCTAGATGTAACCGGATACTAATATTTATAGGTAAAGTTGATCCAGAAAACATCTGATTGCCGCTTGGGAGATCAGGAAGGATTTGTTTTCCTTGCCAGAGCAAATTGGTTCATGCTTTATTGGGGTTTTGTTTTTCCTTCCTCTGGGTCAACTTTGGGCATAGGATTGTGTATATATATATATATATATAAATATAAATATATAATATAATATACCACAAAAAATATTTCCAGTTATAAAACTATACTTTTCTGTGGCTGTTTTTTTTTTAACAATAAATAAGATAAACGCGAAGAAGGGCGGAGTCACATTAAAAAATATGGGAGGGGGGGGGGGTACAGGAATGCCGTTGCAGGAGATGGAAACAGAGGGAGAGCAAAGAAAAAAAAAAAATTAAAGGTTAATTACACTTTTGTTGCTGTAAATTTAAAAAAGAAGCTTATCCTGCTCAATAGTTCAGAGATTTTGGACAGACATAGGTTCCTTCCTTTTCACTGCATTGGGTCAACCGAATATTTTGAAAATATGGGTATATTTGGGGACCTAAATGCTTTTCACCTGCTAAGAGATTGCTACGTATAGTACATTTTTATGCCAAGAAATTCCTTCTGTTATCCTGGAAGGGATCAACATTACCTACTTTGAGGCATTGGTTAAAACTCATTAATGACTCCCTACCCTTATATAAACTTACCTTTGAACTTCGGAAAAAAACAAAAAGTGTTCCATAAAATTTGGGGCAAGTGGATTACTAGTCCTTTAACTCTGGCTTCTGTACAGTCATAATAACTCTATACTTAATAGTGTTCCGCACTTTATTCTGACTGTTATTGTATTTGCTTTTATTGCACTTACTGGGTGGCACCATTGTTACTATTTTATAAAGATGTATTTTAAAATGTATTGTCATAAGTGTCTCCCAGTGTTAGCACTCCCGCAGCCCGCTCTAGAGAAGAGAGCTGACTGGGGCAGACTGACGTTGGTTGAGATCCGTTTGGTAGTGAAAAGCTCCTTGGGGATGTAGAGAAGTGTTTGCAGAGTCGGGACATGTCCGCCAGCAAAGGGCCCCTGTGCGATGCACAGAACAATCGTCTGGTGGGGGTGTGTTCACTCTACAAAGACAGTATCGGTTTAACGAGTGTGTGCTTGTGTCGCCCCTGTGTGCCTGATCAATATATTTGTGGCCCCATGAGCATACACCTGCTGATAATCTCTCGTCCACAAGGACAGTAGAATAGCCCGGGTATACGTTGTTATCTGGAACAACGTAGACTAAGGATTCCTATCAGCGGAACCACAGGAGTCTTTTGGGTTGTTATTAGGGTTGAGCGAACCCGAACTGTAAAGTTCGGGTCCGTACCGGACTTTTGGGTGTCCGGGACCTGGACCCGAACCCGAACTATTGGCTGTAAGTTCGGGTTCGGGTCCGGTGTTCGGCGATGTATTGGCGCCTTTTTAACAGCTGCAGGGCAGCCAATCGACGCTAGTTTCACTAGTGTGCCCTTAGAAGCCATCACAGCCATGCCTACTAATGGCATGGCTGTGATTGGCCAGTGCAGCATGTGACCCAGCCTCTATATATAGTCCAGACACACAGCACACAGCGTCATTCTGCTATAGACAGGTTCCTGTGCTGCTGAGAGGATTTTAGGAGTTATGGTCAGAGACGGAGTCCATGTTTGAAAGCCATGTGGCTTCTAAACACATGCATGCACCCTGTCTCTGCTCAGATACACTCATAAGACTCCAGTAGTCATCGTTCATTGGTTATTGTATTGGTTGTTGAATTTCCTGTGTTGAAAGTCACATCCTTATTTAGTCATTTCCTGTGAGGTCACAAACTGTGTAGGAGGGAATTAGCTGTTAGAGGCACACCCTCCAGTTTGGGGCTTCCTGTTTATGTGTAAATAAAAGCAAATGCACGGCTCAGAAAAGGCAGAGATGCTGACGGAGCTGGGAACGCAAGGGTTGCTTGTTTTTCTTGAGGATGCAAGGGTGATGGAATGATAGGTAAGGTACATTATATCATTAGACGGAATGTGTGCTTAGGAGCACAGGAGATATGGCTGTGCATAGCATACAGCCAAATTTCCCTGACATTACCAACAACATGAGACATGTGAGATGTTTTGGTACTAATTTTTTTTTTTTTTGTATAGTTTTTTTTTTTTTTTTTTTTTTTTACACTAAACTCAAAATTCAATAAATATATATTTAAAGAAAAAAAAAATGTCAGCTTATCTGCAGTTTCATTTTTGCTTGCATTAGTTAATCATTTTAGTTTATTATTTTATTACAGCTACTTGTATAATGCCGCCAATTTATGCAGCGCTTTAAGATTTTGTATCTTGCCTAGTTTTTGGTTGCATGTGTATTTTGGGCGGTTTCTTTTGTTCTACCAGCCATCATTCGGTTTTCTGAGGATGGGTAAGAAAGATAGAGTGGTGGTGTTGTGGGTATGCTAGTTTTCTGCAACCAAGAAATCTCAGCATGGATTGCAGAGTAAATTTGTCCAAAGAAACTCTGTATATACAAGGGCACATATTGCGCATTCACACAATATAAATGTGAAAGAGCAACCAGAATGAACAGACGCGCCTCTTATGTGTATGCAAGCAGAATGGACCGAGATCAAGTAACCAGAAAGAAAGCTGATCATTAGTAAGACCTCATCTGGAATATGCAGTTCAGTTTTGGCACCAGTTCATAAAAAGGATATTGGGGAACTGGAGAAAGTGTAGAGAAGGACAACCAAGCCAATAAGAGGCATGGATGAGCTCAGCTATGAGGAACAATTAGAGGAACTGAATTTATTCTCTCTTGAGAAGAGGAAATTAAGGGGGGATATGATCAACATGTACAAATACATAAGTGGTTCATACTTGGCATTAAGTTATTGCCTTTAAGGTCAGACTCATCACAGAGGACAAGGGGGTACTCTTTAGGTCTAGAGAAAAAGAGATTTCATCTCCAAATACGAAAAGGCTTCTTAACCGTAAGAGCTGTGAAAGTGTGGAATAGACTCCCTCAAGAGGTGGTTCTGGCCAGCTCAGTAGATTGTTTTAAGAAAGGCCTGGATTCTTTTCTAGATGTAACCGGATACTAATATTTATAGGTAAAGTTGATCCAGAAAACATCTGATTGCCGCTTGGGAGATCAGGAAGGATTTGTTTTCCTTGCCAGAGCAAATTGGTTCATGCTTTATTGGGGTTTTGTTTTTCCTTCCTCTGGGTCAACTTTGGGCATAGGATTGTGTATATATATATATATATATATATATATATATATAGTTTTTTTTTTTTTTTTTTTTCCTTCTATTGGTTGAACTAGATGGACTTGTGTCTATACTGCAGCCAATAAGCAAAGATGGACAATAATGCCTACAACTATATTGAGACTTTGGTCAAAGAAAAGGGAACATTGCAAACAAGAAAAAACACAAAGATAAAACTACTATATACACACTTTTACAGAGCTAAACGAAACATTATATTACATATTTAACTAGCAAAACTGGAATTACCCTTTAGGGAAATGGGCGTGCCAAAGACCCTGGTGTGTGTATCGTGTTTTTCATATATAGCATATTTTTTCTTTTGCATTTACTGGTCAACCTGGGTTCCTTCACTCTTGGGGCTGTAGTTTATTTCCATCAAAATCATTTATTTTCTTATTGTGTGATACTGTGTTATACTTCAAAAAATGTTATATGATTTTACATTGCTAAAAAATTAAATTTAAACTCGCTTTTCACCTAGTCCGTAATACATTTTGATTGTGTAGAAGCCACTTTTTACTTTTTCACTCGCTGACCTGAAATAAGCATGGGAATATTGGATATCTCAGCACCTGATATTTACAGGCTTGTTCCAGGTCAGTGAATCACCAGGTGTTGAAGCAAAGATGAACATAATATCCGTGAAATGTGCAACTTGGAAACCAAATAAGCAATAGCAGCTTCTAGATTTTTCTATTTTTGGACAATTACAAGGAGTCCCAGGCATGACTTAATTAATAAAAGTTCTCCTACACCTTATGTGTAATGGGTCTAAAATTTGTAGCACTTCTGCTGATCTGAAATGAAAGGAAAAGATTAGCTACCAATTGTATGTTTTTGGTGTGCCCTACTGACTCCAAGCATCCATCCAAGTCCTCGCTTCCATAATTACAAAAATTCAGTCATAACTATGTATGTTACATGACTCGTCGACTATATCTAAGCAGTAAAAGCTAATCTTCATACTGCCAGGGTTCTGTAACAAGATGAATATTTAGCTCTAGAGATGTAGATGTACTCCATCTTCAGACTGTGGAAGTACTGCAAAACTCTTTGACAAGCAGCAAGTTTAGAAGTCACTAAAGCATAAATAATTAATGCAGTGAAGAAGTCGGCAGTATGAAGACAAGTGTGGACCGCAGTCTTCCCACGCTGTGCCCGTCATTAACAGCGCACCTAATTCAACAGAGGTGGGAGAATGAAACCACGGTACCTGCAGCTCTGGTTTGAAACTATAAAAATGATGCAATGAAAACGTTGAACATTTTATCCTGGAAAAAATGCTAAAGAATATAAATGTATATGTAGATCACAAAAATTTTACTTGTTTTGGCATTTCAATTTACCAATTCAATTTTTATTATTTTTTTTAGACCAAAAAGGTATGAAAGAACTAAACTATGAAAACTGTTTAAAATATTCATTCTTCATAAAAGATCATCTTACAGTCACTTCCAGAGTCATCAGCTCAGTAACTTCTTTCTACAACAAAGTAGTATTATTATATTCAATTTCAACAAGAATATTGCTTGCAAAATACTGTACACCTCTTTTAAAAGGAGTGTTTTTTTTGCATATATTTCCTTATTTATTATGTTCAAGGATAAAAAAATAAAAAAATTCTTAGTAGTCAGGTAAAAACTGCATATAAATATATTATATTTACCACTTGCAGCTAAGCAGATGAAGGCTATATTTCCATATTTTCATAAGGCCATGCTGTCAAGCAGGCTATGTTGTGGACAGATAATATAGCCAGATGTAAAACTATATCCAGCTGAATGACTTGGAGGACTTGTATAACCCCTTCTACCCCAACAAACAAAATTACCCATTTTGGTTTTCTACCTGTAGGGGCAATCCAAAAGGGAGAAACTGGTGCCGGGATTTCAGAAAACCAAGCAAGCTTCTCTATTAGTATCAGTATATATATATGTCATATGGTCAAATATTGTTGTGTGCCATCATATCTTAACTACATATATAGAACAGATACCCCTCTTGGGAATGGGACTTTAAAAAGGTACAGGCTATGAGGATATGAGAAGAAGCCAGCTGGTCAGGAAACCCTCTCAGATAGTGAGTCAGGTCATATATGGATAAAGGACCTCCCGATTAGATATCTTCAGGCTGGCTTCTTCTCAGATCCTCATAGCCTTCTATTAGCATCTATCAATTTTATTATACTACACCAATATCGATTAAGCTTCTCGTTTTATGGCCTTGATGGGAGATCTCAGCGGGTGGGACCCTGTGGCTTTCGCCTCCCTCTGTTAGCGGAATTGTTCATGGTGGTGGCAACTGCAACTATCCCTGGCTTTATATGCAGTGGTTGATATCCTTTCATATATCTCCATTGTTAGGCAGTGTTTTCCTGCTACAGACACTTCTGAAGAAAAGAAGAAAAGTCCCCGAAACACGTCAGCGTCTTCATTTATATCACTTTGGGACTAATCCCCTATAAATCGCTGTTTTTTTATTTTATTTCTGTATATATATATATATATATATATATATATATATATATATATATATATATATATATATATATATATATATACATACACACATATACACATATACACACACACACACACACATTACGCATACATATATATACATATATATATATATATATATATATATATATATATACACATACATACACACACACACACACAACAAACTGGCTAAAAACCACATTAAGCCACGAAGATATCAAGATAAATTTTGGTTATGTATAGGCTTTTACATTTGATATAGATATGCATTTTAAAAGTGATCTGAAGGGAAAAAAAATGTACACAGAAAGCTGAAATATATACACACACACACATACACACATACATACATATACATACATACACACACACACACACACACACACACACACACATGTCATCAGGTCTGAGGCTGCTGTGCATATGATAACAGGAGGCTAAAAGGATTAAGGTATGAATTAAGGTTATATGGTAAATAAATGTAATAAATGAGTACACAACTGGATTCAATTTTAGATCTGGAATAAGCACTGTATTTTGTATTCATTCTTTTTTTAATGAATACTGAATTAAATTCAGTATTTTTACCTGCCTTGGGGTTTTTTTTTTTTTTTTTTTAAGTCATCCCGAGGTAATTTATTATATGATTTTGTGTCTACAAATTGGGGTTGATTTACTAAAGAATAGAGTATGTTCACTTTGCAAAGCGTATGTGTTCTTTGTCAAATTATTGTCCACTTAGCTTAGTATACAAGGAGAAGCCATTTTACACTTAGAATACCCAATCATGTGCAAAGGACAAAAAAAATAAAAAAAACATTTTTGCTTGTACGTAATTGGACTATTGAAGTGAATAGAGCATCAATTCTTTCACACAGCTAAATGAACATTCACTTTGCACAATGCACATTCATTTTACAATGGGGACATTCACTTTGAAAAGTGAGCAGCCTACTTTAGTAAATCAGTAGGGTAGATTGCATGCATAGTAGCTCTTTTGTACACATAGTAACCATTAACATTTGAAATCAAGATGGGTTGGATGCAATATGAATCAGCGGTGTACAGAAATATAACTACTACTTAAAGATATAAATAATTCACAGAAAATTTGACTTGGGTAGAAATTGTGTAAAAGAGGAACTTGATCTTTAAAGCCCATCTATTAATGTAATGCAGTCAGCCTGCATATGCTTATTTTTTTTTTAGCAGTGGCCCAGATCTCCAGGACACCCCTCTGCTCTGCTCAACAGCTCTACTCAGGAAGCAAGAAGGATGTTGATCTGCAGAGTGTCTCAGATCTCTGGAATACTTAAAGCGGAGTTCCACCCAAAAATGGAACTTCCACTTTAAGTGATGGTGACCCCCTGACATGCCACATTTGGGGGGGGGACGGATACCCTCTTTTTAGAGGCACCCAACTCCCACTTCCTCCCGAGGTTCCGCGGCGCCGGAAGGAAGTTCACCTCTCCCTCCCTCCAATCTTCTGGGACACGCCACAGGTCCCAGAAGATTGCCCGGCCATTCACAGCACGCATCACAGCTTGCGAATGCGCAGTGTGTTCCTGGCTGTGAAGCCACAGCCGGGCACCCACAGTTACAATGCCGGCACTGCAGAGAGGAGGGGGAGAGGAGCGGGACTTCGTTCGCCCGCATCACTGGACCGTGGGACAGGTGAGTGTCCGATTATTAAAAGTCAGCCGCTACACTTTTTGAAGCGGCTGATTTTTAAAATGGTTGGAACTCTGCTTTAGTCTGCTCACATAATTTGTAATAAAAACATCTTTGCCATTCTGAAGATTCCCTCCAACCACTTTGCATATTATTTTATATATACTATGATTCTGTACTTGCCAAATATACTGCGGAAATCTCCCGCCACCAAGTCTGGCTGCACCCATTTTAACTGTGGGCAGCTGAAGCTGCTGCCTGTTCACTTCCTGGATTTACACAGACACACAGAGGCACAACTCCAGCTCTGCAGCTCTCATTGGCCCTCTTAGGACTCACTCACTCCCCCTCCCTTCCTGGCAAATTCTCACAAGAGAGAGAGAGAGCTGTGCATGATGTCATATGCCTAGGCTTTTTACCAGACAAGAAACAGGAAGTGGGCTGCATCAGGTATTTACTGGCAGCAAAAAAATGTTTTACTATCCAAAGTTAAAACAACAAGGGCAGAAGATTTACTAGATGGAATGATGAAAAAATTACTGAAGGTCTGCTTTAAGTGTGAGTTTTTTACCCTTGCTGCAGCACCTGGCTGATGAAAAAGTAAAAAAAAAAGAGACATATTAATTATTGTATATGCTACCTGATTGCATTACAAGAATAAATTAAGAGGATTTAATTGGGCTTCAAGATTGCATATCTCCCCATCTTAATCATATATTTCAGTATCATAGTTCTAACTGCCCTCATCTTCGCCATAGCCTCAATCTTAAACATCATCCAAGACTTACAGGGGAGATGGAAAATATAGTTCCACAAATTAGAAGAGGTTTTTCTGCAGGCTACCTCCTGGAGGAGCCCCAACTTGGCCTATGTACACAATACTTCCTTCCTTGTGATGTTTTAAAGCAGTAGTGGCTTCCGGACAGTCCCATGCTTAAATCTACCATTAAAGCAGTAGCAAACAGCGGCATGTTTAAAAACAAAAAAAACTACTACTACTAGCACATCATGAAATACTTACCTTGAAATTAAGCCTTCCAGCGACGCGCTGTCACTGCTGAGAGAGCCGACATCTTCCCCCAGTTTTGCTTCCGGGTTTGCATGTGCTCCGGCTAAGTGATTAGCCAGAGCCACGATGACATCACTCCTGCGCATGTGTGCAGGAGCCCTCAGTTGTGGCACAAAGATCTGAAGGTCCGGACCTTCAGAGCACATGCACCAGTGACGTCTCCAGCTGCATCCATGGTGAATATATCCAAAATGGTTCACGTTATGACATATTAATTTTACATAGTAGCTTTTTTGTACACATTGGAACCATTAACATTTGAAATCAAGATGGGCTTGATGCAATATGAAGAATCAGCGGTGTGCAGAAACATAAATACTACTAAAAATATAGAAATCACAAAGCGGGCTTTACTATCGCTTTAGGTATGCCTGGTAATTCTTTGGAAATACGTTTTTGGGGCTGACCTCAGGTCTTAAAGAGGAAGTAAACCCTGATGGGTTTTACTTCCTCTTTGTTTCCCTGCAAAGGTAAAGCATACCTGCAGGAGAAGACCGCAATGTCCCCATCTTCCTCGATAGCAGCGAGTGTCCATTTTTCACCCCTCAACCTTCCGGGGCCGCTAACTCCGGCTCTGGGACTGACCGGAGTCGCGTGACGTCACTCCTGCGCATGCACGCGGGAGCCGCCAGTCACGGCATGACCCGAGCTAGAAACGGCACAGCGTACCCTTTCTAACTCCGGCGCATGCGCAGAAGACATCGCCCTGCGGCGATTTGCAAATATCTCCTAGGCCGTGTAGATCTAGGAGATATTTCAAGCACCTACAGGTAAGCCTTAATCTAGGCTTACCTGTAGGTTAAAGTGGTCTGTAAGGGTTTACAACCACTTTAAGTAGATCAGAAACTGCAATTTTGTGGAAACTGTAAGAATTTATGGCAGGGGAAAAAAAATGGATGGTTAATAATCCAATAAACAATTATGTTTTTACCTTACCTTGGTTCAACTGAGAAGGTCCTCCAATCTGGATTCCATTTACAGAGCACTGTGCTTCATTCAGTGGAATAAGGGTTACCGTACCATTGAGATTTTCAAAGATACAATGTTCACTTCCCAAATCGAGTCCATGCAGAACTGTGTTTTGAAGATAAGGATGAATATGATTATTGCAGGAATGAATACAAAATATTCAGATGTGATGTATATAGAGTAATTTGTATACTATTAGAAAAGCGAAAATGCATATCTGGATAATCCACATTTCCAATTTAGGAGAGAGAGCGTAGAGGACACACAAGATGTTTTTTTTTCCAATTTCTAAGATGTTTGTGAGTTTAGTTCCCTATAACTCTGCATCTAAAGCCTATCCTAATAACAGATTATGGGTTAGTGGTTTGTAGACCTAGGGCTTTAATAAGGTAACCAACTTAAGATTTACATTGTTAGCATAGAGTCTGATATTTAACCATAAAATAATCCAAAGTCTTCTGATTTTAAAGATAGTTTTACATATTGTAGTAGATTGGTAAAATCAGGCTTTCAGTTTCAGACATCACTTTTCTATTTCACCCCCGCAGACTGCTGCGGAGACAGGTAGGCCAGAGCTTGCGTCTTTCTTGCCCTTCAACAAAATGGCTGCTGGAGATCCCAAGAAATGCTGATAATATCCAAGCAGTCATTACTGCTTCTGTTTTTTTTTTTTTGTGGATCAGGCTGGGGGGGGGTGTAAACGGACACAAGTCCATTTACATCTGACGCTCCATATAGGTGAATGTTCGTTTTATAGACGGAACCTATCTGACCGATTATGTGAAAGAGGCCCAATGCCCCATACACATGAGCGGATTTTCGGTTGGAAAAATCTTGGATGTTTTTTCCAACGGAATTCCACTCAAGCTTGGTCACACAAAAGTTTGCTGAACTTTCGACCTTCAAGAACGCTGTGACGTACAACACTAGGACGAGCCGAGAAAATTAAGTTCAATGCTTCCGAGAGTCAAATTGTTTCCGAGCATGCGTAGGAATTTGGAGCGTCGGAATTGGTACAGACGATTGGAATTTCCGTTCGGAACTTTTTCCGACCAAAAAATTGAGAACCTGCTCTCAATCTTTTGCTGGCGGGAATTCGGCCAGAAAAAGTCAGATGGAGCATACACACGGTCGCATTTTCCGCAGGTTAGTTGCACTTTGTAATACACTTCTATTAAATCCTGCAAGCGTGCTGCAATTTCTGAAAGTGCACCAAAACTCCTGAATGCAGGAGAACCCACAGGTAATGACCAAAGTCTATGGCTCAGTGCAGGTAACCTGCAGGTACACTGCGCTGCAACTACTGATCAGTTTGAAAGCAGCCCAGTAACCTCTGCAGAACAGATATGCCCATATATAGACACTGTGATTTTAGTAATAAACTCACCTTTAAATAGCAGTCTTCCATGCAGGTATTGCTGGCTGTAGCTGCCCCAGGCATGTGGTATCACTCCGCCTGTGACAGGAGTTGGTGCTATGCAGGAAACATTGGCTTATGCCGCTCTGCTTCACAGCCACTTACTTCCTCTACTGCCAGCTCCATTCACAACACTGATGCTCTGGGATGGCGGGTTGGCAACCCACGATCTAGGCTTGCCGATTTGCCATCCCATAGAAGGTTGCAGATCACTGGTTAGGCACCCCTGCCTTAATCTCTGCATTAGGGTAAAAATAATGTCCCACTACCTTTCCTACCCCCCCCCCATCCCTAAACACTTACTTGGCTCCATGTCACCACTCCAGCGCCGTCCCTCCAACACCCCTCCTTTCACTACCTGCTTTCACAGGAAAAGGTGAGGGAAGCCATGGCCTCCTGCTGTCAATCAAACTCCTGTGAGTTTAGTGCTATGTGTGCCTATAGATGCACACAGCCTGGAGAACGCATGCAGAGGTGTCTCCTTAGTACCCTGCCTGCTACAGGAGGCACCTGGAAGAGGAAGAAGCTAATAGGATTCCCAAAAGAGGTGAAACAACCTTTGTGTGAAACATAATTTTGACCAACAACCCAGGGGTATTTTTAGGTTGTTTTTTTTTTATATTTACAGATGTTTGAACATCACCCTTGATGGAAGTTATGGTTTCTGCTTGAATCCACTTAACTGCTTCAGATCTGCGCTATAGCCGAATGCCGGCTACAGCGCGGATCTGCTTTGCCGGGAGACGTCTATTGACGTCCTCCCCTTTGCAGGCTCGCCACGCCCCCCTGAAGGGAGCGCGTGGCACGCACTGTGATCACCCGAGTCAATGAGATTCAAAGAGACTCGGGTGATCACAGATCAGATCCTGGCGACTTACCATGTGATCAGCTGTCAGCCAATGACAGCTGATCACGTGATGTACACAGAGGATCGGTAAAAGTTTTTTTTTTCTTCTCATATGTGCCCACCAGTACCGCCTGTCAGTGCCATCTGCCAGTGCGATGAATCAGTGCCCACCAATCAGTGCCCACAGTACATAAGTGCCAGCAATCGCTGCCACCTATCAGTGCCCACAAGTGCCACCTAGCAGTGCTGCCTATCAGTGTCACCTACCAGTGCTGATCAGCGCCTATCACTGCCAGCTATCAGTGCCACCTATCAGTGCCCTTCAGTGCTGACCATCAGTGCCACCCATAAGTGCCAACCAATTGCACATATTAGTGCTCACTAGTGCCACCTCATCAGTGCTCAGCAGTGCCCATCACTGACGCCTTATCAGTGCCCATTAGCACAGCCCATCAGTGCCCATCAGTGTCGCCTTATCAGTGCCCATCAGCGCAGCCCATAGGTGCCCATCAGCGCAGCCCATCGGTGCAGCTTATCAGTGCCCATCAGCGTACATCAATGAAGGAGTAAATTACCTGTTTGCAAATTTTATTAACAAAATATAAAACAGTTTTGTCATTTTATTTATTTATTTTTAATCTGTCTTTTTTAATTTTTTTAAAACAAAAAATAAAAAACCCAGAGGTGATCAAATACCACCAAAAGAAAGCTCTATTTGTGGGTACATTTGGGTTCAGTGTTATATGGCCGCGCAATTGTCATTCAAAGAGTGACAGCGCTAAAAGCTGAAAATTGGTCTGGGCAGGAGGGGTGTTTAGGTAAGCAAGTGGTTAAAGAACCCTACTGCAAGTAGAGTTAAAAAATATTGTTTGTGTTAAAATACTAATACGTCAAGTTTTTTAGTCTTACCGATGTCTTGTTCTGATGCAGCATCCTCCCTTCCGACATATGTGCGGCCCTCCTAAAAAACAAAAATGCAAACAAAAAAAAAAACAGGAAATTACAATTTTATTATTATTGCTTATTAACATTGTCTATTTTATTAGGGCTGTTTAATAATTTGTCGCTGTTTTTAACAAAAAACACTACTCAGAGAAGTCTGCAAATAAATAATGAAATGATCATTGTACAAATTAGCAAACATGCCAAGTCTGATAGCGTGTTTGCCAGACGTGTACACCTTAGTGCACAAACACTTTGCAAATTTGGCTGACACAAAGACCCTCACTCATTGCAGGAGGCACGAGGGATAGGAAGGCCTGTCTTGTACTGAATTACTATCATCAGTAAAGAAATCGTCTACATCTTAGACCACATTAACCTTTAGCACACTTGTATTAAATCCATGGATCAATTCCAAAAACACCATGATGCAGTACAATTTAGAAGGAAGGGAAAATGTACGTATTGGCACCTGTTTAAATGTCCTCCATCTACTCAACAAAAAGTATTGTTAACAGGCTGCTTGCAAAAAATTGCATTTTGGGCCTAAAGAAGAACTCTCACCAGAGATAGTTAAAAAAAAAAAAAAAAAAAAAAGATTACATTTTTCTAAGGAACCCTGTGTGAATAGATTTTGTTCCTTTTTCAATCTTTACAGATGTTCCAGAACAGCACTTGTATAACTGGCCCCCACCTCCCGCCAATGCTATCTGGTAACACTAAGCAATGGAGATGGAGTTCCAACTGACAGCACACGAGAAGAAATAATTCAACATTTAGGAAAAATTTGAATTCGGATCGGTCAAAAAAATGATCGACTGATTCGAACTCTGTGTGAAGAATAGTCGGTTGTTAAGGAGTGGCCCAGGAATCTGGTAATGTAAACAAAAGAATGCCGGCAATAGAAAAATTCTGGGGAAAAAAACAGCGTGGGGTCCCCCCCAAATCCATACCAGGTCCTTTGGGTCTGGTATGGATTTTAAGATAAACCCATGCCAACTTTTTTTTTTTAAATAACGTGGGGTCCCCCCCCCCCCCCCCAGAATCCACACCAGACCCTTATCGCAGCATGCTGCTTGGCAGACCAGGAAAAAGGTGGAAGCCCCCCTCCCCACCATACCAGGCCACATACCTTCAACAAGGGGGGGGGGGGGGTGCTTTGGGGCAGGGGGGCTCTTAAGACTGTTTTTAAGAGGGGATTTAGATAGAGCACTTCTTACATTCGGCTTTATCTCTGGAACAGGAAGTGAAAGAAATTATCCCAGATGAGACACTGACTGAAGAAAAACTGACATGGGACCTCCCATTAAAAAAAATATGTGATGCAGCACTAAACTCTCACTTAAGTGATCCCCCTTCAGGGGACAAAGTACATGATGTACTATGCTGTATGTCCCTTTATGCTGTGAAAGCATACAAGGTTGGACAGGGCACACCCCTCCCCCTGTGGCTCTTTGTTAATGTAACTAGAAAGAAGATGGCTGATTGACTCTTAACACTTGTCTCAGTTCAATACACTTGCTCAAGTCAAACATCGGCAAGAAGTATGCAGAGGGGAGGGGCTGTCAGCCTGCCATCCCTCTGCATTCCTCTTGCTCGTGCTTGGAGCCATGGCAAGTGCCAGTTATTAAACTGCTAGCTACATTGTTGGGTAATTACAAGGAGAGAGGGGTGCCTTATCCAACCTGGTAGCTTACAAAGCACATATGAAATGAATCAAAGTACTACATGTACTTTGTCCCCTGGGGCAGAACACTGAAAACAAAATGAAGTGAGAGTTCTTCTTTAATTGTACGTGCATTTGCACTTACAATTTTTCCTTAGTCCTCCTGCAAAGTCTACCAAGTAAATGTTGATCTTGGCAGCAAAGACTGCCTCATGCAACCTTCTGTCATGAAGGGACAACACTGCTGCACAGCTCCTAAATTCAGAGCAGAGCTGCCGCTCCTATGTGTGCTCTCTCCCTCCTCATTGGCTCAGAGACAGCAGCAGAAGCCATTGATGAGGAAGTAAGTTCTCATGAGTGCCCTCATAGCAAACTACACATGCAGAACTGGACCATACCAGGCCATGTGCCCTCAACATATGGGGGGGGGGGGCAGTGGTGCTTTAGGGCAGGTGGGGCTCTGGAGACTGGTGACTGATATTAGGTTATAGTGCCCACTTGCACTGCAGTGGGATGAGAAAATGTTATTATTGTCACTGCTGATTCACAAGCCTGTAGCTTGCAAGTCAGCACCTGGCCATACCCAGCTCCACCCACTAATTTTTGGACTGGTATAACTGACTGTCATGCTGGAACCCTTCCCATTGTGAGCTGCAGTGTCTGGGAAAGGGAGTGTTTGAGACACAAATAAAGGAGGATTTGGCTGATTCAAGAGAGGTAAAAAAATACTGGCTTTTGACCAAAAACAAACCTTCAGCATAATTGTATTTGTGTGACCTTGGAGGGGATATTAGACTGTACACTATGCTGCGGCAGGAAGTGAAGTGAATTAGCAAAATATGCCAAAAAAAATAAAAAATTCAGGTCGATCAGTTTATAATTACAGTCTCCCAGTCCTTTCTGAGCCAGCATCTAGCTATTACAATAAACTTTACAGATCACAGAGATACTCTGAAAGAAAAAGTCTAGCACGTCTCTAAATTACTTTAATTGTATACATTTCCTATGGATGTCTGCTCCAAATGAGCAATGCATTTACATATGGCACATCGACTTTAACGGAAAGCTGTCACTAAAAATACACTACTGATATTGAAATAGACAACCCTAAGCTATGTACCGTACCGCTGAAAAGGGTGTCTTATTCAGCATACATTTGTGAAATAAGGCATTTCCCATCGATTCCCCTGCAGCAATACATTGCTATTGCACAGTAAGTGCATCTCCATATTCTGGCCTTCGCTAACAAAGAGCTTCTGATCATTAAAATCACACCTGAAGCTAAATGCGGCGGCACGTCAAGCTTCAGATAAGGATGCACATTGTTATGTATAATGCTGCCAAGAATTCTCATCTATATTAATATGTGGTGCATCCCTTACCCTACCCCTAATACAATTTAAAGTGCAGCTATTATAGAAAGAAAATCACATTTCCAGCATTTTAGCATCACGTATAAGCCAAAATGTCCATTTTTATTTTTAAAAGTAAATAAGCACTTTTAGGGCCCTTTTACACTGATCGGTTTTTGATGCAATTTTGGCGTTTAAAAAGCGGAACAAAAATGCATGAAAAAAATGTATCCCTTTAAATTCTATGTAACTCTTCACACTATGGCGCTGCGGGTGCAATGCGTTTTTAGAAGTCCTGCATGCTGCATTTTTGGTTTTAGTTTAAAAAGTGCACCATAAATGCACCTCCCCATTGAAATGAATGGAAAACACATCAACAACTTTTTGTACGCTTTTTTAAACATGTCCATGTTTCACAGGAGCATGATTGGAGTCAGGTAACCTGAAAGCATATCAAAAATGCATTTGTGTTTTTACTGTGGTTTTTTTTCAATGAAGCAGTGTGAAAGGGCCCTTAAAAATCAATACTAGGGTTACCATTCAGATCCATTACTCTATGTACTGTAAGCTACATTCCAAAGCAGATATTTAAGTTAAAAAGTGATAGTAAAGGCAAAAAAAAAAAAAAAAAGGCATGACTTGCATTCTGACACAAATTAAAGCAGAACTAAACCCTCCTCTCCTTTTCAGCCAAGGAAGCTGCCATCTTGGCCTCTGTTTGATCTTTAACTGTTATGATGCTGCACATGTGATCAGGTATGACACCAGCCATTTGATGATTTGACAGTTTGGTTGAAAGCAGAACCAATGTGACAGATACATTCCCAGCATGCCAGGAATATACCAGTTTTTCAAAACCATTAAAACAATAGGTTTAGTTCTGCTTTAACACAGCAGTCAGTTTTTCTGTGACATACCGGTAGTTCTATTACCTGTAAAGAGGAAAAGATCAACACTACTTTTTACCAGCAGAAAACTGAAAGCTGTAAGTGAAACCCAAGTTAACCTCAAGGGTGGGACCTTGTGCCATTTTTACTTTTGTGTGAGGTCCCCCCAGTTTATACCAGACCCTTCAGAATTTTTGGGGGCCCCTCACACCCTTTTTTTTTGTTTAATTTTCGGTTCTTTGGTTTACACTCTACTGTCAGTGGGCAATCTCCCGCTGACAGCAGGGATGAGTCACGGTTGTTAGGATGCCAGCGGATGCAAAAAAAAAAAAAAAACAGTTGTCCATTCACATCTGATTATATGCATTCTGGTCCGTTTCAACGGACCTGGATGGAGCCTTGTTTCATTTTTTTTTTAAAAACAGACCTGAAAGGACACGGTTGTAAAAAGATGTAAACGGATGATAGTCTGTTTACACTTGTTTAGCCATAGAAATTAATTGCTGTCCGTTTTACATCCATCAAGAGATGGATGAAAAATGAACAGATGACACTGAGTCTGCGGTTTCCTGTCTTCAAATGCAATTTCCAATACTGCTTTAACACTCCATGAATTCTGACTCCTCCTACTGCTAAAAGAACCTATGTTCAGTGTTCTGGCCTAGGGGCCAAATTTAAAATCATAGGGTCCCACAGCAAAAATCGATTTCCTCCTCTCTGTTCAGAGCTGTGGCCTGGGACATATGCCAATCAAATGTGGCTTTCTGCTATGTAAAAATACAGTTCTGGAAACAAAGTCTGTCAGAACCAAAAATACCTTTTGTAAAAAGAATGTCCTGTACAACTGCAAAGAGAAGTTCTATGAGCTGGGACTGATGGCAAACAGCAGGTCTTGCATAGAACACTGACATCACCATCACATGATCATCCTGTACAGTCAGCTTTGCAGACAGAGAAACAGCATGCTTCCCTGCACATCTTAGCAAGTCGCTGATATCCCCCAGTGTCATTAAAGGAGAAGTCCACCCTGAGCTTTTTAGGCTGGGATTCTTAGGCTGGGCTTTTTCTAAGGGTCACAGGAGTGCAATTCATTTTTCACTCCTTTGACTCGTTTTCAGCGGAAATTGGTCTGAAGTCCGCTCTCCACTGACATCACTGCCATCAGTCGAGGCAGCGCGTCATCCCGACTTCCAAGTCTGGATCCACCAGCTGCCTTGATTGATGGCTGTCTCAGCGAGCCGCTGAAACGGCCTCTCCCCACCCCTCCACAGCTCATCGCTCCAATGAGCATGGAGAAGCAGACCAGAAGAGATGATTACTGATAGTCAGCATCGCTCTGCTCGGGGAGGAGTGAGAACCGAGCCATTGGCAGTGTTGGGTGGCTTGGTTCTCAGTGCAGAGACGCCAGGGGACAGCTGCAGCATCGGTCTGATGCTCCATCCACCGAGGCAAGAATGATTAGCAAAAAAACCCTTCTTCTCTTTAATGACTCCAAACACCCAGCCCTATCCTATCTGCCTTTCCTTCCACCCCAGGGTCATAGCAACTGCAGTATAGTTAAGCTGGCCATACACTATTCTATTTTTTTAATTTGGCACAGTTGGATGAATCTCCCACTGTGGCTACTGTAGTTTCATAGTCAGTACCACTGGATGTCGAAATATCCGAACAGCGGTTGCATCTGATTGGATTCAACTGCTGTTCTGCCAACAATTTTCCAATGGAGGGATGTCAGACACCCAACAACTCCAATATGGCAAGAACATAATCAAATCCTAAAGTCACACTCGACCTTATAAACTCCCATGTCACAGAATCAGCTAGGGAGGGCTCCAATCACAGTGATGGGAACAACAGTGGAGTACAGAAGGGGGTGGGGCAAAGCAGCTACAGGGAAGTCACTATTTGCATAAAACAGCTTCCAAGACTTCAGGACTCAAGCTAGGTGAATATACAAGGAAGCATGTTTACAGGATTAACAACACTAATTTGAGCTTCTGATCACTTTAAAGAGTAATTTAGGGTGGGCTGACCTTTTACATACATTCGTAAAAGGCCCAGTTTAAAATATGCTGTTCATTCTAATACCTAGTATTTCAGACAGAAAATATTCTCAGAATTCCTTTAGGAAATATTTGCATCTATGCACTCACAGCAGACCGAGCCTCCACATTGACGTTTATTGGGCATGGCATGTAGATTAAAGTTAGATCAGCTGGTGTGCAATTCTCAAAGATTAAAAAAGCGACAGCATAGTGAGGAGGAAAGACACAAGTTTTACCTTCAAGTGATACAATATAATGCCGGTGCTTAGAAGATCGTCATCAATGCCAATGAGATGAGGCAGTTCAGAATCCAACACGACACCAATCCCCTCTTTCCGGAGAGCCAGAGTTTGCTCCTGCATGGAGATGAGACATCGGGTTACTGTTTTGTGAGGTGACAACAGGGAGCCGGGTGACCGCACTGAAAATTACATTTAGAGCAAAGTGGCAGGTAGGCATTTATTCGGTTACAAAAATAATATTGGTCTACATGACAAATGGAACTGTGGATGCGAAATTGTGTAAATTGATGTTTGTTTATGCTTTAATAACAAAAGCCGGGCTCGCTCATAATGTTGCTTCAGCGTATTCATTTGACGAGGGCTCTGAAACGAATAAAACATCAGTGGCAGGGCAAGCTGCTCACCGTTGTCAGCTTGACAGGCATATCTACCCTTGTCCTGTCATGGTCTGTATAAAGGCATTAAGGGAATACAGGACGGTAACCCTTAAAGAAAAACTTTATTGGCAAATCTCCAGTAAGTACACTTTCTGATTTATTATTTACCTAAAAGTAATTTTTGACAAGACTTTCCAATTGGCTTTCTGAACCATATTTCAATCACAGTATTTTATGTACACATCTGTAAACACTTCCTTAAGTGGTTATTTGTAGGTTAGTACATGTCATTGGTAGTGCTGGCCCTATAAAGTATAATCAGGGGAAGTTGATTACAAGTCACAAGGAGAAGCCAACTGTACTAAATATGTTTTCCTCAGTTTTTTTCAAAGAAAAAGGAAGGGTATAACAAACAAGAATATATGGTTAGTAACACAACATGGAATGTACCTCTGTGGCTAACAGAAACCGTACAAAAAATGACTCAACATACCTAATCTGAATAACTCACCAGGACCAGATGGCTTACACATGGAAGTCATTAAAGAACTTAGCTATGTTATAGCCAAGCCATTAATCATAATCTTAGAAACTGGAATGGTACCAGTTGATTGGCGAAAAGCTAATGTGATACCAATATTCACAAAAAGGGCCAAGATACATATCAGGAAACCAGTAGCCTAACAATAGTAAGAAAAACTACTGGTGGGGATGATAAGGGGGCACCATATCCAAAGATTTGCTGATGAAAAGGGAATCATTAGTACAACATAGTAACTAGCATTGGTTCATGAAGGATCACTCTTGCCTTACCAACCTGTTAACATTCTATGAGGAAATAAACTGTAATCTGAATAGAGGAATGCCTGTAGACGTATCTGGATTTTGCCAAAGCATTCAATACACACTAAATTAACTAATTAGGGTCTGTTGGTATTGATAGTGTATGTACCTGGATAGAGAACTGGTTACAGGGGCACATTCAGAGGGCGGTGATAAATAGCGTATGGAGTTGTAAGTGGGGTACCCCAAGGCTGTGTCCTGGGACCAATTCTGTTCAATTTGATCATAAACGTTATAGAGAGTGGTACAAATAGTTCAATCTAAGTGTTTGCTGAAGATCCAAAACTAAGCAGGGTAATAATTTCACAGCAGGATATAGATACTTTACAAGAAGGCCTCGATATGGTTGGCCACATGGCAAAGGAGGTTTAACCGCTTACCGACCAGCCGCCGTCATTATACTGCAGCAGGTCGGCACATTCCCACGAGCTGTCATAGCTATACGTCAGCTCCTTTAAGTGGGATAGACCTCTGCACTGCGGGGTACCGATGCTCATGGCTAACGGTCGCGATTACCACCTGCCACGAGCGATCGCGGGCACGAGAGGCAGAACAGGGACGTGTGTGTAAACACACAAATCCATTCTGAGTGACAGATAGTGAGTTCCTAATAGCGAGGAACCACGATCTGTCATTCCCTCTAGGTCAGTTCCCTCCCCCTACAGTTAGAACACACAGTCAGGGAACACAGTTAACCCCTTGATCTCCCCCTAGTGTTAACCCCTTCCCTGTCAGTGACATTTATACAGTAATCAGTGCATTTTTATAGCACTGATCGCTGTATAATTGTCAATCGTCCCAAAAATGTGTGAAAAGTGTCCGATGTGTCCACCATAATGTCGCAGTCACAATAAATAAAAAAAAAAAAAAAAAAAAAAAACGCAGATCGCCGCCATTATAAGTACAAAAATTATTTAAAGAATGCCACAAATCTATCCCCTATTTTGTAGACGCTATAACTTTTGCGCAAACCAATCAATATACGCTTATTGTGATTTTTATTACCAAAAATATGTAGAAGAATACATATCGGCCCAAACTGAGAAAAAATTGCTTTTTAAAAAAAAAAAAATTGGGGATATTTATTATAGCAAAAAATACAAAATATTGTGTGTTTTTCAAAATGGTCACAATTTCTTTGTTTATAGCGCAAAAAATAAAAACCGCAGAGATAATCAAATACCACCAAAAGAAAGCTTGATTTGTAGGGGGAAAAAAAGACTTCAATTTTGTTTGGGTACAGCGTCGCACAACAACGCAATTGTCAGTTAAAGCGACGCAGTGCCATATCGCAAAAAATGCTCGAGTCATTGAACAGCCGGGGCTGAAGTGGTTAGAGTGTTACTAAACTCACAACAGTAAAATCCATCTGTATAAAAAGTAAAGCATGCTTGTTATACTCACTGTGGAACCTAAGGGGTTAATCCACTGCATTGTGTAAAGAAGCTGTTTGATCCTGTCTTCTCTGATCTTCCCCATATTTTACTGTCCCCAATCCATCTGCTGATAGAACAGAGTTCTGTAGGCACTCTGCACAAGCTCAGAGTTTGGTGTGTGTTGCTAGAGAGTTTTTTTTTTTTTTTTTTTTTTTCTGGGAGGGTGCACGGGATCAGCCCAGGGCCAATCACCACTGTCCAGACAGAAAGTCAGGGGTCATGCAGCCTTATAGGACAGTCATAGGAGAATGAAAACTCCTCTTATAAGCTTTAACCAGTGCTCGACTGGACACAGGGCTAATCAGCACTGTCCAGATAAACCAGTCAGTACAGAATAAAAACTCCTCCGACAAGCTTTAACCAGACACTTAAAAAGGTATTTAGCAGTTTATATTCACTAAAATAATTGCATTTCAATGTTCTGTGGGAGAACAGATATAGTGAATGCCGGGTCCTAGGATTAAAAACACTTTAATATTGCAAAATGTAAGGTAATGCATTCGGGGGTGAAAATCTGAATGCAAGTTACTCACTAGGGGGAGAACCCCTGGGGTAATTGAGGATGAAAAAGGATCTGGGGGTCCTTGCAGATCACAGACTCAGTAATAGCATGCAGTGCCAAAGTCTGTACCCAAGTACAAGACCAGCAGTGAACAATTATAGCAGGTAACCATGACTAGATACATATGTTGGAAGGACGACGCAGAAATTAATTAGCATATCTATTAGAGTGACAAACAAATACTGCATGAATTTGTTCACACCGGATCAGAGAAAGAATTTAAATATGCAGAGTCCAAAAGTAAAGAGTAGAAAGTATGGAGGGGAATGGGAAGAGTGCGCATAAGGGAAGGATGAAAGCACCTGACATCATCCAACCACATGGGGAACAGGATTCTCTAAGTGTTGAAATCGGCAGCAATGTATCGTCACAGTTTGCGGGCATGTAGTGCATCACCCACAGTGTCCAACCTTTATAGAATTTGTGCATTGAGTCATGTAACGACACAGACTTTTTGTAGGGAATTCATAAAGAATGTCATAGACAATCTTTAGTATCCTGCCAGAGCGCAACACCAAAAGTGTTCATGCTTGTGCCCGATTCATGTACCGGTCACAGATAGGTACATGAATTTGTTGGTGCCTGGCACTGTGGCCAGAATGTCAATACTGGATATTCTTTTCCCAGGGCCCTCCCTCCCTGGCCACTGAGCCAGTCAAATTGAGGAGTTTTGTCTTGGAGTGGGCAAAACAGAGACTAGTTCTCCATCAGGTCTGCTTTACTTTTGAATGGTAGTGGGCATATCCATAGCTGCTATTCAGTGCCATGCACTGTCAATCAAAAGTAAAGCGAACCTGATTGAGAGCTAGTCTCTCATTTCACCATCAGGCTTTACATACTCAGTGACAAGTAATTTCCCAAATCTGGGCATTGCCATATTTGAGTAATAACATCACCAGTATCCCCCGGCCCCTTTGCTGAAATTTAACACTCAGAAAGGGAAGCTGAATGGGGCCAGGGATGCATTACTGTGCCAGAAGCGGTCACACACAGTGCCTTGAAAGAGTACGCATACCCCTTGAAATTTCACACATTTTGTCATGTTACAACCAAAAATGTAAATGTATTTTATTTTATTGGGATTTTATGTGATAGACCAACACAAAGTGGCACATAATTGTGAATTGGACGGAAAATTATAAATGGTTTTCAGAAGTTTTTACAAATAAATATCTAAAAAGTGTGGCGTGCATTTGTATTCAGCCCCCTTTACTCTGATACCCCTAACTAAAATATAGTGGAACCAATTGCCTTCAGAAGTCACCTAACTAGTAAATAGTGTCCACCTGTGTGTAATTTAATCTAAGCATAAATACAGCTGTCCTGTGAGGTCTTCAGAGGTTTGTTGGAGAACCTTAGTGAACAAACATCATCATGAAGGCCAAGGAACACACCAGACAGGTCAGGGTTAAAGTTGTGGAGAAGTTTAAAGCAGGGTTAGGTTCTAAAAAAATATCCCAAGCTTTGAACATCTCACGGAGCACTGTTCAATCCATCATCTGAAAATGTAAAGCGTATGGCACAACTGCAAAACTACCAATACATGGCCGTCCATCTAAACTGCCAGGCCACGCGAGGACAGCATTAATCAGAGAAGCAGCCAAGAGGCCTATGGCAACTCTAGAGGAGCTGCAGAGATCCACAGCTCAGGTGGGAGAATCTGTGTACAGGCCAATTACTAGTTGTGCACTCCACAAATCTGGCCTTTATGGAAGAGTGGCAAGAAGAAAGCCATAAGAAGTCATGTTTGCAGTTTGTGAGAAGCCATGTGGGGAACACCGCAAACATGTGGAAGAAGGTGCTCTGGTCACATGAGACTAAAATTGAACTTTGTGGCCTAAAAGCAAAACGCTATGTGTGGCAGAAAACTAACACTGCACATCACCCTGAACACACCATCCCCGCCGTGAAACATGGTTGTGACAGCATCATGTTGCGAGGATGCTTTTCTTTAACAGGGAAAGGGAAGCTGGGTAGAGTTCATGGCAAAATGGATGGAGCCAAATACAGGGCACTCTTAGAAGAAAACCTGTAACGCCCTGTACACACGACCGGTTTTCCCGTCGGAATAAACTTTGAATGGAATTCTGACGGAATTCCGCTCAAGCTGTCTTGCGTACACACGATCACACAAAATTCCGACCGTCAAGAACGCGGTGATGTACAACACGTATGACGGGACTAGAAAAAGGAAATTCAATAGCCAGTAGCCAATAGCTTCCGGCTCGTACTTGCTTCTGAGCATGCGTCGTTTTTGGTACTTCAGAACAGCATTCAGACGAGCGGTTTTCCCGATAGGAATTGGTTCCGACAGAAAAATATAGAACATGTTCTCTTTCTAGGTCCATCAGAATTTTCGACGTAAAAAGTCTGATGGGGCATAGACACGGTCGGAAGATACGATGAAAAGCTCCTGTCTGACTTTTTCAGTCGGAAATTCCACTCGTGTGTACGGGGCATTAGAGTGTGCCAAAGACTTGAGACTGGGGTGGAGGCTCACCTTCCAGCAGGACAACTACACTAAACATACAGACAGAGCTACAGTGGAACGATTTAGATCAAAGAATATTCATGTGTTAGAATGGCCAAGTCAAAGTCCAGAACTTGAGAATTGAGATTCTGTGACAAGACTTGAAAATTGCTGTTCACAGATGCTCTCCATCCAATCTGATAGAGCTTGAGCTATTTTGCAAAGTAGAATGGGCAAACATTTCACTCTCTAGATGTGCAAAGCTGGTAGAGACACCCCCAAAAAAACTTGCAGCTGTAATTGCAGCGAAAGGTGGTTCTACAAAGTATTGACTCAGGGGGGCTGAATACAAATGCACCCCACACTTTTCAGATATTTGTAAAGAATTTTGAAAACCATTTATCATTTTCCTTCCACTTCACAAATATGTGCCACTTTGTGCTGGTCTATCACATAGCCCAATACATTTATATATTTAATAATAAAAAGGATGTACAAAAAAAAACGCCCCGATGCACACCACTCCGCCCTCTTTGGGTCCATCTCCTTCTACGGTTCTACGTATATATAAGTGTATTAAAAGAAGCTACTTAATAAAAAACAGCATAAAAAATGGCAATATTAAAAAAATTCCAATAAAAGTCCTTCTTAAATATTTTAAAGAAGGACTTTTATTGGAATTTTTTAATATTGCCATTTTTTATACATTTATATTTTTGGTTGTAACATGACAAAATGTGAAAAATTTCAAGGGGTATGAATACTTTTTCAAGGCACTGTACATGACAGCTTACCAAAACACACATGGCCCACTCTGGGTACTGGCATACCTCCGTATGCCAGCTCAAGGCTGGTCTTAATTTTTTTTAAGAATTTTTTTCTGCAGTAGCTATAGGTTCCTAAAGTGGCGGAAGTAAGAACTACCTGAATTTTCTGCACATTTTGGTAATGTTGCCAACACTGGTGCAAATGCTTGCCTGAATTAGGTGCAGGTAGTTCTTAAGGAAAACTACCACCAGAAAATTGTCATTAAGCTGGTAATGAATTTCCCTGTTTATGCCAAACTTTGGGATGACGTAGGTATTGCCAACTTCCACTCCTTTGCCTGAGTTTGCTTGGCAGCTTTTAGAAAAGTTAGAGGCTTAAATTGGAAGTTATTACGGCCCTCAGTTAAATATAGCAAGGCTTCCTAGTGATGCTTCTTGGTGCTCCTGCCCACACACTGGATATTTTAAAACAAATTATTAACCCATGCACATCATCACAGACTATCCTAATTTTTATCCATACAGGAAATAATTTAGTATGAATTAGAGCTGCACAATTAATCGTTAAAAGATTGCAATATCGATTTAACCCCCCCTCACAATCTTAACCCATTTACTTGATTCTATGTGACAGAGGCGCTCAGAGATGTAAAAAAAAAAAAAAAAAAAAAACGGCAATATTTATCAACATTCCTCAGTGCTGGGAGATAGAGAAGAGAAGAGATACAATGTATTTCTCCTATCTTTTAGATCAAAGGAATGAACCTCTGTGTGTAAATAAGGTCAGTTTAACCACTTAGGCCCCTTTCACACTTGTGCGACTGCGATTTTTAAAGGGATTTTGCCACGATTTCAAGAAATGCCTGTGTAAGTGGCATCAAAATCGGACCAAAGTAGTGCAGGGACTACTTTGAAGTCGGAACGTCTTGAAGTCGTACTAATATGAATGGCTGTCATTGGAAATCATGGGGAACGACTTGTCATGCTACTTTGCAGTCCCAAATCGTGGGACAAGTCGTATAAGTGTGAAAGGGGCCTTAAAGACCAAGCCTTTTTCTGACATTCGTTACTTACAAGGTAAAATCAGTATTTTCTGCTAGAAAATTACTTAGAACCCCCAAACATTATATATTTATTTTATTTTATTTATGTTTTTTTTTTTTTTGCAGAGACCCTAGAACATAAAATGGCAGTTGTTGCAATATTTTATGTCACACTGTATTTGAGCGGCAGTCTTTTAACCGCATTTTTTTGGGGGAAAAAAATACACTTCAATGAAAAAAAACAGTAAAGTTAGCCCAATTGTTTGTATTAATGTGAAAGATAATGTTACTTTGCAAGAATTGTGATCTTTATTCTAACCTCCTTGGCGGTAACCCCGAGTCTGGCTCGGGGTCAGTTTTTTATGCTGGGAGCGGTAACCCCGAGCCAGACTCGGGCTTGCGTTGCGGGATGCAGGGGGGAAGTTACTTACCTTGTCCCCTGGATCCTGCGATGTCTCCCCGCTGTGTGAGCGAGCCGTCCGCTCGCTCGATTCACACAGTGCCGGGTGCCGCCGATCTCCGTTCCCTGTGACGTTACGACGCACGGGAGCGGAGATCGGAGCCAAATTCAAAAAAGTTTAAAAACACAACACATATACAATACTGTAATCTTACAGATTACAGTACTGTATACAAAAAATACACACCCCCTTTGTCCCTAGTGGTCTGCCCAGTGCCCTGCATGTCATTTTATATAATAAAAAGATTTTTTTTCTGCCTGGAAACTGGAGATTGTCCATAGCAACCAAAAAGTGTCCCTTTATGTCAAAAGTGGTTTTAGACCAGCTAGAAAACACCGATAAAAAAATAAAATCACAATTTATCATCAAACAATAAATTTAATGACAGCGACTATTCTGCAACTGAGCAAATTTCAGTGTTTTTGATTTGATTACATTATTGAATCATTTTTATATATATTTTTATTATATTATAATTTATTATTTTGTGTTTCAAACTTTATCATACCCGGGATGTCTACTAGACTCTGGTTCGGACAGATTTAAGTGAGTTATTCATAAGAATTGCAGGCCTACAATATAAAAACGCCAAATTTCCATGCAAAATAATTGTACCGCTTTCAGCACTAAATTCCAGCCAGAATCATACCGCCAGGGAGGCTAAGCAAAAAAATTGTGATTCTCATTTTAGCCAGAATCATGTAGCTCTAGTATGAATGAATTCAATATTTTTCAACATGAAGATCCCAGCTTATATAAATTTAAAAACAGATTGTAAAAACCGACGTGTAGTACTGGGTTTTGGCTAGAAAAAAATAACTTTTGTAAAAGACAGCAACAGCAGGCTAAACACACTGAAGTCTAAACACTTCTGCCATATTATTTTACTGAGCCTTCTTTAAAGATTGAGGAGGCATCAAACATGACTAAGTCTGTTTGTTCAAGTAAAAAAAGGGCTTACACCAATATCAACTACTGAGTCTTTTATCACAGCAATATTCTCTAAACAGACAGTCAGGGATACTAGAGCATGACATAAGACGAAGGCTCCACTGAGTACACAGCAAGGCCATAGAAGAGCTAATAGATGCTTTGTAAATGACCTAGTTACATTTCAATGGTCTGGGCATTATTTTTTTTGATAGCCTTAATACATTATTAATAAAAAGTCCCATTCATTTTTACTATCATCTTACTGCTCTGAAGCTTATCTCTCCATTGTACTTAACAGTAAATTGATTTCCTTACGCACAGGGGCATATCCAGTAAATATGGGCTGTGAATGGCTTTTATAGTTATATAGTATTACCATCATCCTTTATTTAAAAAGCAGCAACATATTAAGCAGTGTGTCATTTACAATGATTTAAGAGTCGAAGAAACAAATGTATGTTTCTTTGCTATAGAGGTTTACAAAACTTTCATATTAAAGCTAAACTCCAGGCAAATAGGAAATTAAAGTGGAAAAACTTAGTCATTAAATATCATATTTTTGTTATTGGCCCTTTGCAATACCCTGCACAGTAGAGTTCAGAAGAGGAAGGGGTAGCATGAGGAGTCAATCAGCTGTGCTTCATGGAAATATACTGAAATTTAACATGCAGACAGGAGGACAGAGTGGAAGGAGGCGTTCAATCGCAGTACAGGGAAGGGAAAGTGACCCTAGTTATATTTCATTAATGCTAAAGATAATTTTGCCATTTGTAATGGTGCCCCAATGAGCATACACGTTTAAAACAAATGCACCTGGACCTTAAGCCCAAAATAGAAATCTGGTGCTTTTTGTTCTGTGGATACGATGCAAACCACATCAACATGTATGTTAGGGTGTTTCATTTTTCCAAAGATGTAATTTTCATAGGACTTTGCTTACGCCCCGTGTCTCAGAGACGTAAAAGATATATATGCCAAGATTTCAAAAGGACTGGATAATATTTAGGGGTTGCACACATTGATCCCTTTTTTAAAGCAAAGTCTGTGGGCTTCACTTGATAAGAAGTCATATACAAAAATGCTGGATGAAGAAAGTCCTGTTTAAGGCTTTCTAGAAGAACAACGAGTGAAAATGGTTAACTACATCCAAAATGTCCTAAAAAGACGGAAGTCATCCAAGAGAAGACTACAAAGAGTTATTACAACTCTCACTCCTGTACCTAGGAGGTTGGTCTAAAAACTACTTCAGTTTCAGGATCCCAGGGGCACTGCATCAAGCAAGGTGGATGGCAAAGGCAATATATGCACTTAAAATTGTCCTCTTCACTAAACAGTTGAATATTCCTCCAAGACAATTTGAAGGAATGAAACGGGTTGCACATTTTGTCAGCCTCATATATGTTCGCTTTTGGCATGAGGCAATTGTAAGTCGATGGGCTCCAAAGAATGATTTGGATATGCTACAGATTTTTAGCACTTACCCAGACGTCAAAAAATGTGCTCTCACAATTGCTAAGAGAGACCTTTGGTATCTGTCAGAAACAAACGTAGGATTGTCTTTTTTGGACAAACGCATTACTCAGACTGTTAAGGAAAATATGACAAAAATTTTGAAACCAAACCTGCAAAGAAAAAGGTAGTGAAACGATTAGAGGGTAAAAACATGTTTTTTGAAGGAAAAGACCTGAGCCATTTCGTTACTAATAAAACAAAGACGTTCTTTGAATTGTTTGGGATCCACAACGTGACAGAATACAAGGGATTGGATCGTTCTAAGTTGATTAATAGAACACATGTTTTGCTATTACCTATTAATCTTAGTGTATAGTTTTAATAGTATTTTAAGTTTGTGTTTTCCAATTTTCCCAATAAAAGTAATTAACATTGAAAAATCTTATTTTTTGCCTACTTTTACAAAAACAGATCAAAGTGTGCAACCTCTACATATTATCCAATCTTCTTGAAATTTAGCATATATATCTTTTACATCACTCAGATTCGGGGCATAAGCAAAGTCTGCAAAAATTACTTTCACTTGAAAAGCACACAAACCTTAATGAAGAAAAAAAAAAAAATCAGGTGAGTTTTTTGGTCCCTTGACACTCTTAAACAAGGACTCTTGCACAACAGCAAATATGCCTTGAAGCCCAAAGACAAATTATTGTTTTTTTCCTTTTAGACAGAACGTGGACAGAATTTCAAAAGTTGTCAACTGTTACTACAGTCTAAATCCCATTTAAGAGAGGTTTCCTTATGAACAAAATCTCTCCACTGCCTGTCCATTTAATGAGTGGTGGGCATTATAAAAAGGGAAGGGACAACCCCCCCCCCCCCCACCCAATAATGGACAGAGAAAGCAATAAACTTGTTTCTAAGTAATGAAAGATACTTTCAAGTAGAATGCGTGTGTTATCCATTCAGTCATGTCCACCTTTCAGTGATTCTATGGACCTGTTCTTTCCACATTTCCAGATCTTGTACTGCTTCTTTTAGTGGTTCTATGTTCTCCCTGGTGTTGACTTGCATGGTGTCCAACCATGGTCCTCTTTGGCTGTCTAGATTTCTTTTGCCACTGACCAATCTGAGAAAAATTACCTTCTCCAGCGAGTTTGATGACATGACATATCCAAAATAGGCGAGCCTGAGTTTTGTAATTTTGCCATTCATCTGGTTTTATTAACAACAGCATTTTCGGTGCATGAAATGCTCAGAAAAAAAATCTATAGCACAATAGGTAGCTGTGGGGAACACAATAACACAGACTAGTCCGCATTTGGTTGCCAGACTAACATTCTTGCCTTTCCAGATTTTTGGAAAAGCAGTTGGGTAGTTTAACCCTGTTCAGGATTCTATTACTTTCTGTTTGCCCATGAGGTAGAGTTCCATTCACTTCCTGTCCAGTTGACAGGTGTCATATAGAATAGGTGAAAATTTTCCCCTATTGGAATGAAGCGCTATTTAAAATCTAATGGAAAAAAAATCTCCTCTATAGGATCTCAGGAGGATTCAAAATAGAATAGAAAAACCTCCTAAACAGAGATGTTGATATCATAGAAAACCTGACAGAAGATCTTTTGCCCGCTCTATCCAAAGCTATGCTGTTTTTAGGCTTTTAAGTGAACCACATAGCGGCCCCACCCACTGCACATACTTACCTTCCCTTTGTAGCCCCTATTTGGTCTCTGGTAGTAAGAAGAGAAAGTCCTTTGTAAATTCCAGCTTGTTGACTTGGAGCTTATAAAAAGGTTTGTTCCCGTCAATAAGTGACCACACTGGATACCTGAGTAGACAATCACAAACCACCACTGCTGTCACATGGAAGGAAGGTTTGTGAGCCCCCTGCTTACTATGTATTACCTGGTAGTCTTCTTCACTTCTGGTGGCAGAATGGGGGGACAAAGAGAAGGGAGAGCATATCGGTATATATTTGTGCCCATGTATGCGTAGACAACAGCTGTGTTATATTGGATGTATGTACCTAATACCATTTATTTCATCCTAGATATAATACAAGACAATGGAACAGCAAAACATTTGTTACTGTTAAATTGAATTCAGTTTTTTACGAAGCAGAAAGTCAATCTTTTTTGTGCATATTATTGTCGACGTGCTCTTTGTTTTGTATAACAAAGAATTTAGGCTCACAAATAATGTCCCCGTCTTCCAGACTGTTTTTGTGTAATGCAACTTTGCAGAATAAGAATGTACAAGCTCCAACTGGGAAAATAAAATGATAGTGGGAATTGAGAAACACCTGAAAGCTGTCTATTAATCACTGCTTGGCCTGTCACACTGAGCTCTTCAATAGCCCCTCTGGATCGATTACTTCCTCTATATCTGTGCTCCGCTAAGCAATGAAATTTGTCATTTCAAAGCAAAAGAAACTCATATATCCAGACACTGCTCTGTTCACTGGTAAAGTATCCCATTGCAGATTATGATGATTCAGAGGTTATAGAAATATTTTTTTTAACTTCCAAATTTTACTGTGAACGTATGTCGCTACCAAAAAAAAAAAAAAAAGAGAGAAGAGATTGTTGGTAATGCTGACGCTGCAGCAGCATGACATTGAATAGTTAACACCTCCATGATTCACCCTGCCAAGCACAGGAGATATTGCATTATCCACATGATTGGGCATGATAGATTTTTCAGAGAAGCATTGTCACATCAGGTTTTAAAAGCTTTCTCAATGTCTTCAGAAGAAAAGAAACCAAAACTAATCACAGTTTTCCTCCTGGAGAAGAGGAGATCAATACACCATGCATCAGACAGGCATTTCTATGTATTTGTGTAATCTGTCATTTTAGAAAAGTGGATAAAGTTGAGATTATTTGAATAAATTCAGATTAATCAGCTTTCAACTAATAATGTAAAAAGTACTACAGGTTTAAAATGATTATGCACTCATTTCCATTTAGCAGATCTGGGGTTTCCTTACTGCAGAATTCGCAGGAAAGCTGTGCTTTAACAACCACCCAAAAATCATGCTTTAGAACCTTAAAGTGGATGTAACCCCCCCCCCCCCCCCCCCCCCCAGTGAAGTGAACAGCCTCAGATGATACACAGAGATGAACCAAATCTCCCTACATAAGTTTTACATGTATATCTGCTGTCTTCAGCTTGCTATATTATTTAGAATTCTAACGTCGTGTTAGAATGTTTACTTCCTCATTCAGCAGTAGGAGTGGATTCTTGGTATAAACTGTGTGACAGCCGATTGGAGGAAAGGCACACACCCCCACTCCAGATTGGTAGAGGAAGGAAGGAATATGCAGAGCTGTGCCAAGACAAGCTCTCTGCAAATCTATTTATAGCAACCTCCCACAACACAAATTTCAGGCTGGTTTTATCTTGGCTAACGGAGAACTTTTAGAAGTTATCATGCTGATAACAGTACAAAGAAACAGCAGAAAGACAAGGGACTTAGTGCTATGGAGAGAGATAAGTAAACACTGCAGATATATGTGCCCACGTCAAATTTCAAGAATCAGGTTTACATCCACTTTAAGGCAAATGGTAAAGTGCAGTGACTTTTTGCAATCATAAATCATTTTACATTATTTAGGCTGCTTTAACAGCAGAGTAAAGTCTTGAATCCAACATATAGATATTCATCTTTGTGGCTGTAACAAAGGATAATGCATTTTCTGCTTACCCATCAGTCCAGTCCCAAACGCAATAACAACACTCAAGTGAACCCTGTGATGTCACCAAGTGACAAACACATTTATCTTGGTGATCTTGGTGGTTTCATGGCCAGGGACCAGAGCTTGGTGATCTTGGTGGCCTTATGACCAGGGATTTAGACTCTGGTCTGTCGATTGTCAATTATGCTTAATTAATCACTTATCTCAGCCACTATCTGCTACTTCTTCCTGACATTTTGCCACAAGCCCTGACTTTAAACTGCCCAAAAAACATCTGCTAAAACATTACTTGCTAGATGGGCTTTTGCCTGCATATCATCTATTACCAGTATGGAAAGCCTGAAAGCTTGGACCTGGGAGCACCATGCTGTTCATCTTTATGTCCCCTTGCACATGTGAGCCTGGTGAAGCTTAGACACTTTTTAAAGTAGAACTTAACCTAAAAAGGGGCAAGTTCCCCTCCCCTGCCAGATTTGGCACTTTTGGGGGGAGGAGCGGGTACCTAATTTTGACAAGTACCAGCTCCCACTTCTGGTCAGATCGCCGCAGTGATTTGTGCGGATGTGCGGCCCCCTTCTCCTCCTACAACTACTTGATTGATCAACTTGGGTACATTCAGCCTGCTCATACATAGTTCAACTCTCGGCTGGTCCCTGTTGAACCAACCGAGATGTAAACAGTTTATGTCCGGCTTTAGTTCTGCATTGGAGGACAGCCTATGCATACTGCTGATGACATCTTACCAAATCAATACAGGAGGGATCAGAGGGCCCTGCTTGTTAGAGCTTACAATCTAGAAGGGAGGGTCAATTGGAACAAAAGGTAATTCTGTGGGGGATGAGCTGATGGAGAAAATGAAAATACGGTTGTTGTTAGGTGTGGGTAGGATATGCTTCTCTGAAGAGAAGGGTTTTCAGGGATCATCTAAAAGCTAGTAAAGTAGGAGATAGGCGGACAGATTGGGGTAAGGCATTCCATAGGATTGGAGAGGCTCTGGAAAAGTCCTGGAGGCGAGCATGGGAGGAGGTGATGTGGGAGCTAGAGAGGAGGAGGTCTTGAGAGGAACGAAGAGGTTGGTATTTAGAGACTAGGCTAGTGATGTAGCTGGGGGTGAAATTGTGGATGGCTTTGTACGTAGTTGTTAGTATTTTGAATTTAATTCTTTGGCTGAGCGGAAGCCAGTGGAGGGATTGACAGAGAGGAGTGGCAGACACAGAGTGATTGGTAAGGTGGATGAGTCTGGCAGCAGCATTCATGATGGATTGCAGAGGTGATAGACTATGTAGAGGTAAGCCAATGAGAAGGGAGTTGCAGAAGTTGAGGCGAGAGATGATGAGCGAGTGAATTAAGAGCTTTGTTGTGTCATTGGTTAGAAAGGGGCGCATTTTGGCGATGTTTTGGAGGTTGAGGCGGCAGGATTTGGACAGTGATTGGATGTGTTGCTTGAAGGAGAGTTCAGAGTCCAGGACTACACCTAGAACCTTAGCATGCGGGGATGGGCTTATGGTTGTGCCATCAATTTTGACAGAGAGCTCAGGGGAAGGGGAAGGGGCATATGGGGGTGGAAAAATTATAAGCCAAAAGATAAAATATATGTATAATATATTAATTAATATATTAATATGCAATATATGTATATAAAATATAAGATATGTATAAACCAAAAGATAAAATGGCCTTCATGGGTATTGAAAGGTGCCATATTATCTTTTGGATTATATGTATCTCATGCTTTGCTGAGCACCCAGACCCATTTCTTCTGTTAGATATGTGTGCAGTGGCAACTAATGGAATATTATATATATATATATATATATATATATATATATATATATATATATATATATATATATATATATATATATAAATAAAACATATACCAATATCACTGGTAATTTCACGTTAATTAACAGTATTAGTTGGGTAACACTTTAACACTTGACATTGAAAACCTAGTGAGATAACAGAGATCTCATTTGAAACCTCACTTTACTGAGCAACAAAATACTGGCAGCTCTGAAATTAGACGCTGCGGCCCAAACAATTGTCAATCAGTGAGCACACTTGAAACGGATCAGAAAGGGAGATTAGAAAATTGCAGATTTTCTTCTCACGGCTCAGTGACAAGAAGCAGGTGGTAGAACAGGAAACAACCCAGGCATCAGTAACTCCCTGAAATGAATGTCAATTAAAAAGCTGCAGAGCGGTATCCAAATATCACAAACTGGGTCATCTAAACTTTACCAACCTGTTATTTTACAACGAGTGTTTGGCCTCTTGAAAAGCAGAGAGAGGAGTATGATTTAAAAAAAAAAAAAGTATGGTATTCCGCAATAAAAACCACTAAACCCTACAGGAGAATGTTATGTGACTGAACCCATGTCATCTCCGCATTGTACAGCATACCAATCAGAGTTTTTAGGACAGGAAGCCGCAAGCCCAGGAAAGGACAAAGTCATGTTGTAAAACTGTTATAGCTCTACAAGTCTGTTAAAACAGAAAATTCATGTCTAAAGCACCTGAACAGTCTGTCTTCTTTGGAGAATTTTTATTTATTTTTTTGACACACTGCATGATTCTTCCAGGGAAAGTATTCAAAAAGAGCCATATTAAGATCAATATTCTATCCAAAACTGTTGCCTATATCAGTGTTTCTCAAAATTTTTCAGTCACAGCGCCCTTTAAGGTTATAGACAATCTCAAACCACCCTTTAAAATTATGGACCGTCTCGAAGCACCCCATTCTAAAATGTAAAAAACTAATTCTAATAGATTTACATAATGCAGCCAAATCCACGCATAGGACATCCAATGTTAGAGGTGATTTATTTATCCAAAGCAAATACACTTTTTCACACTGCACCAACTAGTATTCCAATGTTTCTCTTCTCCCTCAATTTCTCTCCATCAGTCTGCTAATGTGACCCCAGTGCTGAGGGAGAGGAGCAGAGCAGGTTCAAACAAGGATGCTGTGGAAGCGACCGACATCCTTCTCATCAACTGATGACGTCATTGGTTGTTAGGATGCCAGTGTCTAGTCGTTATGGTGCATAATGAAAACCTGTGGCTTTGTGTAACTAAAGAGGCAGGCTCGATCTACCTGCTTGCTTGTATACAATTTTTGATTTTTTGATTTTGAAGGCAGCCCTGAAGAAACCTCAAGGCACCCTGGTTGAAAAAGGCTGGGCTATACATACACTTTACCTTGATTCCGCAACTCAAAACTACTATAACCGCTATTTCACGCAGCCACATGTGCTTTACATGGTACAATCCTATTCTAGTAACACCACCTAAAAAAAACAACCATTTCTCTAGTAATATCAGTACCACAGAAATAATTACAACAAGCTACAAACCTTCAATAGCATGCAAATAGTCAGGCATGGTGTGATGCCTCTGACACCAAATTATTCTGCAACCTAACCTGTAACTGCTTAAGGTGGCTAGGGTGTGCATGCGTATGTAAACCACAGTCACACCACACATGTGACATATCGATGCGAACGCCAGAGTGAGAACAATAATTCTAGTACAAGAGCTCCTAGTTAACTCTAAACTGATGAGCTGCAAAGGCTTTTAAAGTGCCACCCATGGTGATTTTTGGGCACTATAGTTATTGGCGGTCGCGCACAAAATTTTAAGACATGGAATGTTTGGCATCTATTTACTCGATGCAGCCTCAGCTTTTTATATTTTAACAAAAATGGGTATTATATGGTGTATTTTTGCAACACAAAAATGTGCAACTATTACCTTTTTATTCTACAAGAACTGTGCTTTCAGAAAATATATAATGTTCTGGGGGTTTTAGTAATTTTATTGACAAAAATTAAGACTTTTATATGCATGTGACGAATAAAAAAAAAAATGTTCTGTAGCCAAACTGGTTAAAGGAAAGCTGTGCTCGGAGAAATACAAATGCCACCTTGCTGACCTTCTAGAGTTGCTAGGTGCCAAATCTGGGAGTCAATACTGCCAATCTGCTCATTGGCAAAGGGATAAAGTCATAGGACTGGTATGATAAACAGGTTTCTGTTTTATGGTACAGCATGCTAGGGGTGCCACGGCTACTTCTCAGAGGGGTTCTGCAGAGGGGATTTTTATTTTCTCATAAATGGCCCTAAAAGTATATACTATATGACATCAAGTTTGTTGACACTCCTCCAAATTACTGAGCTGCAGTTTATAAAGACATTTTAAACCAGGGGTGTCCAACCTTTTGACCTTCCTGGGTCACATGGGAAGAAGAGGAATTGTCTTGGGCCAACCATAAAATACACAATAACAATAAGGATAGCTGATGAACAGAAAATGTTGGGCAGATCACCAGTTAACAATCATGGATACTGATAATGTATCGATCTTATTGAGAAAAAAATATAAAAATTGTAATATTTTTTATTGTAAAAGAGGCAACGTAAAACTAGTGCGATATTTGACACTGTTTTTGATAAACAAACCAATCAATATTTGGTTGGATGGATGGAGTAGCAATCCTCAATGAATTGTCAAGGTGCTCATCAGATATTTTGGTTCCAACTTTGCCCTTCGTGAGATTCATCCGTGAAAGTAATTTCTCACAAATATAGGTGCTGCAAAAAACTGCTGACATGAATAAGGCAAGATTGTGATGAGTAGGATATTTTTCTTTGGGAAGATAAAATTTATAAAAAAAGTCTAGTAAAAAGTAAATTTTTTCTTCGGATGCATGTGTTTGCTAAGTGTAAAACACATTTTTACCAAAAATTCGCCCCCACTCCCCCCAACAAAAATAAATAAATAAAAAATTTTAAGCAAGTTTAAGATTTTGTGTGGGGCTGCATTCATTACTGTCTTGGGCCGCTTGCGGCCCCTGGGCCACAGATTGGACACTCCTGTTTTAGACAACTTTGCGCTTCCAACTTTTTTGTAAGCAGTTTGGGGAATGCTTTTTTTTCTGTTCCAGCATGACTGTGTACAAAGCCAGCTCCACAAAGTCCAGGTTGGACAAGTTTGGTGTGGAGAAACTCGATTCACCTGTACAGAGTCCTGACCTCAACCCTACTGAACACCAAGGCAATGAATTGAAAATGCCAACTGTAGGCCAGGCCAACATCACTCCCTTTAATTAAATATGCTATTTTGAATGAATGGGCACAAATTCCCACAGACACGTTTCAAAATGTTGTGGAAGGCCTTCCTACCTTCCCAGAAGAATGGAGGTCATTAATGCTGGACAGGGGGCACATTCCACATCAATGACCATGGTTTTGTAATAAGATGCCCAACAAACTCATAAAGATGTGATGGTCAGATGCACACAAACTTTTTAAGCTGTAAAACGTAATGTAATTTCAAAAGTAGTTTTCAATATGTTTAAATCTGCCATTTTCATTAACATACAACTTGGGGATCCAGCGATCAAGTCCTTGTTCAGGCACTTCCTGCTATAGAATAACACTATGGGGTTTATTTACTATAACTGAATAGTGCAAAACCTGGTGCAGCTGTGCATAGAAACCAATCTACTTCCAGGTTTTGTTTGTCAAAGCTTAATTGTAAAGCTGATTGGCACACAGCTACACCAGATTATGCACACTTCAGTTTTAGTAAATCAACCCCTATGTCCGTTTCTCCAAATTGTGCTCCAGTGTTGTGACCCTGTGACCTACGATAAATGCTTAAGACCACTTTCACACGGAGGCGCTTTTCAGGCGCTTTCACGATAAAAACAGCGCCTAAAAAGCTCACGAAAACGTATTTCCATTAAAATCAATGAACGCTTTCACACTGGGGCAGTGTGCTGGCAGGGCTGTGAAAAACTCCCCTCCCCATTGAAATGAATGGAAAGCTCTTCAAAAGCGCCTGAAAAGCTCTTCAAAAGCGCTCAGTGTTTTTACTGGCAGTTTAGAAGCGCTTCAGTGTGAAAGTGGCCTAAGGGTCAGGCTATCAAAGTCCAACAGGTTGGATGCCGCTGACCAGTGAGGGCGCAGGCTGAGGAGAGATCAGTCCAGACCCAAAGCACACTGCAGAAATAGGAAGAGATAGCCAGGTGGCTGCACACCTTGAACAACAAGAGTGGTTAGCAGGTAAAAGTAGCCTAAGCTCGATTCATCCAGGCAACGTTTTCAACATGTTTGTCCCGACCCCCCGGGGTTAACCAGGGGGAACCCCGGGGCGGGCCGAAACATGTTGGGGACATGGCCTGGATGAGTCGAGCTGAGGCTGCTTTTACCTGCTAATCATTTGGGCCGGGTGAGGTGTGAAGCGGCCGGGCTATCTATTCCTATTTCTGCCGAGTGCCGTGACACTGAAGTATGGGCATCCAACGGAGGTAAAAAAGTTTCAATACATAGACATGGTCCACTGATATCATCATCTGTAAGCCATCACTGGGCTGCATGTAGACAGAAGTGACTACAGAAGCTTCAAAAAGGATGTTAAAAAAGTAGATTTCATTGTACAAATGGCAGCTGTTTATGATACACAAATGTTATTAAGTTAGGGTTTACATCTTGGTTCAACAGTGGCAGTTTCCAGCATGAAGAAAGGGTTAAGCGCATTTCTTCTTAAGGAAAAATACAGAGGAATAGCTTTCTTTTAACATCCTGATTGCAGCTGTATCATTTTGCAAAACGCCACAAAATCTAATTGTCTGGTTGAACTTCCTCATCACATCACCTCCTAAATCAAGCTTTTTATAAAATGACTACCTTCATAAATGCACAGAGACAAAACGTTTATCAAACGTCTCTTCTGAGGACACAAAAAAATGCGGCGAGATTAAAAAAAAAAAAAATATGTAAAAAAATGTAACGCGTAGTTTTCCTTTAAAGTGACTGATACAGATGAGTACATCTCCATTTCTTCTTGGTATAAAAATACCTGGTTAAAATATTTATAAATTCAAGTACAACAAACAGATGCAGAAGAAAACCTTAATGATTAAACATTTACATCTGCTTAGCGTTCTAAATATATAACATGAATAGTAACACATTTCCAATGAGTTCTGACATCAGATCCCTATTTTGTACATCAAAATCTATCCCACAGTGTATTAGGCTTTGCTAATTTTGCTAATGACAGCTTGAACCTGCCATGGCTATAAAAAGGTGAGAGCAACACAACATGATGGCATACTGGTTAGTATTGATGCCTTGCAGTGTGGTCGTTCGATCCCTACTGTTTTTGTTTTTTTCTGCTTGGAGTTGGCTAGTTCTCCTGTTTAGGTGACTTTCCTTCCGATTTCCTACTACAGTCTAAACGTTAGGGGTGTTGAAAATAAGGCTGCTTTCACACCGAGGCGCTTTGCAGGCGCTAAAGTGCTAAAAATAGCGCCTGCAAAGTGCCCTGTAAGAGCCACTCAATGCATTCCAATGTGAAAGCCTTCACGGGTCTTTTTTTTGTAAGTGATTACATTTCACCTGTTCTCAGCTGCATAAGGCCCCTTTCACACTGGGGCGCTTTGCAGGCGCTACAGTGCTAAAAATAGTGCCTGCAAAGCTCCCTGAAACAGCCGCTGCTGTCTCTCCAGTGTGAAAGCCTGAGGGCTTTCACACTGGAGCGGTGCGCTTGCAGGACGGTCAAAAAAGTCCTGCAAGCCGCATCTTTGGAGCGCTGTAGGAGTGGTGTATTTACCGCTCCTAAAGCGCCCCTTCCCATAGAAAACAATGGGGCAGCGCTGCAAACCCGGAACCGTCGCTTTGCAGGCGGTTTTAACCCTTTTTCAGCCGATAACAGGGGTTAAAACTGCCCCGCTAGTGGCCGAATAGCGCCGCTAAAACGCCGGTAAAGCGCCGCTAAATATAGCGCCTCTTTACCGCCAGCGCGCTCAACGCCCCAGTGTGAAAGTAGCCTAATTTCTGACTCAATGAATCGTGATTCAGCCGTGAACGATTCTGCATCGATGCCGAGAACGGCTGAATTGCGATTCAACAAATGACGTCAACCCAGCTGCCCCGCCTCTCCTGGCACAGCCCTGCCAGCATACTATAAAGTAAAAAAAAAAATCACTGCCAGCCCCTTCTAATAGATCCTTCCTACATTGCGTCACAGTCATTGTAAACCAAAGCATATAAATACCTTATTAGCTCCGTTCTTTCTGGTCGCTCTCCTTCTCCGAGTGTAGCTTTAAATTGGAGGAGGAGAGCAGACATGAAAGATCAGAGCAGAACAGTCACGTGACTGGCCATGAAAAAATTGGAGGAGCAAGGTCACCTGACCAGCCAGAAAGAATGAAGCTAATAAGGTTTATATGCAGGGGAGCTGTGGAATGTAAAGGGGGCTATTTAATATTCAGGGAAGGCTGTAAAAAGTGCAGGAGGCTGCGCAATGTAAAGTGGGGCTGTGGAATATGCAGGGAGGGCTGTAAAAAGTGCAGGGGGACTGTGTAATGTGCTGGAGGGCTGTATACTGTGCAGGGGTCTTTGCAATGTAAAGGGGGCAGTTTATATGCAGGGGAGCTGTGGAATGTAAAGGGGGCATGTGTAGGGGGGCTGTGCCATTTAGTATTTACGGTTCTAAATACTGTTGTATGCTGTGATCAGACTTTTTGAGTCTGAGTCTTGAGTATTTATGAAAACCATTATCTGAGTAAGTTTAGAACCTATGCGTTATGCCACACAATTTTGCCATAGGAGTTATGATAAGTGCAATTAAGGAGTACAAATCAGAAAGCTGGGAAAGAAATACCTAAGAGCAGAATACATACAGTAAATTGATAAAGGGAATAACAAGTCAGAAATTAGCAAAAAATAAAAAATTGATTGAGAAATAAAATCAAGTGGATTTAGCAATCAAATTGTGTATTCTGATGGTGGAAAAGTCTCCTTGCGGGTGGCGGGTAGTCAGAATGTAATAGCTTGGCAGAAGGGATTTCTCCCATGCACATCAAGTATGTGGATGGGGAAATTGAGTAATTTTCTTTGGTTCAACCCACTGGCTGAACGAAAAAAAAAATGACTCATGTATGGCCAGCCTTAGTAAAACCTTGAAGGAAAACTAGATTATATAAATAAGCAAACAAAGAAAATAAGAAAAAAAACAAAAAGTTGTATCTAGAATTAGAAAAAAGAAGGAGAAAAGGCAAAGCAAAAAGATTGTTGACATATGCAAGGATGCAGATATTGCAAACTGGCATCTAATAAATGTCATTAGAAGGTGCAATATGTAAATGGTAAAAATATGTAAAGTACAGAATGTATAAACACAAAAGTGATAATAATAGAGTATTTTATGGAAATAAAGAAGGTTTTTAATAAATGTTATCTAACCACTTCCATACCGGGCCTATTCTGGCACTCCTCTTCTACATGTAAAAATCATAATTTTTTTGTTAGAAAATTACTCAGAACCCCCAAATATTATATATATTTTTTTTAGAAAACACTCTAGGGAATAAAATGGCAGTCTTTGCAACTTTTTATGTCGCACGGTATTTGGGGGAAAAGAAAAACAAGCAAAAAATAACAAAACAGTAAAGTTATCCCAATTCTCTATAATGTGAAAGAGGATGTTACGCTGAGTAAATAGATACCCAACATGTCACGTTTTAAAATTGAGAAGACTCATGGAATGGCGCCAAACTTCGGTACTTATAGTCGACACTTTACTTTTTTTTTTAAAGGTTACCAGTTTAGATACCTCACATGTGTGGTTTGAATGGCGTTTACATATGTGGGCGGGACTTGCGTGTGCTCTTGCTTCTGTGCACAAGCTACTGGGGACAAGGGCACTTTAAAAAAATATATATTTTATTATTGCTTATTTTCTTTTTTTTTTACACTTTCTCCTTAAATTTTTTAGTTTTTTTGATCACTTTTATTCTTATTACAAGGAATGTAAACATCCCTTGTAACAGGAATGGTGTGTGACAGGTCCTCTTTATGGAGAGATGCTGGGTCAATAAGACCCCACATCTCTCCTCCAGGCTGGAAAGCATGAGAATAAAAAAAAATTAAAAAATTCATGATCCCATGCTTTCTAGTTGTGATCTCGGCTTTGTTTACAATCGCGGCCCGGACGTGACGTCATAACATCGTGCCTGAGCCTCATAGAGAAGACTGGTGACCATCTAGTCACCGAAAATCTGTATGATCGTCCTCCGGCGGCGGACGATTTTTTATCCGGGTCCCCAATGGCAAGGGAGAGCACGGAGAAGCACCGGAGGACGGTGGGAGGGGGGGGTGTCCCCTCCCGTCGCCTGTAAGAACGATCTAGCGGCTGAACTGCTGCTATGATCATTCTTATGGTGCACAGAATCCCTGGCTGAATGATGCCTGTAGCTGCACCCATCATTCAGATATTCCCACTGAAAGTCAAGAACGTCATACGACATCCTTGGGCTGGAAGTGGTTAAAGGATAAGTAGGGACAAAGCTCTTTTGGCCCTACTTCTCACGTGGGTCACAGGAGTGCACTTAGTTCTGCACTCCTGTGACCCAGATTAAGCCGACAGCAGGCTAAAGGTCTGCTGTTGACTGACCTTACTAAGTCATTCCAGGCTCTGGTGAAAGCCTGACTTTAATGTCAGGATCCACCCAGATGCCCGGGCAAGCAGCTGGCTCAGCCTCTCAGCTCACCGCTTAGCTTACCAGCCGATCCCACCCCCTCTACAGCTCGGTGCTCCAGTGACAGTCACCAGCTCTCTGCTCACTAAAGACCAAGAACCAAGCGATCAGTGCTCTTTGATCACCAAGTTCTCATTCTTAGAGGTGGCAGGGTACAGAGGCAGCATCGGACTGCATCCACCTAGGCGAGTATGAATGTTTGTTTTCTTTATTTCCCATACTTCTCTTTTAAGAGGACACATACCAGTCAAGAGTTGGGCTAACCATTTTGGCCTCCTTGATTGGCTGGAATGGTGTAGTTCCTGCACAACTGCAGGAGCCAGTCATACTGGAATGCAAGGACCTGTGTGGCAAAGAGGTCCTGTCACAAAGTACAAGTACAGTGGATACCAATGTACTGTATATACTGATGTAAGAGGACTGGAATCTAACAACAGGAGAACATTCCTGCTAAAATGCTATCCCCTCTAACCAACTACACATACATAATAAAAGTATAAAATGCAATACAAAGAAATCACCTATAGTGCAGTAAACGGAACTTTCTTTGCTGTAATGCATGACTGGTACATCCGTTTGCCTAGGAAGCATACATCCAATTTATTACACATCAGACGGTAATGGGTAAATGTAGGAAATGCAGTATGGAAATAGCAGTAGTGCGAGTTGTAGGACTATTTAAAAGCACAAATGCCTAGAAGGCAATCAATAGATTATAGCGGGGACTGTGAAAAAAGATTAAAATATCTCAGCAGTTTGTTTATCTTCCTTGTTCTTTCACATCTCTGAACTGAATTCCATTCTCCTCTATTTTACTTTCCAAGTACTAGACCAACAAAGACGTTCATAAAAGGCTGGAAATGGAGGTTACGTCTGTGAATCGCCTGTGCTAGCCAACAGTTCAAATATAAAATTGCTTCAAAAGTAAAACTCCAGTTTTGTTAAGAACGAGAAAGGGGAGAAAAAAAAACGATGCTCCCCAGGTCAATTACATACAATGCATGGATTTCAAGACCTTATCGCAGATAATGCCCTGCTTTTGACCTGTAAATATCCAAAAGGTTCATTCAGGGATCCTCATGCAAAGAAATTTGAGCTTCCATTAATGCACCTAATGTGTTAAGATGCATGAACGGTGCGTTTTTGGCGCATTTTTATTGTATGGAGTTTTGGATTATTGTCTTGGCTATAATGTTTTCTAAACGCATCTCAAACATGCTGTAAACGCCATAGGGGAGTTTGCAGTTAGTTTACATTGACATCAATGGAAGAATTTTGGGAGCGGCAAAGCCTGGAAAACGACTCGTTGGATCAGTTGTGGCATGACGCCAAAACAACCATGTGAACGACACAGAGATGCCATACACACAATTTTGACAGTTCGTGGAGCTTCGAAAATGCTCATTAAACACCTGCTTTTAAAGCTAGTGTAAACGTAGCCTCAAAGTGATTTTGTCGTTACATGAATAGGGCCTTTTCAGATTTTTGAAGCCTGCTACAGTTATTGCCTAACGTAGCCTATTCATTTTAAATGGGATGCCAATGCATGGCAACTGATGAGAAACCCCACCCACAAAAAATGCATGTTACTATAATACATATACTGTATCTTATGGTGTTCCCAAAGCTCTTACCAAGGATTTACTACATGTTTTAAACCAGGGGTCTTCAAACTTTGGCCCTCCAGTTGTTCAGGAATTATAGTTCCCATGATGCCTAGTCATGTCAGTGAATGTCAGAGTTTTACAATGCCTCATTCATGGGATATGTAGTTCCGCAACAGCTGGAGGGTCGTAGATACACGATCCATGTTTTAAACCTACAGGCACTGCTGAAGATGCCAAATAAAATCTTCTGAACAAGTAGACAGCCCCTTACAGTAGCAGGGGAATGAGGATTCTGGGTTATTCCACTGATAAACTAAATACTTTCACCATCAATACCAGTGTATAAAGTAAAATGCAAAAGCTTAATTTTGTACTTAGGTGCAGACAAATTTTTCTTTTTCTTTTTTACAACATGTCACGGTCTGGGGTCAGGCTGAGAGACCAGAAGCTTTAGCAGTAGAGAAGGTCCTAAAGACCAACAGGATAAGTGCAGCAGCAGGTCACCATGGGGGATGACACGGGCTCACCCAAAGTGTGGAGTCTAAGCACTAACCAATGGTATTGGCCTGAGCTACTGATGGTGGAGATGTTTTGCTGCATGTTGGTACCAGATTGTGGTCCTCAGTATCGCCCCACCAGGAGGTGAGAAGGAGAAGCTGCGCTGTTTAAAGGTTCAATCCAAACAATTGCTTGTAGGTGTCAGAATGTAATAGAGTGACAGTTCAATTCAGATCCAAACAAACACCCAAGTGAGCCTGATCAACAAATTGTGCCACCACCTTACAAAAAACGTGCTAACCAGCTGGCAAGCAAAACTAGGCAGATGGCTATAGCCAAGCCAAGGCCTTTGGATCGTTTGGACAAGCTTAAGTTGGATGGCTGCATAGGTTCTCCAAACTCCCCTGGTGCCGTAGGACTCAGATATAAGGACTCTGTACCTCAGCCTTGCATAAGGAGAGAAGACCAACCATAGCATAATATCACTTCAAACTAAATGTATCATAATAGAATACGTGCTGACGTCCCCGCGCTGTCTCGCTAGGACGGGAATAGTCTGTAGCCGGCTGGCTCTGCTGATTATGCATGATTTTAACATTTTTAAATGTAAGTGCAATACTGAATTTTATAATAAATTTAGTTTGAAGCAATATTATGCTATGGTTGGTCTTCTCTCCTTGTGCACTGCTGAGGCACTAAGTCATTATATCTGAGTCCTACGGCGCCAGGGGAGTTTGGAGAACCTATGCAGCCATTCAACTTAATCTTGTCCAGACGATCTCTCTACACAAGCAAAGGCCTTGGCTGGGCTATAGCCATCTGCCTAGTTTTGCTTGCCAGCTGGTAAGCAAGTTTTTTGTAAGGTGGTGGCACAATTTGTTGATCAGGCTCACTTGGGTGTTTGTTTGGATCTGAATTGAACTGTCACCCTATTACATTCTGACAACTACAAGCAATTGTTTGGATTGAACCTTTAAACAGCACGGCTTCTCCTTTCCATATCGGTTTGTGTATATCTCGCAAGAAGCGGCTGCTTCTTGGACTTTTTTAACCACTTGCCTACCAGGTACGAACACCCCCTTCCTGACCAAGCCATTTTTCAGCTTTCAGCGTTGTTGCATTTTGAATGACAATTGCGTGGTCATGCAACAATTTACCCAAATAAAATTTTTATCATTTTTTCCCCACAGATAGAGCTTTATTTTGGTGGTATTTGATCATCTCTGCTGTTTTTATTTCTTGCACTATAAACAAAATAAGAGGGACAAGTTTGAAAAAACGCAATATTTTTTACTTTTTATTATAATAAATATATATATATTTTTTTTTTTTAAACAAATTTTTTCCTCAGTTTAGACCGATACGTATTCTTCTACATATTTTTGGTAAAAAAAAAAAAAAAAAAAATCGCAATAAGCGTCTATTGATTGGTTTGCGCAAAAGTTATAGCGTCTACAAAATAGGGGATAGATTTATAGCATTTTTATTATTATTATTTTTTTTTTTTTACTAGTAATGGCAGCGATCTGCGATTTTTATCATGACTGCGATATTGCGGCGGACATATCGGACACTTTTGACACATTTTTGGGACCATTCACATTTATACAGCGATCCGTGCTATAAAAATGCATTGATTACTGTATAAATGTGACTGGCAGGGAAGGGGTTAACACTAGGGGCGCTGCAGGGGTTAATATGTTCCCTATGTGAGTGATTCTAACTGTGGAGGTAGGGGACTGACTGGGGGAGGGGACCGATTGGTGTCCCTATGTACAAGGGACACACCATCGGTCTCCTCTCCTCTGACAGGACGTGGATCTGTGTGTTTACACACACAGATCCACGCCCTGCTCAGTTACCGGGCAATCGCGGGTGCCTGGCGGACATTGCGGCCGCCGGGCATCGGCGTGCCCCCTAGAGGCCGCAAAGCTAGCTCCGTCATATGACGGCGGCCCGCCACAAGAGCCGCACCGCTCCACCGTCAATTAACGGCGGGCGGTCGGCAACAAGTTAATTATCATTTATTTACTATTATAATATTAACATTTACTAAGCGCGTTTTTTTTCCCTTCAGGAGGCGAGAAAGCCAGGGTCCAGTAGCAGATATAGCAGGTAGGGATCAAACAGACGCATAGTCCATAAACAAGCCAAAAGGTCAGTAACATGTGGTAGCAGGTTGGGATTAAAGTGGAGGTTCACACAAAAATGGAACCTCCGCTTTTCAGAACCCTCTGGTGTCACATTTGGCACCTTTCAGGGAGGAGGGGGGTGCAGATACCTGTATAATACAGGTATTTGCACCCACTTCCAGGCATAGACTCCCGCTGGAGTCTATGGGGGTTATTTACTAAAGGAAAATCCACTTTGCACTGCAAGTGCACTTGAAAGTAAAGTTGCCGTAGATCCGAAGGGAACATGCAAGGAAAATAAAAAACAGCATTTTATCTTGCACATGATTAGATGATAAAATCAGCAGAGCTTCCACTCTTTTCAGATCTATCCCTCAGATTTAGAGCGACTGTACTTCCAAGTGCACTTTTAGTGCAAAGTGGATTTGCCTTTTGTAAATAACCCCCTATGTCTCTTCCCGCGCCCCCCCCCCCCCCCCCCCGCGCTGTCTGCTGGGAAACACACAGGTCCCAGAGACAGCAGGGACCATGCGGATTGCGCAGCGTGACTCGCGCAGGCGCAGTAGGGAACCAGGAAGTGAAGCCACAAGTCTTCATTTCCCGATTCCCTTACCGAAGATGGAGGTGGCAGCACCCGAGAGCTGAGAGACGGATCGGCTTCGGGTGCCAACATCGCGGGCGCCCTGGACAGGTAAGTGTCCATATTTTAAAAGTCAGCAGCTGCAGTATTTGTAGCTGCTGACTTTTAGAAAAAAATAAATTTTGGCGGACCTCCGCTTTAAGCATATTTTTACTGCTCTCCCTTTCTGAATTAACTAGTTCCGTGGATGTCAGGCTGGCCATTTGCTTTATTACTTTAATCACTATGCGTATGAAATGGGAATGTTTTTGTCTAACTTTCCTGACCTGCAATATTGTTCAGAAAAGTCAGAGAATCAAACGGTTAAAGCCAGTGCGACTACCGAACCAAGCAAGTAGAATTTTCACAACCACATTAGCAATGGCAGGTTCATATTTTTCTCCTGCAAGGTCTATTATATACATGGACTGTAGCTTAAACAAAGGTTATGTGCCTGATAACCTCATTATTGGAGGAGAAGAGGTCACCATATGCAAACAGTGTACTGTAGCTCATTGAGAATTGATATCAGAGTTCTCTGTCTGCAGGACACCACAAAGAGTTGTCACAATGTCACATCGGGGCTGATACCGCAAGCAGCAAGAACAACCTTAGGGGTTCTGTGGCTCAGACCAACATCTCTAGCAGAGGTCTTAGAAGATAGATTGATTACAAGGACATGAAAAAAAGAAAAAATCCTGCTACCTGGTCATCCATAGTGAGTTTAACCACTTCCGGACCGCCCACCGTCATTTTACGTGATGACTTTGAAGGAGGATATCGTTGGTATGGCAGCAGCTAGCTGCCATAACCCCAGTATCCTGTTCTTCAACGGGCGGTCCGCTACAAGATAAAAGTGGTCCCTGTGGCGGATTCGCCATAAGATCACTTTTATCGACGGGAGAGTGCCCCCCTCCCCAGCCGTGATCCGGAGCCGTCAGCTGCGGCGGAAGCGATCACGTCTTTCCCTTGCCTGAGTATGGAGACGAGTGAGGGGAGGATGGCCCCCACCCGTCTCCATATCACTGCAGGGCTGAAGCGACGTCAAAACGTCACTTCCGCCCATAGCTCTTAAAGGGACATTTTTTTTTTCTTTTTTTTAAATTAAATTTTTTTTTTTTATTGCATTTTAATGTAAACATGAGATCTGAGGTCTTTTTGACCCCAGATCTCATATTTAAGAGGTCCTGTCATGCTTTTTTCTATTACAAGGGATGTTTACATTCCTTGTAATAGGAATAAAAGTGACAGAATTTTATATATTTTTTTAAAACAGTGTAAAAAAAAAAATAAATAAATAAATAAAAAAAAAAAAGGTAAAATAAATAAGAATTTTTTTTTTTAAAACGCGCCCCGTCCCGACGAGCTCGCGTGCAGAAGCGAACACATACCTGACTAGCGCCCACATATGAAAATGGTGTTCCCACATGTGAGGTATCGCTACGATCGGTAGAGCGAGAGCAATAATTCTAGCCCTAGACCTCCTCTGTAACTTAAAACTTGCACCCTGTAAAATTTTAAAACGTCGTCAATGGAGATTTAAGGGTAAAAGTTTGTCGCCATTCCACGAGCGGGCGCAATTTTGAAGCGTGACATGTTGGGTATCAATTTACTCGGCGTAACATTATCATTTACAATATTAAAAAAAATTGGGCTAACTTTACTGTTTTATTTTTTAATAAAAAAAAAGTGTATTTTTTCCAAAAAAAGTGCGCTTGTAAGACCGCTGCGCAAATACGGTGTGACAGAAAGTATTGCAGTCACCATTTTATTCTCTAGGGTGTTAGAAAAAAAATGTATAATGTTTGGGGGTTCCAAGTAATTTCCTAGCAAAAAAAAAGTGTTAACTTGTAAACAACAAATCTCAGAAAGAGGCTCGGCCCTTAAGTGGTTAACTTTTTCTATATTTTTTTAAATACAATTTTTTTTATATTATATATAAAAAAAAAAAAAAATGATATATTATATATATATATATATATATATATATATATATATATATATATATATATATATATATATATATATATATATATATATAATACATACATACATACATACACACACACACACACACACACATATACACACACATATATATATTTATTTATATTGATATAGAGATTATATATATATATATATATATATATATATATATATATATATATATATATATTTATTGATTAGCCTGGTGTTCCTTAAAACTCATTTACCAAGGCTCAGCATGCCTGCTGTGGTTCCAAGATTTTTATTTTTTAGGTTCTGCAGAAATTACCTGGCATCAACTACAGTCTACCAATTGACTGTGAACTGTGTGAACTTTGCAGACAAAGCCATTCTATTCTATACAGGAGAAAATAGAAATAATTTTGTACCTTAAATGTCTTATAGGTGTTGCATACAACGATAAATGTAGTTTGTAATTCACCTCTTAGTTAATGTGTAGCATTACCGGGCATTACAACCTATACAATATCTATTTCAAGGAAAAAACAAGTCTCACGCTCTCATTCTGTGATCTATATCAGTAAAGCTCACCACATCCTCTACAATCTTGCTGTGCAATCTCTTTTAGATCTACCATCAACTAGAAATTGCAATGGCTTACCTGACTAATAGATTTGGTAGGTCTTCACATTCACATTACATTACATACATGTTGAGCTTAAAGTGATTGTAAATGATCATATTGTAAAACAACTCATTCAGTTTAAAATAGAAATGAAAGGCAAAATATTTTTGTATAAAAAAAACATTATAAATACCCGTGTCCTTTTTTTTGTAAGTGATCACATTTCACTTGTTCTCAGCTGCATGAGTTGGGGGAGGAAAAACAGCAGCTCGCTGATCTTCCCAGTGAAAGGCTGTGCAGGGGGCGGGGTTGGTGTCAGCACATGTCTGATCATTGGAGGAGACCACACAGAGTTCCCAGCATACCTAAAGAAGTGCCCATGTTGTGACTTTCTGCCTAGTGTGGTCAGTTTTTAATATGAAAGCATGAGAGACTGGCAGTTACACCAATACAATACAAAGAGAACAGGGTACCTTTTCAAGGTACAGCAGGCACAGATCAGGAATATGAAATGTTAGGTTTACACATTCTTTAAGGCAGCTGTAAAGAGAAATATGGTCTATCGTACGCTGGAGAGCCACTTTATAGTAGGATTTATAGGAGCCCTTGACATTTCCATTCTGCATTGGCAGCTTGAGAAATGGCCATTCTGGGCTACACAATGTGACACCCCCCTCTTTTCAACAAATAAGCAATGTGTGGGAAAAATGATAATTAGACAAGAAAAAAAAAAATCAAGAAAATTATTTGCAGACAACAATTAGTACCATGGAACATGCTTAAAGTGGCATTAAACCCACAACTAAAATGTATATAAAATATATATATTTCAGCTTACCAATCATTAGATGTGGTGGCTGCATCAGTTTTTTTTTTTAATCTAAGCTTCCCCCCCCCCCCCCCCATCTGTTTTCACCTGGTGATCTTGCCAATAACAATCCTGTATTAAAGTGTCCCCACTCTGGATGAATGAGCACAGGGGCACCTTTAGACTGCAGCATTACCAGTCTGTGGGGGGGGGGGGGGTGTTGGATGTTCTAGTAGATTTAGATACACTAACAAATTGAAGCCACACTCCAGCCCACACTTTATAAAGCAGGTAAAGCAAACTGTTTTCTTTTTTCCTTTTGGGATAAAAGGTTTTACATAAAAAAAAAAAAAAAAAAAGCTGAACATTGTAACTACGCTGCCAGTGTTAAAAGGTTTGTTTCATCCCTGTAACTGCTACATCTGTTGCTTCTTCTTTTGAAAACCAACAGACTTACTGGCTGGATCACCAGGTGAAAACAATAAAAAGAAAGCCTAATAAAGAAAACAAATACAGTCATCACATCTAAGAATTAGTAAGCTGCAATACAATAAATGCTTGCTTTTGTGTTTAAATACTTTAAAGCGTAACTCCACTTTTGTTGAGGAAAAAAAAAACATTCCCCCCCTGGGTGATCTGTGTACATTGCAAGGATTTTTACAAACTTTGTTGCAGATTCCCACCTTTTTTGTTATTCTGAAGAAATCCCTGTGTGTTTGTCTGTGCCTCTGTACTGAGTGGGTCTAATGGGAGTGGTTTCATATGTATCAGTCAGCTGTGGCAGCTGCAGGACACTAATGCGGAAATCTGCTGGGCCTGCATCCCTTTAGATGGGTTCCTATTGGAAATATCTCATCAAAAATTAAATTTTTGGTGCAGAGGATGCCCGAAATCGGACTTGTACCTTAGGCAGACTTCTGAGAAAGTTGGCGAGCCAATCACACAAGCAGGAAATTATGTTTCCGGGGAGTAGTCAGTATGCACTCTGTGTACAGAACAACTCCATGTAGCCATATTGCTTTGCATTTATAGAAAATTACAGCAGTTGCATTTTAAAAAGGAAAGGTAAATTTAAAAAAAAATTCAATTGCAATACGACTTGTATCGCAATTGTACACGCTATATTTTTTTTCCCCACGAAAGTGGAGATACCCTTTAACGAGTAAAAGATTAAAAAAGGGATATTCTAAGACCCCATACACACTATTATATTTTCTGCAGATTTTTGTCTTTAGATTTACCAAAACCATATAATACGAGGTCAAACCTTAAGAGCTTATATTTGTATGCAATCAGGCAGGCCCTTGCACTACATAGTTTTGGTAAATCTGCAGAAAATCTAATAGTGTGTATGGGGATTAAGGGCTCATGCACATGGTCAATCAAGGCCATATATCACCCAGACCAGGATATTTTTGTGGCGGGTATGGCCAAGTATTTCTGATCAGCCGTGGGCAGGAATCCTGTACAAATCAATGACAGGCTAGAACTGTCCACACCTGTTTGCAGCTACTCACAAGCAGATGCAATTATTTGCAGTTTGGGATAGATGTGCACTCTTGGATTGTAAACACCTGGTTGTACCAGCCATAGAAATACACTGATCCTGGCTGTGTACAGCTCTACTTGGCTGTGCATGAGCCCTAAACACGAGGGAATGTTTCAATTTTCAAACCTCAATCCAAAGACGGCCCCATCGTTCCAATATTCAAATGTCCACTTAGTTGCGATCATGCTAGGTGCTGTCCATAGGAGCTTGTCCACGCTCCATTAAACTCCATGCAGAAATACATGAAGGCCGCAAATGTCCCTTCAACAAACTAAAGGTCCCCGCTCAGGAACCGCCCCTAACTGACACATTTCACCATCCTGGGCTTAGTCATAGAGGTGAGGGTGGTCAGCCCAAAAGGGTGAAGCATAGCAGAGGGTGCCTAAGCAGGAACTTGCAGAATACAGTATGTTGTCGGATTAAATAAAGCTTGTTGAAGGGAAGAGGCACGAAGGTGTGGCTTTTTTGTGTTTCTTATTAGCCCTTAGCTGAAAATAACTATCATTTTAGATAATAAGGCCCCTCATCATTGTGCATCAGCTTTATGAATTGAGCCTTATGAATCTTTATCCATCCCTGATGCAAGTGCAGGGTAGGTTTACAGAGCCTGTATAGAAGGATAGAAAAGGCATTGCTTAGCTACGCAACTTATGCTGAAGAGGTCAAAAAGTATAAAGGGGAGTAGTTTGATAATGTAGAGAAGGGGTCTCCAGACTATGGTCTGTCAGGCCCACTTTGAGATTTTATCCAGCCTGCAGCAAGGGTCAGTGGCGTATTCTTAGACGAGGTTACAGACTAAGAACTAAGATCAGTTGGTCTACACTTCTGATGGGGACCCTGATGTAAGGGAGGACTCTGATGGGCATCCTAATGTATGGGGGAACTCTAACAGAGGACATGACGTAAGGGGGGGTTCTGATATGTTGGAGGGGGCTCTGAAGTGATGATGGGGTGCTTCTGATGTGAATGGAGAGAGCTCTAGGGCACTGGGTACTGTAGCAACCACCATCTGGAGACTGGCTCGTGAAAGCAACAATGAATATATTTGCCAGCACACCACGGATCTTCAAGTTGAGTCAAAAAGGTTTTTATTAAAGCATGATCACATCACAAACAAGAGAGTGCAACATTTGAGTTACGCGGGACCCCTTGTGGTGATCACATGCCTGATGAAGGAGTGCTGCATGACTTCGAAACGTTGCCCTTTCTTGTTTGTGATGTGATCATGCTTTAATAAAAAAGCATTTGGACTCAACTTGAGGATCCGTGGTGTGCTAGCAAATATATTTATTGATGTGATGGGAAGGCTCCTAATGTGATGGGTGGTTTCTCATAAGGAGTTATTTTTTTGGATCGTGTTCATTCATTTAATTATAATACTGATTTTTTTTGGGGGGGGGGGGGGGCTAGCAACTATTTGTAAAATATACGATGTGGTCTCATACTCAGTGGCGGCTGGTGATTTTTTTTGTTTGGGGAGGTCGGCAAACAACCACCACCCCCATGGGTTTGCCAGTTGGTCCGGCACTTACCTGGATAGATAGATCCAGATAGATGGGGGTGTCAACCAGCATGGCGGGGTGCGGGCGGCGGCTCCAGGCTAGCAGGTGTGGGGTCTGGGCAGTGGCTCCAGGCTAGCAGGTGCGGGGTGCAGGCAGCGGCTCCAGGCTAGCGGGCTTGCTCTCTGGCTCCAGCAGCTTCCTCCCTGGCTCCACGTCAGGCATCCAGTAGGATCGCCTAACGTTTTGGCCAATCGGGAAACAGATGTCACACATGCTTCCTGATTGGCAGGGAGAAGATTTAGTGTGAAAATAGAGAAAATGAATTTGCTATTGTCACACAACTGGATGGGATCGGGATGCAGTGCTCTGCGCCCTGAGCCCACCCTTTTTTTTGAAGTCTATTAGAGCTTCTGGCTCTAAACATGTGCTTCAAAACACATCCCCCCATCCCCACCATAGGAATTCATGTGCCCGGTGTCCATAAAGGGGCCCGGGCGCATGGATATGGAGGGGGGTGGCGGTGTTGGGGGGGGTGCCCGTGCGCCCACAATGCACGGGCCACCACTGTTTGTACTTAACATTTGGTGGCCCCTGTAGATGAAGAGGAAAGGCAAATGCTGCAAAGAGGAAAATCTATTCCTAATATGGAGTAGAATGGAATACGTAATCTGCTACTCCTTTCCCCTATGGGGGCGTATTAGGAATATCATTTTTTTATTGACTTATAGAAGGATGGTGCCTCCATAGGTACATATTTTAGTTCATCCACAACAACAAAACACAAAAATTCAAAGTGCAGATTCCAGAAGACCCAGCTAGATATTCATAGGTTGGTCTGACCCTAATGCCGCGTACACACGATCGGAAATTCCGCCAGCAGAAGTCCGATGAGAGCTTTTGGTCGCAAAATGCGACCGTGTGTATGCTCCATCGGACATTTGCTGGTGGTATTCCAGCCAGCAAAAGATTGAGAGCAGGTTCTCAATTTTTCGGTTGGAAAACGCTTTGATCGGAAATTTCGACGCTCAAAATTCCTACGCATGCTCGGAAACAATTTGACGCATGCTCGGAAGCATTGAACTTAATTTTCGTTGTAGTGTTGTACGTCACCACGTTCTTGACGGACAAAAGTTCAGCAAACTTTTGTGTGACTGTGTGTATGCAAGCCAAGCTTGAGCGGAATTCCGTCGGAAAAACCATCCAAGATTTTTCAGACGGAAAATCCGCTCGTGTGTACGCGGCATTAGGCAATAGAGCGAAACCGGACAGGAAGGTTGTTTCCCATGGCTCATTTCTAAGTTTATACCTTTAATGGAAGATGTTAAAAAGTAGCATGATAGAACTACCATAAAATCCCAAATTATTATAATGGGTTGGTAAAGATTACAGATATACATGAAAGATTCCAATTTTTTTTTTTAAATAATTCAGCAGAACGCATTTTAAAAACAACTGTCCTATCTTTCTCTGGAGAACAAAAGCAGAGCTACTTTAGGCAACCCGAAGATTTACGGCATCTGCCTCAAGTTATCTCAGAAATACTTCAAAACAAAATAGTTATAATCTCAATGTGTTGCACATTCAGTAAATTACCTGATAATATTTTGAAGCTTGTGGAATAATCTCACTTCCATTATGTGGCTTTCATCTGAATATTAAATTATTGTTTTGCCATTTTTTTTTTTTTACCATGTAAATGCAGTCTGTTCAAAGACATCAAAAGGGAAAACGTGACCATTCTACTGTATGTTAACTGAGTTGCTATTTAGTTATATTATTGCAATTGAACATTATTACTTTGAGTTTTGCTCCACTTTTATGTTTTGATAAAACAAGGAAAAAATAACATCCGTACAGAACAATGAACACAAGCAGCTGTAAAGGAAAAATGTACTCTATTTACAAGTATGATTGATATCACCCTTTCCAAACTGACTACAGAACATACTGAGAGAAGTGAACATTGGACGGCACATTAGCACATTAAGACCCCTTTCACACCAAGGGCGTTTTGCAGGCGCTATAGCGTTAGAAATAGCGCCTGCAATCCGCCCTAAAACAGCTGCACCATTGTCTGTAGTGGGCTTTCACACTGCAGCGGTGCGCTGGCAGGACGTCAGGAAAAGTCCTGCCAGCAGCTTCTTTGGAGCGGTGAACTCACCGCTCCTCCAGCGCTGCTCCCCATTGAAATCAATAGGGCAGTGATGTAATACCGCCGGCAAAACGCCGCTATTGTGGAGTTTTAACCCTTTCTCGGCCACCAGCGGGGGGGTAAATGTGCCCCGCTAGCGGCCGAAATGCGCCGCAAATCCGACGGTAAAACGCCGCTAAAAATAGCGGCGTTTTACCGCCGACGCTATGGGCGGTGTGGTGTGAAAGGGGTCTAACTTCTTCCCTGCAGAATTGGAACCCTAGTTTGAATCCCGTACAGGACTATGTCTGCATGGAGTCTGCATGTTCCTCCTGTACTTGCAGGGGTTTCTTCCAGGTACTCTGGTTTCCTCACACACTCTAAAGACGTGCTGGGAGATTATTAGGTTACTGTCTCAAATGGCCCTCATATGCATATGTGAGATAGGGACAGTAGATTGTAAGCTTCTTGAGGGCAGGGACTAACTGTACAACACTTGCATAAATTGTCAGTGCTATAAAAATACATGTAATAATATACTATACAAATATTTCACAAACTTTAAAAAGTGTTACTAAACCCACAACAGTAAAATCTGTCTGTATATTCAGAATAGCATGCTTGTTATACTCACTGTGAAAATTAGGGGTTTTAACCCTCTGCATTGTGTAAAAAGGCTCTTTGATCCTGTATGCACAGATCCTCCCCCACCCGATGAAGTCACGTGACGGTGACGACACGCGTTGGTACGCGGACACCGGAAGTGACGAGCTCGCCGCTCGTTTTTTTTTTACATCACACTGTATACCCGTTTTAAATGTGAGTAATAGTTTCTCTGTGTATTTAAATAAAACGCTTTTACCAACATATTACACTAGAAGCTCCTTATTTCCTCCTTTTACCACCATGGCTGTTGCATCCTGAGCGATGCCTGGTTTTATCCTGTGAGGAGGCATGCTGATCCATTACCATAGAGGCTCCACACACTGATGGAAGGGCAGATGAAGAGGTATTAGGAGACCCATATCCCCCCTGGAGCAACCACCCATCTCCCTGTTATTTCCTCCAACGCTGCTTACCTTACAGCAGTAAGGTAAGAAGTTAGTACACCTACGGGTGACCATTAGCACTGAAGATCCACAGCACTTTTATCACAGTGCCACTATATTGAAGATAATCAGCACCACCAGATCTGCACTCTGCACCGTATATTGCTGGAAACCTCAAATCAGAATTCCAGCTGCACCATTTTGCACATGTGCTTATGAACTATTATTTTCTATTGTTTATATTTTTTTTTTCTGGTCACCATTTTACGTTCTTTTATTTTTGGCTTCTATTGCGATTATCACCATCATTGTCCTTATGAGATGTTTTAGCAATTATTGCACAGCAGTCACCTGATAATTTCATATTTGCACACCACTGCTCTATCGGATGGTAGTAGCAGTAAATACACATCAGTCACTTTATATTTATTCACTGTTTACTAGTGTTTTTTTATATTATTTATGCCTATCTATAGTGATATTGTGGTCATTTATATTTATTTATTGGCTTTTTTACATATCATCTATAAGTGACACCATCAACTTATTTATGTTCACATACCTGGGACCACCTATTGATTTTTTTTGCATAACCCTCTGCATTGTGTAAAAAGGCTCTTTGATCCTGTATGCACAGATCCTCCCCCTCCTGCAGGGTCACTCTTGGCAAGACCAGATAAGACACAGTGAGGGTAGTAAAGCTGCACATGCTCAGTTTGGTCTCTATTGCTGGAGAGAATGTTTCCTTGTTGAGCTGAGCTTTTCAGGACACATGGTACTGACCTCACACATTTGGGTGTGTATACAGATCCTACATGACAGCCCAGTTTCGCCCTCCTCCAGTAACTAAAAAAAGAACACAGTGGGTGGGATGTCACATCTTGATTGATGGATGATCCGCCCCCCATAACAGCATGAGGACACAGGCTATAGTGGAAATCTCCTCCTACCTGAACACTCAGCACTCAGGCAGACCATGTAGTTTATCACACGACCATTGTATACAGAGCAGCCAAAAAGGTATATAGTTGCAGTATTTTAATACAAAAAAGATTTATAAGCTGTGGGCACTGCAGGGGGGGGGGGGATAAACTATTTTCATATTACTGGGTTTAATAAATTTATGTTGTCAAAAACCTGTGTACTGTTTTTATTTTTTTTTACACATTTTTGGGGTGAATGGATAGGGGTACAATGTATCCCATACTCATTCACATAGGGTGGGGGCCGGGATCTGGGGGGGGATTCCGATTAGCCCCTTGCCTGCAGAACCCCACAACCACCACCCAGGGTTGTTTGGGAAGAGGCCCTTGTCCCCATCAACATGGGGACAAGGTGCTTTGGGGTGGGGGGTGCAGGGCCCTCCCTGCCTCAAAGCACCCACCCCCCATGTTGAGGGCATGTGGCCTTGTATGTCTAGGAGGGGGAGGGGGGCGCTCGCTCATCCCTACCCCCTTTCCTGACCTGCCTGGCTACGTGCTTGGATAAGGGTCTGGCATCGATTTTAAGGGGAACCCCCACACCAAAAAAACGGCGTGGGAGTTCCCCTTAAAATCCATACCAGGGGGAACTTTTTATTATTTTGCCGGGGGGGGTTCCCTTTAAGATCATTAGAGCACAAGTCGCATGTCAAAGTCGGATCAGTTAAGACGATGATCCGACTTCAATGATATTCAATGGGCTGAAGTAGGATCAAAGTTGGACCAAAGTAGTGCAGGAACCTTTTTCAATTTTTCAGTTAAGACGGCTCTCATAGGGAACCATTGATTTATACACATCATGTGACATGTGCTCCCACTGTCAAAGCGTTTGTTGTACCAGTGTGAACCCAGCCTTAGACATGATTTCCTATTGGGAGTATCTCACCAAAATGAAATTTTTGTTGAAGGGGATGCCTGAAGTCTGACTTGTATCTTAGTGCAGACTTCTGGGAAAACCAGTGAGCCAATCACACAAGCAGGAAATTATGTTTCTGGGGAGCGTTCTGTACATATTCTGTGTACAGAACACCTCCAGGTAGCCATATTGCATTGCATTTGCAGAAAATGACTGCAGCTGCAGATTGAAAAGCAAAGATCATTTTTAACCACTTAAGGATTAAGCCTCTTTTTAGAGAATAAAATGGCGGCCGTTGCAATACTTTCTGGCACACCGTATATGCAAGCGCACTTTTTTGGGGAAAAAAATACACTTTTTGAATTAAAGAAAATAAGACAACATTAAAGTTAGCCCAATTTTTTTTATTTTGTGAAAGATAATGTTACGCCGAGTAAATTGATACCCAACATGTCACGCTTCAAAATTGCTCCCGCTCATGGAATGACGACAAACTTTTACCCTTAAAAATCTCCATAGGCGACGTTTAAAAAATTCTATGAGTTACAGAGGTCTGCCAATCGTGGCGATACCTCACGTGTGGTTTGAACATCGTTTTCATATGCGGGCGCTACTCACGTATGCATTCGCTTCTGCGTGCGAGCTCGGGGGGACGGAGCGCTTTTAAAAAAAATGTTTTTCTTATTTATTTTACCTTTTATTTTTACACTGTTCTACAATTGTGTCACTTTTGTAAACATCCCTTATAATAGAAAAAAGCATGACAGGACCTCTTAAATATGAGATCTGGGGTCAAAAAGTCCTCAGATCTCATATTTACACTAAAATAAAATAAATTGTTATTTAAAAAAAATTCAAAAAATAAAAATGGCCCTTTAAGAGCTATGGGCGGAAGTGACGCCCAGAAATGGTTTGGAGACGTGTAGGGGCCGTCTCCTTTCATGAAACAAGCAGTGGGAGCACTTTTCTCCCCCTGGAGTCCAGCTTTAAATTGCTAGGTCTCCTTTAAAAAAGGAAATTCTGGTTTACTCACAGTGCAAAATAATAGGGGCACTTTAATGGTAGCCACCCCACTTGTTCACCTGTGGATTAGATCTATAGGGAAGTATAGAAGCAGAATGCTTATGTAAAAAAAGAAAAAAAAAAAAAAAAAAAAAAACACCTTAAAAACATACATCTAAGCCTAAACCCAACTTGCCGACCGGCCTATAGTAAAAAGTATGTAATTTTTTTTCTACGTCAAATACCGGGGTTATGGCAGCAGTTAGCATTTTTTATTTTACTATAGGCAATTCTCTTTCAGATAAAAGTGGTGCCATGGGCGGATTGGCCATGGGATAACTTTTATAGAAGATGCGTACCCCCCGCCCCTTCCCGGTTGTTCCCGGGCTTACCTGACCGATCAGTGAAGCCAGGGAGCGATCCAACGCTGGTGGTAGCTGGTATATAGAAGAGTGAGGCCAAGATGGGAGGGGGGGGGGGAGGAGGAGGAGGAGGAGGAGGAGGAGGAGGAGAAGAGGACACCAAGCAGCAATGCCAACACATACAGTATCACAAAGACATAGTCCAAGGAAGCTCGTACAGGACACTAGGATGCAACCAAACGCTGGAGCGAGTGTTTTTGTTCAACTCGCTGGTTGAATGAAAAAAAAAAAAATAATTATACATAAACGAGCAGGGCCCTCCGATTCCTCTTGTACCAAAGTGTATTGTAACTGCAATGTCTGCCTTCATTTTGCAAAGCACTGAGCAAACTGTTGGCGCTATATAAATCCTGAATAATAATAATAATAATTATACATGTATGGGCTGCTTTGCAGTTTAGATCCATTTAAAAGCTTGCAAAAAAAAAATAAGCAATTACACAAATCCTTTCCCTTCCTGTAGGCGGTTATTTGCATACATTTCACAGGGAGTGTTGTCTGCAATCTCCTTACTCTAGGTGGTGGTTAACAAAAACTTCAAGTACGTATCAAGAGGTTAAGTTCTTCTGGGCTAGATAACAAAGTCATGTATATAGGAAATCAATTTTCTATTAGACTGCTACATGAATTAGCTGACCATTTGTGTTTCTCTGGTTTACAGATTTGATAAAACAGTACTACCTCCACTGTGTACTTTTGTCAACAACTTTTTTTTTTTTTAATATTTAAAATAAGTACCGTATAACTACATTAAATGGGATCTGTGGATCATATGACACTGGATTTAGATAAGTGTTTCTGGGTTTAGAGGCTTTATTTAAACCCCCCCAGAGTTGTACTTTAATTTTGAGCTGCAAGCATTCATTGAACACACAGTACATTTATTCAGTGATGTTCCAGGAGGGAAGTCCATATAAAAAGGTACCACCACTTAAAGGATGCCCCAGTGCAGTGCCACCAACATGCAGGGCGTACCCAGTACTCAACTGTTATAGTAGAACTGTAAAAAGATACATCTCTGCGGTATCATGAAGTGGCCGCTGGCACAGATAAGCAATATACCTGACTAATAAACAATATTTACAAAATGTGTAGTGCCAAAAATTGCATAAGTGACAAACAGTGAAATAAAGTGATAAGTAATAAAGTCCAAAGTAATAGAGTCCAAAAACACAAACAAAAACGAAATAAAAAATAAAAGTTCTCTCAGCAGAACCAAGAAACAGTGGTTTAAGGGGAAACATAAATGTGTTGGAATGGCCTAGTCAAAGCCCAGACCTTAATCCATTAGAAAATCTGTGGTCAGACTT